>OZ007546.1:6981015-7609698 GCA_963931895.1 Eupithecia pulchellata | reverse complement strand
ATTAGGAATGTCCTTTACTTGGGGAATTATTACTTACTCACTGGGTATTCGGATTAGGAAAGTCCTTTACTTGGGGAATTATTACTTACTCACTGGGATTCGGATTAGGAATGTCCTTTACTTGGGGAATTATTACTTACTCACTGGGTATTCGGATTAGGAAAGTCCTTTACTTGGGGAATTATTACTTACTCACTGGGGATTCGGATTAGGAATGTCCTTTACTTGGGGAATTATTACTTACTCACTGGGGATTCGGATTAGGAATGTCCTTTACATTTTATCTGTTTTATACAAGATATTGATCAAGTACAGTACCACAAGCTTTTTCGAATGTAATTGTCGATCTTATTATATTCATTAAATTCTATAAATTTTAAAAAAATCAAATTTGGTTTAATTTAATTTCAGTGAAATATTGTGAAAGTTATTTGTATTTTTTTGTTATTGTTGTAATAGTCTAGATAAATACTATTCTAATACAAATAATAGCTGTACATGGTGAAAATATGCTCAATTTACAAATCATTTTGGTATCACGTTTGTGTGGGAAATTCATCCTTCACCTTTTCACCAGCTTTATCATGCTCGGCGTTAAGTTTCAGAAACATTCAAACTATTTACTGAAATAAAAATTTAAAATTTTCAAAGAATATAAATATATATAGGACAAAAAAGTGTATTTTAGACTATCTAAGGGCGGTTTGTTTTCAACCACACATGATAGTGTAGGACGCCCTCCGACCAGGTGGGATGACGATCTGCGAAAGACTGCTGGCAGATGCTGGATGCGACAAGCCGAAGACAGGGCGCTATGGCGCTCATTAGGGGAGGCCTATGTCCAACAGTGGACTAACATAGGCTGATGATGATGATGTTGATGATGATGACACATGATTTACATCAAACTAGGATGAAGTACGGTCAAAGTAACTGTTCTGAGTAGTTATTAGTATGACTGTCATCCTGTGACCACGTCAGTGGGTAAATAATCGCGTTAAAATAGTACTATATCTACGTTCAGATGGCGTAAGTTAAAAGTAAGTATTCCGAGTGCGTGGACTGACCGTGTATGACCTCCTGCCGTTTCCTTAGGCTCGCGGAGAGCGCGACGGAGGCCAGCACGTGCGGCGCGATGCTGTCTGCCCACTGCGCCGCCAGCGCCTCCTCCTCGTCCGACACCTCCGATTGAGACGCTGCATCACATATTATATTATTTATTTAGTTTGCTGGAAAATCAACGGCTTAAACAAACTTAATCACAGTTACAGAAATAACATCAGAGAGCCAGTTAAAGATTTTCACGTATAGTTACAATTTAACATCATATTATATTTTTATTTATTTATTTAACTACTTTATTGCATTAAAACGGTACAAAGGGTGGGCTTAATGCCGATGCATTATCTACCTGCCGACCAAAACACAAAGTTTATATAAAGCAAATGGTATATTAGAAAGAGAAAATAATATACTTTGAACTGTCGTACATGTATAGGCTCCCTCGATACAGGCCTAGCCTAGTCAGGGTGCCATCAAAAATTACATTAAATAAAAATTACATTAAATTACTTAACAAACTACTTAGGTACCTATCATCATCATCATCATCAGCCTATGTTAGTCCACTGTTGGACATAGGCCTCCCCTAATGAGCGCCATAGCGCCCTGTCTTCGGCTTGTCGCATCCAGCATCTGCCAGCAGTCTTTCGCAGATCGTCATCCCACCTGGCCGGAGGGCGTCCTACACTACGTTTACCAAGTCGCGGTCTCCACTCAAGAACACGTTTACCCCAGCGGTTATCGGTTCTTCGCGATATATGGCCGGCCCACTGCCACTTCAGTTTGCTAATTCTCTGAACTATGTCGATGACTTTAGTTCTCTGTCGGATCAATTCGTTACGAATCCTATCCTTCAGAGAAACTCCGAGCATAGCTCTTTCCATAGCTCGCTGAGCGACTTTGAACTGGTGGACCAACCCTATCGTGAGTGTCCACGTCTCAGCTCCGTAGGTCATGACTGGTAGGACGCACTGATTAAAAACTTTCGTTTTTAAACATTGCGGTATGGATGACGAGAAGACTCGACGTAGTTTTCCGAACGCTGCCCAGCCTAGCTGGATCCTCCTCTTGGCTTCCTTCTCGAAATTGTTTTTACCCAACTGCAACATCTGCCCGAGGTAAGTGTACTCAGAAACAATTTCGAGAAGGTGGTCATGTACGATCACCGGTCTTGGATCAATGTGGCCATTGATCATGATTTTGGTTTTATCCAAATTCATGCCAAGACCGATACATCGGGAGGCTGAAGCTAGACTGTCCAGCATCCGGTTCAGCTCCTCTAGCGACTCCGCCATTAAGACTATGTCATCAGCGAATCGCAGGTGTGAGATGTACTCGCCGTTTATGTTGATGCCCTTGTCTTTCCAGTCCAGCGTCTTAAACATATCTTCCAACGCGCTCGTGAACAGTTTCGGGGATATAACATCCCCCTGCCTCACTCCTCTGCGCAGTTGGATCGGTTTAGTCTGCTGGTCCTGTACTCGGGACACTCATCGTAGCGGCTTCGTAAAGACATCTCAGCACCTCGATATAACGATAGTCTACTTGGCATCGCTGTAAGGATTGTAGAACAGCCCAGGTTTCAACGGAGTCAAAGGCCTTCTCATAGTCCACAAAGGCCAGACACAGGGGCTGATTATACTCTTCGGACTTCTGTATAATCTGCCTCACTGTGTGAATGTGGTCTATGGTACCATATCCTCCGCGAAACCCAGCCTGCTCCGGTGGCTGAAACTCGTCGAGTCTCCTAGCGAGACGGTTCGATATAACTCGTGAGAATAGCTTATAGACGTGACTTAGGAGCGAGATGGGTCTATAATTTTTAAGGAGGGTTTTATCTCCCTTCTTAAAAAAGAGCACCACCAAACTCCCACTCCACGCCTTTGGAGTTCTCCCACTGTGAAGGACGGCGTTGAAGAGGCTCTGTAACTCCTGTATAACAGGGTATCCTCCAGCTTTTAAAAGCTCTGATGTTATTCCGTCCTCACCGGGGGCTTTTCCATTTTTAAGCTGCCTCAGAGCTAACACAATCTCGTCTTGACTGATGTCTGGCAGTTCGTCGGTATAGTGGCGTATCAAGGTGGCTCTAGAATCGTGGCCGTCTCGTTGGGAACGGGGAGCATGAGCAGCGTATAAACGGCCATAAAAGTCCTCTATCTCGGCCGATATCTCCGGCTTCGACAATACGGTCCTTCCGTCGTGCGTTGTAAGCTTCGACAGGTGGCTCCTGCCAAGCTGCTGAGTGAATACTTTGGACCCTCGGTTTCGCTCTATCGCCTCTTCAATGAGGCGTGTATTGGAGCTCCGAAGGTCGCGCCGTACCATCTTCGCAATTCGCTTGTTCAGGTCTGACCTTTCTGACGAAGTCGCTTGGGAGGTTTCCCGTCTTTTTGTCATCAGCCCAAGAGTCTCATCCGAGAGTTTGGACTTCTTACCAGTACGCTGCTTTTTGCAAAACTTGATGCCCTCGTCCCTCAAAGTTTCGACCAGATTGTGTAGGGTCTCGTCAGCGTCATCAGTGGGTTCCAAGGCAGCGAATCTATTCCCGAGAAGCTGCTGAAACTTCTCGGTGCCCGCCAGGATTTGGATTGGGTTCGGTCGGAGCGTGGACTTCATCAGACGGTTTCTTTCAAGCTTCAAATTTATATTCAGAGAGCCTCGAAGGAGTCGGTGATCAGATCCGGTATTGAACCTGTTGATCACTGAGACATCTCTGAATATATGCTTGCTATCCGTCATGATGAAGTCGATCTCATTTTTAGTCACAGAATCGGGACTCCGCCATGTCCACTTCCTTTGGGGCTGTTTCTTAAAGAAAGAGTTCATTAAAAACAGCCCCTCCTTCTCAAGGAAGTTGACAAGCATTTGTCCCCTGTGATTTCGAACACCAAAACCATGCGGGCCTATTCGGGATTCGTTGCCATTTTGGGTTCCCACCTTGCCGTTAAAGTCCCCCATAACAACGTTGAAGTGAGCCTTGGTGGTGTGATGTAAGGCTTTGGATATGTCTTCGTACATATCCTCCACTTCATCATCCGAGTGTGCCGAGGTCGGTGCGTAAACCTGAATTTTTATTATAGGTACCTATAATGTTACCTAAATAGTCTGCTTAGGTCTAATTAGATTATACAAAGATGTAAACTTTGCTTAGTCAAGTAAATATTTTTTAGTTTTTTTCGATAGGTATATAAATAGGCCGATGCTAGTGGACCGATTTGAAAAATCCTTCATTACTACATTACATCTCTGATGAACATAGGCTATAATATTTACAAAATTTTAAGTAAAAACTTCAATGATGTGCAATATGTGCATTCTGACACAATTTATAATTCTTGATATTTGTTAAATACCCGTGCGAAGCCGGAGCGCATGCCGAGCGTGGGGATTATAGGCAAGAACCCCCAAATCATAAATATTGCCATATATGGCGCTCATTAGGGGAGGCCTATGTCCAGCAGCGGACTATTATAGGCTATTGACTGATGACAATTATTATCATATTGATGACAATTATTATCAATTATTATATATCCCCAGCAGTGTGAAACCTCTACTGGTGATCCTCACCGTGCTGTTCCGCGGCGACGGTGTTGCTCTCGTTGCTTTTGGAGGACAGGCTCGAGCTGCTGGAGCTGCCCGAGGGAGCCTTCGCGGAGCCCGGCTCCAGGTCACTGCAATAACCAAACGTGTTCTTAATAATCTATTGCTTCACATACCATCATCGAGATTACGTCGCATAGGGAACGCCGAGGGAGGCATGCACCGGCGTCAGCGAACTGCTGGCTTTTCTGAAGGATATCGGGTGGTTAAATTCGCAGACCCCATCGTCACGCAAAAAGGGTCCATCTGTGGCCTAGTTGCGGAAACCAGTCCAGAAACAAGTATGTCGCATAGAACTCGTTGAATCTCTATTCTACCACAAGCAATTTCTTATCTAAGCTGCAGAAAGGCCGACCAAGCTTTATCTTTCACACCTTTATGGGTCAGATGCACTACCGGAATGCCCACTCGATTCTAACTGTCTACTACCCTTAACGTCCATACCCTAAAACTGACGTTATTTAAAAGTAACGTGACGATGTATATTAGTGATGGAAGGTGTAAGGTTTTGTATATTTTACAATAATTAATAGACTTACTTGTATAATTAACCGTTAATTCGTCTTTCGTTTATACAGTAACTCAATTACATAAAGAAAGCATCCCAGAGCATTATTAATTAATGTCTAAGTTAAACTAAGTTCCAAGAACTACTCAAGTCGATCGATTCGCATCACCTTAGTACGCAGTTTACAGATTCCATACATCCATACTACTTACACGTATGTATGAACTGTTTGTATGTGCAATTACAGGAACCAAGCGGCAGGAAGCAAACGTACAAACATGTTGTAAAGGCGAGCGCTAAATCCGTCTGCTTGTGTTGTGAAATTGACAGGGATTCAGGCTATTCATAATGCACGTGGTTTGTACCACGCAGCGGTTTTGCTATTACTTTAATGTTACAGGTAGGACAACAGCCAAACGTGAGTGGTCAAATACACGTGCTGGCAGATTTACGATACGACATAGCGACTGGAGGCATTGTTTACAAAACTTGACTGTTTTGGGACATTTATAGGTAGGCATTCATTTTGCGTTAAAGTTTGAGTTGTAAATCTGATTTGGTGATGAATCTAGCTTTACTAAAATACTATTAAACTAAACTTGTGTGTTTGGAATGGGCATTCTGAAAATTCGCAGAGACACATGAGCGAATCGGAAAATAAATCAAAAGCTGAAAACGTTGTAACAAAAATGTGACCCAAACGCACAAAACGATCGTTCGATCGGAGTTATTTGACCGTAATAACCCTATTTCAGAACCATTCGTATGCAAAGGTCGCTTTAGTAAAGTTCTACCTGAAAACGTGACTGACTTACTGAAGGATTTTATGAATATTCAAAGTTCAGAAAATTTCTGAACTGTAACAACGAACGCAAATAATACGAAACGAGAGTTTATTAATAGCTGACATGGATATAGTTTTAGCTTGGTTCTAGATGATGATGTGTGTATTGTCTAGCATTATTTTATTTACTTAAAGTAGATAATATTGCTGACGCGGCACCTGTTAAGAATAAAGGTATAACTATAGTTAGTCAGGCGTAGTGAAAATTCGTTTATATTGGAAGAAATAAGGAATCGGAACCAATTATTCCGGAGATTTCCCATTACAAAAAACTATTTTATAATTACCTACTATAAGTGTACCGTCTGCTGGGCAAGGCTGCCGCGTGGTTCTGTCAGCTAAATTACTTAATAATTACAAATTATTACTAATATACCAACATATTAGTAAAGACAGGTGCGCAGCTATTACAGAAGTTGAGTGTACCCTACCTAATGTAGTATGTCATACAAACAGACTTATCGCATCGCTCATAGATAATAATAATCTGTGCATCCTTTTGGGAGTTCAAACTGTTTACAAACATAGTCGGTGGAACGAAGTTATGACGGAGTTTTGAGATGTTACCAAAAATATTGGCTGTTTTGACAGTATGTACACCGATCATGTCGTTTCTATGTTGGCTAAATGTCAGGAGTGTATGGCCAAAGAGTAGTGGACTCTTCTAATCAGAGGTTTTATTTAACCGACTAAAATCCGTGCGATTAAAAATGCCTACCTACTACCGTGTGTTGCAAAGCAGATCAAAATCTTTACCTATCTTATAATCGGCAATCTATCTTCTAGTTTTGTAGTAGCTAAATATCGACTCTTATTATTAAGAAAATGTGTTATTCAATGGTATCATATCCCAACCATGGGTAATGCTCATGGAAATGACCTTATTTGGGATCAACTTGCTAGACGAGACTAGAGTTGGGCAGAAGCCTTCAATGAAAAATAAATACATACCTTTTTTTCTGTCAGTAATACAGCGATGACGATGACAGGAATGGGCAGTGAAAGCATTAAGTGTGTTAAAAAAATACCTTTCAGAGAGCGCTCGGCGAGAAAGCATGGCGACCGTCGGCGGCTGTCGCCCTGCCGGTAGCGAGATGTTGCGCGACACACGCGGCGCCGGCGACGCCATTGTAGGCACTTTATTTACCACTGTTGTAGTTCACTCAGTGTCCACTCTGTACTTCCACATCTGTGTCACTTAGCGTTCGAATTTTAAATATTTAGTCCATGATTAGAGTTTATTTTAGTTGCCACGAACTTTATTAACTATCCTCTCTGTATTGTACTAAAATCCGCGACAAAATTTTCGAATTTGGTTTCTGGTCAGTGTTGTGTTCATCATAGGTAACTATCATAATTCATTTTGTTTGTACATTTTTCAAATCTATATAGATATTATTAATGCAGTTTTAACCGTATTTATTATACATAGATAGGTACCGACTGTAGGCTGTATCATTCAGTCATCGATTTTCTATTTTCAAATAATCCCATTACAAAACGAATGCGCAAACAAATCATGACAATTTATGTACAACACGACCGAAGCCATGTAATATGTTTTTGTACGCTAAATACTTTATTCATGTGACAAGTCGCTGGTGTTGCTAGCATAAATATTACTGCCTTTTTAGTGCCGAGACCGAGGAAGGCTGTAGGTAATCTTGTTAGGACCTAAATGTGATGCAAATGGTTTTAGACACAGGTAAAATGATCCGCTGGGTCAGTAAAGACTAATAAGGGTGAGCTACTCGTGCGTAATTTTTTTTTTCTATGAGAGCGTGTTGTGATACAACACCAACGACGGACTATGAGCAGCATTTTTAAAAAAATTTAGTTGTTTTATAGCATCTACGTTTTTTCAACACAATCACTTTTTTGACATCAAGGCAAATTGGAAATGAAATGATCCTAAGAAGAGTCCAAAGTATATTAAAACAAAAAAAATAACTACCTATATTGCTCACATGACTTTTGAGTTCTACAAGCGAGTCTGACTTACACTTGACAGGTTATTAAGACCAGCTGATAATTTTAAGCTATAACATAGTCCTTGTTAAACCGTAATTAGATATTGTACCGACAGTCAGGATATTGAATAGTTACTCTAGCACTGTTATAAGAATATTTTCTTTTACGGTCTTTTTTACCGGAAACGTCGAATGAAAATTTATTGAAATCTGTATTAAACCGCAGCTGATTGATGGGAGGGCTTTTATGGCAAAGAGTAGTTCAGAACGACCTTTGCAAATAATATAATAAATACTAAACTAGCTTAACGCTCGCGCCTTCACATGACACATGGCATTTCGATTATTATGTTGTTTCCACGGATAGATACAATCCACTTAGTAAATTTTAATAAAATCAATTGAGTCGTTTATTTGTGATAGGTAATCAACCAGAGATTCTAAAAATTAAAAAAATTTGTATTGGATGAAGATTAAGTTCATCAGGCATAATGTAGGATTGTGATGGTGGCGTCGGTCATGTTTTCAAGTTGTTAGTCGGAGATTTCATTTAATTTCTACAACCGACAACAGTAAATACTACTTTTACACAATCTTAAAGATGATAAAACTTTCTAAGAGGTAATTAAATCACTAAACTACTCATTAAAGTCGTTGCTTAGCAAATTATGTTACTTTTACTTTGTTTGCTGAACTGATTTTCTGTAACTCTACATATTTACTCAAATTCAATTCAACATAAATATTTGCATTCGTTTTTAATTTCTATACCAACCAAATAACAAGTGCCAAATAAACCACTTACCTATTTAATTTCACAAACTAAATACTAATCAATTAAAGAACACACAAATTCAATAAGATATTGCGATGGTTTTTTTTCTTCGAAAATTACACGAAAACACTGAATCAAAATCTATTTAACGCCCGAACTAAAAAGAAACTAAGCCTACAACAATAAAAACAAAATTTGAAACCAACTTTACTCCATCTACAAAGTTATCAATGCACAACTACAGCACACCGTTTCCTATTGAATCTAAGTTCGAACTCTAAACTCATTCCTAACACCCCATAGGAGAGACGAAGCGTGCGCGAGCCAGATCCGCCGCGGTCCAACTGATAACCACTTCCTCCTCTATTCTGTGCGCCTGGTACCCGCTCGCTTTTGTTAAGAGCATGCGTGGAGTTTGAATCACTACCGCTAGGAAAGAACAAGCGTCCGCGAGCCGGATCCGCCGCGGTTGTACTGATAACAACTTCCTCGTCTGCTCTGTGCTCCTGGTACCTGCGGGCTTCAGAGCATGCGTCGAGTTTGAATTCAACCGACTCACACTTTGCTGTTTATTATCTTTGAACTGTGGGGATAGATGATCCACATTAAGCCCTAACGGGTTAACG
This sequence comes from Eupithecia pulchellata, assembly GCA_963931895.1. NCBI lineage: Eukaryota > Metazoa > Arthropoda > Insecta > Lepidoptera > Geometridae > Eupithecia > Eupithecia pulchellata. The sequence continues at coordinate 7,600,310 of OZ007546.1, read as the reverse complement.
TTAAAATTAGAACCATCTTAGGATTTTTACGATTGATGGCACGAGGTTTATGTCACAGATTTGAATCAAACTTAAGTAAGTAAACTTGATGTAGTGTAGGCCTTTTTAAAACAAGAAAAGATCAATCAAAATTATATCATATGTTTGCGAGCTATTTCGATGCCATGATATACACCACCTTTTTACAAAGGGAAAACGAAAAACGCTCTTTTTACGTCAGGTCATAAAATTAAAAAATTGCGACAACGAAACTGTCAGTTGTTGGCGCCAAGAGAAATAATGATATACGAGTAGGTTTAATTTGCCAAGAAGAAAAAATATCTGAACTAGAGTGAATTGTACGATTGTTTTACAAAATCATATATTATGGAGATTATGCGCGGAAGTCATGATTTATTTTAAGAGTATTTATTTATGTATAACGGAATGATAAATGCTTTCCGTTTGAGATTCCGTGTCCTCGGTGACTTATTTACGATTTTTAAATAGGCGCCTCGCAAAATCTTTCCAATTTCCATGAAATATTGCTTGGATATTCTACTTGGTTCTATATAAAAAAATCTTGGCTAATTAGGTATATGAAAATTTATGTAAAAAAATCTTGGATACGTGAGTGACTGACTTGACATCAAAATTCAGCAGGGTTGACCTAGATGCCTACGATAATGATCATCGTTCGGTCCTTATTATCATCATTACCGATGATAAATGTCGATTATTTCACAATTAGAAAAATATTTTAGAGTATTAAAAAAATGTTATGTAAGCCTAAATGGTCTATTTCCATAGCACACAGTGAGAACTACGCAGTTCCCCATGACGCAACGCTCCCTCAATAACCCCCGTAATGAGCAGCTCAAACACCATAACCGGGGCTGGCGGCTGTTCCGCGCCTTGTGACGTCAGCGCTACCTTCTATTAGGGCTGCCAGGAATAACACTAACCTATGAGTTAGTGGGGAACTTATAACGCCGCAAGTTTCAGGGGTAAAGACATCAAGTGGCGATCACAATAGTTATATCATAGCTGCGGAGATGAGGATTCAGCGGAGCGAGACATTTATTTAGCTATGTTCTATTCTCGAATACTGACCGCGAGAGTGATTAAGTAGATCCATGACGAAGACAGAAGCTTTATCCTCGAGACGAATTCAGAAATTATTGCTTACTTAGTGGTTTACGCAATAATTTCTGAATTCCCCTGTCTGACCGTTTGGTTTTTGGGCACAGATTGTCCTAGATATTATGTCATTGACATAAAATGTCCAACGAACGAACGAAACCAAAGTTATCCGCAAACTTTTCACGAGGCATTAAATGAAGTATTTTTCATGATCGTGTCAGCCCTAATGACACCCCTAATGCGTCCGAGGCGCGCCCCAGGTATTTTCCAGGGCTCGCCTGCATCCAGGTCAAGACTTCGCTTCATGAGGGTTTCATTTACTAATTATATAGTTATTTTCCACGACTACTTTAAACGAGCTACGTTTTTCCACAAATTATTCTTTTTAATTCTGTAAATGGATTTTGCGCAACGCTATCCATCATTTTTGTACGAAACGGTGCATTTAATTTTGAGTGTTGCTTAAGTTAGTGGAAAATATTTTAATTGATTTGCAACTATTTAAGCGCGATTTTTACTAAAAACCGAAAGGGAAGCTTTATCCTTTCAGTGGCATTATATAGAAAGCAGAACCAGGGATTTTTTTTTTGCCAAAGAATTAGGAGGCCTAAAAGTAGGAGTGGGTAAAGTGGGATTGCGGATTTTAACATTCTCGATAAATCATCTTCCAAAATATTTTGTTAAATGTTATGAAATTATCGTTGAGAATAATAAATATACTGTTTTCATATTCCCATAAATTGAGTAAAGCCATGGTGGCTTTATACAGGGCGTCCCACAGCCATGCCACGTTGAGGGGAAGTACCCTAAATATTGTACATAGAAAAATTTACTGAAAGAAGACTTCAGTTTGATTTTAAAAACAATTTAAACAGCATTCAAAGATTTTTTTTTAACAATCGCCTGTCATATCGACTATACTATAGGTATTCGTTAGATTATGAATAAATGAGTTGTCAAGCGCAAGACGCAACAAGCCATGGTGTAAACAATGCTAATGGCAGCATTGTACACTCACATACCGCGTACCTATACCAGGTGATTACGATGGGCTGGCTTGCTATTCTTACTTATGTCTTTGTGACATAATAATAGAGTAGGTAATTTTCTTTATAGAAAATCCTCAATCATCGTAGGTTTTCAGTTGCCAGTGACCACGCTTGGCAGGCGGATTGCTGATCACAGAAGTGATAAAATGAATACAACAATGCTATTGCATTTACTCTGCTAGATTTATTCGTTGTTTTTTACAATATCTATGCTGAGGGGAGAGGGGAGGATTCGATATTCTTACGCCACGGTTACTTCACTAGCATCCAAAATTTAGGAAGGTAGAAGGTAAGTCTAGGTATATTAGTTCAAGCTAATTTTTATTAATTCTGTGAACATAGCCTCGAATGCAAAACTGTGCATGGTACATTTGAGTACCTACATAATGATAACCGAAAAAAAATATTGTTTCTATAGGACAAACTCAGGCAGGCGAGTACATACATAAAAGCCTTATATAAGCGTTCTCCGATTGTTCTTATAATTTTCTTATAATACTTAGGTAGTCGGAGGCCTTGGTTCCTCCTAGTAATCTAAACATGCTCTTCAATGATATTTGCTACATTTAGTAATACTCTGAAAACTCTGAATATGCAGAGGGGTGGGTACTTTCGGAACGTATCAAAAGGAAATGAATAATAAGGACAATCTGTGATTGCTTGTTGGTATGTAGTCGGGTTTTAGTTATTAACAATTGTTTTTCTACTTTTTTGTTGATTGCTGAATATAACCGTTCTGCTTCTCAAACTTTAACAAACTTTGAGGAACAGTTTTGATGTTTGTGACCACCGCGGTACCTTCACCCGCGCACTCTTGGACGTCCCTTTGACACCTAAAAATAAGCTGCGAACGCGCGTATTTCAGATTTTTTATATGTAGAGTATTTCCACTAGAAGGCGAGCTAACGTAAACAGTAACAAACTATCTGGAGATTAGAAAAACAATCGAGATAAATTTAGATGTTGCGTGAAATGTAACGAAAATATTGACAAAGTCGATTGTAGAATTTTTAAGTTTTCTGACAGTCTAACTTTGAATAGACTTAAAAGGCTTTTATAGATGAAAAGTATTTTGTCTTTAAAAATTAAACACACATATGAGATAAAATATACATAAATATTATTTTGTACCAGGCAATTGGGCAAATCAATATACGAGTACCATGTGCGAGCTAATCATACCACAATATTGGGTCCATTGCTCTCGCGTCGCGTCCCTACCAATTTAAAAACGCTTTTGATAGATGCCCGAATTTATTATTGCAATAAATGAAACGATATCTCATCCGAATTTATTTCCTTAATATCTGAATAAATGGCGGTCTAATTTTAAATGGCACGGGTCAAGATGGACCGCGTTCTAGTTTCCCGCGCATCAACGTCTAACTGACATCTGTCAAACAAGATGCTGAAACATAAAAAAAAATATTTATCGCTTTTCATTTGGTGATCCAGATGTAATGAGAGAGAGAGTTTCTTTCTTGACTTTATATCGTAAGCATTCTGTCTAAAGGAATTTTTGTGCAAGAAATGTTTTAAAAAAATATTTTTAGGAATATATTTCTGATTTTCCTTAGAAAATAGCAACGCGTTTCGTCAAACGAACAAAAGGTAACTTTTGTCTTTGAATGGATTTGATAATGTTTCCCTTCTATCAATATTATTACTGTAAAGTTTTTCAATTCAGTCCATAGATACCAATTTTATTAACCACACCAAACAAAACTGCAACTTTAAATCTACACCCATCCATCACCTTTGATCTAATGCCAATCATAACCCCTTCCTATGAATATCTTCACAACATCCTTGAATGAGTCATCCACTCACGGCTAGAAATACCAGCACTCACAGAAGGTGCCATTCGTGAGTCGAAGGTGAGTTAGAAGTGGCTATAAAAATTCCACCAGTTTTATTAATATAAAAAATTCTAGTTTTACTCTGAAAATAATGAAATCCCAAGTCCTGGCATGGCAATATAGAATTTTTTTAGGAAATTATCTACTTTCCTAATGAAATTCCATTTGTTTCTTATACCAAAAACTGCTTGCAAAGAAATTGAAGATATTTCTTATAATTTTCTTTAGTGTACCTTTGTAAAATGTGTGTAAGGGTCTCGTACCTTCCTTCTAATTGTTTCGAGCATCTCCACTGCGCACCTATCCGCCTACCAAGCATAGATACCTAATGGCAAACCAAGCATAGATACCCCCCCCCCCCAAATCCCTTGTTGGGGGGAAGAATGTGCAGCTGTGAACGTATTTCGGCTGATGAGGATACCTATGTATGTTCCGTAGAAAGGGACAGGCCTAATAATTTAACTGGAAATATTCCCATTTTCTCGGTAATATTCCACAGGCTGTCGTTCACACTCCATAAACCGTATCTTTATTATCAGAGTGGCATCAACTTTAATGTCCTGATAGCTAATTGAATAAAAAACCTACTGTACTGTTGCCTACCGCTTCGTTAGTAACCAAGCAAAACTCAAAAGCATGTCAATGATAACAATATTGCATACGCACTCGAACAAAATGTACGCAGATAAAGGGACGTTACATTATATGTATTGAAAAGCTCTATATCAACAGCACCGAATTAGTGAATAGCTATATGTTTTTTAATAATGCTGGAAAATTCATAGATCGTCTAGCCCCAAGCTAACGGTAGTGATCAATATCCATTTAATACAAAATACTCTACAATTTGGAGTATTTATCCTTCTTTGGGCGGTGCGGCTTCCTACTCGGCGACTAAGCTTGGCGTCGATATCACTAAAAGAGCTTTGCTCTTCTTAATAATAAGTCTAAGCTGTAACAATATATTAAAGGTCGAGCCCATTGATTACCCTACATATATCCAAAATATTAGGAGTTTCAGTACCAGCAGTTTCAATCCACAATAAATGTATCACGCACCCAAAAATGACTATAAAATCAACATAATCCGCTCGTAAACGAAGATTTCACGTCACATCCGCATTTTCGGTATCACATGTAGAAAAATCACAAAATCAGTCGTAAACACGGGAATATAAACATATGTATGATCATAAAATGCGTTTCAGATGTGGGAGGGAAATGTACAGAGTTTACGCTATTCTGCGGGGAATTAGGACGAACGGTTTGGTTTGAATATTTACTTTTGCAAAATAACACCTTGAATGACTGATATTGGTCAGATTTCTTGTGATACTTTCAATACTCTGTGAATCTATTCATTTATTGATCACAAACATAAAACAACGAAGATGTAGCTTTAAGTTTCCATCGTAATAAAATTTATGTCGACCGTAGCAATAACGCACGGGCGAAAAATAATCGAGTATCAATAAACGAAGTGAAAGTCTATTTACATTTGATATATGATTGACAAAGACTACTGTTATGTCTAAGTCATTCAAAAATACACAAAAACAAATAGGTAAAGAAACAAGATGAATAAGGGGGTAAAAACTACTCGTATATACAAAAAAACCTACATTTCGTTGAAGAATATGATACGAAGGAACGGAAAATGCGCACAGCGTTTAACTCTGCCTGAACAAAATTCCCGCAGTAACTATCTGTCCAGTTACATTTTATGGTGCATCAGTTTAGTGCACGGTGCCGTTGATACCTGAAATGCTGGCGCAGTGCCAAACTATGCGACAGCAGTAGTTTAGCAGCAATGGGGTGTTGCGGCACCATTTGTTTCTTGCAGCCCGATGCAGTGCTTAGAAGTACTTGCCTTACAAGAGATTACGGCAAACACCCCTTGTTTGGTGGAGGCATTTTCGGTGTTGAAATAACTGACATAATCAGCTAGACAAATTTCCACGGCTGGACATAGGCACAAGCTTGTCTCAATTACCGCATTCTGAATGCAGCTTAATAATAGATTATTTTTCTGCACCGGAGTTTAAAGTCGCTAGAAAACAATTTCGTGTAGACAGAGAACACACAACCAATATACTGGCTGTAGCAAACTTTTTCATTACTCACGCCATTGTCAAATAATTATATCTATCTACCTAGTATATTTCTAGTACTAACTAATTTTAATACCTCTTAGTAAAGCAAGTTGACGTGGCCTGTGCGTGGATCGATGTTTACGATCATTTCGCGAATAGGTTAGGTTACGTCGTTTGAGTGCGTTTTCATAGCACGAGTGGGAGCGGATTTTTCACAATTATTTGGAAGAACGTCTCGAGATGAGAAAATATACAAGAATCTAACTCTCTAATCTCTTTTAGTCTGTCATTTTTTGTAACCGTGTCTATTTCTGCAGCAAACGCAGGCATTGCTGCGTTTCGGTAGCGCGTGAATAGTACACAAAGTTTACGTCAATGCAGCAATACGCATGTCGTCTGCAACTCTACAGATTTTAATATAAAATCCGTAGTTGGAAGAATTATCTTATTTTACAGGTGAAAAAACCCAAACATTGTTCATTATTACATAAATATTCTTTTAAATAAACATATTACATTTAATTGCAACGTTTCATCCTATATAATACAAATAGGTACTCTTTATTGCATACCAAGATAGAGTATAACAGAACATATTATAAAAACATGAACACGAATACACTTGCACAATGGGCGGCCTTATCGCTAAAAGCGATTCGCTATACCGACACTCTTGTGATTTATGTGTCATATCATAAATGTATCCATATTAAAATTATGAATGGAAATTAATTTGTATGTTACATTTTCACGTCTTAAGGAAATTTAATAGAGGAATATATGGCTGTGTTCTGCCTGGGAATATCCAGCCTGGGCAGAAGCTAGTGTTACAATAATTTTGTACTGTCTTATCTAAATTAGTACAAGATTGGAATTCATAAGATGATCTCGAGCGTCAATGCGTCAAACACGAAACTTGACACATCGCTTAAAATACTCTCCAGGGGCATATTTTGGAATGTACATAAAATGGATGTTAGCACTTCAGCAAGTTGTCAGATATATAGATGTTTTTATGATTTACGATCTCTGCAGTTTAAGTGGGCAGGTAACGAGGTATTTTGAGAATGTCGAGAAACATAACTTTAGCTACATTATTGTCACAAGAAATGTTTTGAAAGTATTTCCGTGATGACTTTTATAAATTTTATCAAGGGCACTTTCGAAACCACCACTAGTACTTCAGAAAACTAAATAAGTTTTATTCCTTCCAGCGCATTACCTAAGCTACCTACTAATAACTAATTTGTATGTATATGTACACACGTTATAAATGACTTACACAACAATTGACCAGAAGAACCAAAATATTTAACCTTTTCCTACTTTATACCACCATATACTAAATAAAAATGTACTGTAACACCTTGCCTCACAAATGTCCACTGGCCCACAAGTAACTTGACCAAAACTACAAAATATCGTTCAGAAATACCACAAATATTAAAGTTTTCAGTTTTCGCGAAACCCGCAATGCGCTTTCTATCGCGGCGCGTTTCGAACTGAATGCTGAAATCTGTAACCTGTCCGACCAACCAACAACCGAATACCTTTCTCCACCAACAGCTAGTTTCCAACCAGGGATCTAGGTCTGCTGGTGAGATTCAAATTAAGCAAATTGAGCTTTAACCTATAAAGAATGAGGACTGATTTTGTTAGTGATTTTTTGTTTTGTTTATTTAGTACGACAACGGATCGGTTGCATTTTCTTATTATGAAATAGTTTTGATATGTATTTTATCAAACCTTATGGCGTATATGTTTAAGGTTGATTTTAAATGGACTTTTCCAAATGTTGTTTGTATCGTTTTACAGTCTGGCACATTTAAATATGGCGCTGAAAATGTCGGTTTATTGGGAATGTCTGAGCATTTTCGTCTATTTTCGAACGGAATGTCAGAATTCCTTATTTTGTAGAACAATGGCTTCTTTGTTTACAGTAAGTTAATAACAATACATTTAAGATTCTTAGATACTTTGTAAAACTCCTGAGTGTCTGGTCTGGACAAGTATGGAATGCGTAGTTATTGCCTGAAATATGCCTACCTCTTGTGTGTTTTATATAACGAATAAAGAATTTACTTAGGCCTTGTCTATGTCTATTACAAAGGATGATTGGATCTTGATGGGAGTGCAAAACGTAATATAGAAGTTTATCTGTGAATTTTGCGCGTAAAGCCGCAGGCAGAAACTAATTAGTAATAAAAATAATACAGGTATGCACATAAATGGTTATTTTGAAAAGTTCCAGATTTTAACAAAAATGTTATTTATCTGTGGCGGAAGCAACAAACAGTTCTGTTAAAAACATCTTGTTCTGTTAAAAACTCAGTTTGTGTTTATTTATTCTGTGCGGAAATCGATGATCTTCTGTTGAAATTTTCAGCGTCAATAAAATACGCTTTCAGTTTAATTTAGCATCTGTTCATGGCTTATCCTAACTTTCAGCAAATATAATGTTAGACAATAAAATAATCTGGATCAAAATCTACAAACCAATCACTTTCAAAGGACCATGGTACCGTCGTCGCCGCGGAACTGTCCGACAATTATAAATGTTATGTAAACTAAACTTACGCTAGTGAAGCTAACGTTAGTGATTATTTCACGTAAAATTATAAAGAAATTATGTTTTTCAATTAATTTCCTACCGTTTAAGACCCTACCCCGCTCAAATCAGCGCCCTACATCTTCTATCTTAAAATCTTTGTTGAACAAGGAAATTTCAAAAATTTCCTTATACGTACCTTTTATCCGCTAGTTAACAATATAAACAATAACGCCTTGCGAATTAAAACTATACGTACCTTTATCCGCTAGATGACAGTATACAAAACACCGCCTTGTTGCTACTTGCTACACACACCTAGATGGCGCCACAAACCGGCATGAACCTACTTCCTGATGTCAGCGGTGACGCTCTCTGGTAAGTTGCCTGAGACATTCAGACGTGCTGAGCTGCAGGGGTGTATTGTATATACTATATATAATATAATATATAATAGGTATGTATGTGCATGTAGTTACTTGTTGTTGTGCGCCGTGAGCCGGTTGGGGTCGCTGGCGTTGCGGTGCTTGCCGCGGCGCGGCGCGTCTCGCTCGCGGCAGCTCTCCGCGCGGTTCACGCCGCGCCCGCTAGGAGGCGCTGCACGCCAACTACAATATCAAAATCAGAGTGCTTTATTTCCTTTAGACCTTACAGGACTCTTGGTCACGTCGAAAAATACAAATTACATTAATAATACTGGGAAATAAAGAGATCACTTTGATTCATTGTTCACTTTAATCTTTTTTATAGCACATTATTTTAATACTTTATAGACTATTATTATTAGAATGAATGAGTGGTACAAGAGTTAAGAGGCCTGTATGGCTATGTGATTTTAATTTTGTATAAAATTTTGTTAAGTATTTATTTTTTCTAGAATATGGACACTTTAATTTCGTCTTATAATTAATTATTGTCTGAAATAAAAGCATGCAAGTCAATTGAATAACAAGCAGTGGCGTGAAGTGGCGTTGTTGATGATGATGTCAATATTAATTCATACGAACATCAACAGAGCCTAAACCAAAACTACAGTTTGAAGGCATTTCAAAAATTTTTAGGCATAATGTTTACTTTTAAATATATAAACAATCGATTTAAAATATCAATACACATATAATACAAACATTATACACAGATAATTCCAAATACAATAGTATATTGTTATTGTATTAATGATTTCTATTTAAAAAACAACAGAGTGCTAAGCTACCTACTAGTAGCACCATCTATCGGCGAGTAGCCAAACTACAGTTTCACATATCATCCGCACCACCATTTCCGCATGAAACCATACTCCTAATAACTGAGCATTAATAACTTGCTACTAGCTACAAAATTGTACTCTATTTAAATAACAGTAAGGTGGTACTCACGAGTTGTCCTTGTCTGAGTCCTTGGCGGCGGCGTCGCTGGCGTCGGCGTCGGCGTCGGCCGCGGCCGGCTCCTCGCTCGAACCCTCTCGCTTTGTTTCACCTGCCAATCAAATATTATTGTAAGCATTTTGTTTCCTAATACCAATGTTAAGTTTAAACTTCGAGTCGGAATCGGAAATCTTGGATAACGATGGATATTAAGATTTTATACAACTCATTTCGAACGTTCATTGAAATTTATAAAAAAAAATGTATTAGCATTATTTTAATATCATTCGATTCCGACTGAGTCCACTAATTTATTATAGTTACAACTCCACTTCAGTATGTTTTAGTCTATTATGTTACCAGCGCCATCTGTTATCGAGTAGCACAACTAGAGTTTCAATCTTTGCTCTACTATTTTTAAAGCCAAGTAGAATTTTTTTTACATAAAAATTGCAGCAAATTATTTAAAATTCATAGCAATGTCATAAAAACAGTTCTGCAGAAATACAATCCATCTAAGAAACATTTTTGTGATAACATTTCTCCGCAGGACGAACTCACTTATAAAAAAAAAACAATAAACTAACACCCACATATAAATGTAATCTAGATAGGTCTGCCGGTTCGACCACTTAAAGTTCAATGCCGTTCCGATAAGAATGCTATAAGACACAAAAGATAATAACAACAGCAGACAGAAAAACATAAAGCTGGCAACATTATATCATCCGGAAGGAATAGAAAACAATGCAATCGAAGCCCTACGAAATGTACTTGTGAATTCAAAACCAAAACTTCTACAAGCATGCAGCATACAACTAGACAAAACTAGCATACCATAGAAATATTGTACTCACTAATTTGAATCAACATTTCACAATTCAGACCTTAAAGTTAATGTTTGGTACCAACTCTACTGCATTTATCTGGTACTAGTTTTTCACGCGCCGTCTATATTTTAAGCTACAGGTGATGCTGTTTGTCTAGAGGTAGGTTAGAGTGACGATACTGATGATTCCATAATCATGATGATAACCCTTCGCAGTACGAAGTAACTCACTGCCATTCGTCAAACAGATCTCCTATAACACAAATTCTGGGCTATGCATTTTGTACCACTAATCTGATGGTAAGCTATTACCGTAGCATAGGCTGCGCAGTGGTATTATCGATACATTACGCTGATATTATGGATTGAGTATATATTATGCTTTGATTAAGATTCAACCTAAGTAAAAAACCTTAACCACGCACGCGTTATTTCAAAGTCACACATACAATAGATGACGTGACTTAATGTTAGTGTGACATCGCACCTCCAGAATTAAAGTGACTCATTTCAAAAAACATGTTTTTTGGGAAATGCGATTTAAAGATTTCATGTTTGCGTTATTTTTACATATTTGTATCATGGCACAGCCAAATAACGGATTTCCTATATTATTTACAAATCATAGAATAATTTGGTATTTTATCTATATTTAAAAATTATTACTTTTTGAAAATCAATTTAAATTATATAAGTAATTAACATTTAAAAAAAACTTTCCGAAATTGAGTCAGTTTTGTACTAAAGCTCAATAAATATTAATGACTTATTTGTAAATAGGTTACTTTATTCCGAGATGCTCGGCAAAATATTTGGTTTAAGATAAAATATTGCATTTTAATACGATGGGATTAATACATTTATTAGAAAAACACTATGATTAACTTAGTTAACTTTAATTATCTTTTAGTAAAATTTTCCTAAAAATGGGTTTTCAACAGTAAAACATTATTAAACTTACATTCTTGATCAATGTGTAGTGTACCCATTGTAATTAAAGGAAATCATAAATAAAAATTCAATACAAATTCTCGGTGATCAGTTATAAGTATTATAAGTAAGACAATGTTATCGATTTTTATGAACGTTTTCTGTAACGTAACTTGATTGACATTCTTAAAACGATTGCTGTGCTTTTCTTATGGATTGTTAGAGGAACAGGTATCAGTTTAGAACACATCGCATAAGAAAAGATACCATTAATGATTTTGAAGGCCCGTATTATGAAAGCTTGCTCGGTTATAGATTTATGTTTGACGTGACGTTTAATCATTAGATAAGTTACTCAGTTGAATTAAAAACCTTTTATAACACGTATATAAAGACAACAATAAAATAATCAAAGTATAAAGATATCAATCTCAAAAAAACTTCTGATAATAAAATCAAACATAAAACAATCCCATAGTAAATGTAGTCTTCTCTTACCTTATTAAATTATCAATTTATAAGGTTGTTATGGTAAAGCAGGAAATAAAGAGATATTCTCTATTTCTAATCATCTTACTTATAAATCAAGTCTGCGTTAACATAGCAACATCTTTTTTCATAATGGAACGTGCTAAACTAAGCTAATTTTCATCAACAATTATTTATTGTATACTAGCACCCTGCCCAGCTTCGAACGGTTACAATCCTGATACAGATACATGTCATACATTTAAAACCTCCTCTTGAAACACTGTATTACATTATTAAAAAGAAACCATATTCCAATCCATTGTGTATTTTTAAAGATTCAAGCATACAAAGGGACAGACAGACAGCGGGAAGCGACTTTGTTTTATACTGTGTTGTGTAGTGATTAATTCGTACAACCAAGATCAGGTTCATATTTAGCCTTTGCAAATATGACCACGTTTTCGAATATCGCGTCAAGTGGTTGCACATCCAACATCGCAGGAAAACTCACATACTACTATCTCTCTTGTACAGTATCTTACTCTAGCCTCCGAGCCCTTCTTATCTCAAAGATTGCAATCCTGAATTTGATAGAAATTCCTTTCAAACCCCCATTGTTTCTCTTTTCTTTCCTCTGAAACCCTCATCTTAAAAGGACCTCTTTCTACGACAAATCTTTTATAGTACAAGCTGCGCGTCTTTGAAATATTCTCCCCCTCCCCTCACAAACACACACAGCAAAATCACAGCCCGTTTTCAAAAAACTGCTTCATCAATATTACATAGAATGGTAAAAGTCAATGGTTTCATTATTTATTTAAATGTATGGTAAAAAACTAAATTGATGATTTTGATTTGATTATTATTTGTTTAAATAATGTATTAGCAGGCTAAGTATATCTAGTAAATACTAGGTATTCTACTATCTAATTATCTATTTGTCCATCCCAAGGTGTGGTACTTTGCGTAACGTCGGTAGTATTCGATCGAGATGAAGAACGTGTTGAGACTGATTCTGAGTTCTGTCTCATTGAAATTGACATCAATTTCTTATAGTTACGTTGAGTGAAAAAAAAACAACAAATTAAAAATTTTATTTTGCTTAGCTGTTTTTCGCGAAAGTTACCCGCTAGAATCTGAACATGTCGAACTAGAACTCGATGAACTGCTTTATGAGCTCGATTTTCTGATTGTTACAGTTTTTTTTTGGCCAATTTGGGCCTTTTTGGATAGTAGGTTCAACTATTTTCTTCTGATCAATTCAACCACAGATCTCGGTATATTATTATTCCAAGATAAAATAATGCAGGGATAATTTTTTTCCACAATATCTAAGTGCTTATTTTCAATAGAAAAGAAGCACTTATAGAAAGAATAGAATAGAAAGAATAGAATAGAAAGAATAGAATATAAAGAATAGAATAGAAAGAATAGAATAGAAAGAAGGAATATCATAAGGTGGTGCTTCAGAAGTTATCTACAAGAAAATTTTAAAAAGATTAGTACAAATAAAAGAATGGGTTTATTATTTATATCTAATCCATGTTCAGTATTAACTTTGGCATATTGATTGTTACCTAAACAGAACATAATTATAATTTTTATCTTATACAGAACCATAAAAAAACTGGAAAAGATTTGGCAAGATCATATTAAATTGAGGAGAGGAGTGAGGCAGGGGGATGTCATATCCCCGAAACTGTTCACGAGCGCGTTGGAAGATATGTTTAAGACGCTGGACTGGAAAGACAAGGGCATCAACATAAACGGCGACTACATCTCACACCTGCGATTCGCTGATGACATAGTCTTAATGGCGGAGTCGCTAGAGGAGCTGAACCGGATGCTGGACAGTCTAGCTTCAGCCTCCCGATGTATCGGTCTTGGCATGAATTTGGATAAAACCAAAGTCATGATCAATGCCCACATTGATCCAAGACCGGTGATCGTACATGGCCACCTTCTCGAAATTGTTTCTGAGTACACTTACCTCGGGCAGATTTTGCAGTTGGGTAAAAACAATTTCGAGAAGGAAGCCAAGAGGAGGATCCAGCTAGGCTGGGCAGCGTTCGGAAAACTACGTCGAGTCTTCTCGTCATCCATACCGCAATGTTTGAAAACGAAAGTTTTTAATCAGTGCGTCCTACCAGTCATGACCTACGGAGCTGAGACGTGGACACTCACGATAGGGTTGGTCCACCAGTTCAAAGTCGCTCAGCGCGCTATGGAAAGAGCTATGCTCGGAGTTTCTCTGAAGGATAGGATTCGTAACGAATACATCCGACAGAGAACTAAAGTCATCGACATAGCTCAGAGAATTAGCCAACTGAAGTGGCAGTGGGCCGGCCATATTTCGCGAAGAACCGATAACCGCTGGGGTAAACGTGTTCTTGAGTGGAGACCGCGACTCGGTAAACGTAGTGTAGGACGCCCTCCGACCAGGTGGGATGACGATCTGCGAAAGACTGCTGGCAGATGCTGGATGCGACAAGCCGAAGACAGGGCGCTATGGCGCTCATTAGGGGAGGCCTATGTCCAACAGTGGACTAACATAGGCTGATGATGATGATGATGATGATGATATTAAATTGACAAAATTAACTAATAAGGCAACAACGTTACTTTATGTTTAAGAACAAAACCGACCCTAACCATAAACGGTCATTAGAATAAGAATAATTTTAGTGGAAAACGTTATATAATTCGATTTAAGTCAAATGAATTAACTAGGCTCAATGTAGTAAAATGACACAAAACAACAAAGAGGTCACTTTATTTCTCCAAATTCATAACAATCTTACCAGATATTTGCGTACTATAGTGTTGAATTCGGCTTTAGGTCCTTCCAACACTAAACGCGCGAAGAGTTTGGCTGACGCAATACTAAACAGGATCACTATTTTAGGGGAGAGGGATGCGGAACCCTCGGAATTAAAGAGACGCACATGTTATATTTTTCGCATTCTAACAAACAAGTGGTTTTTTTTAAATCACTAGCCGATGCAGTTTTTTTTTCTGATTCTTTCTACATATTTAACTCATTTTCCCTATTTTTTGAGTTAAGTCACTTTAATTCTGGAGGTGCGACATGTGGTGATACGTCGTGACGTCTTGATTGTGGTCTCAACAATTGTATTTTCCAATTCATTCTCAAAAACAATAGGTAAAGTGTTTACTAAAAACTGTGGATTGTCCATCATTATTTATTCATTTAAAACAAATGATTGGTGCACACTTAGTTTATCACAACTACTACAAAACACCCTGAGCCTTTCATATTTAGGCCTCAAATTGAAGGAAGAACTTGTTTTATTATACAATCTAGTTTTATTTTATTAAGATTTTGTGAATTTTTGCGTAAAATATATGTTTAGGTCCACAAAATTAGAATTGATAGTAAGCGTTACAATGATTTATCGATACAAATGGTTGTCAGTTTTTGGTGTGCTCGCTTATTGACTCGATGGTAAGACAGAAACACACTCTAGATAAAAAATAATTTCTTCCTTCCTATGATAAGAAATTAAAGGTATGATTGTCATCAACATCCTATAAGTAATGATTATAATAAAGTCTTTTCACAAGTACAAAATAGAATTTATGAGATACATTGAGCTACAATTATGGTCAAAGCGAAGCAATATTGTAATGTGTAAAAACGAAGGCAGTAAAGAATTGATAAGATCTGCAATTGCGAACCAAGTTGGAATAAGGAAGGATAGTGCATTGTATTTATTACTAGTTATTTTCAAGATTCTAATAAACAAACGTACCTTGAATAAATAAATAAGACAAAGCATAGGTCTATGAGGGATCCATGTCATGCATGGAATTGTACCTAATAATAATAACGACCCATTGAGGGATTCATGGGATAATTACGATTCAAATGTTCGAAATCGCTTGTTATAGATGGCGCCTCATGATCATAGAAATAAACGTTACATTTAAGATTTGAAATTGAATATTTGTTTCAGACGAATTGGCCTCATGAAAAAAATATAGCGTCATTGCTTTATTTATGGCAATAAGAGACGCATTTTGTGATGACTTAGAGTTTGATCTATTCTAATTTCAATGACTCTCCATCGGCCTCTGGCGTTCTGAAGCTTTATATGTACAGAATATGCTTAATCCTTCTCCATTCAACACAAAGATCTCTGACTTCTTTACCAAATGTTCATAATCGCTGTCGAAATCCCCACAAAGCAAGCCAACATCTTGGTTCCGAGGCGTGTTTTTCAGTGTATATTTTGAAAACACGAAACCCATTCACCCAGTTCCCAACGGAAATACCTACTTATTTATCAACAATCTGCATCGGAGAGGGCAACAACCTTGTGACGTCGTCGCGAAAAAAGATATATATCAATCTTATTTATCCCTCACAATGATTTTACGATTGGCTTTTGATGAACACTTTCACTGCAACCGATGCACTCGCCGCCGACCGGCGCCGGCGCGCCCCGTCCTACAGTTCTTGCATAGCAGTGATGCGCCGCAGAGTATAGAGCAGGTATGGGCAACCTTCGGCAAGTTGCGTGCCAAACTTAATATATAAATGCAGCTGCGGGCCATAACAAGAAATACAAAAGATTTTTTCATTATATCTATGTATTACGTAAAAAAATTGTTAAAAATTTTAAAAGTTAAAAATAATAAAAATTTTTTTTACGTGTATCGCTTAATGTTGTATTTGTGTTTGAACTTCAGAAAAAAGTTTATTAATATCTGGACAAATTCCACTTGTGCAGAGGCTTAACGACTTTTCCAGATTTTCATCTGTGAGTCTCGTACGGCATTTTGACATAATTATTAGTCTTCATCATCGAGAATTTTTTTTCCCATTTGTATGTACTTCCAAAAACACAAAGGATTGCTGTCCTACTGCTTCGGCTGTCGAATTGTTTACCTAATATGCTACATTTCTTCTCACGTAGGTACTAGATTTCGGTAAGTGTGAAAGGGATGACAAGTAATCTTGTGAGGCTACAAGCGATACTGCGATGCCATTGCGCCTTTCGTTATGTTACCTATTCATTGCATACGCACGCTACAATTTTACATACAGAAAGCGAGCTTGACAAGCAATGGTTATCATTTGAAGTGTTTGTTATTTCACTTTAGTTTTCTATAGTTACAGCGTGCGTACTGTTTTCGCGCGAAATTACAAAATGTCTCGCGGGCCGGGTCAAAAGTTGAGGCGGGCCGGATCCGGCCCGCGGGCCGGTCGTTGCCCATATATGGTATAGAGCATATAAATCATGCTTCTATTTTCTAAAATATTAAATGTTGATAAATACTAATATACTAATCTAAATGAAGCTAAACTTTAGTAGTTTTTCATTAATTTTAACGCAGATAAAATTAATGTAAAAATACTAAAGTTTAGTTTAGCTAAAGTTTCTATGTCCTCGACGCGTGGTAGTTTACAAATATTAGTGGATATTCAAGATAAATCATTTAGACGTGAAACAGAAGCACGGTAATGCAAATGGCCCGTCAACTTTAGAATGATTGCATTACACTGTAGGATGTTACGCATGCGCCCTAAATAAGAGCGGAACTAGAATCTGGGAACTGTGATTGCAATAACGATAGTGTAAATACTGGCAGTCGTACAAATTATATTGACTCCCACTGGCAAGTTAATATACCACGATTTAGTTAGACTTATCAGTTACCACCATAATTATCTATCCATTTAAAGTTTCATTGCAGAGATCGCTTTTCTTTTAGAGACAAAATCATCAATTTCGTATACCACCAAGGTCCGACCTGATGAAAAGCTCACAAACATTACCGGCGCGTTGCCGGCCCTTCAACTGTCAGCTTATTTTCATTAGTTGTTTTGTTGTAGATTGTTCTTTTTGATTTAAGTCTCAAATCAAATATTACCTATCTGACACAGCTATTATTATGTAGTCATCATCGTAATGTTTTACATCCTCAAGGTATGGGCGAAACAGCCCTATTTAGTGCACACTTTGATGAGCAGGACTTAGAGAGGACTTTGAGTAGAACCTCCTGCTAGGACGTACATTACCCCAGTCTGTCAAGGCCCAATCAGCTGAACTCATTGCAGTAACAAATGCCATTGGTTGTTTACTTCCTATGCAATATACCGATATCAATCCCATCCCCCAGCGTCTACCCATCATCTATAACATCGCATTGATTGTCTCTTAGTAATCAGTTTACTAATAAGCGATGAGTGGAATCCGTTTGATTGTGATTCCACTCCCGTTCCGGAAGTCTATATATAAAAGGGTATCCTTCTGGCCGTGAGTCACGCGCCCCATACTGCCGCTCTGCCCCGGAGAGCGGCTATTTTAAATTTAGTACGGATTAAAGATAAGCCGGGTTTATTGTTGCATCGGAGACTAAATCAACAGCACTACAGTATGTATGAAATATTAATTTGAAGTTTTTAAACTAGAAAGTGACTTCTGATTCGAAAATAATGTATTTGTAAACGGGAACAGGTACTTATTATACAAAAAAATATAAAATTGTCGATCAAATAACCTTATTTACGATGTGTCGGTTATAATATGGCGTAGAATCTTCCACGTAGAATTGTATAGCTAGCTCATAAAGCTAGTAAAAATAGAACGTTAGAACGCAAATAATGCAAATGATCATTACACGTGTTTACTAAACACGAAAAACAAAAAAGTAGACTAAACATAGAACATGTAGAATTATATCGATTCTGTGAAAATCCGAGATTTATCAAAGGTGGGATTTTAACAACAGTCAAAAAATAAAATAGAATATTTATTAATTTAAAAAGGTACTCAAAAATAAATAAATATCTATATCCAATATTGTGCTATTAAACCAGCGTTGGTTTGTATTGGTGCTCATTCGCTTCGCTTGGTACACATATGTATTTAAATAACATTGCGTTCATTGCGTTTAAATAAACATAATTAATGTCAAAACAAAACACAACTCGAGTGAATACTTTTGCAAACAGGTAGGTTAGTAAGCCTATTCCCAGCCGTGGGTAAGTCACGCTGCAAATGATGACGGTGATGAAAGACGCAGTTTTAAATTTTTGACGTGTCCATGTTTCTCTTTTCTTTGTTCCGCTGCAGAAAAGCGGTCAAATTGATGTTTTATAAACACAGCTATATTACTCGACTTACCTAATGACTACAAACGAAGGAGTAAAAACAATCGTAAAAGTACAAGGACACTTATTGTGCCAAAATGGCCGAAAATTAAACGTTCAAAATAGTGCAGTGAACGCCAAAATTGTGTTTTTTGAACTTTTGATAATTTACAATGAGCTAAGTACGTAAGTACGCCTTTGACTCAGGAATGGTTGTGCAAAGAAGGAAGAAGTGGCAAGAATGCAGAAGATGTGCGGTGATAACTTGATAAGGGATGTTTGTAATAGTGGTTGACAATATTTGGTTGACTCTAGAATACATGTTGGATATATCGTAAGGCTTTACATGCGGTTTCGCGCATACTGATAAGTTGACTAATAATTTTACTATATTCTACCCAAGGTAACGATCATACTTGGCCTACAGAACTGAACTCGTTAACTCAAATCCAACTGATCGCTGTTCATACGGTTCCAATGGAAGGAGTGATTCGTGAGGAAGGTCGTAAATCGTAACGACTGGGAGATTTGCTGTCGAGAGCCGCGAAAAATTATAGAGTAACATGATAACAATCCGAATACATCTGTCTACTGTGAGGCCTATCACAAGAACAGTGAAGATTGAAAAACATCAGGTGGTCACATAATCGTTTCATCTCTAAATGCTATAAATAAAACATGAACCCTATTCGTTTACACGTCAAGTTTCTTACACGTGGTACAAACTACACCTGATAAGGCTGGGAGCAGACGGATTAAGTAGCGACCACTCGCTCGATAGTTATTTCTTTGCTAGTACTGTCACAACGGGCAGTCACCTGTCGACTTTGTTAAATAATTTTAAATAACGGAGGCTTACCTCCACCCATTGTCCATAGCTGGCTCTGTCATAATGGCTCTTATTATTATTAGAGGTTTATGCCATAATCCACTCTCTCATCACACTGGGCATGTGGGTTTGGCCACAGTTCGGTGGTGAATTAATTTCTAGGGATTACGGGTACGCTGATTAAATTCAATTAAAACCAAAGAGTTTCACAAATGAATACTAATGGTTTACAAACATTCATGTAAGAATGTATTAATGTTAATAATAGAGATAAGAGATACAGTAGCCGCGGTGGCTGGTAGCTAGTTAGCAGTGGTCGGCTCGGCAAGTCCGTCTGCCGTTCGCCTAAAACACAAGTAGCACCAGACGCTGTTTTCGCGTATATTTCCGACGTCTATAAACTATTTTATCGTTAGTTTTTTAACACCACGGCTACCGTAAACCTTTTGGTGGCGGTTTTCAACGAAACCAGGGTTTTTGATGAGAAAAATTACTTCGGCTTACAAATGAATTATCACAAAGTTTTGGAGAATAAGACGAAAACTGAGATTTAATATAAAAATGCTCTCGAACTTGAGGTAATATTAAAATTATCAACCATCCAGGCGGTTACAATTATCCAAGAGTTATTTATGATACGGTCAATGATGGTGATCATTATATCCCACCGCTGCACCGGTCAATAACAAGTAAACAACAGTACTAAAACAATGATGACCTAACAGTCTATAATCATAATTCTAAACACACGACACTTTCTATGAATTGCATTACTTCCTGCTTCATGTAACTAGCCTGTCATATAACTAGGTTTTACTTATTACAAGTTACAATATTGCACTTGAATTAATATATGATGATAATAATACTGAGCATTTCACATAGCATAAATCTATCCCCAAGGTAAGCAAAGCTTGTGCTAAGGGAATCCATTAGTCTTAAGAGCGTGCCCTACCTCAGCCAAAATTCAAATTTCGAGCAGAATGACAAGATATGATTTACGTATGAGTAGACATGTGCTTTCAGCATATTTTTATACACATTAATGCTATCACATTCTTTTATGTTATTAGGTAAATTATTAAAAATACGTGCTCCTTCTGAAAGAATCGTCTTTTTTCCGTAGTTTGTACGTGTATTAGGTAATTTTAATTTAATTTTGTTCCTAAAACTATATTTACTTTCTTTTAACTGTAAACACTGTAAACTTATATTTGATTGTATTGACTTTGATGTAATATTTTTTATTAGAAGACATGTTTTAAAAATATATAATTGTTTTAAATTAAGTATGTATTTTTGTATTTTTATATAATTCTTTTGTGGGGGTGTAATATGAATAGTGATATAAAACTTTTATAATTTTGTTTTGGACTCCTTGAAGGGGTTTTAAATGGGTGTCAGCAGCTGATCCCCATATTTCAATAAGGTATTCTAAATGGGATTTTGCTAGAGAATTGTATATTGTATTTTTAATTTTAGCAGGAATACATTTTGCGACTTTGCGCAATGCTCCTAGCAATGATGTAAGTTTTGATTTTACTTCTCCAATGTGTTGCTTCCAAGACAATTTATCATCGACCCATAATCCCAAGTATTTTTCTAGATGTGATTGTTTTATTATCACATTATTTATCGACAGTGGCGTAAAAGAAGGTATCGGCTTGTTTTTTGTAGCAAAGATCATGAATGAGGTTTTTGAAGTATTTATTGAGGCTTCGTGTTCGATTTCCGCCTCGCTCGGGACAAATGCTTGCACTACCTTCAGATATTTGGTAAGGGTGTTCTGGTCGTTTTCTATGTACGAGTATAAAGAATATTGTAAAAAGAGACAAGGCGCTATCGCCCTCATTAGGGGAGGCATATGTCCAGCAGTGGACTAACATAGGCTGATGGTGATGAATATAGGTATTACATCAGTCTTCAAATACCTATAACACAAGCTCTGCTTAGTTTGGGGCCAAATGATGTCTGTGTGGATTCTCCGGCATGATTGATACATATATTTAAGACTAAACTGTGGAAAATGTCGATTAAAAAAGAGTAAATGAACCAAACTTTGGTTTAAATAACAAGGTCAAGCAGTGAGTAACCTAATTCTCAACCGAAAAAAACAAGAAGGATCAAAACCAGATCAAAGACAAATAAAAAACAGGCGAAACGATTGATTGAGACAGAACACTATTCAACAGAATCGGAAGAATCGATAGAACGGCATCGTTCACGAAATGTTTGTTTTTATTATGTCTGGGATTTTTATGTTTACGGTTTTTATGGTGGCATAAATTATATGTTTTTGATAATAAAATCGGCATGCTCGTGTTTATGCGCCATTTTTTTTTAACATTGTCAAGTATTATAGAAATGTTAACATAAAATGCAGGTGTAAAGATTACCTTAGAGCTTACCTTTAGAGCTACTGAAAAGCCATGAATTCTGCTTCATAGACTGGGAATGCTTCTTCTTAACTATCGGCGTTTCAATAATACTAGTCTGTCGACTCCTGCCCATAGAAGGCGTGCCTTTGGGTCCCTTTTTCTTAGTCTTCTTCAGCGTACCACTATGACTCTTCCTCAGTGTGTTCACTTTCAAAGACTGGCTCTTCCCTCGCGCCTTGCTCTTGCTTCTAGAAGCTTGCCTGCTCAATCGTCTTCTATGCTGTTCTATTTGCTTTGGAGTGGGCTCCTCATCGGAATCAGTCTCAATCAAAGGTTTGATAGGTGGTGTGTTTTCGACGGTCGCAAAACGCTTTTCTCTATCTAAAAACATAGTCGTGTAGTTTAGAATCTCTTCGAATGTTAGGAATTTATCTTCCGGTACAACTTCTACCGGTTTGGTAGATGTTGGCGTTTTCTTTCGTCTTAGAAAGTTCAGTGCACTGACTGAAGATCCTTTGCTTGTCTTTCTTGTTTTAGGCGCGTCCGTATTACTGCTCTTCCGACTATTAGTTTGACTCTTATCTTCCTTTCTGCTATTTTTCCTGATTTGATCAAGTAAATTTGAAGAGCCGTTGATAGAATCTCCGTCTTCGCTCCAAAGACTTTCTCGTGACTTCTTTTTGTCTGAGTTCTTGTCCAAATCTTTTTTGTGAGTTACAAGCCATTCGTCTCCGAGATTCTTGACCATTTCCAGTGGATTGGAGAGGGACATAGCTTTGCGGTGCGTTTTTCTGAACTTAACGTCTGCTTCTTCGTCTGTGACAGCTAGCTTGAGTGATTCTTTGCTGATGGCGGGTGTCTTGCCCAGCCTGGGGAGAGCGTCGTCGCTGGCTGATATGGCGTCGCTGTGCCCGTCTGCCGACTCGTACAATGACTCGTCACTTTCATCTCGTCGCTCTATAAAAGGAATTGTTTAATTATGGTTTGGTTTTCTGAAACCTTAGTATGATGATACCTTGCCGTTTTCGCTAACTCTTTGCCCATTTATGGAAGCTTTAAGTCATGTAATTCGTTCTATTGAGTCCCGTGGATACAAAAAATATAACAATGTCATTACCATCAATCATATTCATAGACAATGGATTAATGAGAAAAAATCAATTGACAGAGATGATTGATAAAGTCGGATGAGTCATGTCGTACAATTGTAACAATTGGGACTGAAAGTAGCAAAACCTACGAACGATTAGGGTTGCCAATGGTTTGTTGCAGCAATCGTTGTGGTACGATAGTTCGTGTTTTTATTGAAATGTACTATTGTATTTATATTTAATACAAATTACTCGTAATTTAAGGATAAACGATTAATTTATTTGTTTTCCAAGGCCCTTGTAAAACTTTTGGTACTTGAGGTAGTCTTATTAATTCTATTTCACATTTAAAACTATAATTAACAGTTAACATAAAAATAGGTGTATATTTTTTTAATATCATGTATTACTGCCTTAGATCAATGTATTCGAAAGCTTGTTTTCTTTACTGTGTTTATGTTGGCAACCCTAGTCAAGAATCTCAAAAGGAGACAAAAACAGCGGTGATTAACAATTAACACACAATAACAGTTAAGTAACACACAATAACACTTTCACATACATTTCATTTTCTTTAAATGGACAAGCCTTGTATTGTGTAAGTAGCTATCTGAAGAATTTTTATTGATTTATTTTCCTTTTGGTAGAAATTTTGATTTAAAGCCAAAGGTGATTCAAGAATGCGGACGGGAAGCTTTTAAGATCCCATAATAATTCACTCTGGCTAAGTTAAACAATGTTATCTAAGGGTAGCTTAGATAACATTGCTAATCTCGTTCTAACCTTAAATTACGAGAAGATAACTTCTATGAAGTAAGCGCTTTAATAACATTTTAAAACCGTTACTTAAATAAATAAAAAATATAATGAAACTAAGGACATTCTCATGAAAAGTTGGTATAACATATAAAACTACGATCTATACGAAGTTTGGTTTGTGATTTCAATACAAAATTTCATCTAAAGCATGATTCAAACATTGAAAGACCCCCTCAATTTAAAGTATGAGTCATCGTCATCGCCATTTTAAAACAGGCTTTGGGAATCAACACGTGCGTTATACTTCTCTTATTTTATAATAATTACTGTATTAAGTTTGACTTGCCAAAGTGCTTATTCTGTAAGCCTAAAGAAATAAAGTTATTGAAATCTGAATTACGAACAGGAAATTGCAACAGAATGTGTCGACACTTTTCCGCTCCAAAGATTGGTAAACCCATTTTATAGATATTTTGATTCGCTCGAAACAGTTAGGTTTCATCGATCTATGCTTAGTAAAAAAATTCTATGGTAGAAGTATTGACCAAGTATATGTAGATCAAAGTGTTTTATTTCCTTTTGACCTTACAGGACTCTTGGATCATTGACCGATGACCGATCATAGATTCACGTGCATTAAAAGGAAGTCATCTTAAAAGTAAGACTTTATGCGCAAAAAATATTGTAATTACTTATAAACGGTTATTTTATGACAACGTTATGACATCATTTAACGGTTATAACGGAAGCGCTTATTATTTTTTTTGCACGTTCCAAAACCTAATTTGAATACATGAATACCTTGATGGTATGTAATGTAGCCTCTATGAGAGATTAAGTAGGCTTTGAATGGGAATAAATTCAATGAGATCGTCCTAAGGCATTGTGAATTTTTAATAGGCATCTTGCTGGCCTCTGACTTTAATATTTAGGTAGGTTGGGAATGTTTTTTAAACTTTTTGAAACCTTTTTCTCCTTGCCCTCGCCTCGCTTCCTAAATTGATGACAAATTGACACAAAAAAATAGAGTTTTAAAAATTAAAAACATTATGTCTCAATCGTTTTAAAAATTTGTCGTTGTAAATAACTTAGCCCTCCCCCTTCCTAAAAATAAACTGCCCCTAACATGAAAAATCCTCCACGGAGGTAATAAACATGCAACTCGCATTCACTAATGATCTGGGGTGGGCCCATGCCCCAAATATTTTACACTATTTCCCTTCGAGTTTGTAGGTGTACTTTACAAAAACTGTTTAAATTTTTATATTATTAACTGAATGATTGTAAATCAATGCAGGGTTATTTAAACGTTTATTCATTTATGAAAAAACTAACTGTGGTAATTTAATCAATCGCGAAAATTTTAAATCATCTATATCCCAATTGCTACTTTGTGTGACGAATATCTTTACAATTAAAGTTTTAAAATTTTGAACAAATTAAATACTTACGAAAACGGCAAGGAAGTCAACAACGACATAAAAACATACCAAGAGACACTTTCATGTCAAGTATATCTGAATACCGTCTCCTCTCCTTTTCACTCTCCGTGGAGGTCTCCCTCTCGCTCGACTCTCTCGTAGGTTTGAGGAGAGTCGGCTTCTTCTTCCTCAGTTTACTGACCACTCCATTCTCCTTCTCCACTGATTTTTCCGAAACAGGTTTCGGATCTCTCTTAAACCACATCATCTGGACCATAACACTATTTACACGAGCACACTAGTTATTTTTAACGTTATCACGTTAACTCACTTTCACGTTATTATCAAGCTTATTGAATAGTTAAATATAGTGAATCTGTTATCACTCGAATTCGTTTTATTTTCACTGTAATCCTGTGTTCCCGGTTTATTTCACTATGTTTACATTGGAAATCACTCTTTCCGTTTTTTGGCACATATTCTGAAACGTTATCAAACTGAGTGACGTTTTTGGCTGACGCAGTTGTTTATAAATATGGATTGTCGCCGCGCCGCTTAGAGTAATTCAGAATAAATACATTCAATACCTATTTTATAGAACTTTTGAGTCGATAATCTGCAATTGTTGCACTCTGAAAGGTCGCAGTTTACTCACTGCCCTACTCTCTTTCATGTAAGGCTTTATGTGCCTGTATGTGTAAATTTTTTTGCGGTTCTTCCTGTAGTGACGAAAACAAATAAAATTGACTTAGCTAAGAGCAAATTCTTTAAGCCGAAAGTAGTTCACGATTTATGAATGGAAAAAACTGTAAAGAAAACAAACTCCCAAGAGATTCACGGCAAAGATCATATGATTGTTAAAAAAGTAGATGGCTTTATGAAAAACTTTTGCGCATCTGTCACTTTAAACAAAAATTTAAAGCTTTTGATCATGATACTCGTAGATCCAGAGTAAGCATGCCCTAAGTACGGAGAAGATTGCAGATAGGATTTAGGTATAACTATAACAAGAAACTTAATTAGATAAACAGCTGATCGTAATTAAGTTGCACTTGATTGTTGTAATCGAATTGTATGTTTATTGTCAGCGGATGAGTCATACAAAAAACGTGGAGCGATAGATAATGGATTATAACCGCTGCATTGTTTCATGATAAGTTTTTGTAGTAACATAATATTACTTAGTTACTACATACTAGGTTAGATACTCTTGTGTTTCTAAGTATGTTTGTCACGCGCGTGGCGAGTTTTATGTAGGTTAAACCTATGTACTATGTATTTAATATTTTCATGTGGTTAATAAACAAAATACAACGCCTATATAAATAAATAAAAAATAAATAATGCTGGACAATCCACACGCATCATCTAGCCCCAAGCTAAGCAGAGCTTGTGTTATGGGTACTACTGATATACATAATACAATATTATTAAATAGATAGATATTTTTTATTATACATAGAAAACAATAATAATATTAATATAAACGCTCAGTTGACAGTTGACACTTTTTAGTTTATACAGCCGTATGACGTAATAATTATGACATGAACGCTACAATTTCTTGGAGTTAAAAAGCATATTTCAAAACCTGAAAAGCTCTGATTGAATTAGATTTTTTTTTTGCTTTTTTATGGCCTAAATCTAAAATTATCGACTCCTTTTTGCATAAAATATAAAAAAAAGAATGAAATTAATTTAGCAAACACATATTAAAAACTGAAGATAAGTAGACACAAAACTTACACTTAAAACACTACATAGGCGGCATAAAATAAACAAACATCATAAAAACCACATAAAAACTCTGAAATCTTGTTAGATCATAATACCCTATTTATCACCAAACTATAAGATCTTGAAGTCAGTTATTTCATCCTTACTCGAGACAGATCAAACAGACAGCTAAGTCAGATCTAAACAAAAAAAATACACAAAAAACTTAAATAACACTGGCAACATAATACCGTTTCAACGTGCAACGTGATCATGTCTATTTGATTACATCAGGTTTTTTAATCAAAGATTTAATTTTAACGTTCTAATATCATCGATCATGTTAAGATAGAATAATATAATAACATATTTTATGGAGGGTGTTAGAATTCTAACAAAGCAGAAAACCTTGCATATTATATTCCATCACCTTCCTATACTCCATAAATAGTCATTATCATTCACAATACAATGTTTAATGTTAAACAGATACGTTATTCTTTGTGCAATGATATATTCTCATTATATTTCCCGGACAGGTCAATGCTAGCTTATTGATGGTTGGTTGTAAGTCTCATTGTGTAAGGTTACCGTGGTTTATGGTTTAGGTTACAAAGATGTAACATTGCTGGATCGTATTGTATGAAATAATTAAAGTAATGGAATAATTTAATTTATTTATTTTATTTTTTGTCCTAAGCCATTACATCAACTAGATAAATCCATTGATAGATTACATTCGACATTTTAAAATTTTAAGGCTACATATTGATGTGGATAAAATGAATAATGAATGATAAAAATCCGCGGTATAAATCTAATCTATTCCGTACCGTATAAATCGTACAAACACTATCGAAATTTTCCGACAAAAAGCTTTCAAATGCCCACAAACGGACAACCTTATAATATTTCAATACTTTACCGCTCTGTATTTCCGTTGAAATCAGACCTTGCAGCACAAATTGTAATACTTAATTAATGCATTATAAAATCAAGTGTAACTTCGATTGATATCATTGCGAATTAGGCCCCACTACCACTGGCCTATAATATATTATACCGCAGCGAGACCGGAAGGCACTGAGCTTCCGCACGATAGCCCTGCGACCTTCGACAATTATTTAGCTTATCATAGATCTCACTGAACCTGTTGTTTTGCATTATTTAATAATGTACGTACCTAAATTTATACATATATGCATAGGTAGGTACGCAACTGACCTTTCCCAGTGTCAGGATATAAGGAACTACCCGACCACATAATATTTTTTTAAAACGTTGGAAACTATCATGGTTATTATGACTAAAGTCAATTATTGCAGGATATTTACCAAGATTTCAGTTTTGAGTTTGTCAATATTTCGGCACAGTTTCATTCGCCATGATCACGGAACCTCAAAGAAAATACCAATGAACCGAAGATAGTTTTTCCATGTGTTAACAGATTCTTGCATTATTCCGTAACAATCACCCTAAAATGTCTGTCTAGCTGTATAATTAACTCCCGGTTACTCACAGAAGCAAAAAAATCACTACAAAACTAAACAACTTTTAAAAAACTTCCATCTACAATTGCGTTTACTGAGTTCTCTCCCTCTTTTAGTTTTGAAAACGATTTGCAGAGTGCATCTGAAAGAGAAATGCAATTACGGGAGGTACGGACTATGTAGGGGTAGCGAGTTGAGAGCTTACTTCGTTTCATCCCTCGGGTAGGGTTGGCAGGGGAAACAAAATATTATAAAAAAATAAGCTAAATTGTGATAAGAATGGTAAGGCTTTTAGGGTAGATTTCATCCCAATCTTCGTGTTTCATTATTTTTATACTGAACTACTACGACCTAGAAAATATGGCACGAGCTACTAAAATTACAAAAATCTCAGCTACCGCTCTGGATAGCGAATACCGCGTATTTCTGAACATGTAGATTATTTTATAATTATTGTGTTTTAAAATATTATTACTAAAGCATCACTGCAATACAACCTTAAAGTTTAAAAAAATTAAGTCCTTATCCAAAGCCGGACATGCAGCTAAAAGCCGGAAGTTCAGGCGCCTCCCTAGCAGACGGGGTGGGGGTGGGGTCGGTGACCCTGCATCCTGAGCCACCCTGCAGTACACCCTGTAGACAGATCTAAATAGATTCCGCGCACGGCAGGCGAGACGTGGAATAATGTGAACGTGTTCTTTAAATTTTCATATGCTAATTGACACCGTGAAATTTGCGTGACTGATTGATCACGTAAAACGTTTTCGTGACCTTTAATAGAGTTCAAACGTACTTTATTATTTTACTTGTTTCTCCCCTGGTTGTGGTTTCTACCAGAAATAAATAAAACCGATCGAGATGATTCAAAATCACACTACTAGCTAGTTTCGGAGACTACCACCTCCTGCTACCATTGAAGTAGGTATAAGCAACGTGGCTTTGAATTTGCACCACTCCAACTCTTTCCAAAGGTGTTCAGCTCCAACCAAATAATATCTAACGGGGGCAGACAGCGCCTCCTGCAGAACTATTTTACCACCGAACTACGATCCGCAATCCATGCCCAGCGTAGGGATTATGGACAGTACCCTCCATTACGATAATTAGTACAGCATTGAATAGGTTGTAGAAGTGAGGAAGGATCTTAATTACTAGGTAGCCTACTTACAGGTTTAACAAGCTTCTAGCCCATCTGATGATATTTGAAATTATAAAACAAGATCAGAAATGTATCATTGTTTTCGGTTTCCTTCTGGGAACGTTTTTGTGTTCAGTACGCGAGTTGTTTACGTCCTGTTTATAAGGTTCCTTGCTATTTATACGGAACTCCGAGAAACATATCGCGCTGTGACAAAGCAATGACGAACATAACTGTCGAAGGAAAAACCTCTAGCCTGTTTGTCGTTCCTCGTTGACTGAATCATCTATAATAGTCATTATCGTTATTTAATTATAGTTTACTTTTAATTTATTGATTCCTAAGAGCTAGCAACTACAGCTTCGCTTGCCCCGTTCATTTGAATTATGTAATCATTCCCCTGGAATTTCAAACCTTTCCCACGAATTTTTATAGAGTTTGTTACATCGTTTGTTTGTTTTTAAAGTGAATCTTCAGAACAATTATTATTTAAGTATATTCTGTTACAGTGCTAGAGCTGAGTGTGACAGACTACGTTTCTCCATTATGTATATTATATAATACCCCAACCACCCAAAGTAATCTACGTAATTGACGTAATATGAACACTACCGACGAACGACGATACCTCAATCCTTCGAAGAGGTGGAAACTTGCAGCTAATAGTAACGGTACTCTAAGTACAAATTGCTAAATAATGTGAATGACACAGGTTGACTAACACAAAACCAAAACATCTCATTAAAACAACTTTGAAAATAACCAAAATAGCGTCCTATCTCGAAACTACTCGAAGCAAACGTGAAATCTTCCGCTATTCCTGAGCAGTGCTATCGTCTGATACAAAACAGATGTGCGCGTGCGACCTTGTGCGATTGTACCAGTAGGGGTTCGACTTATAACTTGGCGGAACTGTGTAATGGTGCACTGATAAGTTTGTTTAAGATAAAAGCTACCTGCCTGTTGGTGGTAGCACCATCGCTTGTGCGTTACACAGCAATAAATACGCTGCGTATTATAGTAAGGTAAACGGTAAGATTGTACGATTTGGTCGCATATAACTTTGCGTAGAAAATTATAAAATAATGGCTACTAAATGACGGGTTTGGAAAGGAAAAACAGAAGTCATAGACCAAAACAAGGTCTTCTATCCCCAAGCTCTACTTACTCTAGCTGGATGATGATTTTAAAGAGACATACAAGCAAAAGCATGGAACGTTTGTACTTTTTCGTATTCAACTACCACTAGAAAAAAAAATCCTTCAAAAAATTGCAGCCAAATTCCAGAATCTAGTACTTAATCAAACATTGGCCTAAGGTGCACATCAATTTCGCAACAACATTGACAACTAGGACACAAATCCATTTACAAACACAGTAACGAGGTATACAATGTACATATGTACGACGCGACTATTCATAGAATCGTCTTTCTATTTCACATAGAGTCACGTACCAACCTTGGCAGGCACACAGGACTAAAACGGACGCAGATCATACCGATAGTCCTGCGATAGGACACTGTGGGCGGTTTTCGAAACGTTACTTACGAAACTAGCACAGGGAGGCAATTCTGGCGATCTAGCTAGCCAAAAAGTGAAAAATGTCGAGTGATGTCATTACTAAATAAATGATTTTTAATTATCAGCCCGTTACGACCAGTTGAACTTAGGGCCTCATATAAACTGCTAAATGTTTCAATTAATAAATGTAAAAATTAAAAAAAAACAGTTGTATAGTTCTATGCTATCGTGCATTCGCACTATCCAGACCATCTTGCTACATCCGAAAAACAACAGGCAGGTGCGACCTCTCTCATTTAATTTTGTGGAAATAAATATTCTATTCTATACATCAATCTATCGAATCGTATCGTATTTTTGAGCTATGACGATAAATTTGGTTTTCTGTCGGATGTATTCGTTCCGAAACCTATGATTCATGGATCATAGCTCTTTCCCATAGATACGATATAATCCATCGACAACTGAGAATTGTGTCTCAGTTTACAGTTAAATCAAAACAATACAAAACTGCTTTATTGTGCACCAGAAAAAGAACATTTCAAAAGACGTTACATAAGTCAAGTACAATGGGCGGCCTTATCGCTTACAATAATCAGAAAAGATTAGCTCATTAGTCTTCGATAAGTATGTTTTACATCTATTTCTGGCAGTAGTAGAAAAACGTTCCGCGATCAAAGAGAACCAAACACTGGTAATAGGTGTCAACGAAGAAGGGACCGGCAGGATGCGTATCCGTTTACAGTGGGACGTTTCTGATTAGTTTTACAACGAATAAGGGACAGATTTAGATATTAGTGGCGTTTGAGGGTTAAAAGATTTTGGGGGAAGTAATTTCGAGTCTACGTAAATACATATGCCGAACATCTCACGCAGCGCCATCTAGCCCCAATGCTGCCCAATGTAATAAGAGCTTGCGTTTCCTAACAGATGACTTTAAATAAAATATTTATGAGTTCATTTTAAACATAAATGCGAATGTTAGGTAACAGTAATGTTTCAAAATCAGGAAAAGACAAGATACGCCCCAAAACTTCTTATGGATTCGTATTAGAACCAGCGAAATAGAATAAAACCAATTTGAGTCGCTAAAGAAAACTAACAGAAGAATATCAAAGGAGATGAGTAACATTGTCAGGTGTCCCAACAAACAAACAATGAACTGAACTTTCTCGGTAAACACGTGTGAGGTGAGCGCTTTGTGAAACGGGCGGCTACTTGCAGTTGGCTATAACTAACTTATTCTTAGCACTAATCCTTCCATTTTGTACGCAAAGAAAGTTTTACAGAAACATAACCCTTCATCCATCGTGCATTCTCCACCCCCTCTGTGGGGCATAGGACAAATTTAGTATAGTTCCCAAAATAAGAGTAAATCACCATGATTTTTGAAATATTAGATAGATAAATAAAAAGATGTTCTTCTATCACTACTTCTATCGGATCAAAATAGCAGTAAGTAAATTACTTTTTTCAGAATCAAAACCAAAATAAGCCGGATCCAGAAAACATTCCCAAAATACCATTAAGCCTTGTTTGTATTTGTACCCACGACAAACCTGACTTATGACGTTTTCTTAAACTATAAACTATTAGGAACGCCTCGTTTCCCATGACGTATTTAGGTACAACTAAACTAGATTACACAAATATGAGCTGAACAATTAACCTATTTCTGAGCAGCGCATGGCGAACAGTGCTGTGCGCCCAGAAAGGCCAATAAACTAAATATACCAATGAATACACTCCCATAGCTTGCGCGCGCGACGAATTAGCACGCGCAAAAATAGGGCTGGCACACACGTTTTACATTAAGTCAAGAAGATAGTACCACAGGAATAGGCAGAACGGCTGACGCCTGCGCCAAAGAAGAGGGTTTCGTTCAAGGTCTAAGTAGATATATAGATCAGTAAAAAGATAGTCTGACGACATCTAAAGACCACTGGATGGTTCGCAGGGGACTAGGAAGGTAATAGGAGCAGTGAGATGAACGGGACCTGTATAAAGGCAACTATTTTGAAAATTTTCTTTTATCTTATGTGTATGTAATTGTGTTTATGTACTTGTCTAGTTTTTGATGTGGTGGCATTATAACTTAAACCTGACAGCTCCCACGGACTAGCAAAAACTAAGGATACATTCCTAGATATATAAAAACGTACAGCTTGTATGTCCGACAAGTCGTGTGCGTTAGCGCATGTCGTCGGTTTCGCTTCAGCAAAGTGTCGTTGAGCTTTCAAGGTGAATATTAAACAAGAATATCTAATTAGGTTTGGCAGGTGTTAAAAACTCAAGTTTAGTTGCTACTTTTGTGACTGAAAGACGCAAAACATTACCGGTTCTATTCCCGCAGTTACAGAAATGTTTTGTATGAACAGGAAATACTGTGTCTGTATGTTTTGAATTTACAAGCTCTGCTTAATTTGTACAGTCAGATATATTTGTGCAGTGTCCCACTGCTAGGTAAAGGCCTCCGTTCCCTCCCATAAACATTTTGGCTAATCCTGTTAGCTTGTTGACAGCCCTACACCCGCGTTGCGGGAGTGACCTCATCCCATGGCACACGGCCGGACTCTACACCGACCGATGATGATGATGATGATGAAATGAATGGATAGTTTGGCTGTCTCCCCATATTATCTACAGGTATGAGAGTCTAGCATTGTTGTATTGTAGAGCTGCAGATTGATGCTTGTTACTAAATCAAGTGCGTTTGATATCTACACTTTTGTTACATTTAATATGTGTGTTGCTTCGTTATAATTGATTACAATTCCATATTGAAGGGATTTCTGTTGTTCACAGTTCACGCACAGGTCTTTCATAGAAAAATGAACAAATAAGGCTAATTTAAAAGGTAGGTTTGACCATTGTTTTTATGTTTGAAAATGCCATTTTTAAGGTTCATAAAATGTTAGCATGAATGTTTTTGAATGTTTTTGATTCCTAGCAGTCCGAGGAGCAAATCAAATCGGTTATTTCGAAAGAGAATCATCATCTAGGTATGAAATCGAGTACGTATCCAGAGGTATGAGTATGATTATAATGATAATCATCATTCTCTACAGAAATATAAATATTCACAAATTAGTTTGTATTCTGTGATGTAAACCAATTATATTTTCTTTAATCCTTTCAAAAATCTAACCAACAGTTTACTAGATGGCTATGCTTCGACTTCTAACAAAATAACTATACTCGGACTATAAAGGACTATAAAGGAACGTACCCCACATTTCTCTTCCACAGTCAAAAGCGTGAAGCCAGAACCTTTTAAAATAAACTGATAAAATAAAGAACTAATGTTACTAGCGCCTTATCCGGGGTAATAAATCTACGGACAACTTATACTACCTATGCGGGTTTTAAATATACAAAAAATTTAGGCACATAAAATTCAGCTTGAATAAGAATATATAGTTATGATGTGTTTATACAACCTAAATAAGTTACTGTAGAAAACGGGTCTCAGAGTAAAAAAAAATCTATTTGTTTCTATTACGCTAAGTTTTGTTGGGTTAGATTTTTAAGTTTTTTTTAAAATAGTCTATACTATACCCTATATTCATTAGGGATAATGTTGGATTGTAATGGTAAAGAATTTTTCAAATAGGTCCAGTAGTTTCGTAGTCTATTCAATTCAAACAAACAATCAAAATGTTCCTCATTATAACTTTCCGAAACTTCGTCTATCTGTCACTTGACTAAAAAAAGTAAGATAATAATAAACAAATTTCCACTGAATCAAAAACTGCATTTGCAGAATCCTATTGAAGTAACTGTTCAAATGACGCACCAAAAACAAACCACAACGCTAGTTCTAACAACTGTGCGACCATACCGTGAGGCCCCTCGCCGGATGGTATACTGTTGACGTTTGTTTGATGGCAACAAAGCTTGGAGGTCAAGTCATACTGGTTTTTGAGGTGATCTCATACTTATTTATGTTTGAGATGTCAGGTTTTTAATAAGTTACTTACTAGGAGATGATGCATCGAGTACAAAATAACGTTGACTACATTTTAATTCTCATAATGATAAACCTAATAGAAGGTTTTTAGTTAAACGAAGGTGTTCTATTTTACAAATACTTTTGATATACTCTATCATCGAAAAAGGCTTGTCGAATAGTCATAGTCGTTTGGTTCATACGTGGAAATCGAACTTTAGTATAGATACTTTGTGTCGTTTCACTGTTTTAAGTTATTTGAATTTTAACTGATATTTCCTCAAATTCAAGGTTAATTTAGACGACATGTATTTATTTTCCCTAATGCTCTAGATGAGCAATATTTTAGTAAGCGTTTGTTGCATTCGTAAACATCATAATTAAATTCTTATTGAAACATCAATACATGTGTAAGGATGATAAATTCAATACAAAGCTTATAGGAAACCCCATCCTTTGATATCTTTATTTAAGTTCTTTTCATCTAGTTCTCTACTTTTTATTACCCGACTATAAAATAAGGGATATGAGGTTGGCACCCTATGTACATAGGTATGTTTGGATGTATGTAACCGATTCATATGTCCCCATGTAGCGCTGAAAATCCTAGACCGATTCAACAAATAAGGTATCTGATTTGTTAATAACTCCGTGATTATAGGCTCTGTCACGTCATTGAGATCGCAAAATGCTAATAAATATGCTCATCATAGCGAAGGCCTTGTTTGTACTTTCCAGGACTTATTGAGCACTTTACAGAAATTAGGAAACCGCTGCCAATTGAGCAGGCTTCCTTGTTACTGTTTGATCGATCTGTCAAATTCATCTTGTAAGATGGGTTTACGTCAAAATAAATATTACACGTAAACATACATACATGTAGAGCGTTACGTGTTTTACGTTCAAAAAATGAGTACAGTGATAGTTGTGTATTAAGAACATAAGGGGTTCATTTATATGACTATTCGGAGATCAAACAATTAGCCATATCATACAGGGTTAATTAGATTTCTTATTAATAACTATAAGTTCAACAAATTACCTACCTACTAAAAAAGTTACATCTTGAGTATTCTATCGCTGGATTGTGGTTATATGTTTACGAGGAACCTTACGTCATTTCCAAACATAACTTGTCTCGTTCAAGGCATAAAATAACATTTTCCTTGTAATTAACAAAAATCCGGCAGATACAGGATCGCTACGTACAGTTACAGTGTACTTAGATAGAATGAGATATACGAAAGTAGCATAGATTTTATCCTATCAGATTGAACTATTTGGTATATGACATTTATGCCAAATAAGAATTCGTAGTACAACATGAACAATTTAACATATTTTTCAAAAGTTAACTCGTGATAATACTTTACAACTCAAATTTACTTAAATTAATTAGTACTTAAATTATTAAGTATATCGCGCTCATTAGTTTCCCTTAATATACATATAATACCTACCAACCAACCAACATATAAAACTTTAATTTTAATTAACACGCTAAATGTATATAGGAAATCCTAAAATTCCCAGTCTTTATGCCATATGTATGTGTCCTTATAGTTGTGACATTGGAATGTTTTGAACGTCACAATGCCAATATCCACATCTATTTTACATAGATAGAGTTAGTGATATTTATTTGTATCGGTTACAAAAGGCGGAGGGCGACAATCCATATAAACGCAAAAAAACATATAAAGGTCCCTTAGAGATCGTACCGCTATCGCACCGAGCGGTGCATCCAAACAAAAGCGCATCCCAAACACCACATTATACCAAAAACGACACTTCACATCACAGGCACAATAAAGCACAATCATTCATTGCCACTGAAAAATAAAATAAAAAACCACACTTCATCCGCTTTCTAAAAACTTATTTAAAATCCGAACGCGCGTCAGACGAACGCGGCAAAGCCCCGGCGACTGACCCGCGAAAGAAACAGCATAAACAATGCGAGTGAGCGAGACAGCGATAGCGTGCACCTGTGCACTTACAATTGAATGATCGTTGAAGTGAAACAGAAGTAAAATATTCCTTTAATTAAAGCGAGAGGGAGGACTCGCGAGCCTTTTCGCTGCTCGGGAATAAAACGGTACAAGTTCAGTTTATAACAATTTAAGTTCGACTATAGGTGGTGGGAATAAAGGGGGATTCTGGCTGTGGGTTATGGTAAGGCTTGTGAGTCAGCCGGTTGACTGCCAGGGTCAACATATGGCGAAAAGGCACCTACGTCTGTAGCCAAATTCCTCAAACCATGGAACAATACGTTTTCATTAAGATTTATCGATTGTTTTTAAGTTTAGAGCGCGATAAATGAGATTATACAATAAATTATTAATTAGAGGCTAGTTTCGTTTATAGAATATCGTAACGCGGAATTTAAGAGTGAGATTGAACAATAATAATAATAATAATAATAATCATTTATTTCAGGCAAACATAAGAACAGTTATGGATGGTAAAAAACTTATTCTAGGGCCCATATCAACAAATACCTTACAGACTAACATACATACAAAAATATAAAGTCTTATTACAATACTGACGTCGATCTCTGAAAAGAAATGGTGTGGATATCGACGGCGCGGACGCCACATTTAGAACAATATGTACTAATAAACAAATTAATAAATCGTATATAGAAAATAATGCCGCCATATATGTATATAAGTATGGGAATTGATTAACTGAAAACCCCTTTGTACAATCCGCGTCACATATAAGTATCCCCCCTATCTCAATGTGTGTATGTGCGACACAATAGTTGTTATTTTTGGGAATTTCAGAATTTGAGTATTATGGTGGGGGTTGGATCCTGAGCGGCGCGGCGGCGGGTTAAATTTTTGCATGTGAAAATTTGTGACATCCATTTGTGTTTCCATTAAATGACTTGAGATCAGGCGTAAAAATGTCAACAAATGTCAAAGTCAATGTCAAT
Source organism: Eupithecia pulchellata (assembly GCA_963931895.1). Lineage (NCBI taxonomy): Eukaryota > Metazoa > Arthropoda > Insecta > Lepidoptera > Geometridae > Eupithecia > Eupithecia pulchellata. The sequence goes on along the minus strand of OZ007546.1, from coordinate 7,561,687 downwards.
TGCTTTGCATTTCCCACGCCTTCCAAGAAGGCCCGACGAGTCGGCACAAACTTCCTCCGATTGAGAGATACATTAAAAGTTCGATTAAGATGAAAACTGAATACCGAGAATGTATACCTTTATAGAATATTACCTTTGATGCGGATTCGTATGTTTATAGTTTGGTTATTTTAGCGCCAGAGTGTTTGCACGCTTCTATGAACGGATACTTCAGAAGAAAACCACGTTTAAGACGTAAATCTTCAAATTTATCTTCTTCTATTTTTAAAATATTTACTCGCTAATTTCGTAATAAAGCTCGAAAAAAGCTCATAGGTACTCTATAAAAATACAGGGAATCATATACAGCTCATCGACTTGGTTTACGTAAATAAAAAATTAGCTGTAGCAGGAACATAAGTAATACCAAATAGCATTTCCATTGAAACGAAGCTTTAGTTAATAATGGGAAGCTTGTTTTGATTATTCCGGTCCATTTCTTTCAATTTGTGAGTTACATCACTTTCCTTGAGTTCTTCCGACAGGTTTTCCTAATTTTGACGTTTCGTTATTTTGAAAACTGTGCGCATTGTATGAGTGGTTCACTTCCGGTGAAACAGTTTTTTGTTTCAACAATGTAAGTTATTATAGAGGTAGTTGGTTTTTGCTTCCAACGACGTACGACATACTTTGCAATTAACATGAACAATATGACAATTCAATACAAATGACGTTCTCATGAAAAGCGGACGCTGATGGTATGTCACCATGTGTAATGTAATGATATCGTCATCCAGTTGAACTACCGGATTGTGGTTAAACATGAGTGTTTGTTGACATTACACTATGACATGTGAAGAAATTTTTTAAACGTATTACACATTATCCACTCAAACGTTACGGCCATGACTGTTGCCTAAAAATATTTCCGGTCAACCGTTCAGGCCTCAAGTGTTGCCCACGAGACTTTCGTCTAGAAAATTTCATTTTTGCCTATGTAAACACCACGAAAGCTGCTCCTACTTGACGCTAGATGGTTCTGTACACAATAACGCATCCAATAAGCCAAACCATGGCCAGTTCACAGAAGAAAAAAAAAAAGAAATCTTTTGTTTATTTTCGCGTTGCGTCATCAATGGCGTCATTCCTTGTTCCTTGTGTTTGAAACTGAAGTATTAAGTGATTTCTATCCCAATGTATTAGTGTTATACATCAAAACAATCCTCAGGAATCATACTATAGGTTTATCGTAAAATCTAGAGGATGCGAGAATGATGCGGCGGTATTTTAATCGCCGAAATGAGGTGTCGAATTACGGCCATTGTTATTGTGTTGTTGGAAAGTGTTTTGGCTAAATGGTGTATGAAATTATTAGATATTCTAATAAAATATGCCTCATAATATGAAAATCAGGTGAGTATTAGTTTATAAACACACTAAGACAATAAAAATAAACAAAATTAAATATGATTAAACGAATTTATCTTGGGCCGTCGTACACATTTGACCTCGCTGACCTCGCGATTTTTCGGTCGAGTGATTAGATTGTTTAAATTTATTTTGGTAGAAAGCGCAATAATTATCCAAAGATTTTGGTATCAATCGAAAGGATAAATCCTACACTTTTTTAGCATGTAATTATCTTGGGCAAGAACAATGTAGTTTTCAAATAAAATCGTATGAAAAAATTAGTTAGCTGTATTTTTAGAGAAATCGCAAATTTGCAGCCCTTATTCTAGATTGTTTTGCAATTGAGTAATAAGCGTATATTGTGTTGTTAGATTCTAAATTTCAATAGCATTCTGATTGTATTTATTGTTTGGTTGTAGCTGTAGCAGTTGTCGTGCTATAAGCGTTTTTTCGAGACGAGGTAGCGCGTAGAATGCGCGCAGCGGTTTCCCGCGCCGGCGGAACGTTAGACACGCGATCGGTCGCGCGAGCGGGACGCTTCAAATGTTTCGCGTGAATATTGTTCATCTGTAAATTTCTTCATAAATTATAAATAAACGACTTCCTTAGGTAGAGCTATGACCTCAAGACAATTTAATTCACCGTCACAGATTCTTTTTACCTCTACGTACAGGATTCTTCACTATTTTTTGCATAAATACCTAGCTAGAAAATATTAGTGATAATTTGTGAAACATGACATACCGGGTGATTTTAATGAACAAACATAAGTTTACAAACAAGTAGAAAACAATAGATGAATAACTTAACAATTATATTTAACAATGATCGTTTTCAGAGGAGATGGCCGGAACAAAAGAGTTTAGAAAAGAATAAAACATGAATGGTGAAAACCGATCACGGAAAACTACGCCACTCTACATAATGATGATCCAACACACGAATTTATATTTTGTGCCCATAGGTATAATAAAGCTGCGGGGGATTCAATATTTATGCCGAATATGCCGATCACAGGAGATAAACTAATAGATACTTTTAATGCAAGCAAAGCTATCATAAAGGTGCCAAAAGCATATTCAACACGATAAGTACAACGACCTTCTTTCCTGTTCTGTCATGGTCATGTCAATATTCTTTATCTTTGTCACATAAAAATTGAGTGACTATTCATAAAATCAAGTCAAGAGCACGTTTCTTAGAATTAGTTGCTTAATTTATACAAACTCAATGTGATTTAGTATTCTAGACACCGAACATTATCAAATCGACCTAGACCCTCCCACAGTCGAAATGACATCATCCCTGCATCCATTCCACGTCGCTATTCACTCGCAATAAAGTTGAGTATCCGATAATGGAAATTCGCAAACGGTTTCTTTTAAAATTTGTTTTAATTGTGATTTCGAGAACGGTTTGTTTTTCTGCAAACGAGTGAAGCTTCTGATTCGGTCTACATCTATACTTTTCCATGATTTCTTTTTAACATATCCCATTTATTTAAGATAGTGTTCCGTCAGTTTTCTTTCAATTCGAAAATATAGAAAAGACAAAAGTCGGTACTTAAACAATACGATTGTTTCTAACACCAAGAATAAGGTCAAGGGTCTATTTAGGGTCCAATATTATTGTGTCAATGAGCGAACATGGAAAGGTTGTTCGACTAACTATAACTGAATTTATGAAAAACAGAGCATAAAAGCTGGGTAATTTTTTTTAGTCAAATCTTCAATTTTCCATTTTAAAATCCTCATACAGGTCGCCATTTTGAATGCAATTATAAATAACAAGCGAGCAAACGATGGATGTTAATTCATGCCGCAAATTGTGTCACACGCGATTAATAAATGGGTTATTGCCGCAACAGGACTAGTATTTATAAATGGCCTTCGCTATTTCAGCTGCCATTGTTGTTCATTGTTTGTTTACGAGATCTATGGTTTGGTTTACATGATGCATTGACGAGTTTCCATAAGATTCATTCCATCGGCTCAACAGATGTTCGCTATATTATGTCATTTCAGAACTAACGTCTATGTATGCCATGCTGCTCCAAGCACGTGAGTAACTATAGTCTTCCTGTCTGTCTGCTTGTTACCATTTTATGACAAATTGGATCATAATGAAATTGACAAGTAGATATATGTTATCCCGGGGGTGGTAGGTAATTAGTATAAGAAAAAGCGCGAGCGAAGCCGTGAGCAGAAGATAGTAGGTACCGTAAAAGTCATAAAATATTTGAGATTATTTCATCTGCCAAACGTTAGCCCGGCTACTGATAGCTTTACCTTACTTTACAGATATCACCAGAAGTCAGGCGCACTAGTTTGTTTACAATTTACATCATAAATTGGTTATGTCACTCGGTGTCCAGTCTATTTGCATGATCTAAGTGGTGAGGTCATTCAGGCTTTTTGTGAGAATTTGGTGTTTACTTTAACAAATTAGATGTTTATATGAGTTTAAGCACCTACCTGCTGATCATCAATCACTCCTTGACGTTTTTGCTACTTCAAATCCTTTTATTCAAAATACTTGTTGTAGATTTTTTTACACATAACAGCCTTAGTTTTCATACAAAAGGGAGTTTGTGAAAAATAAACAAATTGCCTTTAGGATTATTTAATCGATAGTAAATAAATAAATGCACTTCGACTATATTGTGTCCAAAGCTGTTGGATATATTCAGGTGGTCTACTAGAGTACATAGTATTATAGGACGTAAAAACCTTGGCCTTTGTGTTGCTAGGATTTTAAAGTCCAGACCCGAGGCTGGTTGAAGCGAAATGACTTCTATCATATCGTAAGTAATTCCGCGGACTAAAATGATACAACACAATTTTTTCTCCTATTCACTACAGGGATATGAACTCTTCACTTAAAATAGAGGTATAATTGTAAGTATACACGCTGTTATATTTTTAATTTTATTTGCGCTAAGAAACAAGATAAGAGAAATAAGTGTCTACTTATTCAGCTAATTATTCATGCCATAAATACTCAATCAGTCAGGTTATCGTATAAAAATAAAAAGAACATCGTTTTATGAGTGTGTTTCCAGATAGAACATTGAAATGTAAGATAAGAATGACCGAAGCCGCAGATACTGTATCGTAAGGTCGTGAGTCGTGTCGTGACCTCCGGAGGTAAAGAATAAACTTATAAAATAACATATTTTTCAAACATTCACTAGAGTGTTAATGAAAACTAAGACTGTCATGAGATGCATTCTTATATGTATATCGAAATAGACAAAGCATCAATAACTGAATATAATTAATGTGGACCAGCACGACATGTTATTTGAGATTATTTAGCACAGCTTTGAGCTAGATTATGCTGTGTGAATTGATCAACATTATTTATTTATTTTAAAAAGCAACGCTTCTCTAATCGTATTTGCCATGCCTTATTATAAGCACATTGTTACGAGTTTAACTGAATAAATGTGCTCAAAATACCATCAAGTGAGCCATTTAGAAACTAACATCGAGCCATCTCACTACGCGACTCTAGAATAAAATCAATTTCAGAACCGTTTTCAGAAAAACGACGGGTACAAATAACTGCAGATCTTATAAACATTTTGTCTCGAGGCGGTACGAGTACGAGGTCGTAGGCGGACCCTCGCCCACCGCGCCCGCCGATCGACAATAAGCACTTAGAAAAGTCGAATTTCGCTATAAACAACCAAACATATCTCGATTACAGCTGTAAAACCGCTGTTTTCTTAGCCCACATGATTGATCTCAATCGTAAAGCAACGCAAGCCAACGCGGAGTCGACTAAAAATATACTGTTTGACCGACAATTAGTCAGTGTCCCGGAATAAGGTGGAACTGTAGCGCTATTTGGAAAAAAATGTGATTATTGTCTTAGCTAATTATTTTTAACATTTCGAGATTTGTTGACATTAAAGACTATTATTCCTCGTGTTACCTTTTGTTTTATTTTCTCCTAGATAAATAGTTACCTACCTATTAATTAGAAAATCGTATTATCGGGATTCAAACCTAGTCTTTAAATTGAAGGATAGTTGTTATTGTTTAAAACAGCGTTTGTTGATATCATTGGAGAGCTATGTAATGTAGGTTAGCTCTTAATGAGTTGGGAGCGCGCCAGGATTTGCACGTCATTCCGTACATAAATCAAAGATTACAATAATAGACGCAAAAATTGATGATCGATTGGACCGACGTGAAAAGACAGATTCTTTAAAAAACCCTCGCAGTCAGACGGATTGCCAAACTTTCAGGAATTTCTGGGAACAATAATTTCCGTAAATAGAGCAAAAAAACAATAGTACGTAAATTGAGATACAGTTGTCTGGTTCCCAAACATTTATTTATGTTCTGATCTTTCAGCAAACAAATACATATTAGGGATGTGTAAACATAAAAACGCTGTGTGGTGCCGGCATAGAATTTCACTACCCCAATTCTTCTCGTGTGTGTCATAAAAGGCGACTAAGGAACACACCGGAGGGGCGGGCAGCAACGCCCTCTGCAGAACAACTCCACCGAACTGCGATCCCCAACCCGCATGACCAGCGTGAGGATTATGGGCAATAACCCCCAAATGATAACCATCTATGGGGCTCATTAGGGGATGCTTATGTCCAGCAGTGGACTGATATAGGCTGACGATGTGAAACATAACAAGGTTTACTTTAAAACTACACTGGCCTGCAAAACTATGAATCACACTTTAAAATTGCAATAACTTTTTCAGGACACAAGAATATACGAGATATACTTTCGAAATAATTCGGACCAACCCAATCCACCTTCCAGGCACTAAAACAGACCCTGATAAAAGAATATATTCAATAAAATCAACTCCCAAATCTCGTGTTCAGCATGCACAACCAACTCAAAACTGTATCAAAGCCCGTGGATGCAATACCAGGAATTAAAAATTTTATAATAATGTAAAATATACTTATACAATCTTGAAAGAGTTTTTAAGTTCAAAATATTACTAATGTTACGTTTACTGTAGTTTAGTTTTTTATTTTATCTCTAAAATGTATAGTTTACTAAAAAACTTAATTAAAAAAATGTAATACTTGTTTTGCAGGCTAGTGTAGATAATGCTGGGATAAATCTATATCAAGATAGTGATCCTGTCTGGTAGACGACCATCGCGAATCCTTTTCTATAATCATTCGATATACTTTTTAGCTATTTATTTACGTTAGCTATCGATTAAGGAACACATTTCCTGATTTAACCCTGCCTACAAGTCAGTCCATGCACCGAGTTGTACCCTGCCGGCGATCAATTGCAACTTGTAAGGCGAGGCGTAAGTCGATTGAAGGTAGTTCGTTCACCGATGAATGAGCCGCGTTGTAATCACCTTCCCCTTGTTTGTTTGTCGTAAATACATGAGGTTATCACCTGGACGTGAGATGAGGACAGATAAATTATTATCTGTTTTATGGACAACTATTGAGAAGGATAGAACTGTCCTTTTAATATTGTCATTCAGTGAGTAGATCGCTCATACTATTTTCGTCGCATAATTTTCTGCTCGTATTCAGATTCTGAGTCACTCACTGACATAAATTAAAATCCTATTTGTCGTGCAAGCCAAATTTATAAAATTACAAACGCAGTAAACTTAGCCTTTGTTTTGCTATTTTCTGGGTTATATTCCTATCTTAGTTAACTGGTATATAGTTTTGCGTACATTGGAAGGGCATGCATGGGTTCATTTGCTATGAAACCATGCATTAGCTATGAACCCATGCATTTGCTATGGACAAATGCATTTTGCTATGAACCCATGTATTTTGACTGAGTCATTGTCCATGTAAATATTGGGAGTTATTATTTGTTCGGCAAATTCTGACATCATAATAGAAGCAGAATCAGGTCAAGAACCCTCCTCCAAAACATGTGAAGGTGGAACCAGGAAGCAGGTGCGTCCAGCAGATGTGCACCGTACAGTACAGGCAGATGCGGGTGTCGTTGTTTTTGGATCTGATTCGAGCTGCTTTCCCGAGTTGTTATGGTTTTTGAGTTCCGTGAGTATTTAGTGACCGAGACGGCTTTAGTGAAATTTCCAAGTTAGTACCTTTGATTTGATATCTCTCTCAATGATATGCCCACACCTTCGAAAATCGCCATGTCCAACTTCGGATATTGTATCTCCCTGCCATTTTTAACAACATCAGTACCTCTTATTTATGCAATGGTAACAAAACGAGTGTAGGAAGTGGGTATGTTTTATATTTGCTATCATATTATCATCATATCTATCTAAGTGCTATTTTGTGTTATTTTGTAAGCATAAAGAAATAAAGTTATTGAATCTGAATCTGAATCTATCGTTATCATATTATATTATGAGGGTTATTGTTGTGACATGATTTGTTAAATAATTCCATCAACGTGTAGAAAACTCGCGGCATAGTGAGTAGCAAAACACACGTGTTGAGGTCAAACCTCGCGGCGCCGGCGGCGGCATGCGGCAGATGTGCCTCATCACAGCACGATGGTTCTTAATCTTACCCAAGGCTTTGCTTTACCGATAACATTATTAAATGCAGAAAAAATCTACGACAACGACTCGAAAATTAATTACTTTCAAACCAAATTGTATGCAGATTATTCAATGAAAAATTGGTAAGAGTAGATACTAATATAAATTATAGTTTCACAGTAATTCAACATGTCTTACTTTTAATGACGGAAAACGTGTCATGCCGCGGACAGAAGAAAGTAGCTAATAGAACAACGAACATAATACTATTTTATGCCATTGAAATTATTTGAACTGATCTAAATTACTATTGATCTAATAACATTTAGATGACTGACTTGCGTATGTGTCTTTAAAATAATGCATAATGTTGAGCAAAAACAACAAAATATGATTCGATTAATCCATAAACAAAATCGGTATAGCATTTATTTTATTATTATTTATTTCTTAATTAGATTTCCTCTTATTATATTTATTCTATTTTTCATCTATTGACGACATGAATATTGGATTCTCAGTCCAACTACCAAAACGAAAATAATAGACTAGTATTTACAATAGAGCTAACTGCAGATTAATATTTTTAAACTTCCGCGATCGGAACACATAATTAGGGAAATTAAAAAAAATAATAACTGCAGATACAAGTAGCAAACACAAATAGCACAACTGATCCCGTCCGAAGCCCGTCCGATTTTTATCTGATTGTCGGAACAGATCCTTTCGCATAGACTTATTCGACTATCCGACGTCGATTTGCGTGTTTACAAATGTACGGAACGAATTTTATAAACCTGGAGAGCCTCATAAACAAAGCAAAATTATAAGCGGACAATGTACTAGCGCTTGAATAATGTTCGAAATATCCATTTAGAGTTAGAACTGGGTATGAACTGTACTGCATCAAGTATTGATTGAACTTTTTAATCATCTTTAAGAAGAATACTTGACTGGAGATTGAATTTATTTATGGCATGCTTTTTTATTGATGATTGATGTACAAAGCTCTTATCTCTTCAATTGGCTTGTTTTTTTCCTGGTACATAAATTTTGTTAAATGCAACTTCATTAATTAGGTGTATTTTTTTTTTTTGTTCTTTTAGTTTAGTTAGGTATGTGATTTGTCAGGAAAAATAGCGACACACTTGTTTTGGCAGAATGTTGGCTACTTATGCCTGAATGCAGTTAAGAATCTACTGTTGGTAAATAATGTGTGTGTCAAAAACAATAACCTTTCCTAATATAGTACACTAGCGGCCCGCCCCGGCTTCGCACGGGTATTAAACAAAAATTTCAGAAATTATACACACTAAAACGATGGGTTTCACAATTTTCATACGGATCTTTAATTTTTTTAACAGCATTGGGGTTTTTGACATTGACTCGACATTCCAAAACTGGCACTGGCCGTAGAGAAAAAGCAAGCACCGTGCGCTATACAACCTCTTTTTCTATTCTGACGCGCCATAATATAAAATGAGGTTGAATATACAGCGCACGGTTCAATTATTGAATTTTTCATGCGGATCCCTAACTTTTTTGAAAATATTATATAGCCTATGTTCATCACGGAAAATTTAGGATTCTAATGGTGAAAGAATTTTTCAAATCGGTCCAGTAGTTTCGGAGCCTATTCAATTCAAACAAACAAACAAACAAACAAACATACAAACAAACAAACAATCAAATCTTTCCTCTTTATAATATTAGTATAGATTAGGTACCCAGGTAAACTTATTTAAAACTTGTTTACTTCAGCAGTTGATTAAAGACAACGCCTCGGACGACATTATTTACTTAGATTTTATAAGGGTAAACAATATTTTTAATGCAATACTACGCTAATCCCATACGTGGTATTTGTACCAATCCTATAGAAAAAGGAGACGTTATGAGATAACGTCTCAATATATCGTCAACCGAACTCGATCCTCAGGAAAATAGCAAGCAAAAAATACAGTTCATCATCTCGGTTCAAAACCATCTAGTGGCGAGTAGCGGAGTTCAAAGAACGACGATTGAGTCGCCACCTAGAGAGGAGTAGATCAACTAAAATGTATACTTAGCAGACTATTGACGAAATAGTACGAGCTGATTGAAAGAGATGGCGCTGATAACAATATTCTTACCTTTGTAATAGAAATTCATTTGAGTCATTAATTTAATTTTTCTGGTGTATTACTTACAAGGAAGCCTTTGTTTTTGGTTTTTTCACTTACCTGAAACAAATAATAAACAAATCAGTACATTTTATAGCATTCTATGGAAATTTCTTACATAATTTAACAATAATGTAAACCCAGAGGAAAGAGGCGTTTTATTCACATGATATTCGATTTATTAATTCTATTTAATATTCTTCTCCTTTTGTTTTTTCATAAGTATTTTACATGATACTTCTGTACCGGTCCTTAAGATGAAAAAGTAAATTTTTAGGCTAGGATTCCGAACGTTCTGTAAATTAAACGATTGTCTGGTAAATATCGCTCAGTTATGAGCAATGAGACCTCCAAATTGTCCCTGACTTTCCGTTTATCTTATGTTATTTTTATTTCGCTTTTTAATTGTCTTATTAAGAGTGCAATCTTTCAATTACTCCTAGATTAAAGGTTCGCGAATTCGTATCTCAACACAATCCAGGGCACTAATGTTTGCGTGTATAGAACAGGCACACATTCTTCCAGTATTCTACACAGAATAGAGACAATAGAGTAGACGTGTGCTCTCGACGATACATTGAGACGCATTGATGCGAGGAGAGAGAGGCATTGTGGGCATTGTCTTAGACCGCAGCATTGTCTGCTCTGAGAGCGGTGGGCAGTACGTATCTCTGATTGTTAAACAAAACTAACACACCTATTTGTTACCCTCGACGCGACCGTTCATGTATACCGCGGATATGTAAGGTTTTATGATATGACACTTCAACTCGAAAATATTTACAGCCGTCTAGGAAATGCAAAATCCTGGAACACTTGTGTTTTATTCGTCTGTAGAGTCAGGTAGAAGTCTATCTAAAAAGATATTATAATAAGAAGGTGAAGTTGTCGCTTGAAGGATAATGTAACTTGGTCACAGCTTAAATATAATTTTAGTGGCAGGAACCTGAATTCTCCCTCAGTTCTTTAGTACCTATATAGGCTGTTATGTCTAAAGCTTAGCCGGGGCAGAAACTAGAGTAAATTAGAGGAGTTATAATCGAGGACCAAGAGTAGCCAGCCGCCCACAATGCGACAGGTATGTGTGCCACCGGCGGGCTCTTAATTAAAACCTGCCCGAGCGACACTCTCTGATTGGAATCGATCCTGCGACCTATACGTATTGTGGAATATGAGCGCAAGGTCATCAAAGAATATAACATTATAGACTCCCATCTCATCCAAATACCCACAAAATAAAGACTAGACCACTGAGAAAAAACGTACCGACAACTTTTATTAGTACCCTCAGAGATACTTATTCCTATCAAACAATTTTGAAAAAGTTAATATTTATTCCGTCGGAAATTTTCCCGACAAACTGAACAACAATAAACAATTCAATTCAGTTATAATTTATTATCAACTTCAACATAATATTTGCTCATTCGTAGGTAAGTTTAATATTATGAAAGCAGAAAGTTTCCGCCAAAACGAACATCTTCCTCCTCATAAATTTACTTAAATTTACAATAATGAAGTGCCTTTAACAAAAGTATTTTCACTGAATTTTTAACTTTTGAAATGAAAACCCATGTTTTGTATTTATTTGTTCAGATTAAAACCAATTAAAATTCTTCACCTATATCTTCTCACTTGTCATATGACAGGTTTAAGGCAATACATTTATGTATTGGCTAGACGTGGAGTAGCATTATGTACAGTAATCGGGGAATGGGTAGAGCTTTAAGAGTAAATGTTTAGTGCTAGCGCTATTGTGGGTAAAACGGAAAATTACTTTTCCGTTAGTTTTCCTCGTAAAATGCAGAAAATATTAGAAACCATAAAATAAACTTAAATCTTGCGCTAGTACTACTTTTACTACTACGTTTAGAGGCACTCGGAAACTATTTTCTTCTTATGAAAAAATAAGTTCGATTCACTGGTATAGTTATAGAGTAGCTATGTATTATAGGGAAGAAAACACAAAATAATTGATATATCGCGGCAACTTAATTATACAAATCTTAAATACAAAGGTAGCGAAAGACCATTTAGAACCATTTGAGCCATGGTTATCATAAAGAGAAAATACGGAGGATGATTTAATTTTTCAAACCTTTTTGAAAACAAGTCTTTCTTTTGAGTAAAGCTTTAGACGAACACAATAGAAAAGTGAGTGTGCCGCCTGCTACGCAGGTGATTGCGTGTTTAATTTTCGCCATTTCCGCATTATGGATTGGAAAAAATATCCGTACGATCTGCAGATATTTCTTATGGTTGTTAAGTACCCACAATACAAGCTCTTGGACCATGACTTATGTGTGAATTGCACTAATAAATCTTCTGGGGATTCAGGATTCTGCAGGCGGCTCAACTGTTTCATAGATATAAGTTGAAATTTCTTTGTAAATAAAGACTGATTAAAGAATGCTCACGTAACCTTTGCAAATAAGGTACTACAAATGATAATGGAAGATTCTCGGCATCATAAGTACCTACCAAGTCGAGTAGACAAGTAGTAACGTCATACTAATGGAGGGTTAGGCATTGGTACTAGATAAGTCATCGATCGTCTGCGATCGGCCTTGGCATTTAGCGTCCCCGGTAATCGAACCGGCACTATTTCCAGCGGAATGCTCTTCTAACCACTGTTTACGTCCATTGAGTAGGATTCCATCACAGGGTAGATAGGATGGCTGGTTTTTTTACTACAACCTAACATGTAGAGCCATAAAGCTATTAGCTAGCTAGCTCAATGAATGGATGAGAGACTGGGTAGTAAATATGTATTTCGATAACATGGATGGATGGGACAAATTGAATAACACAGAATTTTATGGCAGTATGGTCAGAGTGAGTGAACAAAGCGGATTACCTATTCTACGTTTCATTTCCAACTTCCTAAAACGGATGCTTAGAAATTCAAATTTAAGTTAAAACTTTGATTATTTTCTTTGATCAAAATACATCACAAATATCGAGATCTTGTAGTCGTCAAAACACGTGTAGTTTTCAACAAATTTATTGCGGTTTCTCAAGCCAGTTTGCAAGCTGTTTGAGGCATGCCAACGCACAATGCGAGAGACCCAGCCTTCCCGATCCGCCCTGTGCCCCAATATTTGCACTAACCAACATTTCGCTCAATGGGAAGTGTATAAATGCTGCAAACGCGTGGGTTTTCCTTTACACTATTGAGCACTGAGTAAATATTTACAACTATTACTGTCGGACCGTTCAGCGCAGATATATTTAACACCTCACTGTACGAAACAATCGTCGGTCGATGTCATTATGAATGTACGAGTGGGTTAACTACGAACATAGTTAGTCATCACATCGCACTCATCATCACCAACGATCCCTGCCATTAAAATCATCAAACAATGAAAGTTTCTTGCTTTGCGATATCTACGCTTACAGACGCGGCGACGCGACGGTACGGCATGTTATGTCATTGTCTACCGTGATAATGACGAGATAAGACATGTATTCCTCATCAGATGAAGATGAAGATGCACTGGTTAAAAGTGGTGGGTGCACTGGGATTAGTAATTTACAGCAGACTATTGGATCCATCCAGTGTGGAGAGAAGTAATAGAGCACAGGTTCCATAAGATAATGATAGCTTTATATGAATATCCTGATCGTTTTCGCACAGTTTATAAAATGTCACGGGAATGTTTCCATAGCGATATTGTTGGTGGCGTGCGAAGAAACTTTTTTGTGAATAACAAAAATAACGTGATCTGTTGTACATACATTGGAACGGTCTGAAATTCTGCCATAAAGGTGTTTATGAAATATTTACTTATCTTATTTTTTTATGAGTCGCAACGCAACAAACATTTTTGTTTGAATATTGGTGATTTTATGTTTCAATATTGGTTTAGTTCCTTTTGCAATTATGTCAGTGCATCCACAACTCTGCAAGCTTTCATTTCAAAAGAGAAGCCGCGGTAAAACCAGGGATTTGCAGCCTATGGATGCCTGTAACATCAGGATGTTACAGGCATCCATAGGCTGCGGTACGGTAACTGCTCTAAAACAGACAGATTGCATGCCTGTTAGCCAATATAGTTTCGTAGAAGGGTTCAGTACAAAAATGTCGTGTAATTCTGTCTGGTGTATAGACAAACCTGCGGACGGCGCCTGCAGTTTGTCTGCGGTGAGGCTGCGCAGCAGTCGCTTGATGCTGCGCCGCCGTTTGACGCCGCACGACTCCTCGCTCATGTCGCGGGAACCACCTCCATGCTTTTACACGCTGCTGCTTTGCAAAGCTGGTTTTTGACACTGGTCTTTGCAGCACTGTTTAAACGGTTTTTAAACGCGATAACGGAAGATTTTTAACGATTTTACGAAGTCAAAACTTTAACTACATGGTATATAAATACAAATACAAATGACAACTCGATCACGATACACGAGGAATCATGATAGATATCCCGATAATAATGGCATTAGTTTTAAGGAGTAACTTCACTCACAGATCTTAAGAAATTATGACATGTTTGTAATGAAGGAATTTGATGTGGTCATATTTGGAACTTAAGTTCAATATTGTTTTTTCGATCAAGAACCTTACCTACTATAGCTGCATACAAATCCTAGAGATAAAGTTTAAAAGAACTGAGTAAATTGTATACAGAAACTAAAAATATTAACATTTTTCAAAACTTTATGAAAATTTCCCTTCGCATCTCACCTTCCAAAAATCCTGACTCCTAAATATATCTCGCAGGGGTGAGTTTGCAGTCTGGATATCAATCATACGGGATTATAGGTACACCCCCCCGACCCCTCGGGGTAGCTTAGATGGTGGAATGTGCTGAGGGAATGTGGGATTTGGTTCTTTGAGGTTTCAATGGAAATTTCTACGTGACGATAAACTGCTTTCACTTACCTAACTAATACTGACTTATCTATAGCTATAACGGAGTGGAACCCAATCGCACGAAAAAGCCTCGCCATAAAACGTTATTAATATCAGTCTAATAAACTCCCAAACTGTGTAAAAATGTCCCCGGCTAGCTTCTAAAAGTAACAGCGACCTTTCTTTGACATTTGGGCTGATTCAACCATATTTCGTTCGTAACATTATAACTTTGATGGCTACAAACAAACATCTAATGACAAGATATAACAAAATGGCAATTGTTTTTCCGACCAATTAAAACCTGGTTCTCTTCAAGACAAGAGTGGATAGATGTCTCTAAGCTTTCTATCCTCGATCACATCGATACTTAGTCATCAAAAATGTTACTTATAGAGTCCACACAGGTGATCGGAATGCTGGGTTTTATTTCGGTCAACGAATGAGCATCACCATCCGACGTGACAATGCTGCCAGCATTTTGGGCACTCTGCCTTCTGTTGGCTTAGGTTTTTTGGAAATAGATACTAGTTTCAATTATTTTATTCTGTTAAGCACTGTTATTTACTTTGGAAAAAAAATATCTATTTCTTTTAATCAGTAGTGATGCAAATATATCGGGCCAAATCATATCGAGACTAACGCGAGCTTCGATATTTATCGAGCTGACAGTGTAAAACATTACATTTTTTACCGTAGTCTATAAAAAAATTACATTCTATGAAGTCTAAGAAAATGCCTGGATGTGAGTAGATACATATATCTATTTCCCTTGTGGGAGATTATGATTCTACTATTAACAAATCTAAAATTAATATTGCAACGTATAACAAGCATCCGAAATCAATTCCAAACATCTATTAATATTAGTTTGATTGACTTTAAACAGGATCCATCGGTTTACACTTCTGCAAGTTTAGTTTGGCGCAAGTTCAGTCCAGGCGTGGGCCCCGTTAATGAACTTGCTTACTTTGGCAGCTGCTCTATGATGGTTACCAGAACCGGATGATATCTTGTATCCGTATCCTATACTGGCGTCTAAATTGTAGATTGGTGTTGTAAACAAAAGACCTACAACACCAAAGAAATACTTATTAGTAGATAATTTGTACGATACAGGTATTATCGGAGCAAATTTCAGAAGTTCTCAAAAAGTGTCAATAAGTTCTTAAAAAACGATCAAAGAATATATTTATAATATATTAACATATATTATAGATACGTAATGGCAAAACAGACTATAAGCGCGATATATCATTCAAACTTTGAGTGACATTCCTATGTACAGTCTCTATGTGTATATAAGTGAATACAATCATGCGAGGGCAGTAGATATACCCCTGTAACTTCCATAGCAACGCATGAATAGGTAATAGGGTATCGGTCGGTCTAGGTGGTGCATTATCACGGAATGTTACCGGCATGTTTCAAAACAAAACAATAGCATTGTAAAACTCGACATTATAGAACGAGAAGATATTCCTATACATTCCCGCACATAAACTAGGAAACAGTGCTCTTTTACGTACAGTTTTCCGATTCAAATTTATTTCTATATTCGTAAGTGACAAAGATGTCTCTACCTTATCTCTACCTAATTATTTAGTTGCAGATAACATTCCATAGTTTTGAACTAAATAATCAGATTCTCTTTTCCCCATGTTTTTATCTCACTACGCGTACTAATTAACGAATTTATCAGTATCTCCACGTCCAGGGGTCCGACGAACCATCCCCTGTCATGCAAATCGCCGCGGCCACGTTTTTCTCATCGGCCGTCACAATAACCCCTTTGATGTCACGGTAGATTGCCTCCGCCCGGGTACTGACCCCAGGTACGTGGTACAGTGCTACAAACTCATCTGCCTTCTCTCGGTCGTAAAGGTTCTAGGCCAGCTCATCTGCCTCCTCTACCTAGCAAAGGGTGCCAGAAGATGCATTATTCCACTTATTGTTTGCGAATAATGAAGATAGACATACTATTCTGGTGGGTTATGCTTATCAAGAAAGTCCTCGGTTGAACCTGGTCCATACTAGCGGCAAAGGGAATAACAGAGAAAGCCAAAAAAAAATATATATTTTACCAATCAACGAACCATTGAACCATAAACATAGAGAATTGTTTAAAGTTTATTTTATGAGATTCAATGGTGCTACATAGTAAAACAAGTTCAAATAGCAAGAGCCCCTTTCGGGACGCAATAGAACAGTTAAGCATGCGAGACTAGAGAAGGGATAGCGTTAGGCTCAGCTTTCAGGGTAAATGAAATGACGCCTGCATACTAAACTAGAAAATTGAGGTAACAGGGAGATTCAGATTTCCTACACAGAAACGGAATGTTTGTTATACCCGAATCCGAATTTAGATAAACAAATAAACCTAATAAATAAAGCCCTAATTCTCACTTCACTTTATTTTACTATTGTTAATGAATGATATCATTATAATAAAAAAACCTTGAGAAACACATCAAAATCAAATTACCTAGTTCACCGATTGATTTATACAAAGTTGCTTTGCTTTTATGTTTCTAATTAAAGAAGTAATTTAACGAGTCTTGTTTCTTAATTAGTTTTGAAAGACCACTTCAAAGCGATTAATAAAACCGATAATTCATAAAATCAAAGCTAGCGAATGGCAAAATGTAGATTAGTACATTTTACAAAATTCCGATATGCCACGTCTTGAAAATACTAAAAACAAAGTTACTGTTTTTAAGTTAGCGGAATAAATACTAATCCCTCGGTAGTCAAATGTTTATAGGAGCGCCTCTATACAGCTGCCAAAGAATCACTCAAATCTTTTCTTATATAACGAAGAAATCGACAGACATACAAAAAAAAACACATACAGCCAAACACATAACCTTCTGTGTTTTCCCTTTGTTCTAAATCAGCTAGAAATAAAAGCTCAACCTCTTGCCACTATGAACGGGTCCATATTCAAACGCCACGAAATTGGTTTGTATGCAAATTAAAACAATCGCTGGAGCAGCACATTTGCACACGTGTAATGCATGTGCATATCAGATCGATAGCTTCGGAAGCGCCCCCTGGCGGCCAGCCAACTGGTCAAGGTTGTACTGAGAGACATAAGAGATTAAACAATTGGCTGGAAAACGGGCGCCTTTTATATACGATCACGGAATGGGAGACTTTTATGAGTTTTTGATTCCGATTTGGGATTAGCTGGATCGTCAGCTGCACTGCTATAACCGAAACTGAAGTAGTTGCCTAAGCGTCTTGTGCCTGGAATACCACCTTAAGACGACTAAATTCCACTATTCCGTTGCAATAGGATCACAGCAATGTTACTTGGGGTAGAAAGAAACTCGTACTAACGAAACTAGTACTTCACCGAAAGAGACTTATCACAAGGAGCCCGACCTACTCTCTCAAGCCTTCGTGCAACCTCCCGTATTTCTGTTCAAATCATGTAGTTAAAATGATGTTACACCATACAGAACTTTTGGACATAGTTCTCATATACCTTCAATGTTAATCAAAGTCAGCATACCTGGCATCATTATCATCATCATCCGCATCCGACTTAAACCCACTGCTGGGCATAGGCCTCCCAAAGTTTGTACCATCCTAAACGGCCCCGTCTAACTCCGACCCGGAGCCACACTGAAAGGAATAATTGCATGAACAGATTCTATCTATGCTGCGTCAAAGGTATGTGATAGAAAAAGTCATCTTAGCTGCGACATAGGCAAAATATCAAGAAACAAGACTCGGTGTCTTGTTTCTAAGGTATTCTACTTTTATCTCATAATAATCCAGGTTGAAACGGATATAGATTCTCAAATATCCGGATATTCGGAACATAATCCCCTGGCCTGAAGCCAACGGAACTCGATTTATATTGGCATTCTTAGGAAGTTTGTGTGTTAGCGATTGTGTTTGCTAATTCATTAGGTTTGCAAAAAGGCATGGCGAAAGGGCAATGTGGGTTGTGGTGGTTGATTTTGTTGTTCCCAGAGAGCTGAATGTTCTAAATGAGTCTAAAAGTGGTTTTCAAAAATTGCGTTACGTCCGCGGCATGATCGTTCCTCTTGAAGCTTGACGACTTCGCACAACATGGAGGATTTTACCGAATCAGAAGGAAAAAAATATCATACAAAAAATATCTCACAATAATTCCAAAGATATGGAGAGATGATATGTTTATTCCATCTTCACATAAAAAGTACAGATTGGATTGATTGGACTGTCATTTTGCACTGATTAAGTTCTAGTCCTGAAATAAATGGTCCGCCTTATGTTTAAGTTCGGAGAATTTTATATAATGTTCGGAATCTATCGTGACGGTTTTAATGTTCTTACTATTGTAAATAGAGAACATGATCCTGAGATGGTCCCGTAAGAACAATATTATTTTGAACTTCTTCCGCTTGAAATTAATATTCCTAATTTTTTCAAAACAATAATATTTACCTACCCTTATAAATGGGTACAAAGTGAAATAAAAATTAGTTATGCAATTTCCACCTGTCGTGCGAATCACAAGCGTAAAAGCAAATAATACACCATTTGTTTTGTTTAGCATCACGCCCTCAAAGCGTTCCCATGGGGCATGGGGAGGCTATACTAACTGTTATATGTATACCTGTGTATGGGGAGTGCATAGTAACTGTTGAGTTGGCTGTGTGCTCGTCTAGACAACCCTCGAAAGGGTCCTTCGAGGGGGCTTGTGCAAAGGTAATTTTCTTTTTTGGTTTTGGGTTTTTTTTCTAACTTGTTTTATGTTACATATTGGGAAGGATCCAATAGAACACATAATTTTAATGGGTGATCTTTGCCGAAAACAAAGCAAAATTCTTCTGAACTTTGCTTGTATTCACAATATCATTATGGTTAGAGATCGATCCTAACACTTCCAAACAAGTGACCCGACTTGATTTAGTTTAGGTTTGAAAGGTCCCATCGAGAGTATTATGTTTATATTTCACTAGCAGCCCGCCCCGGCTTCGCACGGGTATTTTAAAGAATTTTAAGTTCTTACATAGGTACACACGTTAGATAAGGTAGTTTATTATTGAAGTTTTCATAGGGATCACTAACTTTAAAAATATTGTATAGCCTATGATTACCATTCTAATGATGATTTTTTTTCCAAAAAGGTCTAGCAGTTTCAGATCCTATTTAATTCAGACCACAAACAAACAATAAAACCTTTCCTTTTTAAAATTGTACCTTTACCTCCTTTACTTATATTGTACCTTTACCTCCTTTACATAGATAAAGAAAAACAGGGAGAACTTAATTTTTTGGCATTGACTTTTCTCTCGCACCGCTATATCGCCTACATCAGCCTACATCGCATGGTTCCAATCTTGAAGTTTTTATATTTTTTGACATTGAGTTTCCTCTCGCACCCCAGTAACGAATTGTGATCTCTATGACAATCCATAACTGACACTGGCGGTGAAGTCGTCGTAGCAAAAGCGGTGCCATAAAAAAAGAAGTTGAAGTTGAGTCACAGCAAAACTCAGCAAAAGCGAGCAGCGCAAAAAAAAGAAAAAAAAGAAGTTGATGTATATCGCTATGGTTTTATTATTGAAGTTTTTATACGGATCTCTAACTTTTTTGAAAATATTTTATAGTCTATGTTCATCACGGAAATTTTAGGATTCTTATGGTGGAAGAATTTTTGAAATTGGTCCAGTAGTTTCGGAGCCTATTCAATTCAAACAAACAAACAAACAAACAAACAAACAAACAAACAAACATACAAACAAACAAACAATCAAATCTTTCCTCTTTATAATATTAGTATAGATAAAAATTTTATCAGCCAATTTAGTGTCATCATGATGGTTCAAAGTTATAAACTTAGTAAATTTTCGAATGCAACAAAATCAAAATCAAAATGCTTTATTTACTTTAGACCTTACAGGACTCTTGGACAACTTGCTGTTTTGTCGGTTAGAAAAATCAATAATCATTAAAAAATAGGTCCTGAAACCAGCTTTATTGTTTTTGGTTCGTTACGCGTGAAAAATCGTGTTTTATTATTTAAGTATACATATACTTAGTATTTAAGAAATTTGTAATCTATTGACACAACGACACACAAACCCAAGGACTCAAAAACGACAATTGATTCGTAGTTTGTTTCAACGTTGGTTCATAGTAAATGGCTTATTAAATCGTAGAAACAGTAATCCCAAATTATTATTTTTCAAACAACGACGCTATCTATAAGTTTGTAAACAAAACAAACCGTTATGTGCAAATTAGTGACATTGTCACCGACTGACAATGTCACTCATTTGCACTTCAGCCGACAGGTGTGAGGGTGGTATTGATTGATTATTTTTAGCATTTGAGGGAAAGTGTCGAAGGCTAGAGCTACGAGGTTGCTATAATACCTATAGAGACTGAAATCCTTTTCTCATATAATCATCTAAATAAATTATGAAAAATCTGTCTGCCAATCCTCTACGTTCCAGGATCTGTCTTCGCGCTGGGCTGGAACCTATCATCATCACGAAGATGATAGGTTCCAGGCTCCGAACCTTCCAGAGCACTTTTCTCTCCGTCACCACAAACTAGTGTTCTTATGTACATCTGGGTGAGTGTAGGCCTCACATTCGTACATCAAGATCGGGCGAATGATTGTCATGTTTTTGCGGATCATGTTTTTCCGGGAAATAAGCTTAGACGCCAAGGTTTTGTGTAGTGCTGCACCACATCGGAGCATATTCCCGGCTCGATAGCCGGCTGGTGTTACAGAGCATCCGAGCACATACACAATGGAACACCTTCATGCACCGTATCTTTGTCTACACACACTTACACACCATAAAATGGCTGATGAACAAAATGGCTTTTTAGCAGATTCTCGGCCATATTGCACAAATGACCTTGAAAAATTCAGAAAAAAACCGCAACTGCACACGGATTAACGCGTGGCAGTCTCCTCAGCAAACTTGAACCAGTTCCACGTGGAGCGCTGCCAACTGAGTCACCAGGGAACCCTCGCTGACTCACGGCTTTGTGACAGCCGAGTTATAAAGGACCGGGATGTCTAATGCGCTTTACATGCATATTTATACATTTTGCTAGCGATCTACATGTCGGCTAGCAGCTCAATTCGTATTCTCTTTCTCACGCTGAGCCAGTTTAATAAGAACTCTCTTGTTAAGGGACGAAATGTTGATGATCTTCCAACACAAGCAAGGCTGGAAGTTAATAAGCTAAATGAACCAGATTAAATTTATAAACAATTTGTATCATAAAGAGCCCCCATACTAAAACTAAACATTATTTTCATTTTGACTGCATTCGCACCACTTGCGCCATGAAGCTCTTTCCAAAAATGCATAATGCTGACTTATTTTAAAAACTCTGACCCAAAAAAAAGTTTTTAGATTTTTGTGTCGCAACTTAATTTTTCATGAAAATTGTTTCTTAAGAATGGTTTTTAAGTATACAGCAGAAATAAATCTAGAACTTACAAAGAGTATTCTCGCGAAAATCTGTTACCTTTCGCGTCTTAATCTTAAGCTGACAAAGCCTATTTCCCCAGTAATACTGTTACTTTCCGTGTCTAATTTCCAATGATATAAATAAATCGTCAATAGCCAGTAACCGTCACCCTGACGACTCTCAGGCCCGGGGCAGGTACCCCCCACCTAGATTGAATTGATTCGCTTTTACTCCGCAGCACATAAACCAATTTTATTGACATTCTGACCTGCTTCTAATGAATCTTGATGAAATCTTTGGGCAGAGGTTTGATTTCTACTAAGATTTCGGACTAAACCAGCACCCTAGCACGGGGATTATTGTCGGAAAGATTGAAAATAATTATGTCACTTTTTATCAAATGCATAAATTATTTAAAATTCATTCCTTCAACTTCAATGTGCGCAATTTAGGGCGAAGCAATGCAATTATTGTCTATTTATTTATTTGCAAACAATAATTTACATGTAAATATAATTTTACCAATAAAATGATAATCTAATCTACCTACCCTAGACAACAATCCCCGTGCTTGGGAGGCAGAGCTTAATTTCACGTTAATTTATTTTAAGTATGTAATGATAGTAGCATTAGTTATTTGGCAAACGTCATTTCAATGGAAATATTCAAAGTAGCCCTTTAGTATTAAAGCAGGTCCAGTCAGAATCAGAATTTCAGCTCGAACCGTTCAATTTCGGTCGAAACAAAGTATCAGGTATTTACTAACACCTCCAGAATCCCCCTTCCAAACTGTCGTGTTTGAAACACACGCCATAATCACTGCCCGCTGATTGATCAGGAATGTCGGAGCTGAACCGAAAATAGTGATGTTTGTAATCGCGTCCTACCCGGAAACGCGGGCTGATTGTGAAGCAAGCGGTGCTGTTTGTACACTAGCGTCTGGCCGTGGGTTCGCGTGCCTTTTTTGATCCTGTACCTGGATACCTTATCCTAAGTGTCCATTGCACTTTAGATGGATAAGTTTTACAGTTATTCTATACCATGAGAACTGATTTATGTGATGAATATAATGTGATATGTATTTCAGCTAACCTAACCTATCTATGCAAAATGTCAATTCTATTCGTTCAGTAGTTTTGGCGTGAAGAAGTTTCAAACAATCATTCGTACAGACAAACTTTCAAATGTATATTATAAGTGTCATATGAAATGGTACAGTCAGCAGATAGCTAGGTAACTAATCTAACTTTGAGGTTACGTGTCAAAACTTTAACTAGTCTAGCCAAGTTCGTGTCTTGCTGGCTCGGCAGCTCAGGGCAATTCCGTTAAGGAACTTTTTTAGGTATAATAACTGTTAAGTATAGCTGTATGCAAGATTATTTACAGAATCAGCATCAACTATATTATTTAACAAAATAAACTTATGGATTTCACCTTTTGCAAAGCAGCAGAATGTTAATTGTATAATGCAAAGCGCTTATAAATTGTAAAGTTTTTCGATCCAAATTTCAATAAAATGCTATGTTCATTCAACCGTTTTTATTTTTAGGATTTTTTAAGTATGAGTAAGATTTTTTAGTCAAAAAGACTGAATTTGATTTAGATAAGGTCCGAAGTTTTGTTTGGTGACGTGACGTGATAACATTAGCAATTTAAGAAACAAGCGTTATTTCTATAAGAATTTTATTAATGGCAAAGGCCAAGAAAATGAAATTGCGAGCGGGTCTATATGAACCAAATTTACATGAAATTGATTTGCTATCCCTACCTCCTGTAAAACACACATCCATATTTATTTACAATATAAACTGAATTAGACAAGACATATGTGGAAATGTATTTAAAAATACCTGAATAGCCCGCTCTCGAATATAGGTGAATGGCTGATAGCAACTATTTTATACACAGTTCTAATAAGTGAGACTTGTGTAGAGAGAACGACTTATTTGTTGAACCGGTCACGCTTTAGCTATCCGCTATTAATTTGCTGTTACACAATGTATAAAGATGAGAGACTTGTCTTAATTACTATCGTCTTCAATGTCTTCGATTTTTTAATAGAAAATCGAGGTAAAGATCGATTAAGTACAGTTTCTTAAAGATTTCCCATAATCTGATTCCATTTTTGCTAAATTCAACAGTTATAAATTCATGAAAACAGATTTATGGATTGAACTTGAAAGGAGTAGTCTTTTTCCCAGGCCAGTAGTATTATATTTCCTTGTGACGAGAGACCATGGACTCATGTATAGTATAGCATAAAAAGTTATTAACGATAGAGGTCGGGACCTCACTACTACTGCATAGCACAAAAACTTGCCTACAAATATAGAGATCTTGTAATGTTTACATGGATACTACGTACAAATAACAGACAGCTCTCGGGCTCGTTCCAAACTTACGCTGTCACTGTAAAATGTATATAAAGATGGAAATTTCAAGCCCATATTATAATGGCTATGCTTTAGGTGCAGTAGCGGTGCTGGATGTATGTGCCATAGCACGTCACACACATATCACAGTACACTATGTCACCGCATCAGGATTGAATGTCCAGGTCATTAAACCTACAGCTGTAAAGCAGCGTGTTTGTTTCCTTACGATATTTGCAGGTGAGAAGTGACAAGCATCCAAAAACACATGCTCGGTGTTCCGTACACAAGACTCTCAAGACGGTATAACAAGCAGATGCCCTACAATACATCTATTTTTACGGAGTTACCTTTTATCGGAGTTTGTTACGAGTACGTTTTTACGTCGTGACGCGAACAAGACCCGTCATGTATTTTATTAGAGCAATGGAAAATATGTTGTTCTCGAAATATTTGTACGAGATTTCTCATAGGCGTTTCTTTTATATCTAAAAAGCTCTCGGAAATTTAATAGCCTTATGGATAGAAAAAGACTAGAACATTTTAAAAGGGATTTTAACCTGCATTGGAAGCTGTTTCAGCACCTAAATTTGTCAACCACAGCAAATGAAGTCGAGCTATGAATATATAGCTAAAATATTAGGGTAGCCTAAATTTTTGACTTGTCACACAGCCGATTTTTTAATTGCATGAACACCAAGAGCACTCGAGAAAGCTTCTAAATTCAAACGGATTTCTCAGCAACTACCAGTATAATTATCATCTGTCTCGCTAAAGCGTACCCACTGTAGCCATTCATTACGAGCGATTTAGTCAGGCTACCGTAGGGTAGGCTGTGTGTGTACGTAACTACTGTGATTTGAGATTTTAGCTTAGCTGATAGAAAAATACTAAAAAAGTGTAAAAACTACATTATAAAAGGCTTAACAGAGTTTTTACTCCGTACAAGTTTTTCCAATTACCGCCTCAAAGGACTTGAACAACATTTAATTCTGTACAGAAATTCCTGTTAAGGCGCATACAGGAGCGAATGACCTTGAGCAATTTGGGCGGGGCTATGGTTTCGGCCCGCACCCTTCCGCGCGCCCCCCGCCGCCGGCGCCGCATAGCCAAGAAAATGAATTAGATTTCGCGCGTAAGCCGCAAAAGATAAGTAGAAATCCTTCATGGCCGCGTGGTAAACCAAGCCGGCTGACACGCGATAATTGCGGGTTCAATTCCCACTGCGGGATATTTTTTTACAAATTGTCTATCTTTATTTATGTCTGTGCTGTTCTTGTGAAGCTAAATAAATGTATCTTTGTCTTTAAAATTCTGCATGTATTTGTTCTTGGTCTGAGAACAGAACTCGGTACTTTAGGTAGGTAAGTAATAAGTATGTATGTTACCGCCTTACCGCCTCTTGTTACTACCCGCGCGGCGCGGGGCGTTCGCGTTGTAGGTAATTTCCTTCTAAACTAGCCTATATTCCAATCATTCGAAAGTTTTATGCAAATCAGTTTAGTAGTTAGGTACATGGTAACAAACATTCATACAAGCTTCTCTAATTTTCAATGTTTGTAGGATATCAATGATAGGTAGGTTATACGGGTGGAATAATTTGAAACAATAAATCTCTGAGCTAAAGGAAAAAGGTCATAATGGACCAAGAGAAAAAAATTACCATTACATGGTATTTACATATAGGTTTTTACACCTATTCAAAGAAATGATGCCAGAAATCGGATGTAAAGATTTGATAAAACAGTAAATTTCTAAGCAAGAGGAGAAAGGGCATCCTGGACCAAGAGACAAATTTACTTTTATATAGTAGATTTTTTTTCTTTTATTTTCTTTCTGCTGTTTTTTAGGGGTTTGAAACCGAGGTCAAAACCCTAAAAACCAGCAAAAAGAAAACAAAAGAAAAAAAATCTACGATATATAAATTTTGTCTCTTGGTCCAGGGATCCTTATGACTTTGATTCTGTTTTGTGTTTTGAATCCATAATATTTCAGAAACTACTGCAGCTATTGACTTGAAATTTGAAATAATAATACATTTAGTGCGCCCGCACAGATTTATAGAAAAATAAATAAAAAATTAAAATGAAGATTTTCAGTAGGGGGAGGCGGGGTGCATTGATACAAGGGGCACATTGATACACTAGCCTTATCTAATAATTGACTGAATGGATTTGAGTGGCGCCGTCACTAAAACGTTCACAAAAAGGTCCGAAAGCATCCATTGTAACCGCACCGACTGTCTGTCAACGAGCGGCCTAGGGCTTGCCGAGATGTGTTTTGAGCATTCATAAGTAAATTTTGACACAATATATGAAAGTGTATCGATGCTCTTCGATAACATCTAACGAGGATTTTTATATACCAAAGGCAAGTTAAACTATCAATAATTATGATTTTTGTTAATATAACTTAAAATAAAAGTGCGTTTTAGAATGATAATTTGAATATTCAAAAATGTCGTTGGGGGCACTTTGATGCAACAAAGTGCGGGGCACATTGATGTGTATCATTGTGCCCCGTCTCTGTATTAAGATGCTCCATTTCTGTACAAAAAAAACATCGGTACCACATTATATGTCTAAAGTCATTTCTATATACAACTTGACTGAGTATGAGGTCTTATAATTGAGAAAACAAATTGACCACGTTTTACATTTCTGTCCCTCCAGATGTGGAAGTGTCGATATTAGAGAAGTTGCCCTTAGTACACGAAATTTTACGAAAGGCTCAACTCGAACCATCTATGAATCTCTTTATATTAATTTGAGTGCATATAATGTGCAATAAGAGAAGAAAAATATTGATATTGCTTTTTTAAAAACAATAAGATTCGTAGTTTGATTTATTGATTATTTGAGCCTGGCTGTGAATTAGCTCTGATATAATAATTACACGAGTAACTTAGATTAGAAGGCTGATTATGATCTCATCACAATAAACAAGAAGAAACAATGTAAAAGTTTTTTAATTTGACCATTTTCATAGCTATTCCACCCTGTGTGAAAGTGCCCCACGTGGTGTATCAAACTACCCCGCTAATGGGGCAGATTGAACTAAACGTTAATTATTTCTTTTCTTTGATGACTCAAACAATTTTAAACTGTGTCGTTATAATATTTAATTATTTAGCTAAACGTGTAATGCAAAATAAATGAATAATTTTATATTTAGACACATTTTATGGATTTTTGTGTATCAATGTACTTCCCCCCTACAAATTTTGAAATCGAAATTTTAAATGGGACCTACAGAAATTAAGGTGGTATGAAATGAAAGGTACTGATTTGTACATTTTGTTTTGGAAATTTTGATAAATTTTATACTTTTTGAGAAAAAGGTCGAAAAAATTACCATTCCCCCTCCCCCCCCCACCTATCTCCGAAGATTGCAGAGCGATCGATGTAAAATGTACCAAGTATTTGAAGATATGGATCTATATTTTACAGGAAAAATATAAAGAAGTCTGTAAAAATAATACTTTTTGAAATATGGTCAAAAAAGGGCGGGAAAAATTTCTAAAGTGGTGACTACCAGAGAAGTCTGTTAACATAACTACTTTTAAAAATTATGGTCAAAAAGGGGGGGGGGATTTCTAAAGGGGAGACTACCCCCGTCGAGTGGGGTGGGGTATCAATTTGGACATTCCAAAACAGTTTTTGAAATTTCAAAAGTTTTTATACTTTTCGAAATATTTTGATAAAGGTCGAAAAATTGGCCATCCCCCCCCCCCTATCTCCGAAGATTGCAGAGTGATCGATATAAAATGTACAAAGCGTTTGTAGATAAATATACAATGTGTCTGGTCACCGGTGTCGGAGACTTTGGGGGGGGGGGGCGGTGAAATACGGTAAATTTTATCGAAAAATCACTATTCCTATCTTTTTTCTACCTCCATTGCAAAATGGCAGTCATTTTGTTTTCTTTTGCCTCGAAGCACGGGTGCTTGTACTGATTTAGCTATAGCTACCCATGTAGAGGTCCTAGGAAGACGATAGAGGGCTCATTTGATAGCCAATAATGTGGATATAAAGCAATGATAACATTATTTCCATTTCCATTTTATAGTAGAGGAGGAAAAAAGAATTTACAAAACAAAAAAAAAAGATTTTTTTTAAAAGATTTTTTGAATAAACTTCTAAACTATCTAACTTATAGCTAAGAAACAAGACTTATTTTGAAGCACACAGTATTTACTATCGTTCAAAAACAAAAAACATGTAGCTTGACAGTTTGGATTCTATGAAAAAGCTAATAATTCAAAAATTTTTTTTCAAAAAATCTTTTTTTAGGTTTCATAAATTCTTTTTTCCTCTATTATAAAATGGAAATGGAAACAATGTTATCGTTGCTTTATTGTCCACATTATTGTCTATCAAATAAGCCCTCTATCGTCTTCCTAGGACCTCTACATGGGTTGCTATAGCTAAATCAGTATAAGCACCCGTGCTTCGAGGCAAAAGAAAACAAAATGGCTGCCATTTTGTCATGGAGGTAGAAAAAAAATAGGAATAGTGATTTGTCGATAAAATTTACCGTATTTCACCCCCCCCCCCCCCCAAAGTCTCCGACACCGGTGACCAGACACATTGTAAATCTATATTTTACAGGAAAAACATAAAAAAATAAAAAATAAAAAAATAAGAGCGTTGGTACCAACGCACTTACCTACCCACTAATCTCTGTAGTAACCGCAACCTCCTGCGTTGTAAGCCCACCGCGCCAAGAGGTCGTCAATAAACGTAACAACCTAAACGACAAAAGTTCAAAACCCTCGGCGCGCGAGTTACACTCGCAATTGTCGTACTTGTTTATCTAGAATTCTAGATAATTATGTACAAGTACAAAGGGTGGCCGTCGCGAAGAAAACCCGTTAAAAATACTCGTAAATAAAAAATACCCGTAAAAACACGATAAATACCTACCCGTTAAAATAGTAATAATAATTATGAGTTCAGATCGCGTAAGTTTAAAAATATCCGAGCTCTAGGAGATGAAAAAAGGCTATGTACCATTTTTACCCAGTCTCCTTTACATTTTGAATACCATTCCCATTTCATAACAGTAAGTAAGGTGCGGATGTACCTACCTAGTGCTTCACTTCGGAGAGTCATAGAACTGTTGCAGCCATACTAGAATTCTGAAGACGATCATGAACCGCGTTAGGAAGAATGCCGTACGTAGGTACATATTTTATTTCGTCGCATAATACATCATAGCTACCTACCTAATATTAGCTACCTACCTAAGCGTAATGGATGTTTTACCTGTAGCAAAACATTTTCACTCCAGTTTCAACTTGTCCGGTCACTGTAAATCTATAAATAAATAGTAATGTAAGATCAGTAATAAAACAAATAAATGGGTAGGTCTAAGGAGTATTTATGTACTTACATTGTCGTTCATTTGTTCCTACCTAGTTTAGTACCTACCCGATCTCCTAAAATAAATATACAAATATGTAAAATCTACATAAGATTGCTAATAGGTAGTTACAATAGCATAAATTTTCTAAAATAACGAGCTTTCAGAGCTCTGGCTTTCTTCAGCTTACTGATCTTCGGAATTTTCAATATTTTACAAACTGTCTTACACCAAATAAAGCGTCCATGCGCGGATAACTTTGAATAATAAATAAAGCGTCTATGTGCATCAATATAGCATTATAGTAAAAAAGCAAAAGTACGCCTCGCGCTCACCTAGAGCGCGAACACAACCTCCCCGTACGACAGTCAGGGTTTCACTGCCGCCCGTCGCCCGCGCAGACTACCTTCAAAGGTTACCGCCCACTAATCATACGCAAAAATTTAAAATAATGATTTTCTATGTGAAAAACCGTCGTATCACAAAATCATACGTTCAGTTTGAAGATAAAGTCTTTGCCGACATGATGGTGAAAAAAAAAGTATAAAATTCTAAGTAGTTTAGAAGTAGATACACTTTTTCAGTCAGAAACAGCTCCACTTTGTGATTTTTTTTCACCAGGTAAACGAGCACGTAGAACATTTTTGTACGTTCACTTTACAGATAAAAGGTCAATGTATAACATATATTTTTTTCAGCCCATAAAATTGACTACTCTAGGAGGAGAAAGCCTCCAAAGAGGAGCAATCAGCTACTGTATGCGCCTTAAAACAACGACACTTCAGAACACACAACATGCCAATTCGTGACACAAAGTGACAGCCGTCAGCTGTCAATGTCAAGCGCCCTTAGCACAGAAACCTAATAAACGTCATTCACGTTATTGGTACGACCTTGCTAACTAGCACGTCCGGGGACTAAAGAGGAAGCATGACATAATGGATAGAATACCATGTTTCAGGAAGATCCGGTGTTGCAACTTGTTAAAGATACTCAGTCCCTAGTGATTCCTCTAATACTGTAACAATTCTCGGGCAAGCAGCCACTTATTATGATATCATCGATAAGAAAAATAAATGATAAGCTTTTTGTTAGCATCACATGAGAAGAGCTTGCTTGATGTGTTATTTTACTTTTATGGTCGGCTGTTCGTTACCTACGAGCTAAGTTTTTATTCAAACGAACTAAAATTAGCAACATTGTTTAAAATTTGGAAAACTCGAAAAAAAGTATTTTCTTTCATCAGATTTTTGAACAAGATATCATGTTCATTATAAATGTAAGCGGGTTAACTACGAACCTATTTTGTGTTGGAAGAACACCAACGTTTCATCCCTTAACGAGGGACTTCGTCAAACAACGATAGTTTTTATAGTAAAAAAATGTCATGTCTGTGTGTCTGCTTCTTCAACAATTCTTGTTGTAATGTGTAATAAGACGTCTACCGGATCAGCTACTAACTGCTCTAGACTTGTAATTGTCTGAGATTATCAGCGTTATAAAATGCAGCGTAGAACGTATAGACAAGCTATGACAAAGCATTAGCATGGAATGTCGGCCGGCTGTCGGTCTATATGCGTGAGTCGTAAAACGCAGCGCAGTTTGCTAGCTCCTAAGTCGTTCTGCTTTTATCCGTTACTAGTACGTACCCGCGGCTTCGTGTCGTTTTTCCGGGATTAAAAGCAGACTACGTCCTCACTCTGGATTATCTCTGCAAAGTTTTATAGGGGCCCGTTAAGCCGTTCAGCATGTTAAGTTGGCAGAGAGGCAGAGAGGCTCGAAATAAAATCTACACATTTTCCATCAATGCTATGGCATCTCATAGCTGGACAAAAGAAGAGCGCCCTCCGTTATTCCCATACGTAAAGCTCAGAGCTTAAAACGAATGCAAAATGTCTTTTGACCGAACCATATTCTACATATTTGAATACGTATAGACCTTAGTAAGCTAAAACCACCAAGAAAATGGATCTATGGTTTTTATGGCACAGTGAAATCCCTGGAGATTCGCAGGCGATCGACTGAACACAAGCGGTTCTATACGGAAGAACAGAAATAGATCTTTCTTAGAAAATGGTTTTGCAAATGGCGACTGCACATTTAACTTTACGAGGGCTCAATAGTCTTATTTATAACTAGCGGTCCGCCCCGGCTTCGCACGGGTATTAAACAAAAATTTCAGAAATTATACACACTAACACGATGGGTTTCACAGTTTTCATACGGATCCCTTACTTTTTTTAACAGCATTGGGATTTTTGACATTGACTCGACACTCCATAACTGACACTGGCCGTAGAGAAAAAGCTCAAGAAAAAGCAAGCACCGTGCGTATATATTTAACCTCCTTTTCTTCCTCTTTGACGCGCCATAATAGAAAAAGAGGTTGAATATACAGCGCACGGTTCAATTATTGAATTTTTCATGCGGATCCCTAACTTTTTTGAAAATATTATATAGCCTATGTTCATCACGGAAAATTCAGGATTCTAATGGTGAAAGAATTTTTCAAATCGGTCCAGTAGTTTCGGAGCCTATTCAATTCAAACAAACAAACAAACAAACAAACAAACAAACAAACAAACAAACAAACATACAAACAAACAAACAATCAAATCTTTCCTCTTTATAATATTAGTATAGACTAGTTTTAGCTAGCAGTTTTTCGTGTTTTTTCTATGGTGAAAAGTAAAGTCGCCGTCGTGTCATTTCTCGGCCGGGATACTTGCTATCACCAGGTTGAGTTACATCATATTTAATTCAGCCCTGAAGAGATAAACGGCAGAAAACAAAAAAAATTAAGTACTTTACTACTTTTTTAGTTTTCCACGTATTTTCCTTAGAGAAAAGTAGATAGATAATATCTTTAACGCACAATATAAAACTGTGCAACAAATAGTTACTACTTAAATCTAGTGTGTCACAATCGGCGACCTATGTATCTATGTCCTGCTAAGGACCCAGGATACAATGTGCTACATTGCCAAATATTATAAAATATATTCAGCCATTAAGTCGTCAAAAGGTATCAGATATTCAGACAGACGTGACAGTTACTTTAATATCATTATTAACGTGGAAGTTACGATCCTTCAGGTCTAAGCTCCCTTTGAGGAAAGATCCTTCAGTGATTCCCATATTCATAACGGTTAATATATTTGTTTATGTAATGGTATGTATAATGAATAGGGCAAACAGCTACCTAATCAAATAGATTGCTGCCTGCACTTCCCTCAGGAATCTCATTTAGATAGCGGAGGGTGGAGGGCTTCCAATAACTCTAGTAAGCAGATATTATGCTTCTACACGGTAAAATAAAATTACGATTTCTTGAAGAAAACACGCGAACGGGATTTAATTTTTGACTCAGGACGTAGGTATCTGAGCGGTGTAAAATATTTCTATAGATGATAAATATAGACCGTTGGTGTACTCTAGTTTAAGTCTTTTACGGGTTTTGTTTTGAAATATATTTTTTACACATTTTTTTTAATCTTTAAAAATGCCAACAATGCCCCTTGCAGTGTTTGTTTGTAATCCGTGTTGCTCGCACGGATATTCACTTAATGTAATAAGTATTATTATACGCTAAAGTAAACTTGACCCGCAAGTGTGACCTGATGCTTATGTTTGGAGGGTCCATCCAGATCACAGCTAGGTTATTTGAGCACCATGGTTCGTGAATATGGCATCCTGCCCCCATCTTTAAGGGAAGCACTTTCATCAGTGGGACTAAGTTTACTCTGAAGTGATCAGCAGCAAAAGCAAGTTACTAAGTGCTTTCATTTAATTTTCTCATCTAAAGTATAAATAGAAGTTATAAAGTACAAGACACAAACAACTCGGACAAACACTTCAACTATTCGCAAGGCTTTCAGAAGCCTCGAGAATTCTTCTCTTAGATTGAGCCATTCGTTAGCGCGCGGCATTTTCTTTGACGCTGTTTTAAGCTTTGTTGGAGATTTTATGTTATGAACTTCGGTCGCGGTTTCTGGGTAAAAAACCCTTTAGCAGCGACACTGATAATGTTTTCAGAACTGGACCACTTATTCTTGAGATTACAACAAAAAACTAACTCTTCGTACTATTTTACAACATAACATTCACCATCTCAACGAACTGACGCTGCAATCGGGCGTCCTTACGAGGGTGCAGTACATCTAATAATTAATTATCGACAAAACCTGACATTCATAAAGATAAATAAATAATGCTAGACAATCCACACAGCAGCATCTAGCTCCTAGTCAAGTATATAAAGTACTTTTTAAACTTTCACGATTTGTTGACATATTAAAGAATATTTATTTGGTATTTATCGCGTAGGGGAAAATAAAAACAAAAGGTACGCGATAAATACCCAATAAATATTCTTTAATATATAAAGTACATTATAATGTCAGTATACTTGATATCTATAGGGACATAACATTTTGATTTGTACGTTTCACATTGTAAGTTAGAAAAGCTTGTTATTTTTTCAAACAGCAAAACAATTACGCAAGCACCCTTTGAGCACAGGATAGGAAAAGTAATCAGGAGAGCCAGCTCCGCTATCCCAAGGTCATCACGATTCCTTCCCTAACCCGTCAAGGACAGAAGGACAAATGATATTATCTATTCTGCGGCACTGTTTATTTACTCACAGATGTAAGATAGAGGTGCGTGGCGTGAGCCTGAAGGGGAGCTTATTAAAACAACGGTGTTTATACTTTGTACACGATACAAATAGTTAGGTACGTATAATTTCGTCGTGAATTATCATCACAGCTGCTATACGAACTAGCATAACGATATTATACCTTTTGTAGCTTCAAAGGAGTGACGTTTTAGAAACCAAAATTAGTCTTTTACACAACTCAATTCAGTCTATAAGGAGTAGAGTTTGTGTAGTACGCGCATAACAGTCTTTTTTTCAGATTGCATAAAACTTTACATTTGTATTCGATACAACATTTTCGAAATTGGTGGGAGAAAGCTTTTCAGAGAAATCAAGCGTTGGAGAAAAAAGCAGATGGAGAACGTATCCTTCATATCCTACGTATCCCTATAATGAAGTAAAGGCTAATGAAATGTACTTGTAATCTGCAGAAATATGAGGCAGAGAGAAATGCTGGCAAATAGTTTGCTATCGCATCCTGTGAGGGGCAGTCTGAGCTGATAGTCCGCTTTTGATAACGTTTTATAACATAAGCGTTTGAATTCTAAGCGAAAAGGTTTTAAAATCAGTGCGAGACAAAAACAATCCTTTGGACACAAGATCCGTTAGCCCAAATAATAGTTTCTATGAAAATCTCTATCTCATGGAAACGATTGATGATTTACGGGATAACAAGTAGCCTATGTTATAGGCCTTAAACTACAACGCAATTCAGCTCGATGCGTTCAGTAGTTTTTGCGTGAAGAAGTAAGAATCATCCATCCATCCAAACATCATAATAAAAATGCTAATAATAAAAATTCATTTTTATTATAAGTGTGATTGGTATATTTATGTATCCCGTTCCCAAGCAGAAGCCAGTGTAGATAATGATGGGACCTTCATTTCATTACTATCAGACGTCAAAGCTTATTTGCGACTTATTTTGACCAGCCGTTCAGGATGTAAATTAGATCGATGGCTCTAAAATCCACACCAAAGTATTTTCAGTTATTACGAGAGAATTCCATTACCTGACCTGTCGTTATACTTACAATATTTATCTATACTAATATTAGTTTGAAAATGTATATGTTTTAATTGAATAGGCTCCGAAACTACTGAACCGATTTGAAAAATTCTTTCACCATTAGAATCCTACATTTTCCCTCATGAACAAAGGCTATATTTTCAATAAAATTAGGGATCCGCAAGAAAACTTAAATTTTTGTTAAATACCCGTGCGAAGCCGAAGGGCGGACAAGTAAGTAAAAAGTAACTTATTTAGATAACAAAGCATAGCCAACTTGTTAACTTAACAGTGGCATTGGCTCCTGAGCAGCTAAAGACCTAAACACTGCCGATCTCCACAAACATCTTACCACGTGAACGCAAAACGTGAACAATGCTACGTCACAAAAGCTTGTAATATCTGTCCTCGGCGCGGAACCGAATACTTCCACAACAATGTCATCCGTTCCCACTTTTATACGCATCTCTGGCATTGAATCGAGAGTTTGGTAGTCTCCAAGTCATTTATCATAAAGGTCGTGAAAATCATTTACGCCTACTTCTTTTAGGGTTCCGTATTAGAAATGTAGAAAATAACCCTACAGGCTGAGGGATGACGATCTGTGTAATAATGCAGGCAGATGACCACGGCTGAGGATAGGGCTGTGGAGTGCGTGACGGGTCAACGTCCAGCAGTGGATTTGTATAGGCTGTTGATGACCCAAAGAGTGCCAAAGACTCTATTTCTCGCCCCATTGATGGGGAGGATCCGTCTGTTTATCGGTATGTTCGTAAATCATACGTCTCATAATGAAACATAATGATCACAATTAATATAAATTGATGTTATATGTGTCACGGAACCCTAAGTGTGCGAGTTCGACTCACACTTGAAAGGTTTGTTTCATTTCAATTTACAAAGGCTTTGATATGTTGGCACTGAATGGGTATTACTGTTTATTTTTTTTTATCTTTACGGGCGCTTTGACATTAATAATTTTACGGCTGGTATTCTAATGTCTTGTCTTTATTACTTTCTGCAGCACCTATTTTTTAAAGTTATTGTATATAAAAGTGTATATAAAGTGAGAGCTTTTCAAACTTCTGAAGTTTCCGAAGAAAAATGATTATGAAAGTAGCGAAGGCCTAAAGTCTCACAAAGTTATAATCACGTTAGTACTAAGTCTCTTTTATGCAAATCAACAGAATTTTCAAGTCTCAAAGGAGTCTCAAAGTATCCAAAAGTACACTTTTGAAGTTATTAATTTGACATTGACATTTATCTAGGAATGTCTTGCATAGACTAGAGATGATTGAGTTAAATACTGAAAACTTACTTCAACTTCTTAATATTTAAATTGTTGTGGACCACGTTGTATAATTCTTTGCACAAAAGCAAACGAAAACGGTTCGTGATCGACGAATAAACACACACGTACATAATTATGTACAACCTCTTTTTTGAAACCCTAGTAGTACCTAGGGAGGTGCTCTAGTACTTGTATTATAGTCTTAGGATGTCTAATTATAATTAATAGCCGTCTCATAATCTGAGACAAATAAGCTGTTAAAATATGCGATAGTTATAGTCTATGATTTTTAGTATCCATACAAAACAGATATAAAATATCTGTTAATAATATAATAAGGCGCGCTCGTCGTAAATGAGTTTTATGTTGTTACAACAAACAGTCGTTAGGAAACAAACACCGAGACAGATATTATTGTGAAGTCGCAGCGGTTTGCTGGCTGAATACAATGATATACTTGCCAAAAAATATTCAAATAGAAAAAAATAACAAGTGGTCTATTGCTCGGACTTCCGCAATCTTTGAATTTGAAATTCGAACAGCGCGGCTGTGGAAACACGGCCGCGAGTGTTCAAAATATTCAAAATTCGTACGACTCAACAATGTATGATATGATGATGGACAACGTTCTCTATACTAATATTTTAAAGAGAAAAGATTAGTTTGTTTTTAATCTACTGGACCGATTTGAAAAAATCTTTCACCATTGGAATCTTACATTATCCTTGATGAACATAGAATATCTTTAAGTGTTCCGTATGAAAACTTCAATAATGTAATACAACGTGTGTGAAAATTTATAATTTTGGATTTTTTGTTTAATTCCCCGCTATTAATGCTGACCGCTATTAATGTATATTGTGATGCCTATTGTAATAAATAAATATGAAAAAATGCACATTTTTAAGATATACGAAAAACAGAAGTGGTACGTTCCCGGTCTAGGACAGACCACAGTTGAGAGTATAATTTCGTACAGTGTACAAACACATGGATCACATCAATCACTGCCCTCAAACATCCCCTGAGCGCTGCCCTCGCCGCGCCCTCCGGATCTCGCCCTTTGCCCGACGATGTACCAACGTCATGGGAAGAACTGATATAAAACTATTTAGACTGTAACAAAGTCTGAAACGTAGCGACTTCGTCGGGCCCGGCCCGTAACCGACGCAGTAAGTCCTTGGAGGTCGCAAGAGAGACCAAGGTAAAATACCAGTGGAAGACAGAGGAAAATCAATACATTATTTCCGATTGTATTTAGTGACGTGTCCAAGAGTCCTGAATGGCCTAAAGGAAATAAAGCACTATGATATTTGAAGTAAAAGCTTCCTTCTGTGAAGGTACATATTTTCAATTCCCACTGCGGATATCGTAAATAAATAAAAAATAAAAATTTAAAAACATTAGGTACAGACAGAAGCATTAATTGGTAACCCCCCTAATAGCTAAAGTTTACATTGCAAATCACTGTACGATTTACAAATCTTTTACTCAAATACTAAGAAACAAAAACGTAACACCCAGTGGGCATCGAACCAGACATCCAATCGCTCACATGACAAGTTGACCACGCACCAACCAACTAAACCAGCGAACCAGTTATCAGAGCGTCGAAATTTTATGTTATTAGTGTTCGACAGCGGATTTTTATTTATGAGATCTCTTTACACTGGATAAGAAAAAAAAGAAGTGTTTGAGGGAAGATTTAAATATAATCTTGGTGAACAATGAATGAAAAGGTCACTAGCCATTTCCAATTCTAGTCTTGACTTACTGGTTTGAATCATAAATGAATTGAAGAATATTGAAGGAAATTATGCAAATTAAGAATTTTGTGAGAACTAAGATTGCGGTGCTATTCGAACAGCAAATGAGTAATCAGGAGATTGCTCGTTTTGAATTACGGTAAGTTATCAACTTATTATTCTTGTGTCATAATCGTTACGAAACAAATACATATTTTTTTTAGTAAAACCTTGTTATCTTTAACTTCATTTAAGTATTGATTTGTTGTCTTACAGATAAAAACCGTGCGCTTAAGTGTAATGTGGGGATGTTAATGTAAGAAGCAATGGCAGATAAACAACAGGAGTGTATACAAATCAGTGAAGTCGCCACAATAATATTGTTGACATTCAGACTAGTTCGCCTTTTGCATCCACTCGTTCTACTGCTCAACAATATTTGATATCAACATCAACAGAAGGCATTTGCATGCAGCTGATATACTTACACAATTATCGAGCAGCAAAAATAGGACTGTCTGCTGAACTCCACCGCAGGGCATGAATAACTTTAGGTAAGTGATAATACTGATAATTCTCAACAAATTTGAACACCTTTATCTCTGATTATTTCATCATAATAATAATATTTTTAACAAGTTAGTATTTACACGAACTAAATAAACATTATAACAGTTGATTTTTTTTCTTTTTAGGTTTTGGAGATGGATATCCTCTATGGGTCCTGGAGAAATAGTAAAAATAACTGGGCGCATGAATGACGAGCAATTGAAAGTGTTGAAGGTTACTACGCGAATCGCGTATCCAGAAGCCCAAATTTATTTTGTCCATGATAATTGTGGAGTGCATCGTACGCGGATGGTTTCTCAAGGGTTGTTCATCTCTAGAAGACATTACTGTTATTTCTTGGACATCTAAAAGTTCGGACCTAAATCCGATAGAAAATATGTGGGGTCAAATGGTTTTAAATTGAGATCCGATCCGTTAGCCCTTAAGCTATTAAGCGATGTATCACTAAATAAAGGACGACAAATATCACTACCTACTAAACCCTAATGTAATTTTACCTTTTAACATTGTCAGAAAAACTCCATTTGACCTCATTTACTTTCAAAACTACCTGATTATTTAGTATTCCATGATTTACAAGAGATCCAAATTGTTTAATTCATTAGATTAGCAAAGTAAACGAAAATCTAATGAAAACATGTGTATTCTCGAGCACTAAATCGAAAATG
This sequence comes from Eupithecia pulchellata, assembly GCA_963931895.1. Classification (NCBI taxonomy): domain Eukaryota; kingdom Metazoa; phylum Arthropoda; class Insecta; order Lepidoptera; family Geometridae; genus Eupithecia; species Eupithecia pulchellata. The sequence goes on along the minus strand of OZ007546.1, from coordinate 7,521,682 downwards.
GAATATAATTTTTCAGGATAGGAAGCTATTTGTAAGTAGGCTAAATAATAAAATAAAACATGTCAGAATTAATTACATTTTTTGTGTTGTTGTTTGTATCTAAGGCAAATTTTTGAAAAAAATAAACGAAATTGTTTACCTGAAATTATTATTATTGTTTTATTTTATCAATTACTTTAAATTCATACTAATAGACAAAAACTTTACTATTACACATGAATAAATGTCATTACATTACTAAAATTAAGTAGTAGTTAAAAAACAAAAACATCCACTGCAAGGATTCGATGACGATCATTACGATGTGCAGTGACAGAATCTCGGTTACACTAACCACTACACCATAGTTACATGTGATACAGGCTCGAAATTTCAGTATCGTTACTCCTGATAAAAGAAATGTAGGTGTTGAAAAAAACATTTGTTTTTTATTTAAACAATTAAATAAACTTAAAAAAAAAACAAAAAAAATAATAATGTAAAAAATGAATATATAAATCTTCACGGGTTTGAACCTAGATGCTACTGAATGATAACTATGACATATTCTGTGAGGGGGTTACCAATTAATGCTTCTGTCTGTACATCAGAGACGAGAGGTTGTCAATTTAGGTAGCTGACGATCCCTCAGGGTGAGAACGACAACTTCCATTTAAGATGTTGTCGTTTTTGAAAGTTGACATTCTAAAAAAGTTGTCGTTTTCGGAAGTTGTCGTTTTTGAAAGTTGACATTCTAAAAAGTTGTCGTCTTCAGAAGTTGTCGTTTTCGGAAGTTGTCATTTTAGGAAGTTGTCGTTGTCACCCTGAGGGTTCCCTAGTGAGTAGTTACGAACGAACGAAACAGAATTTGTGTTTTAACCGAGTCACGAACTTGCGGTTTCGTATGCGGCCGAAGGGATGAAACCGCCTACAAAGCGTGATGGCAGAACACCCCTTGTTTGGGGGGTTATAATCAGCAATGGGTGTGTGCTGATAAAGCAGAGAGAGCAGCAGTTAATCAAAAACGAAACTATCAGTTTCTGTTTAGCTATTTATTTACGTACTAGCTGGCCGGACGCGATGTGCTAATGTCTCGTGTGAACCCAAGACTACGACCTAACCAGACCTACTAACACTAAGGAAGTTCCTCGTCTAAGTGCTTATATTATAAGCATATAGAAATAAACATATATTGAAATCTGAAATCTATTAAGGGTTATCGTAACTTTTCATACTTTGATGTTCTTTTAACAGAAATACGGTTCGTTGTCAACCCGCTTGCCATCCATAACCAAAGTAATTAATTCAACCAATCATTATAGTTTTTAGTTTCTTCATTATTTATTTAAAAACGAAGATAGTTTTCTAGCCTAATAAACTACCTACATTATTGACCTAGAGCTAAGTATAATTTTTTGGTATGTTAAAAAACAAAATTGGCAACAAACAAAACACTAAGAAACTCTATTATACTGAAGGTCGAAAGAGATCTCAGTGGTTTTTTCGAATATTATCTTTACTTTCAAACAATAGAAGGAATTTCTCTAACATTTCTCAAGGTTGGTTAATAATATTTGTTTCGATAGTAAGTAGGAGCGTGGTAGGTACCTACGAATGTAAATGAACGTGAATTCCATGGAATAAATACATGAGTCGAGAATCTTACGAAAGGGTCCAATATCGGCGAGCGAGAGATAAAGGGAATTGGGAAGATGTTTGGCGATCAGTAATTCTTGGAATATAACTTATTCAGTATAAGTTTCAATAAATTAATAGGTTACGACATTTCCAAAATATGAAAACATTTTACGTAACGCTACGTACTTAGGTAAAGTAAACATTACAAAAGCGCAAACAACGCCAAAAATGGCTGACTATTGTTATTCTTTAAAAGTAATATAAGCAGAAAAAATGCTTTTGACAATAATCGTTTATTGTCTATAATCCACCAGCAGTTTATCTTATTCATAAAATAGTTTAGTTTTGAAGTTTACATGTAGATAATAATGCGTTAAAATAGTGAAGAACACAACGATTGTTCTAGGTAAGGCGTTCGAAACTCAGTCAGTGCCTATTCATTCATATCAAAACGGTTCAATAGATTTGAAGTATAGAGTCAGAATTAGGTTTCACCATACGCCTTTATTTCAAAGGAATGACTAACTGGATGGTTTACTTTCTAACAAAAACCGCCCTCGAATTGAAAAGTCAACCTTACCAACCATAATGTTTGACACAGCTCTAAAAAATCATTAACATCATCATTCAATAAAAAAACGTCCGAAATCGGTAACTGGCGAAGTTCTGAGGTTATAACATAATAATAATAATAACATAATAATATAATCGAATTGACAGTTTTCTGCTTTTTTGAAGGTCGATTTATAATTATAAATAGATAGAACGGATCAGACATGATATACCCATTACCAGTAAAAGGTTAAGCGTTATCGCATTTTGATAACAGCTTTTTACATTCCTAAATATGACCACATTTTATAATAAAAACTTTATTGATAATCAAAACTCATTCGCAACACAAGAGACAATTTAAAAAAAAACACGTTCGAACTTTAAACACTGATTATAAAACAAAACCGAAATCTGTATTTCAAAAATCGAATCAAACACGTTCGCGAAAATCAATCAATCACTTTTGTTTTTTTGCACGCTATTATCACAAAGCCCGTGTATTCGTCGTAATTTATCGTATTTTTCTGTTTTTTGAGAAAAACACGCGCGAAACGTCCGCTTGTGGCGGGAACGCCGCCTACACTTCCGAGCTTTCAGTTTTCAGGGGCGGTACTGTGAAACGGCAAGTTCACTGAAGTTATTTCCACTGCGTGCTGATAATAATCGGATGCGATATGAAAAGGGAAGCCGCTTAAATCTATAATAGATGCGCAATGCGCTTTTTGAAGGCAATTATTATAGTGTGTGATTTGATTTTGTGTACAAATATAGAGCGTGCCACTGGTGAATTTGATCATACACAATTTTAATATCCATGAGAGATTAGAAAATACTCAGAGAATTTTGTGTTTGAGTGTATATTTGTGACTTCTAACGACTATATTACCTCAAAGCATCGAAACAGCTACAGCGATATGGATAAATAAAGTAGATTAGGTACTAACTACTTAGTAGAAGTATCAAAATCATGTGTGCTGAAATGGAGGCTGATATAATTTTAATAAATATAATAATAATAAGTAATAAATCGTGTCTTGTTCATAAATACCTAGTACCTATAAGGAAGAAAATTTTAATAAAATTTCAAAATATTGTTGAATACATTTTTGTTAAAACTTTTGAAACTATCATGGTTATTAACACTAAAGTCATTTGTTCCGTGATCATGGCGCATTAAACTGTGCCGAAATATTGGAAAACTTAAAACTCTAATCACGGTTAAAATACCGTTATAAATGACTTTAACATTTTTGTTAGTTTTTGGATTCGAGTCTTCTTTTTAATAATTTATCTTTATAACCAACCCCGTGATTTAGCAGTAGCGCTCGCGAGGGATGGAAGCATTCAAACTGTACAATTCAGCGCATAATTCGCTGTTTATCCAGCGTGAAATCGCTTCACTCGCTCTTTTGTATCTGACTATTCCGTTCTTTGGTGTGAATTTTAAAGCTTCACATTAATATTCAAGATGCTGTCTTCACGCGTTCTTGAGAAAGGGGTCTTGACTGACAGACAGCGCTTTAGGTACGGTAGACGTAGAGCCCACGTAATTAGTAGTACATAAGTACGCTCAAGTAATAATGTATGCTATCAATATAAAATTTGATTCGTGCTTTTTTTGTAAGCCTAAAGAAATTAATAAAGTTATTGAAATCTAAAAGTAGAAAGTCGTTAGGCACTCATAAGTTCACAGCGTAGACAAGCTAAACTTGCGAAAAAGAATCCACATGGTAAAGTTTAGCACTTACTAAATTAAATTACATAATAGTACGCACATTTACGTGCAAAGAATTCTTGCTCATAAAAACATTGCTTTATCAGGCATTTTTTGTGTGTCAGCTTTAAGGATTTCGTCAGTCAGTTACATCGGACTATAGATTCAGATTCAGATTCAATAACTTTATTTCTTTAGGCTTACAAAATAAGCACTTAGACAAGTCAAATTTTATACAGTTAATTATTATAAAAAAGAAATAAATATGTTATTGATTTCTCTTCACTTCAATTTTTTGTCCACTAGTGGAAGAAGTGAAAAAGAAACCACTAGTACATTCATATATAACTTATGTGTCTAATACAATGTTTGTTTTTGCCTATCTAAATCTAAGTTTAAAATGATTTAGATAATGTCAATAATTATTTAATACATATATGAAGCTAAGCACAACATTCAATTTCTTACATGCTATTGTCGGTGTGGAATGGAGCGACATCTGGCCAAGCATTATTATCGTTAACGTAATCATCTATCGAGTAAAATGCTTTCTTAATAAGATTTTGTTTTATGTATTGTTTAAATTTACGAATAGGGAGCTCAGTTGCTTCAGATGGAAGCTTATTATAGAAGCGCACGCAATTTCCCATAAATGACTTCGATACCTTATGTAATCTGTACGATGGTATAAGTAATTTGTTTTTGTTTCTGGTATTTCTAGCGTGAACATCACAGTTTTTTAAAAAGTTGTCTCTGTTTTTATGCGTATACATTAAATTTTCATAGATGTATTGTGATATTACTGTCAAGATATTTATTTCTTTAAATAATTCTCTCAAAGAATCGCGTGGCTTTAATTTATAAATCGCACGGATCGCCCTTTTTTGAAGTACAAAGATAGTCTGTATGTCCGCCGCCTGTCCCCATAGCAAAATACTATAGGACATAATACTATGGAAGTAACTGAAATAAACTAACCTAGCTGTATCTTCATCGGTAATATATCTTATTGTTCGAACTGCATAGGCTGCTGAACTAAGTCTGCCTGCGAGAGCATCAATTTGCGGTCTCCATTGCAGAGAGGAATCAATATGTAGCCCTAGGAAAATGGTAGAGTCTACAAGAGGAACTATCTCATCCCTTAGCGTAATTTTAGTAGGGAATTCTCTTACATTTGGTAACATGAATTTTATGCATTTGGTTTTTTTAGCATTGAGTAAAAGATTATTGGCGGTGAACCAATCTAGTATTTGTGAAAGAGAAGTATTTACATCGTCATAATTATATTTGTTTCTGTCAACTTTAAAAATCAACGAGGTATCATCAGCAAATAAGACTATATCACAAAAATCTTTCGCTAAATAAGGGAGATCATTTACATAGACTAAAAATAGAAATGGGCCTAATATTGATCCTTGCGGAACGCCTAATTCAATCTTTGAACCCCTAGATCTTTCTTTACCAATATCAACTTTTTGAACTCTATCAGATAAATATGATTGCATAAGGTCCAGTGCCTTGTTATTAATTCCATAGTGTTTCAACTTCATAATTAAAGTACCATGATCCACACAGTCAAAAGCTTTGGAAAGGTCACAAAATATACCAATAGCATTTTTTGCTTTATCCCAGGCATCGAATATATGTTTTAATAGAACTGTACCTGCATCTGTTGTCGATCTACCTTTGGTGAAGCCAAATTGATTTTTATGGAATAACCTATTAACGTTGAAGTGGCAGGTTAACTGAGTGAGAATTACTTTCTCAAAAATTTTACTGAATGCAGGTAGTATGGAAATTGGCCTGTAATTGGCCGGATCAGTGTGGCTACCAGATTTATAAAGAGGAACAAGTTTACTATATTTCATGAGATCAGGAAAAACTCCTGCGTCGACGCAACTATTGAAAATAAAGGCCAAACAAGGAGCCACTTCCTTGATGATTGAACCTAATACCTTCGTTGAAATACCCCAGAGATCCTCTGTATTTTTGATATTAATTGATTTAAAAGTTTTTACTATATCATTAGCATTTACATGACTGAAGATAAAAACTTCATTACATTTAACAACAGATGATTCTAAAAATTCAACCGACAATGAAGGTGAGGAGTTTAGAGAATGGGTAACAACTTTAGGGATATCAGAAAAGAATGCATCAAAAGCATCGGCAATATCTTGTTCTTGTGTAAGAATTGAATTATTAATTTTTAACCTTATTTCTCTATTATGTAGCTTTGTTTTACCGGTTTCGTTATTTATTAATCTCCATGTTGCTTTTATTTTATTTGATGAGTTCACTATCTTTTTTCTTAAAAATAAGCATTTGGCTGTGTTACAGACTTTCTTAAATATTTTGGAGTAGTTGGTTACATACAGAAGAAACGCAGGATCATGTAACATAGATTTCCTATCACTATAAAGATTATATAGTCTATCCCTACTTCTATAAATGCCGGGAGTGGCCCAGTCAGTAAATCCGACCCTATCTCTCACTGAGCATGTTTTAAGTTTAAATACTTCATTGTGTTCTTTGCTTATAGCATTAAAAAGTTTGGTAAATATGTGATTAGGGTTATCAGAGCATGATATATTAGCTACGGCTAGTTCAACTTTGCTTTGAAAATTCTTAATACGGCTCTCTGTGATAGGCCTGTAGGTAAATTTTTCAACATTGTTACTCTCTTTCAAATTATAACTAAATTTAACACTCTGACCAAAGTGGTCTGATTTGAAATGAGTGATTACTGCTTTGTTGATTGGAGATTGACTGCAGTAAATATTATCTAAACAAGTGGCAGATGTTAGGGTTACCCTAGTAGGGTCATTAAAAAGATGTTGTAAGCTAAAGCATTTGAATAAATTGAGCAATCTATCGGCTAGGGGATTTGTTAAAATATCTATGTTAAAATCGCCACACACAATGAGATGTTTTCTACATGTAAATACTTTCAGCAAAACTTCTTCCATAGTACATTCAAAAGCTGCCTGATTTGCGTCAGGGGGGCGGTAAACACACACTACGATATGCCGCTCCAGTTCCACACAAGAAAGTTCTATAGTCCTTTCAATAGATAGTTTTACAATATCTTTCCTTTCTTTACATTTGAGACTATTTTTGGTTATAATTAGAGAGCCACCGCGTATAGCAGCTTTTCTTTTATAGAAACTTGCAAAACAATAGCTATTATAAAAGGGAAGTAATTGATTTTCCACAATCCAGTGCTCGGTTACGCACATAATATCTACATTTAAATAATTTAAAAATAATTCTAATTCTAGGACTTTGCTGGGTAAGCCTTGTATATTATTCTGATGGACTATATGAAATGTTTTTTGCTTTCCCATTGTCGTTGAGGTCAGTTTAAATTTATATTTACTGACACAGTCTTCTTAATGCCCTCATTAGTATTACTACTAATTATAACTACAGGCTCGTCAGGTAACTGCGTTATACTATTTATAACGGGATCATAAATATTATATGCTAACAATTTAGCAATAATCATTTTACTGTGTTTGATTAGGTACATTGTATCCCTAGTCAAAAAAGTTTTACTAATAAAATTATTAGTGTCTAAGAATAATATATCATTATGACGACATGTCAGATTGTACATCAGCATGTTATTCTGGTACAAATTTGCATTTTCTTTTGATGTCAAGGTTTTAGCATATGGGAACGAGCAAAGTATAAGTTTCCCCAGTCCGTTCTGAACCTTTCCGAGGAGAACTTCTATAAGCCTAATTAGCTGTGACCGTTTTACACAACTTTCACCTAGTTGAACTATAAGCGTGGTCATATTATTTAGAGAGTCATCGTTTTGAATATATTCTGTTATTCTATTGATATTTGCATAGGGATAGCAATTATTAATGACATTTTGTGTCAGTAAGCCATTAAGTAACGGACCCATCCCAGCACCTAAATTATCTGAATATATAACAGTCTTCCGAGTATGCTGAGCTTGATCTACCAATTTAATCGGAGATGGTGCAGCTTGAACCGATGAACCCCCAGTGGATGCAATAGTTGCTGTAATATTGCTAGAGCCTCCACAGTGGGCCCCGAGCAAAGGTGATGGCGGCGCCGCCAGCAACGCGACTGGTGACACCAGCGTTGACGGAGGCACCACTTCCACAGCATCATCTCTAATTAAAGAGTTACAATGTGTCAAAGTACTAGTCTCTAAATCTGTTTGAGTGCAGTTATTCCGCACTTCAACATACATACTCTCATTATTGACAATATCCTGCATTCTCTTGTAGTGGTCACTGGCATCTTTTTGGGCTTGTTTATATTTACATGTAACATCATGAAGTGCCCTTTCTAAACTAACTATTTTCTCAGCCATATAGTCTAAATCCTTAGAGTGGCGTCCTATTAAATTATAGCAGTCCTATTAAATATAGATGACTGTTCATAAATATAATTACGTGTTGAAACTTGAACAAATACCAGTTAAAATAGTACTAATAATTAGATGACTGTACACCTTTGGACGTGCACAAGCTTAGAAGTTTATTCGAGCCTTCGAATTTGATGCTCCTTTGACGATAGATATCTATAGCTCTATGTAGATGCGCTATATACCAGTACATAGCAGTTTCTCTGAGTTATAAATAACAGACAACAAACATTAGTGTATTTGTAGTTGAAGATATAAAGGCACTCACCGATTGTAGGCGTTAAGGTCTGCTCCCACGGCTGTTCGTCCTCGGCTTTACGAAAGCTGCGTTCCACTGCACACAGATAAAATGGTTTACATAATTTTTGTAACAAAATGTTTGTACCTATATCTAAATAAATCTGAATTTATGCCTCATACTACGGCCGTCTAAAAGGGCCAAAGCATAACATCTAACTACAACTAATGTCGACGACCAACGATAATGGTCCGCCTGCAACGGAGGAGGTTGCGGGTTCTATTCCCGCCTCGGGACAAATGTTCGTACGATCTGCAGATATTTTGTACAGGGTTTTCTGGTCGTTATCAAAAAAATATCTATATATTTTAAATTTAAATATTATATTATGTATATCAGTCACCATAACACCACAAGCTCTGCTCAGCTTGGGGCTAGGTTGTGTGGATTGTCCAGATTTATTTATTATTAATGTTCCATACAACAAAATTCCAACATGTATACGCGAATTGTCCAGCAACCAATTTAATGCTAAATTTAATGATTTATTAATTGAAAAAGCATACTATTCTGTAAATGATTATCTTAATGACCGTATTGATTGACACTTCAAAGCACTTTGACATTCAAAACATAATTTTACTTCAACTAATCAATTTTATCTGTTTCTTGTATACAAATTATGAAATTTTATTGACATTGATATATTTTTTTTCTCAAATGCTTAAAATTATTTGACATTAATTATATTTTATTTAAAAATTTGACTGTATGCACTAATTAGAGATAGATACATTTTAGTCAAAAATAATCAGAGTATTTGCATGTTAATTTAAGTTTGAACTGAATGTATAACGAAATGTTGTATGCCCAAGTGGCAGAATCCAGCGATATAAATAAGTCTTAAGAACTGACTGTATACTACCTGATTCACAACAATAAATGAATTACTGAATTACTGAATCCATAAATGTGGGGATAAAATTTGACGAGATGTTGTTAGTCATTTACAATTAGAGAGCACCGAAGTTCTTTGTTATTTAATGCCTTGAGTTATCTATCTCTTATTCATTAGATTCTGGACATTCACAGAGCATCATCTACCCACAAATTACGGGACATGACTACTTTAACATATTCAAACCAATTTGTATCAAGCTTTATTACAACTCTTAAATAGTATCTGTTTAGATTGGTCCTAGATGATGCTGTGTAGACTGTCCAGCATTGTTTATGTTTATAAATCTAAAGTAAACCTGTCTAGTCTGAGAGCTTTAAACGACTACGGCTGGTGGTCACAAAAAAAAACAATCGTACAATTCGCTTCGTCGGTTAACTTAAACGTTTATTGTACCAAATCTTCTTCAAAAACAGACTTCGTCAAAAACGTCAATCGAAAACTAATCGCGCGAAAACTAAAGCGCGACTACCTTTTTGAAAAACATATTCCATGACTATAAATTTTCCATGAACCGGACAATGACAGAAAAATTAAAAATAGTGTGGTCTACAGCTTTTTTGGCAAAAAAAATATTTTTTTTAAAATTATTTTTCCATTTAAGTAAATAAAAAGTTACCAATAACAAAGAAGTGTGAAGAAGGAATCAAATTAAATTTGTGCACGGAACGACATAGGCTACTTTATTCAGGAATAAAGCGAGTGATCGTGGGCGGAAGCTAGTGTTAAATAAGGATTACATCCTAGGGAATAATAGGATGTCTTACTATTGAGAAAGTTGGCCGTGCCCGACGCCTTTCTTGACTTCTTATCACCGGAGTCTTGAGCTGTCGAACAAAATAACCAAATAATTATTATAGCAGAGGTTGTTGTCTAGCGATTTTTTGATGTAGGGTGTAATAAACAATTTTGATGGCACTAACTATGAACTTTGCATTCATCCTAATGTGGTCTTAGTGCCATCTAGCGGCCATCTTTGTTCTACAAGTTTCTGTTGTAGCGCCCCAACAAAGGGGTTCATGTATTATCTCATCTTATGAACTTGATATGTACCCTGTACACTGGAGTTCTAGAATCTAGACACTAGATTTCTAGAATCTAGACACTACAGTTCTCTAAGCTAATTCTTAATCGTCTATCTATAGATTAACTATATCTAAAGTCTAGATGAACCTTGCTAAGGATTTAAGACTCTACTTACTGGATTCTAATGGTGAAATAATTTTTTAACTCAGTCCAGTAGTTTCGGAGCCTATTCAATTCAAACAACCAAAAAATCAAATCTTTGGACTTTATAACATAAATTAAATTTAAGTTATATTTGGTACACCGCCTACCTTACCTTTCTTAAATAGAAATAAATCTTTCCATTTAATGTTTGCCTGGAGGAGATCGTTTCTAAGCGATAAGTCCGCTCATTGTACTTGTCTTATGTTATTTTTCTGGTGTACAATAAAGCATTTTTGTCTCGTATTGTATAAGTACACAAGTATGGAGTAGGTACATAGGTAGGTACTCACAGTTGAGCTGGTTGGTGTGTATGCGCTCCATGAAGCGCGAGATGCGGTTGTTGTGGTGCTCCGGGTCGATGCAGCACGCCTCCTCCACCCCCCGCGCGCACGCGCGGTGCACGCGCAGCTTGCAGTCTGCGCACACACAACACATTCATATTTTGTATGGGAAATTCGTCCGTCACCGGAGCCTTGACTTCTGTGTAGGCGCCAGCTGATTTTTATTTTATTTATTTACCTATTGTCACGATATTGACATTTATAGACATGTATCTAAATCATTTTAAACTTAGATTTAGATAGCCAAAAACAAACTTTGTATTAGACACATAAGTTATATATGAATGAACTAGTGGTTTCTTTTCTTCTTCCACTAGTGGACAAAAAATTGAAGTGAAGAGAAATCAATAACATATTTATTTCTTTTCTATAATAATTAACTGTATAAAATTTGACTTGTCTAAGTGCTTATTTTGTAAGCCTAAAGAAATAAAGTTATTGAATCTGAATCTGATAGTCTGTGTTGTAAATACAAATCACCTGTGCAGAAGTAAGCCTGCGGCGCCAGCCCCCAGATCACGTTGTCGCAGTGGTGGCAGTGCGCCACCGACGTCAGCGCCTGCAGTTGCAGGTGGTGCCCGCGCACCACGAACTGACAACACATACACATCGTCAGATATAGGCTATCAATGTTTTTAAAGTTACGCGATCTGAATACATAATAAGTAGTAGTATTTTAACGGGTATTTATCAAGTTTTTATTTTTTTTTAATTTTTCTCGACATTTCAACCAGTTTGCACTCTATCGTGGTCACGAGATGACTCAATGATGATAAAAGTCAGGGAGATTGTGGATGTTAGGACTTTCGCCGGTCAGACAGTGTAGCGACCTTTGCATCATTGCCTGAACCACAAGGGAAAATGTCAATAGAAGTGCATATTCAGATTTATGAAATTTAGGCACGCTATATCCAACCCGTTGTATGGGGTCGATCCACCGTGCGCCGGTTTGGGTTGTTCAGCGGGGGGTGTGGGGTGCGGGGGTGCGTACCGGTTGCTGGTGCTGCTTGTTGATCTGCTTGACGCGTTGCTTGTACAGCTTGTCTCGCTGCAGGAACGACGCTCGCTGGCTGCCCACTGCCGACGCCACCGCCGCGGGCCTGGGGAGGTTGCAATTATATTACCAAGGTTGCTGAAAAATACCATTTTTATGTAACTTATTGCTTTATAATAGTAAAAACGACCGTTGGAGTTCCTTAAAAACTCCATATCAGATCACAGTAATAGCGCTGCAGAAAATCGGTGTTCCTGCAATCAATAACGTGATAAATTAAGAAAATTATTATTTTTTTATTATTATTATTATTAGTCTCTTAAATCGGTGTTAATCATTACGATAAATTCAAAGACATAAACATAAAGACTAGAAAGAGAAAGAAAGTGAAAAAATCTAAAAGAATATATTTATTGGGAAAATAAAAAAATTTAGGACGAGTTTTGCTCAAATCGGAAACGAACAACCTAACTAGGTAAAGGTTTCTCGTTCGCTACTTTACCTTTAAAAGATTGAAGTGAATAAAAATCAAAGTATTTATTTCCTAATTTACTAATTTAAATTGTATTTTGTGACGTGTCCAGAGTCATGTTAGGTCCAAAAGAAATAAACTACTTTGATATTTAATATCAGATAATAAGTCGAACAACTTGTTATTGGAGCTCAAGAGAGCTGAGCGGTATCAGGTAATAACTGTTATAAGTAAGTTAGTTCGTCACTAATAAAACTAATACATGTAATACTTAAAACTAGAAAGGTTAAGCCAAAGGCGAGGGTGAACCCTAAAAATAGTTATAGGAACAAGGAAGATTCTACTAGTCATTTATGACGGGGAATTTACCATGATTTGAGGTTATCCTGTCATAAATAGCCATGCAATATCTGACATCATAGTTTCAAAAGAAAGATCCTACCATCTATTTCTGGTACTTCCCCGAACTACCTTCCTATTGTGACATTACCTCCTAAGCACAACAAACTCACTGTGACGACCTTTGTCGCACGGTGGGCGAAGGTCCGCCTGCGACGTAGAAGGTTGTGGGTTCGATTCCCGCCTCGGGACAAATATTTGTACGATCTGCATATTTGCTCAGTGTGTTCTGCTCGTTTACTATGTATAATAAAACATATCTATCTATGTTTTTGTATATTATTATCAGTTATCTAAAACCCAAAACACAAGCTCTGCTTAGCTTGGAACTAGGTAGATAATGCTGTGTGAACAGTCCAGCATTATTATATTATCATTATTACTTGTCAATCTTATGCTGAGCCTGCTTCTTCTTCTTCTTAGCCGTCTTCGGAGACTGCCACCACTTCCTGCGCACTTCCAACGCGTCCGCCTCTGTTATATCATCGATGGCTCGTTTGTTGTCTAGCTTCATCGTTACACTACTTTCGACTTTCGTTTTAACACCGAATCGAAGAATATCCACACTTGACTTGAATTCTTCGTTATGGTAATATGTAAAATCAACTATTATCACTAAGTCTTTCACTTTGCGTTAAAACACCCGTCTGTCACTCTTTCAAAAACGCTTTAAAATGACGTAAGCTTGTCATGACATTTGTAGTTTTGAAAAACGATTATATAAAACATGGCTCATTGTTATAACACTAACGAAATATAGTACGAACACACAATCGGTCTGTCCACAAACTAAGTTCCAACTGTTTAATTTTTCAGGAAATTTTACTGAACACAATACAGCCAAATATAATAAATAACAATAGGTAGTGAGACAATTTTCCTTTTGTTGATATTGTGTGAATGATTGAATTTAAGGCTGAATTACACTATCGTATAATATATGATTGTTTTACAGTAACGATGTGGTTAGTAATTGCAATAACTGATGATGATGATTAAACTTCTTTTTGATTATAGAACTCAAACATATAGGATCTCTTTCGAGGTAATCGAAATTATTTTTGCATTTCCTTACTTCCGCGATTGGATTTAATAATTTCCGATGATAGTACCTAGGCGGGTTAAAGAGCCTTAAAACGTCTAAAAAGAAATCATGGACGATGATTTTTGACTTTCACACGCTTTGATTCTATGGAAACGTTCAAAGGTATGCCATGAGAACTGTTTCGAACTAAGTCTAGAATTTAATCTTTAAATTTCAGTCGGATCCTTTTATTATTTTTGTCGTGAAGAACTAACTAACTTCTATAGGTATCTATTTTTCCATCCATACTTCCATCAAAACCTTCGCATTTATTATTAATAATAATAATGATCGTTTATTCATATATTTTTTATGCTATATTCATATATTGCCCAGCAGTGGGACGAAACAGGCTAAAAAAAAAAAAAAAAAAAAAATCATATAAAGGTCTTACATAATACATAATTCGTATACTAATATTATTATTAGTGTGATATATGTCTTAAGTCACACACAATGTGTAAATCCAGCCTAAATGACGCCACTTTATCTAAAGCAGGCGGACTATAAATAATTGACTGCAGGAAACTGTTTGAAGGAAAACGTCGACGTTTACTTTATTTACAACCAATTAATGGTAGTTTATGATGAGCAATATTCGTGCCTTTTAAGCTACGCTTGTTAGCGTTTAATTTGAGTTTAATAAGTTAATGCCACGCGCAGTTTTACCGAAACTTGTATGTTGATAACAATGACGGCATACATTCGCTTGACCTTCAAAATTCAATCACGACGAGCAGAGCAATAATTGTATAATATATTATCGATTTTTCTATAACTACCTAGTAACTAACTATATTTTACTACGAGATCTGAAATAACAGAAGTTTACTCTATTCTAACTAGTAGTTGAAGTCTATTGTCTATTTGACGACCTCGGTGGCGCGACGGGCGAAGGTCCGCCTGCGACGCAGGAGGTTGCGGGTTCGATTCCCGCCTCGGGACAAATATTTGTACGATCTTCAGATATTTGTTCAGGGCGTTCTGGTCGTTTTCTATGTAAAATAAAAAATATCTATACATATATGTAATAATATTGTATTAGGTATATCAATCATCTAGTACCCATAACACAAGCTCTGCTAGTGTGGATTGTCCGGAATTATTTTATTTGTATACATAATCGACAAAAACCCGAAACCGAAACCCGAGTTACACTCGCACTTGACGGATCTTGTTTATATATTTACCTGCATTGTAAACAGAGCGCCGCCGCCGCCAGCGCCGCGATGAGTAAATTGTGGGAGTGTTGCGACGCGTGCGCGCCCACGCAGCCTCCCATCGCCGTGGGCCCAGCGCTGGACAACTGCTGCAACCGGCCGCACAGCAGACGTTCTACTACTGCTTGTTCCTGGAACAGTGGGGAAGGGTGCGATGTCTGTAAAGTTATTGATAAACTATAAAAACTATCTTAGTTTGACGAATTCATTATGAATGTAAACGGGTTACCCACGAACCTATTTTGTGTTGTAGGAACACCAACGTTTCATCCCTTAACGAGGGATTTCATCAGGGTGAGTGTGACTCACGTCGCGCCCGTATCGCTTGAGTGAGTGCATAGAAGCGATAACATATTTTGGAAGAACACCATCGTTTCATTCCTTGCTTCTAGGCGCTCACTCAAGCGGTACGGACGCGACGTGAGCCACACTCACCCTGATGCAGTTCCTCTTTAAGGGACGAAACGTTGTTGTTCTTACAAAATATGTTCGTAGAACCCGCTCACATTCATGATGAATTATTGATGTACGTTGACACAGAACAAGACTAGAAGTTTATATACTGCAAAATTTTGAAAATTTTCTGCGAATATACAGAGATAAATAATAGTATAATTAATTTATTGAGCTCCGATGTTTATCAAGTATCTGTAGGGAACAAAATTCACGATCTAGGCAACTTTCAAAATTGGTTTAGATACAAAGTGAGAAAATTCTTTATTGTACACTTTTTATTTCAATTACAAGAGATGTGACAAATGGCGGTCTTCCCGTTCAAGCATACAACTGAGGATGGATAGGATCGTATCTTGGGACGAGTTATGCTCCAACTCTAACAAGGTAAAGGTTTCTTGTTCGCTTCTTTACTTTACCTTAAAAGATTGAAATGAACAATGAATCAAAGTGATCACTTTATTTCCCATTTTTGATTCTTATTTAACTTGTATTTTGTGACGTGTCCAAGAGTCCTGTAAGGTCTAAAGGAAATAAAACACTTTGATTTTGATTTTCGATAGGATCGTTTCGGATCGTATCTATAGATAGGATAACATGGGGATATATGTGACTCATAACTCATCACTTATCATACCTGTATCTTGTCGACATCGCACTTGTCGATGACGCAGTCTGTGGGCCCGTAGAGCGAGGCGAGCCCCACCTGCCGCTTCACCTGGAACTCGCTGAGCTGCGCGGCGAGCTCCTCCTTCGCCTTCTGCCGCGCCTTGCGGAACACGTTGCGGAGGATCTCCTCTTTCTCGTATTCTGGCATCAGTACATTATTACGTTATATTTTCTACGGCAGAGTTCATATTACCTGAGCTCTGTTGTAGAAAATATTTCGATATTCTAAAGTCCGTCATCGTCTGACAAGATAAGTGTTTTACTGACATCACAGAATGGGACAAAACAGGGAGGCCAATGCCTATACCCAACAGTGGGCGGAAGTAAATGCAATTATTTAAGTTCATCATTGTGGTCATCTGAGCCGAAAGACGTTTACAGTTGGAACTAGGTCTAGGTAAATTTAGGTATACATCGGCCTCCCTTTTCGATCGCCGCAATGTTTAGTGCTGCAAGCTTCTAGAAATTTCTTATAGATTCTTGTATGATTTCCACAAGCAGATGATTTGAAAAATAAAGGAAATTAAATTGAAGCCTCACATAATATACATAGATAGATAGAAAATACTTAATTATACCACACATAGAAGGAAAACATTACAAACGGACACGTTTAAAGTAAAAAAAGTATAAAGGGCGGCCTTATCGCGTAGAAATATATTTAATTGAAACTCACCATTAACTAAGACATGTTCTATTTCATTCGCCATATTTTCGTCTACACCAGCCAGTTGTAAAACCTGGAACAAATAAAAGTAAATCAATCTAACCATGTAGCGTGTGAAGCATATACTTATAAATTTATGTTGGTACTTCACCACGATAAAACTTCTAAATGGATCGAAAAGAGACTGGCGTAAATAGTTTTTATATCCATAAAAAGCGCGCGTAACTGCGGTCAGAACCTACATCTATACCAATACTATAAACAGAAACGATTTGAGTGTTAGTCTACTGGATCGATCTGGAAAAAATTCACTATTAGAGCCGTTGTTCATCAAATATGATGTAGGATATGTAATGAACATAGGCAATATTTTCCAAAAAGTAAGAGAACCGTATGAAACTTCAAAAATAAACTCAACGTTTATGTATTTAAAAATTTATAATTTTTGTTAAATACCCGTGTGAAGGGGTTGTATTAAAAACTTTCATTAAAGAAATTTATTAAAAAGAGGTTTATCTATAAACTACTAGCTGACCCGCTCGCAATTTCATTTGCGTGGACTTTAGGGTAAAACTTCTTGACGAAATCAGCTAATACCCTATTTTAAGAGTCGGAAATTGAAACCCGCTTTTAATATCATGTTTATGCCCATTATAATGAGTTTTTTTTTTAAATAATCATTTACTGTATTTTTTTATAGAGAATCTAATGACACGGTGGACATTCTACTATAGCCCAATTTGTTTGTAAATTTCCTAATCCTATTTTATTTAAATATATCTACAGATTGGCTTTCTGAGATGGGATTGGATTGCAAAATCAGAAGCCATGCGGCTAACAGTCGTGAAAGGAGTCACGGACGAATTTATATTTTATCGAGGAAAAACACCATTGAATTAAAGTACTATAAATAAATTACCTGAATCTAAGTAGAGTGAGTATTCAAACAAAACTTTAAATAATAACCTTTTCTTTTGATTATTAATTATGCATTTCTTTTCAAAGAATGATCCTTATGAACTTACAAAAAACCTGAATAACTTCAAAACCTATTTTATGTTGAAAAACCATTAAACACATTTATGTTCAATAAATTGATATTTTAAGTATTATCAGCAAGTTTCTAGGTAGTTTCGACACTGGATAAAAAGTCACATAAGTTAAAAAGTCCTTAAAAACTTTTTATGTATTATTGTCCTTATTAAAAGACTAAAAAAAAGAAAACTTCGGAACTCTTGTTTTTATTCATTGTTTTTACAGTATATTTTTGAAACGAAAAGTCATTAATACCCTTACCTTTTGTATAGGTACTTATTGAGTAACTTTTATGAAAAGCTCTGAAATACGTGTTCCTTTTTTTGTAAACTAAACAGTAAACTATACGCCATATTAAAAAGTTATTCAATACGGAGCCAAACTATAAATCTCAAACTTGAATAACCCGTTTCACCCCATTTTCAGGCATATTTTTAAAAATCCAGAAATAAGTATTATATATTTTTATTAATTTTGTTTCAAGCTGATTGGGAGAAAAGTTAAAAATTCCAAAAAATCTTAGGTGATTCGACTTCTTTTTACCTATTTTTACTTATTGTACTTGGTATTATGTATACCTATTTGAAATTTTATGTCGTTACCAACCTTCATTAAAAAGTTAAAAACATTTCAATATGGAGCAAACTACAAATCACTCAAACTTAAATCACCTCTGTCAACCCATTTTCAGGAATGTTTGGGAAAATCCTGAAATACATATTATTAATTTTTTTGTTTTTTTAGGACATGCAAAAGTAATTAGTACGTAGTACTTAAAATGATTTAGACATTTGAATACGGAGCCAAACTACGAATCTCAAACTTGAATAACCGTTTTAATCCCAAAGATTATTTAGAAAAATCCTAAAATACGTATTCAATATTTTTGTTTGTGTAGTTTTCTCTGTAAATTCTAAGCCAATAGCGTCAATGGTTGATAAATTTTACCACAATAACCTCAATAGTTCTACTTCCTTTTTAAACTTCGATAGTAACATTTTTGAAAAATCCTGAAACACGTGGTTTGATTTATAGTTTTTTCAATACATACTGAAAGTTTCAAGTCATTAGTATGCTATATCAAAAAGTTATAGACATTTCAATATGGAGCCAAAATACGAATCTCAAACTTGAATGACCCATTTCACCCTATTTTCAGGAATATTTTGAAAAATGCTGAAACACGTGTTCAATATTTTTGTATGTTTAGTATTTCCTGTAAATTTCAAGAAAATCGGGCTACCGGTTACAGAGTTAGAAAAATGACCAAAAAAACTTCCATCCCCCTTTTCACCCCCTTAGGGGTGGAATTTCCAAAAATCCCTTCTTAGCGGGTGCTTGTGTTGTAAAAGGAAACTACCTTCCAAATTTCAGCTTTCTAACTTCAGCGGTTTAGGCTGGGCGTTGTCGCCAGAAAATCGCTCGTTCCTTTATATATTAAGATTTAGTCGCTTTGAGGGTTAAAAGGTGGAATTCCCCTAAATGAGAACAGAAAGAGATCTCCCCTGTACCGGAGTTCGCCCGACTGGCGCACTTACTCCGGTGGTCTTCCGACCGGCAGTTGATGTCGGGTCTTATATCAGTTAGTTGTTACTGAAACAAGCGTTTGCGCGATCTAGGGATTGCCTCTCTTTTAGCACTCCGAAAGTTTCATCTAGCGAAGTCTTTTTGAAGCACTTAGGTAGGTAGTTAGCTTCTGTATCTTCCAATAAAATTCTTGGGCACCTCTATTGACATTTGCCCATGTGGTTCAGGTAATGATGACAGAGGTCGCTACAGTCGCCTTCAAATAAACACTAGCTTTAACAAATTAGGTCCAATCACAAGGTGCTCAGCCACAAAGTGAATGTATTGGTGGTGGGTGTAGGTACATACAGCGTGCGGCATGAGGAAGGCGGAATGTATCTCGTAGGCCCAGCGGCGCAGCGTGGCGGGCGGTCACAACGTGTTGGATACAAGTGAGTGTATAGTGAGGGTGTAGGTACATACAGCGTGCGGCATGAGGAAGGCGGAATGTATCTCGTAGGCCCAGCGGCGCAGCGTGGCGGGCGGTCACAACGTGTTGGACACGAGTGAGTGTATAGTGAGGGTGTAGGTACATACAGCGTGCGGCATGAGGAAGGCGGAATGTATCTCGTAGGCCCAGCGGCGCAGCGTGGCGGGCGGTCACAACGTGTTGGATACAAGTGAGTGTATAGTGAGGGTGTAGGTACATACAGCGTGCGGCATGAGGAAGGCGGAATGTATCTCGTAGGCCCAGCGGCGCAGCGTGGCGGGCGGTCACAACGTGTTGGATACAAGTGAGTGTATAGTGAGGGTGTAGGTACATACAGCGTGCGGCATGAGGAAGGCGGAATGTATCTCGTAGGCCCAGCGGCGCAGCGTGGCGGGCGGTCACAACGTGTTGGATACAAGTGAGTGTATAGTGAGGGTGTAGGTACATACAGCGTGCGGCATGAGGAAGGCGGAATGTATCTCGTAGGCCCAGCGGCGCAGCGTGGCGGGCGGTCACAACGTGTTGGATACAAGTGAGTGTATAGTGAGGGTGTAGGTACATACAGCGTGCGGCATGAGGAAGGCGGAGTGTATCTCGTAGGCCCAGCGGCGCAGCGTGGCGGGCGGTCACAACGTGTTGGACACGAGTGAGTGTATAGTGAGGGTGTAGGTACATACAGCGTGCGGCATGAGGAAGGCGGAGTGTATCTCGTAGGCCCAGCGGCGCAGCGTGGCGGGCGGCGCGGCGCCGCTGCGGTACCCGTCCGTCAGCACCAGCAGCAGGCATGCGCACGCGCATCTACAAATTGACATAATTTAATGGTCTTACATTTGTTCGCATATTTTTATAGTCTGTATAATTTTCAACAAAAATCTTGCCTCTGAACAACTTGAATGCACAATCGTGACCTAAACAACATTTCGATCACGATTTTGCATTCATTTTGCTTCCAGTTTTATTACAATTTAAAGAAAAACACCGCTCGCACAAAATACCTCTAGCGAGGGCTCATTACAGTTCTGCAATCAATTATAGTAACAGGTGGGCTGTCCGAGCTTTGCTCGAAAAAAACAATCAGCACCCCAAGAAAAATATTGATTATTATAATTTTTTTCAGTCTATACCTTTAATTCCTTATAGTACTCATTACTGTGTGAACTATCCACCATTTTTATGTATATGTTTGCTCACAAATGTAAATTTTTAACAAACCTTCGTTCCCCTAAGAGCCAGTTGAGTAGCACAGCCGTCCTCGCCTTAGACTCCCTCACAGAGCGGAGGTTCGAAAACAAACCGGAATACGTAGAGTTATCCTGCAACAGAAAAAAGTTCTAACGGGGTCCCGGAAAATTAAATTCTAGGGTTTTACAGTGGAGCTTACAATTATCACTACATAGAATAAAGAAAGGCGCTTTATGATTGCTTAGATCTTTAAAACTATGCGACGGATTTTGATGCGGTTTTTAACAGATAGAGTGATTCATGATGTTATAATATGTATGCAAGGTTTCCAACCTAGAGACCTTTAGATGATATTGATAAATTGATGAAACTGATAACTTGATTTATTGACATCAATACACGAGACGGAGGTCAAACGAATACTGATTTCCTATTGCTTAACTAGGTAAAATGCACTGCTATAGCTAAGTTGCAAGTATGCTGTTTGTACGAAATACATAATATGTGTTACATGCAGTATTGCACCCGTGCGAAGCCGGGGCTAGTCGCTAGTATTCATCAAAGAGTACAATGTTGTACTTACAGAGGCGGGAGAGTCGTCTTCCTCCATTGATATGATGGCTCTTTGAGGGTCGGCACATGGCTGGAAATTACAATTTTAATAAAAAAAAGCCCTTGAATTCTTCGAACACAGCACCTAAATTCTTAAACTGTTCATGTCCTCAATCTAATCAAACCAGGTCTCCACGGTCTAAGTAAACCCACCTTCATATCCTAAATTTTGTGTCAACACTATCAACTTCGGAGTCAAAATAAATCGCCTAACATACGGAGGGAGTCAAAAGGAGGGATCACTCGATGCGATTCTTTAGATTATCTAATAAACTACTTCTTTCTTTCTTACTTTCTTTCAGACTACGATGGACAACGAACCGTCTTATCTTTCTTAGTGTGAGTGTACCTGTGTATTGGTATGGTAGGGCGGCGGCGGCGTGCCGGGCGGCGGCGTGTCGCGACACTCCGCGCGCGCGCTGTGACTCTGACTGAGCGGCGACGGTATGCTGGTGAACGCTGCAACACAACACAACGACAACCGTTTACAACACCACCATCACAACATTTCATTATATTTATTTATTTACAGTTTTAGGGAAACTTACAGCTAGGTATAGGTATTATGAATAGGTATTTATAATACATGGAAGTATATACCAGCGCATGTGTGCTGAGGGACAATTATGAAGTTTCCGCAGATATGTGCTTAAATAACATCAACATCATCAGACTATAATAGTCCACAGCTGGACATAGACCTCCCCTAATGAGCACCATGGGTGACATTAACCATTTGGTGGTTATTCCCATGCCAAAAATTATAAGCAATTATATCTGATTCCCCACATTCAGAAAGTAATGCTATTTTTTTTTAGGACACGGCGATGACCGGCGACGTATTAATCGTCGCGATTAGGTTATTTTTCTTTATTCACAACTCAATATATAGTACAAGAAGCATAACAGTTCATCTACTACAGGATACGAAAATGGTAAAAATTTGAGTTTATTTACTATAACATGAACATACAGAATTGAGAAGAACGATGAAGTTTTGTTGATTTACAATGATATTATCTAACGATCCGCGCACTAGGCGTAGCCTTTATCGCGTGGATCAGAAAACTAATTACATAATAACAAATTATATTACAGGTACACACAATGACAAAAAAGGTTATAGATAAGGGCACCTAAGATTCGCTATTTGTAGGGTCGTTATGGGAAGGCTATGTCCAGGAGTGGCAGAGTATTGGATGGGCTGATGTTATGATGATGATTTGTAAATTTTTAACCGAACTACATGGGGAAACAGTAAAGCTGTAAGACTACCAGTTAGATGGATCAATACTTGCTCACAAGTTCAACCAAGAACCAAAATGATTGGTACAAATAGAAGGCCTACGGCCAATGGAAAAACCCATCGATTAAAAAGCAGTTGTTGTATATTCAGAGGGTACGAAATCCTAACTATACTAATTGGTCAACTTTAAAATGGACGGCCACTATCGAAATTGCACTTTCTTTGCGCTGTCAAATTAATTGAGTATTTCTGTTATTTCAATTCACACCAACCACTACACAGTACAAAATAAAGTCGCTTCCCTCTGTCTGCATGTTTATCCCCATGTATGTATGCTTGATCTTCAAAACTTCGCAATGCGTTTTTTTTTATAGATAGTGTGATTAATGAGGAAAGTTTTTGTACCAGCAATGCACCCGTTCGAAGCCGGGGCGGGTATCTAGTGATAACTAAAGAAAACTAAAAGATTGAACCTATCAATAGATACCTTTAAATTTGTAGAGTACTGGGATTGGTAGTCAATATTTACTTACATTTGGACAAATCATTATCAAGTTGTTCCGGTGAAGATCTGCTCCTTACATGAAGAACCGGCACGCTGTTTCGGTTGTCCATCTGTACATACAAATTACATTCTAAAATATACCATAAAATCACAAACACAAGGTTCAATATCTACCTGTAAGGACCATACCTACACATATATCCCTATAGGGATCAGCTAAAGACTAAAACACAAAAGGGTGGTTTTCAATTTCAATCCTATGGATATAATCTATAAGGATCAATATCCTTTGATTTTGAAAGAGGCAAATTTCTATGAATAACATATAGACGATGAAATCACATAAAAGGTTAGTTACCTTCGAAATGTTAACACATTATTGCATGAAGCTAGAACAGGATGATGTAATGCAACATGGACCAATTAGATTGATTTGTAGGAAACAGCTGTACATAACCGTTTCTTTAAACACAAACATTATCCTGTATAATTTTTGAGTTTTTTTTTTCAGGTCTTATAAGGGGTAGTCTCAAACCGTGAGTGTTATCGAAAAGTCATGAACAGAACTTATTTTTCCAAAATCAAGCAAGTAACTCCTTTCATGACTTTTCGATAACTCTCACAGTTTCAGACTTCTCCAATGTAGCCCTGAATAAAACTAATCCTGTATATTTAGTCTGTAATTTTACTTGAAATGTCAAGGTAAGGCACGATGGATATTAAAACTTGAAAGTAATGCCTCATAGCTGAAAAGATCTTTTATATCCCAGAAAGACGTGTACAAAGCCGCGGGCAGAAACTAGTTTATTTTAAATATTTCATCTTTTACAAATATTTCAGATACAATTTTTTTTCACGCAAGGTTTACTTTTGTTTTTCCTTTGTCAGTATCTTTTATTCATTAACCAATGATAATAATTTGGTCACTAATAATCATGTAAAGTTTAAATAGTTATTATAGGTTCTAGGCACATTAAATAATGATGTGTGAAGGTGACATTAAGTTGAAGTAAATTAGAACAAGCTACGAATACAAGCATGATAAAAATGTACTTAGTAAAAAACACCAAGAGAACAAATTGCTGAGCGTCTTTGAAAATAACTTCAAATACCCTTAGCAATAAACGTTGATTGACTTGTAATAACCAAACCTGTTTCATCAATTATTGTAAATGTCGTACTGTCTTTTGATAAACTTTTGGGTACAAATGTTGGCGGCTGAATCCAACCAATAGAATGTTGAATACATATCGTGATGGCAAGGAAACCGTTGTCGACATGCCATCGGATATTTTAGACATCTCTGCCCTGAAACTTATTGATCACCGTAGTCAAGGACTAGGCAAGGACTAGGCAAGGACTAGGCAAGGACTAGGCAAGGACTAGGCAAGGACTAGGCAAGGACTAGGCAAGGACTAGGCAAGGACTAGGCAAGGACTAGGCAAGGACTAGGCATAAAAAAATTGTAGTATTTACAATTGAAACAATTGATTTAACTGCAAACTGTTGCAAAGAAACTACAGATAGCTCAAATGATCCATATTAATACCAGTCGGAAGCGTCCCCAAGTAAATTGAAATGGTGAAGTTGCAATTCAACTCTTACTTATGTTATTTTTGTCTATTTACCTCGACAGAATTGATCAATCAAGCTAAACTCCAAATCAATATCAAGCAGCGTTCTGATGGAAAAATTAAACCCATAGAGTATCAATCAAACAGCAGTTCCATAATTAAAAACAGATGGTAACCACAAGTCAACCGCTTACCTGCAGCGGCGGCGGCGGCGCGTTAACCAGCGGATAGCTCATCTGCAGCGCGATAGAGTTGGGCTGCGGCCCGTCCACCTCCCCGTCCAGCGAGCGCGACGAGCGGCCGTACTCGCACGCGGGCATAGACTGGGCCATGCGAGGAGTCTCCGGCAACGGCTTATACTTAGGTGTCAGGGGATTCGCGAGGGACGTCGGACTTTGCGGATTACGCTTCGGACGTTCTATCGACCTCGGTGGTAACGGTGGGGGGGAGTTATCCAGGCACGTGGTGGGGACCATCGGTACGGTGTTGTTGTGCGTGTGTTGCCGTCTCTTGTTGGTCTCGTCGGAGTTCTGCCGGAGCAGCGGCTGGTCGTGCGGTTTCTGTCTCGCTTGCCGCAGGTTGCGCAGACTCTGGCCGGTGAGGTTGCTGAGCGAGCGCGGCAGGCCGGACAGGAAGCCCGCGGTGGGGGTCTGCGGCGCGGCGCGCGGGGTGCGGGGGACCAGCTATCACGGGGGCGGGTTAGGGAAGCGAAGGCGAAAGTTACTGGTTGGTGAGGTTCGACGTGTCTGGTTCTGTGCATTGCTTTTTGGAGTTCAGTGGCGGCCTCTGGGTGCGACGTCGGGATGTAAACAATTTGTGTAGGTTCGAGTATGATTTTTTGACGTTTCTTGAATTGACATCAGTATCTTGTATAATGTACACAATACTGGTTTCAATTCAGATGTAGCCAATAACTAACTATTTTGACAGCAATAAAAATGTTGCCATACTTTCGTTACATGTGATGTTTAAGTGCAGTCCGAATAAGTTAAGTTTAGTTTTGCGACAAACGAATCGACACCACAATTACACTAAAACTAACATCGATAACATACTAAAGTGTATTCAAAATACTGAACTAATCACATGACAATGACAACACTTGATTGCAAAATTTTTCGAGCATAACTTATAATTCTGTGAAAGAGAACTGTACACTGCAGTGCAAAAAAAATGGGCAGAAAAAAATATAAAACACTAGCGCTCTCAGCTAGCTAAGGCCATTGACCCCAGTGACGTCACAGAGAAAGCATGCAAAGAAGCAGACACAGTACAAACACGGATAAATCGAAATGTTATACCCACTGGTCCCGATTTAGCCTGGTTAGTGCGACAAATTCATTTATTACTGTATGGGACACAAATGTAGTGTCAGTAACAATTCAATCACTTTCGCCTCCTATTTGTACACTGGCGGTGCAAGAAATATGTCAATTTTTTTTTACTTTCGGCACGATTGCATCTTCACTCATAATATTGCCTAGACTCAAAATATTCAGTTGATTTCAAACATCTACATAAATTTAGGATGGTTTGTTTATTTACATTAGCGAAGTATAATTATTAATTCATTTACAGCTTCCTAACCTATTATTGTCAACAAACGTTTACAACTAGTAGGTCAATAAAGACAGGACAGACACATCGTAAATCCGTGCCGGGCAGGACTTTAATGCCGCACGCGTTTTGCATATCAATGATTAAATGTGAGCACTGTGGAGGATAAATCACGACTGAAGAAAGTTTATTGCATTTTATACAGTATGTGAATTGAATACCGATGCATTTCAATGTAGGGTTTATTTTGTTTTCCTTCAGTGCATTTTAGAATGGCTTTAACTAGAGGGCAATGTATGTATACGCTTCTACAACAAAACTCCAAGTGAGTTGCAAAAATTATGTATAAATAAATTCAAACGGATTGACAAAAATATTCTTTGCAAAAAGGCTTACTATAAAATATCAGATTATCTAGACGACAAAAAAGTATGCTCCAACTCTAAAACTAACAATCTAACAAGGTAAAGGTTTCTTGTTCGCTTCTTTACTTTACCTTAAAAAGATTGAAGTGAACAATTAATCAAAGTGATCACTTTATTTCCCATTTTTATTTCTTATTTAACTTGTATTTTGTGACGTGTCCAAGAGTCCTGTAAGGTCTAAAGGAAATAAAGCACTTTGATTTTGATTTTAAAAGCAATTGATATTTTGGTTAGTTTTAAACGGCAGAATAAAAACCACCATCAAAATTATCATCAAAAAGGCTGCTACATTTCCCGCACCGCAAGTGTACACTAAAACACAAAATCAAAACACAGTGACAAAAATCAAAGAAAACTACAATGTAGTACGCAACATAGTAAAACTTTGCAGAATGGTACTATGTGCTATGCATAATATTGTGGTCCTAATGAGGTACAAAAATTATACGAAATAGAGTGAACTTTTGGGGACTTCGATACAGAACGTCTACGATACAGAATAATAAACCTTAGCTACAAATAAATAGTGTGCAAATTACCTGTGCTGTGCCCATCATGACGTCGATCTCTCGTTGAAGAGTGGAACACCTCTGTTCAGCTGAGTCTAGTTCTGCTGACTTCCGTACATCTGGCACTTTTAGGAGTTCGCCTGGAAGAGGAATGTAGGCATAGCAATTAGTCACAAACGAATGTCAGTCGTCGTTTCAGCTACTAATCAATAATCTATATCTATAAACTAAAAAATAATCATAATACAACTATTTCTTATTTCAAAAAGCTTTTGAGAGTATCGTTCGAGATTAATTTAGAGACTTTTCGCTCTATTGCAATGCAATTCAGCAACTTATTTATCAAAATAAATGAATAAATAAATAATGCCGGACAATCCACACAGCATCATCTAGACCCAAGCTAAGCAGAGCTTGTGTTATGGGTACTAGGTGAATGATATACATAATACAATATTATTTCATATATAGATACTTTTTATTATACATAGAAAACGACCAGAACGCCCTGAACAAATATCTGCAGATCGTACAAATATTTGTCGAACCCGCAACTTCCTGCGTCGCAGGCGAACCTTCGCCCACCGCGCCACAGAGGTCGTCATGGTAAATAAATATTTAAATGTATACGAAGCATCTAACAATAAGCTAACAGTACATTAAATGCCTACACAGAAGTAGATTATACAGATGATAGATTTGGAATCGGTTCAGCATGTTACTATAAAAAGGACTGATTTAGAGCTATCATGAAATTTTACTCCTATTTATATAATACGGAAATATCTGCGGAACTGCAATACTTCTTCTGTAACTGTGATCTAGTTTCCGTTGCGTTAATTCACCATAATATTGTTAACAGGCATCAATCAAAATGAACTCACTCCTGAGATCCCTGATGTACTTCTGTTCTTTCTCCAGCATCAAGCGCATCGTTTTCACCTTGGACGCCTCGAACTGTCGCTGCTTCTCCAACTGGAATAATAAACAATTACATGTTAATCTTCGACGACCTCTGTGGCGCGGTGGGCGAAGGTACGCCTGCGACGCAGGAGGTTGCGAGTTCGATTCCCGCCTCGGGACACATATTTGTAGGATCTGCAGATCAGTTCAGGGTGCTCTGGTCGTTTTCCTATGTATAATAAAAAATCTATATGTAATAATATTGTATTATGTATATCAGTCACACACAAGCTCTGCTAATCCACACAGCATCAGCTAGCCCAGAGCTGTCCAGAGATTGTCCAATATTATTTATTTATTTAGTTCGTTTAGAACATCAGACGATGATCTGTCTCAAGACCCCCATATCTCCGTCGGCCATGGACATCATAAATATAATATCATTTTCAGCCGGCAAGTAGCATTGAACATCAATCGCACCATATGATAGTTCCGTTTCGCATAAAAATTCTTCGCATAAGATCATAGCAACTGTTCCCAGTTCAGAACTAACGGAGGTAAAGTAAACGATCACTCCCGCGACGATTGTGAATCAGCTACGTTTCGGCATCTTCAATGACTCCACCTGTGCACACGGGCTGGCTATGTCAAGGTCGAATTCTAAGAAAATAATATAATTCTAAAGAATTCTATATTTTTTATAATGATTGATCGGGAACCTACAGGAACTAGTGCCGTCGGTTAAACTAGGCTGCAACTCTTAAGGTGCGGATATTTTTCGATAGCCATTGTAGGTCTTTGTTGTCAACATCTATCAGTTTTGTTTGATAATAAATATGTAATATTGAGAATGTCGTGTGAATTCGAAATAGATGGGTACTAAAACCTGTTGCTTAACGTTTTAGGCAATAGATCAGGATTACAGGTGATCTCTGTAGTCGGAGACTATGATGCGCTTATTGCCAATGAGGCGCGACTGTGACTTTAAAATTGTTCAAAATATTAATCTTAAAGAATCTAATGAAGATGATTTGGTTTATACCGTTAAACTAACCACCCCGATGAATCAGAGAGCACTTACAATTACAATGATCCACCCACACCTCACCAACCTTAGTTCCGATAATACTTAACAATGCTGGAACCGCATTCTAGATACAAACGATTATTATTAAACTTATAATTGGCCGTCAGTTACACATCACTTTTGTTATATATTTGCCTAGCTATAAGTCTTCCTAGAATTATAAATTAAATAAATGCGAAAGTTTGTAAGTGTGTTAGGTCCAAGACAACGCTAAAGCTATACAAATACAACGGATCGGGCATAAGTTTGACAAGCACTTATTAAATTATCAAAAAAGCCGCGACCGAAGCTAATATGACATCAATGATAATGATAATCAAGCTGAAGCACTCAACCCATTACAATTATCCACAGCTCACCAACTGTAACCCTATCCAATAGGCTCGTGAGCGCTGCGTGCCGTGCAGTGAACGCTCGCATGATTTAACCTTATAGAAATATAGAAA
Source organism: Eupithecia pulchellata (assembly GCA_963931895.1). Classification (NCBI taxonomy): domain Eukaryota; kingdom Metazoa; phylum Arthropoda; class Insecta; order Lepidoptera; family Geometridae; genus Eupithecia; species Eupithecia pulchellata. The sequence goes on along the minus strand of OZ007546.1, from coordinate 7,491,586 downwards.
CTGAAATGGAATCAGTTTTCCCCTCCGATAAAACTTATACAACCGATCGTGTTCATTTACATTAGGGATTCACTCACACGTTCCCACAAACTGCGACTTTGTATAAAATTGTTAGGGCGATTCAAGTTTGCAGCTAAAATTTTGGGTGCAAATGCGAATTTAACTTCGTAAAGTCACTTTGCAGCCCGATATGTGCCTTGTTAACTAACAGTATCGAAAGAATCTTATTCCAACCGCAATGGTTCCGCGCGCTCTTATTAAGAATGGAACCGCATTCAAATTATAGAGGTAGGGTTAGTGTTAGTAGACGCGCACAAACAGACAGACTTTTTTGTTAATATTTTTTAGGGAAAGAGATTAATGCATGCTACTGCGATTATTTCGCTAAACATAACAAAAACACATTATTAATTAAAAAAAAGTTAAACAGATTAAACTTACAACTTCTAAAGTATGACAATGGAAATGATTTGCACAGTAAGCTCAACTGTTTCCCCTGTGTTTCTATTCTTTGATTGTTCTTTCAAAAAAGAAAATATATTTCTCAAATAATTTGATCACTGCCCCAATGACAGTTGCCCAACTCTAGCCAGTCTATCCCTCGGTGTGAGTAGAGTCTCCCTCAGCAATACACGAGTCGAGGGTTGCGCAGGTCACGGACGATTCCAGCCCCAAGTTCACGGTTCATTTGTATCGTCAATTATCTGCCCCAAATCATCAACTGTCTAGGTATACAGAATGTTACAAACTAATGTTACCTGGGGTTTTTATTATATGTGTATATCTATGTAATTATATTGTACTAAGCGAGTGGAAATTTAACAGTTTTTAAGAAAATATCCTGCTCTAACAGAGCAGGAAAAGATTCACAGAAAACTGAAATATTTTTGATTTTGAGGGAGAAAGGGGGCAGCTCTTTCCCGCTATCTCCGTAGAAAATAAGATCCGTCACGTGCGAAGTCAAACGAGCAATATTTTTTAATGTCGAATCCTGTAAAACTCATGTGGTACAAAGACTATTAATTAAGTGACGCTAGTATAATCCCGTTAAAATGTAGTCACATTTGAACGCAATCCCTACCTAATCAACTTGAAGACATGGTATCTTTTTGTCTTTTTGCAACTTACATTGGCAGGTACAGGAGCGGTGATGGGCGTTTTCAGTCTTGAAGTGTGCTGCTGCACTGTGAGCACTGTCGTCGGGTTCGCTGAAATTGACAGAAACATTGTTGATATTCAATAATGTTAAAGCAGAGATCGAGATCGGCTCCTTAAACACATTAAGTCACGATAAACTATGGTTATAAATCCCCGCACATCTGACTTGATCTAGTCTCAAGAAGGTTTCACTCCTATCCTTCAACATAGTTTTCGTAAAATTTACTTGAGTTGTCTATGACGTGCTATCATCTCAGCATGAAGTGTTTCATCTCCACGTATACGAGAAGAAGCTATTTTAGATCTGTTACCGGTTCTTTGCTTGTATAGCAGATGCCATTCCAAAATATCATTCCAGGGGTAGATAGATATATAACACATTTATTTGGCAACTGCAGCACATATTACAAAGGTCACAATAGAAAAGGAAAATCATAAAATAACACAAATAAACTAGAAAACAATGTACCTAATAGTAAACAATAAGTAAAACTACAATATAAACAATTAAAAAAAGAAGAGATGCAGCCCGTCAAAATACCGACTTACACCTAAAACCTTAAACTACTTATTGTATCACGTGTATCTGTTGTAGCTCACCTCGTATCATCTGCACGACCTGTTGATGCGAGTGGTGCGCGACCAGCTGGTTGTCCACCCTGAGGATGCGGTCCCCGGCGCGCAGACCGGCGCGCCAGGCAGCGCCGTGCTCCTTCACTGACTGGACATATACTGGGTTGTCGCCTGGAAATGGAGAGAGCTGATAAGTCTACTGATAGTTGGATTAGTGCTAAAGAATACTTCGCATAAAAGGATATGAATTGCAAGATGCATGTTCGTTTATTTGGAGGTTATTGCCCATAATCCCCACGGCAGGCATGCAGGTTGAAGATCGCAGTTTGGTGGAGTTGTTCTGCAGAGGGCGCTGCTGCCCGACCCCGGTGTGTATCCCTTAGTCGCCTCTTACGACACCCACGGGAAGAGTGGTAAAATTCTATGCTGGCACCACTCGGCTGTTATGGATTATGGGCAATAACCCCAAATGATGAGTAATGCCATCTATGGCGCTCATTAGGGAAGGCCTAGAGGTCCAGCAGACTATAGGCTGACGAAGATGTTGGTTTATTGTTTGAGCTTGGAGTTGCATCTAAGAAGCTGGTGATGCGTTGGCTCACCTGAGACCTTCATGCCGTATCCGTGCTCGTCCCTCGCCACGGTGACGGTGAGCAGCTCCACGCCACCGGGCGACTCTGCCCCGCCCAGCATCACCTACAACAACCAACAATAACCTTCAAACAACTCATCGTAACTTTTGTATGGGCATGGCGTGTGTTAAGATCATAATTGCTAGATCCTATCATAGATCCGAAGAATTCTAGAACTCGAGAACTCTAGATAAAGTTAGTTTAGGATGAATACTCTACTTAGCATATTTTTTTTATTAATAAACGCTGTCTATCTATGGCATAATCTACTGGCATAAATATTGGCAATGACAATGGAACCAAAGTCGTAGGACGTACTTAAATACGAGAAGCAAGCCAGTACCCGGCCTATAGAGAAATAAATATAGCTAGAAGTTTGGAAAATTATACGGTCTTGTCTAAAGCGATGAGAACTAATTATGATAGTCATCTCGCATTTTACTATCATTCGACAATGCGCAGATCGGTAATTCTATATCAGTCAGGATTACGCATCTTGATTGAATAACAACATATTTAGTTCGAGCGACCTATTTATATTTCTGATCATTATATTGTGTATTGTACCTAGTACAATGCATTGATCAGCTGAGAAAAGGATTCCCTAGCCGTGACATCTGTAACCTGTAAAGGAAGGAAGCAATAAAGCAGACAAACGCCGTTGCGTTGACGTGATGAGATCACGAGCGAGTTGCGATGACCGCATGCCTAGACCTCGCTACCTCAAGGTTTAACAAAACTATAATAATTATTGTGTGTAGAGCAGTCTTTTGAATGCTACAGCCTATTTGTGATACGAATTTCGACCGTCAAAGGAACATACGCGAATTGAGCCTTTGTATTTAAGAAAAAACTCGAAAACTTTAAACACACTTCCAAATTGGGTTACATTATTGAAGTTTTTATATGGATCTGTAGGTTTTTTGAAAATACTCTTTAGCCTGTGTTCATCAGGGATAATATAGGATTCTAATAATGAAAGAATTTTTTAAATTGGTCGAGTAGTTTCATTGCCAATTAAATTCAAACATACAATCAAATATATAGAAGAATATGACACTATCAATGACAAGAAATGGATCTAAGAAATCTAGTATTGCCTTCGGTCAAGATATTTTCAAATAGGTAAATAGAGCTTACGAGCAAAACCACGACCTCGGAAATCGCAAATAGAGGACAAACGTAAATTATTATAATTATAGAGTTTGACTTATAATCTGGAACGACCCGAATCATGTAATGTCTATTTCTAATGTCACATACATATATCTCAAAGGAAGTGCAGACAAATCCGACGAATTAACATTTAATGTGGATTGTGACCTTAATAAATATGTGACTGAGGTCATTACTATTAATACCTATGAGATAAAGTTTATTTTGGTGTTGTATGAGTAGGAATTTCTATGTCATCCATCAAACACCAAAACAAACTTGAACTTTCTTCAAGTTCAAGTAGTGTTCAGATTTTGAATCTGATTTCACGAAGTCAATTATGCTTGAACGTTATGAGTATCCAGATGTTGTGTGAACGACGACGAGAAAAAAACTGGTGCACTAGCTTTTGCTATCGGCTTTGATCACAGTCCTGTGTTGAGTTCAATTTGTATTTTGAGCTGGGGAGTACAAGTTCATGAACCTTGTATCGATTTAGGTCATATAGATACCGACTGAATGGTCCAACATTCCTCAAACCCGGCATAAATTGTAAAACCAATAAAAATTTATACGAATTCCCTTACTTGAGAATGTTCAGGGACATACTTGTTGGTGCTTGTTGGTTTCTCTGTGAGTATAATTATTCGCTGGATTATCTGTTATTATCTAAGAGTCGGTCTAAAGGAAATAAAGCACTTTAATTTTGATTATCCTTACGCATATCATCAGGGACCAATATTCTTCTCCATTCGTCTAGGTAGTCATTCTGCTCATCAACTAACCTCGCTCTGCGTCGCGAAAGTAAACACATCACAGTTGAGTAACCGTTCATGAATGAATCGTGAACTGGCGCGCAGCGTGTGCGCGTGCGCATACCATCAAACCAGCGTTTTTACATTGTAAACAGGAAGCTGGTGATATTTGTACAGGATTGTGTATAAATAAATGTTACATAACGTCATGTTTTGCAGTGTGTCTTAAAAACTGCAAGTTACTACAGCTTCCCTTGTTAATATTTTACGGGAGAAATTGATGCCCAACAAAATACGGCAATGAGAACCTATTGACCAAGCCTCATGACCTCATGAGTTCCAGGCTAGCCGGCAGCATTTTGACCGTTAGACCGGCAATGAGGATGCCATAATTTTAGTAATGTCAAATTAGTTTAGTTTTGGCGACATCTAATTCGAAACCACTGCCAATACATAGCAATAAAATAAATATTGCTGGACAATCCACACAGCATCACAGAGCCCAAAGCTAAGCAGACATTGTGTAATGGGTACCGCATCCCAATGAAACTATGTTTATCCACTACGCTAAATAGATGTAACCATAACAAACCAACTTTCAATATTTACGTCGGTCAATTCGCCGTTTCATAAGATATCGATATTGGCCGTAATAAGATAAACGTTGAATTGAAACCGTATAATCTACAAAATAGGGATTAAGTGTTGCCGATAAGGAATAAGTTTTATTACATTACATACCCGTAAACTCATAGATCATATCAATACTGAATTTACATTATCGTAAAAAGTGCTTTGGTCCTTCGGTTTAAGTGTTTTATAGCAAATCTTTATGGGATATCGGTAGTAAACATTTATTTTCGATGAATCTGTAGGTACTGTATATTGCAGGAGTTTTATAGAGAGCCTCACTAGTTGTTCTTAAATCAAAATATATAGTTAAAATATATAGTTATCTCTGTCTCGCGACTTGGCATGCGATTTTCTAGATACAAATAGTAGATAAGTACTCTGTATTCTTTCGTCAGTATTCTCACCGGGTTACAATCCTAGCAAAACTTTAAGGGCGCTTGATGAACGTTGTTACAATTTCATTCATCAGTCAGTTTCATACATATCGTAGAAAAACTTAAAAACCCAATAGGTATAGGCGAATATCCCGCGCAATTTGATCCAGCCTTAAATCCATTCAGCCTAGATAGCACAGTCATAGTCTCTGATTAAAAGTAATCACCACAAAACCTAGTCGAAATCTTTATCCCTACGTAAAATAACAGAATCCCTACACAAATATGTGTACCAAGAATCGGGGCATGCATTATTTTCGTTACGCTGCGCGTACTTCAAATAAAAAGCAAACGTGTAGTTTACATAACAGGCACACTTCCTAGAATGCCACGGATAACAACCGGTGACTAGTTCACAAATGTAATATCAAGATATTTTGATGACTGAATGCAATGGATAACGCGAGATTTATTATGCAATAGACAATATGCTGTCGTGCTCCATCGGATATCGCACCCTTATGGCATTATTATTGTATTTTAAAGTGTTAAGATGCTAACCCATCCACGGATTAGCCTCTCCGACGATTGTAGATTGTTTGCAACAGTCTGCAGTTAACTTTATTGTTTTAATTTTATAAATGTTATTTCTAATGTGTTTCTTGTATTTGATTGATTTTTTTTTGTTAAATAAAAATATAACAAATGAAGTAAGCTAAACAATGTACAGATAATGCAGACAAACCAAATCAGAAACAATCTACTAGTGAGGACATAACATAACAAACAGTCATTATAACAAATAAGAGCTTCTTGGCACGGATCCACGTCGCGTGACCACGTGGGTATTTCAATGAGCTTATTGCTTATTTATTACTGCATACAATGAGGCGGAATAGAAACTATTACAACTAAAGAAAACAAAGCTTATGTTTACGGACTGTAGGGGTTCCGAAGACCTCTATAATACAGTTAGGGATATACCTCAATCGTTCGTGTCGTCACCTATACGGGATCTAACGGAAGAGCAGCTTTGCTTGCTAGGAACGGGCGGAACCTTAGAGAACAATATCCAAAAGAGCAAAATCAAGTTTGCTTAGGAGGCTATGCAGTTTTGTCCATCATGACTAGAAATCCGTATCTCATCTCTTGTAAATGGCATCTCTAGTGATCCCGGTTCAGCTTTTAAAACTCGGTCGGAGCCGTTAACGAGCTTCATCTTTCACTCGGTGATGCCATGAATTGAATTCAGCAGGTCTTGCCTAATAATAAGCCGCTTTATCTATGTATTCGATTAAAACCAATATTTTCTTTTAAAAATTACCACAAATGATAAATTAAATTAATTATGACGTTCACAAAATCTAAGCATCCAGTGCTGCGTTCTGAGGACACTTCAACAGTCTGTAGTTAGCTCAACTGTTTCAATTATACTAGTTCTAATAAGTTTCTTTATTTACTTAAGAAGACAATCTCATAAACTACAAGTCCCGGATAGCCTATCAGCTCAATCTCTCAACCATTATGTCTTGCATACTTTTACTAACTAGTCATTACGTGCCATTTGTAGACGCATCCCGTGGGTGGACACGGTCAGATAGCTCCGATAAACAAGCTGATGTCATTAACATGCTCGCTAATAATTTGTTTTGGAAACTTTTGGCAAGACGTGATCTTCCAGAAATCCTAAAAAAAAAAACATAAAAGGAACCACGTAGAACGAACTGCTTCGGTCTGCTTTTCTGTTTATAATCAACTTTTCAAATCGCGTGAGCGGTTTATTTATAGTCAAGTTCTTTCTTGGGAAGCAAGCGTACTCTACCTGCTAAATCTGTCATTATTTTTATTGCATTTGTTTAATTATGATTATTAAATTAGTTTGATTACGCTATTGCATTAGGGTCAAGCCTGTAAAGATAGACATAAGGTTTTAAATAAATAAATCTATCTACCTAAGTAAGTACATACTGCTCAATTGTAATTTGTAACTCTACCTACCTACTACCTATGTAATTAATTATGCTTGTACATATATGTACCTTGACAGTCTTGACACCTGTTTAATTGTGTGTGCTTTACTTGTAATAAAAATGATAATCTTCCAAGGTGAGAAGCTTGACCAAACAAATTTTGGTAGCTAACCCTATGAATGCACAGTCAACACAAACGTTTTTCTATCGATCCGACTTAGCACGCTATTCCCAAAAGGGTTGAAATAGGTATCATGAACACTAACCAGACCACCTAAGCTGGTTAGTTTCTAAATATTAATAATGTCAGAGTGCATGAGAATGTCGAGCATCAGAGTTATACTCACGTTTAACTTTTTATACAGTACCATCACCATCATTCCACACGAAAAACAGTCGAATACCTCCGTCTTACTGAGCCGAAGCGCACATTTCAATATCCAAGAATCAAAGACGTCTTAGAACGGTTACATAAAATCTCAAGATCAGTGCGAAGGTAAGTAAACCAGCCTGTCTTCCAGATATTGGCAAATCAAGCAGTTAAACAAGATTTAAGAACCGACTTTAAAAAATTGCTTTGAAACAGCAAAGCCCCTGCTAACATTTCAGATAAAAGATTGCACCGTTCAATCTCCCCGGCCGGGCCCTATAAAACTGACTAGTTATACCACCTTGTCAACTCTTTCTATATTCTGCGATCCACCCCTTTCATAATGCAGAAATATTGACCTATATTGTATTTAGACGCGTTGGGGATGAGCGATTCCAATTAACAGGGGTATAACAGGGGTAATTCGATTAGTGGAGCCTGAAGTTTCCGAGAGATTGCCTCTGAAGTGAACTTAACCAAGTTATTGCAAATGCTTTGAACCATGAACTGCGTCTTGATTTAATATGTGTTCGGATGGGGAGAGCTGGCTAATACACTGTCTAACGAGCAATTAACCTGAGGCCTTGTTGAAGGGAAATTGAGCGAGCACGTAGCAAAATGCGTGCCACTATGTTTATGCAAAGATATTCTTGAGACGTCAAGGAATTTCACTGACTCGTATTGCATCAACCAGTATAGTATATGTATAAGGTAAGCAAATAACAAAACCTAAGCAACAAGAATTTTAATAAAGTAAAATTCATAACAATGCTAAGCAATGAACATAATTATGTGAATCATCCCAGTGCAAAATTCCGAGTTCGTGTTATAGCAGAGCACATCATGCCATAACGCTGGTGTTCCCTAATGATTTCTTTCAGAGAAAATGGTTCTTAATGCAGTACAGAAGGAATCAAATTTTCTCTAATTCAGGATTCAAAAAACATTCCAGAACCTTCCATCCCACCCAGACTGCAATGGGGTAGGGTAGGTCATAACAATCCCCGTGCCAGTCACGAACGCAAACCAAGTGGCACTGACTCCACATTCCACGTGGTGACTATAGACGGCTGCATCGATTCCCTTCCCTGCAATGCGCCAGACGGGCCGGCGCCGGTCGGCATCAAATAAAGATCTTATCTGACAGAAAGCTCAACTAGAGTGGCGACTGGGGAATCGAGGTAATTATTTGTTATTTGCTGGAGCTGATTTCTCATCAGATAGTTGCGAAACACACTTACCTGCGTAATTAGATAACCTAGAGAATGGTACTGGAAGATATTGGATCTGGATCACGATAAAGGTCGTATCAAAATTTTAGATGTTAATGGCTGGGAAAGACAGGGCTTGAGTCACCTAACTCTACAATAGATATGTACCGGAACTAGAGATTTTTACAGAAGCAAAATTACTTAAGAAGATAAATCGATATTTCTTGAGTTTATACCACTTCTGAGTTCTGGAATTCCAGTCTAAAAGTAGAGGAAACTGGAGGCGACGACAAAGCTGATAGCTTCATGTCGTCACCTCCCTACCAGTCGAAATGGCGACACTGCTAGAAATACCCGACATTTTTGTACCATCTGGTGCCAAAAATATTTGGCTTTCAGCGAGCGGTTAGCTTTCATATCAATCATATTAAAATTTTATTATTTCGAGCGCGACGTCATCTTATTCCGCAGTTTTGTATTTTTATTTTGAGATTTATCACTCAGGATACTTAAAACAATAATAGTCGTAATTATTGCGATGAGCGACCCAAATGAGCGACTTATAATTCGTTATTTTTCTATTGATCATTTGTACCAAACATCAATCAAGATTTTTTTAGTACATCATCGGCAAAAATTTACCTAGGATTAATATGAATATTATGCTGATGAGAATAATGATCAGCAAGGAATTATATATTCCTTCCTACCCATTTTTTGCTGCCAAGCTGTGGATATGATTGTGTCAAACAAATTTTAATAGTAGATTCCGTTATAATTTTAAATCAATTCAATTAACTTATTCAATAAGAATGGACAACATAATAATAACGAACTTATTATTATTAACTTATATTGAAAAAGCTCCTCAGATTATGGTTTTCTTTTCACCGCTTAGTTCAGGTCTTACCAAAATCAAAATCAAAGTGCTTTATTTCCTTTAGACCATACAGGACTCTTGGACACGTCACAAAATACAAGTTAAATAAGAAATAAAAATGGGAAATAAAGTGATCACTTTTATTAATTGTTCACTTCAATCTTTTTTAGGTAAAGTAAAGAAGCGAACAAGAAACCTTTACCTTGTTAGATTGTTAGTTTTAGAGTTGGAGCATAACTCGTCCCAAACTTTTTTGTCGTCTAGATAATCTGATATTTTATAGTAAGCTTTTTTACAAAGTATATTTTTGACAATCCGTTTGAATTTATTTATAGATAATTTTTGCAACTCACTTGGAATTTTGTTGTAGAAGCGTATACATTGCCCTTTAAAAGATACATTAATCTTACGTAGCCTAGTAGTGGGCACAGCCAGTTTGTTCTTATTTCTAGTATTTAAATTATGTATATCGCTATTTTTAATGAACTTATTGATATTTTTATGAGTGTACAACAAATTTTCATAAATATATTGATATTACTTCGCTAATCGCTGGTTGACAATTCACTCTTACAGATGCTGTGTAAGTGAATTCGACGATGCCGAGTAAAAATGCTATCTCCAAACTTGCGGAAACAGTTCAAAGAGTCAATCAGCCAGAGTCCAAACCAGCCGTAGCAGACAGTTACAACACTGCCGTACCATATTAGATTTGGTAGTACGCAGGGGAATGTTTTTGAATTCTTTCACGTTCATGGCTCGACCCGTTCTCATTAGTTCGGTTCGGTATCGATTTTTAAAGTACGGTTGGAATGAAGTTCTATGGATGACTTGAGTGTATTTTTAGTATTGAGTACAATAATGATAATAGAGGGCTCGATTTATCTTGCCAGAAAAAATAAACCGCGAAAAAACTCGCTCAATTTATATGCGTTCAACAAGGGAATATCTAGCTGATAATTAATCTGCAACAAATCCTAAGCTATTTTCTACGAACACATGAACTAACTTTGATTCATATTTCTTTGAGGAATTACTAAAGGACCGCCTTTCGTTAGCCAATAAGCTATCGTTAGTACAACAAGGTACTAGGCAGTAGGTGTTAGTGCTTTATTATTATTACAAATTCTGATCAGCCTGTGGTTCTTTGATAAATTATACAAGCTCACAAATGATGGAGATTCAATTCAATTTCAAAAGTTCTTTATTAATAACATAACACACATAACATTGATACTATTACTAGTGTAAATTTTAATCCTAGAAAAACCTAATTTGGCTGCGGAACGTAACGTGCTTGACAAAGCACTCCCGCCATTTTCCAATCTGGGCTGCTCCTGTGAGTTTTTCGGCCGGGCCAATAGAACACGTATATCATCGCACAGAACCGCCTTGTTTCCATTACAATGGCCATAAAAAAGTAAAAGGTTGGTTAACATGAGTTATTATACAGCACAGTTGTATTACTTTTACTAGCACCCACAGTAATCTTTGACTTTCATCGTTGTAACGACTTCTGACCTGCCTACTGGATTATTGGCAAAGCATATGTATTCAAACCGATGTTCTGTGTTAACCGATGGACCGAAGAATGTCTTCGGCGCGTGGTTCATGGATGGAGGTGGTGCAGAAACCGATGTCGTGGCGTTATTAGTGGGAGGCTTATGATCAGCAATAGACGTATACGAGCTGATGATGACTGATGACTAAAGTTGTGCAATAACGTTGTTGCTACGAGATGGATTTAGAGGGGAGTGACAAGATATGGTTTTCTCGTGAGAAGTATGCGCACTGTAATATCTAGCGCCAAACCAATTTTTACTTCATCAAAAATTATTTTAACAACGAGCTTAAATATAAAAAGACATAAGATAACTAAAGAAATACTTCTAAGTTACTTGACAAAACTACTAAGATATAAATAACTGATAGCGTGCAGGCACATTCAATATTTTTAATTGGTGTGTAAGAAAGAATATTTGTATTGCATTGTCGAACTTATATTGATCCAATATATTATGTAGTTCGAAGTATCATTTCCTTGATTATGCAGGTGGTAGCTTTCACAGATTCTGAGATAAATAATGATTACGAACAACAAAATTGCATAATGTGCACAATATGCAATTTGATAGACACTCTCACTCTACTCTCCTAAGTTTTAGTACGAAACATCGAGTAAAACGCAATTATCCTCTGTGACCGAGGACTATTTAATCTGTAAGTTGTAAAGGGTGTTATGTAGAAATAAGCTTTAAAATATATAAATTAGATTATTATTGATGTTTAAGACATGTTTTTACCTGAGCATTTTGTTTGCTATCGGCAGAAACATTAATTTCCTCCACCACCATTTGTGATAAGTAGGTACCTACCTAATTTATACTGACCCGTCGTGTTTTATCACGAATGTGAAGTGTCTTTTAATTTACGAAATCAATTATGGTTAATGTTGTTTTTTTATAAGTACCTAAGTTATTGTGTCACAATTCGAGATAAGAAATCGTCTTGGTCAGTTTGGCAGCACTACAAAGTTGACGTCTTACTTAACTCTTCCAAGTTGATTCAATAGGAAACTAATTATTTAATTTTCAAATCCTCCTGAATTTCATGTCTTTGTTGAATAGCAAAGCATGCCAACTGCAGCCGACTAAAAAGGACCCACAATAAAATACACACAATTCTTGCAGTCTTTAGCTAAACTGTTATTCGGCCTGATTGTTCTACTAATACTTAATTACAGTTCATTAACTGTATCGCCTTTGTATACTTTTTTGTTTGCTTACGCGTATGTGTACATAATTTAGAAGGTACGATACGACATGTCTATTATGTCTTTAGACGAGTGTACGGTGCGCGAAGTAACTAAAATATGAAATCGATCGCTCACATAGAGCCGAGTCCTATCTTTTTAAACTCTTCACGTCATGTGGGTAAACTTGCATGCCATAGACTTACCCATTTATACTAGTTTGCTAATTTACAACTCTGTTATTTCTCTTTCTGTCGGTGAGGATCAGCGCATCGTACAACGTATTCCTAAATTCCTATAGTGTGTGCGCTGCGAGGAATTGATCTTTGAGTGGCTACGACGACGGCTACTTTAGTAACTATAATATTTCATTAGTCATACTTATAACACTTCAACTTATTTTTCCCATTCGATGTAACAATGTTACTATTGTTACAATCTCATCGCACAAAGTATCAACAGGCAGTTGATTGCATGGATCGCTTAGATTTCAAGACAGACACATCGTGTCGAATGTCGCAAAGGGCTTATTCAATAGATGCGTACACAATTCCCCCATACAAACAGTTCTTGCACGAATGACGGATGGGAATCGTAATGGAAAGTAATTCTAAGAGCGAATCCAAATACAAAGATCCATGTCATGTCACAGCACAGCGTCAATAACACATTTCGCTGGCACGGAGGAACTACTAGATGCAATGTAGTCATGAGTTTCTCTAGCAGGATACAACCGTTTGTTTGTTTGTTTATTCTATGCTGATTTTGTATGTGGTCAAATAGATACAATTTGTACTCGTTCACATACTAAATCAGCATCGCCTATGACGTTACTGTTAGAGAGACATAAATTTAGTCCAACAGTAACATCATAGGTCGGTTCAAGAGCTCTCGTACAGGCGGGCTTTCTCGACTATGAATGGAAGATGATTGGGAAGATTAGAAGTAGGACGTAGGTGTATGGGGAAAACCATCGGCGGTGGTCAGCGGCTACAGGTAGCACTGGATTGATGAAGTGGAAGACGAACTCAACAAATTCGACGCTACTGACGAGACACAACACAGATACCTGGAGAATTCCGAGGTCATGTGTCATGTCACGGCCATGATACACTTCAAGATAAAAAAAAATTATCTCTTCTTGGATCAAAGTACAAAGGAAACAAACAAATGCTGTGAAATCGATAATTCGCTGATGAATGCGTATACGACGAAATACGCTCTGTGGAACAACAGAGGAGTCCAGTAGAAGGCCTATAGCCGAATAATTTCGCAGTGTTAATGTAAACATTGGCATTCATTGCGGTTTACGTTTACACAAACACAATTCAGTTAAAACATTTTTGGAACTGCACAGAAATGTGGTTTATAATCATCATTTAGTTGGTGATACCGATGATGAAGAAGGTGTTAACCCCGACTCAAAGGATTATCAGATTTGTAGGGCAAGAACTCCCATTGCGATTTGCAACATTATTTTGTCCTGCTATTTGCACGAAAAAAGTTAGTAATAAAACGGGCCACAAAATTTTATCGCAGAACGCATCATAAGCTTGAAAGAATGGATTTTCTAATCCGTCAAAAAAACTTGAGATCTGTTTAGCGAAACAGTGATTGACATAGGTCAGGTCTGTTGGGAAAGACTACAGGCAGATGCTAGATGCAGCAAACTGAGAAAGCAGGGAAGGTCTATGTCCAGTTGTGGACTGATATAGGCTGATCATGATGATGAATTAACTTAGCCATTGCACTAGTATATTTAATCAGATGTTGCATTGTTCTATTCGGAATTCCTGATTTTATAGGTTTGTTTGATGTCAGTTGTTTGCGCTGCATTCTACGGCCACCTCCAATAATAATAAACTGAGCTATTGTACTATCCTAGGTGCAATAACAACGTTAATGTTTTACATGTTTTATGGGGTTAGTTAAATATATCATCATAACCATTAACCATTATTAACAACCATGAAGAAGGTTTGTGCTTGAGGACCGTTGTGGCGCGGTGGTCGCAGAACACCTTCGCCTACAGGGGTTCGATTCCCGCCTTGGGGATAATGTTTGTACGATCTGCATATTTGTTCAGGGTGTTCTGGTTCTGTTCTGGAATACCAAAACCAGAATCTGGCTTGGTCATACCCATAGAACACAAGCTTTGCTTAGCTTAATTTTTAAATAATCCAAACAGAATCAACTAGCCCCAAGCTAGGCAACTCTGTCTGGATTATTGAAAAAAAATATAATAAAAATTATCAATAAGATCAAAATTGACAAAAAATTATCTTTGTAAAAAGGCTTATAACCAATCATTTGGCTTTTAAGCTTTTTTATCGTCTAGCTAAACAATAAAAAAGCTTGGGACGAGTTTTCCTCCAACTTGAAGACTAACAAAACAACCTAACAAAGTAAATATTTCTTGTTCCCATCTTTACTTACCTTAAAAAGGTTGAAGTGAACATAAAATTGAATTACTTACTTATCACTTTATATCCCATTTGTGACGTGACGAGAGTCGAAGTAGAATTCATAAAAATCATACGCTAAGGCTACAATTGTATCGAAAATTCAAGTAACAAAGAGACAGACAGTCGCGTGGCTTTTGTAAATAACCGCTGGAATGTTTATAAAACTGAACACACTGTACAAAAATAACATACTTGTTGTTAATCAATAATGAATCGGTGTATTTCAGTTCTTTTGACTGTAACTTTATATCTTTGCACCCAAATAAAATATGAGGTATACGCGATATTTTATCGGATTTTAAAACGCTCATAAGTAGAAATCTATACATGTTCATACTAATATTATAAAAAGTAACTCTGTTTGTCTGTTGCCTACTCAAGCCTAAACGCCTGTAGTCCCAATATCTCAGGGACGGATAAAGGCTGCTTGATTAGTGCGTGCGAAGCCGGGGTAGTAGCTACTCAATTAATATTATCGTTTAATATCCGTCTTCAGCAAGACGTACGTCGTACAGTTGCGGAACAACCCCGTCCAAAAATACTATCAAAGCGTGACTCTACCTCCACTCAATAAACTATGTATAAACAAAGTTATTAGCAAATAATAATAAGCTCGCATCATCTGAGTATTCCAAAACAACCTGAAAATGTAATTATGAGTCAGGGGCCATGCCGAGCATAGCATCAGCATCAATCATGAGATTCCTCGGATTCTTTAACTTTCACATCACATTTTAACAGACATTTTACCGCAAAACTTGTTCATGTAGCGAGCGAAAAGTTTTAAGATAACTGTCTCAATACGAAAAAAAATCTCGACTTGATTAACGATCAACTACTAGTCGACTCAGCTGTATCCGAGAGTGTATTATATTAAGGTAAGGAAAAATGTGAACAAGATCTATCTTTACAATTTTTATTATGCCGGTCGTTGGTTTGTCTTTGGTTTTCAAAATGCAGCCAATGTGCGTCGAAATTTGCATGTCGTTCATACAAATTTCGGTGCTCATTACATCTGGGTAGATTTTAGAGTGCGATCAAACATAAATCCGTAAAGTTTTATTCAAAACCTGTAAAAAATGCGCTTTAGTTTATGCTCTATGCCGCTTTCCACCGAAAGCGCAATTTGAGTCATGAGTATGATGTCCTCCTAGCCGAACTCTCACTTGTTTGAGTTGTTTTATTTTCTTTCGGTTTCCGTACACGCCGGACAATTTTTTGGATCAAGCATAATACAAATTCTATATCTTGCCGTCTCTCATACTGTCTAATCATATCAAATTAAAAGCAACGCATCAACAAAGTCATAATCACAACATTGACACTGACTTACTTAATAACAGAATTTCCAGAGAATCGGCGACAACAAAGCTGACAGGAGTGTTGGGGCGATTAGGCCTGCTAGGGATTAGGCCTATAGACCTAAACGCCGAACAGTGCATTTAGAATTGAGCATTTAGTCCTGCAGGACTAATCGCTCAATGCTTTTATTATTATGGGCCAATTAGTCCCGATACTAATACTTTAAAATATTTAAGTACAGTTGGATACAAAATTTTGTGAAATGAAATTTCATTATATTAAAACAAAAGTTTTATTTATAAATATTATGTATAAATCAACACAAAATATTGACATGTTAATGTTAAATGTTTTAAATAAAAAAACACTACAGTTAAAATAATGCTATAGTGTTAAAGTAATCACAGTAAAAACAACAACCAACATAACAATAGAATATACCTACTCGTAAACTTAATCTAATAAAATTATTATATTAAAATTAACACTAAATAATAAGCTATGAACTTAAAATTAAAGTTTTTTTAATTAAAAACAAACAGCTTTTGATTAAAAAAGTTTAAAAATAAAAAACAACACTCAAAATTATTACAAAATAATCACAGATCAATTGCAATTTAAAAAGTTTTACTACAACTAGGTTATTATATATATTATTTATCCGTCAGATGGCAACTATAACATAAAAAGTCACTCTTATTCAGTCTGTAAGTAAATATAAAAAATACACATTAGTATTTAAAAATATCAAAAAATTAAGGTTTCATTACACTATTTATAAAAACAATCGCCATATCAATCAAATATAAATTTTAACACATTTAAACTCTTAGCTTTTGTAGGCAATGACCAACACTTGTTTGACCATGCAACAACTCTTGCAGTATATCTTCAATTCGTCTGTTGTTTTCAACAGTTTCTGATTTTCTTTTCGAAATGCGGATATGAGTTTCTCTCAATTTTGTACCAAAGTATTTGGAATCTTTATCTATTCCTTGAAGAAATTGACCATTCCAAAGAATACAAGCCGGGTCTGTAGCATCTCGTATTTTATTTATTAATAATAATTATTATATGATCTATATAAGTAGTTTTAAAATTATTATAACATAGGTATGTTTAATGTTCCATAAAATAGAAATTAAAGAGAACAAAACTTTTGGATTCGACTGTACTTAAAGAGAAAAATCATTGGACCTAATTGCCCCATTCAAAAAGAACTCATCGGCGATTAGGTCTACATTCCATTTGTGGGCCTAACCGGCCAATGAATAAAATGCCTTTGAGCACTTAGGCCTACAGGCCTAATTCAGACCAGGCCTAATCGCCCCAACACCCGCTGACAGAAATAAAAACATCATTAATGCGATCGCCGGCCTCCAACTTTCTGAGCTCCAACTAGATCAAGACGTCCGCACAAGATGACTCATCGAGCGAGAATGAGTCGAATGACACGGGACGAGCCATGAAATATCAATTTTAATAAGTTTTTTTTTATCGTTTGCCCATTTGAGGTCTTATAACAAGGTCAGTATGACACGTTGTTAACGTAGCGGTACAGAGCGGGCGATGCAATCATAGTGATAACGTGTCAAGTAAATATACACTGTGTTTGTGTGAGATGTCTTACGTTTACGGAAGTGTGATAGGTTTGCGTTGCACAGAGTTGGAGTAACATTCTAGTTTCTTTCAATATGAGCAATCATTGTTGTTGTTGGATAAAATAATGGCAGCTATCAAAGCACGCTAGTAGAACGGCTACGACTAAGTCTCCTCGAATCTCATTACCTACTTACATTAGAGTATTCGACTCATTCAATATTAAAAAATGAAACTCACAATTTCAGACTTATATTTGCATAAGCTATCTCAATAAAATATTTTTCTCGATTATTAAAGAGGAAAAGTAACTCTAGCGGCTGCATAGCTCTCTAGCCTATGTCCTACCACGTTACTGAAATAAATGAGCTATGTTTTTGTTTGGTGCAGAATACATACTCGTACATTCCCATAGGTAGGTACGAGACCACAGTATTTGCAGATGAACGTTAACCGTACACTTAGTATTAATATTAAGGTGGTCACGGGTATGGGTCGTAATTTAACGTTTTACACAGAGAGCGTTCGTGCAATCAGTAGATACGGGGAAAGAAGGCGCTTGCAACGAGCAGGGAGACGGATTTTAGAACAGGCGGCGCGGGGCGTAATGTAAGATGCTCGCTGCGAATTGGCTTTACGATAATCCGATGTAGTACCTAGTGACATTTCTTTGATTTGATGGGATGCTCTATCAAAATTCCAACATGCAATATGTAATACGACTGTAAAACGTTGTTAAAGTATTGCGTACACAAGGTCGCTCGTTATTCATTATCACAGCGAAAATCAAACCACAATCAGATAAATTCAGTTAAAAGTGAAACTTAAACGGCTCACAGACCACGCAAGACTGTGAAGGCGTTTTAATACTTGTTACTAACAACTGTCCGCAGCTTTGCATGCGAAAAGTTTATTTATGTAATGCGAAAATTTGGATGAAGTTTGTTTGGTTGCATTTCAAACAAAAACCTCGGGATAGGGCTGAATTTCCAGACATGTGATTTTAGACCGACGACTGGATTAACATAGTAAGCTACTTTTTATCTCAAAAAAGCACGAAGACGCACAAAGCCAGTAGTAATATAAACTAAAATGCATTCCAAAGGCATTTCTAGAGATTCATTATGAATTTAAGCGGGTCAAATACGAGCCTTTTTTGTGTTAGAAGAACACCAACCCTTAATCTCTAGAGATAAGCCAAGTCCATCACAAGGCTAGTGAGCCAAGGACCTATAAAATAAGTATAGCGGTTTTAAATAGTTATACTTTATATCAAGCTAACTATGAACAACACCTTTATAAAATTTATCAGAAAACTATTTAGGCCATCTAAGTTGTCGTATTGTGTTGCTAGGAACCGGAATATAGGTCAAAACAACTGACTCCATTTGAATAATAAAGAAACAAACAACCTTCCCACGGCACCGATATTGATCCCGTACGCAAACGGGGTAAAAGACTTAATCATTATATCTATGAGAAGAAGATTCAAATTTAAATTGAATATCTGATATAAACAATTATTGGTTCAGGTAGGTTATCCAAGGTGATCAATCAAACGATTAGAATGTCAATATTCCGAGTCAGAGCCAAGCATTATGTCATGTACGTGAACAGTAACACAATTTTAGACCTTATCATCTAGAAGTTAGGGCTAGATATTTTGGTAAATCGTGGATAGACACTCCCTTATTACGTACAATGACAAAAGCTGCACAATTTGCTTGCGCTAGTATAATATGAAAGTAGGTTACCGTACGCCGCGCCGCGCCGCACTCAGCTCACGATACATTTTACAACAAAGTACTGCAGCAGTGTTTGCGGCCTTCGGTTGGTCAGAAGGTACAACAGCTCAGTAGGGCAAGCACGGGCTTTCTTGTCTAAGGTAGAATAGACAAAAATGACGTCACTTTGTCATCGAATGCGTAAATTATTTGAAATTAATTTCTTCAACTTCAATAATGTACGCAATGTATGGCAATGCGATGTCATTATTGTCTTTTCTACCCTAGAGAACAATCCCCGTGCTTGGCCTACAGTACAACAAATAACACGATATCCTTTATACATATATTTTTTCTGGTCGTTTACGTATAATAAAAAAAATATGTATATGTGTAATAATATTGTATTATGTATATCAGTCATCTAGTACCTACCCATAACACAAGCTCTGCTTAGCTTGGGGCTGGATGATGCTGTGTGGATTGTCCGGCATTATTTATTTTTTATTTTATTTATATGTATACTTCTGATTTGTAGAGTTCAAACAGTCTTAGTTATGCGAAGTATAAAAATATTTAGTAAATTAGCTTGGGGCTAGATGATGCTGTGTGGATTGTCCGGCATTATTTATATTTAATTCAACATTACATTACATAATACACAGTATTCAGTTTTGCGGTAGTCATCTCACATTATGTTTTGTTTCTACTATAGACTTCTGTATTTTTATAGGAGATAATATCTACCTATGTAATCTATACTAATATTATAAAGAGGAAAGATTTGATTGTTTGTATGTTTGTTTGTTTGTTTGTTTGTTTGAATTGAATAGGCTCCGAAACTACTGGACCGAGTTAAAAAATTCTTTCACCATTAGAATCCTTAATTTTCCGTGATGAACATAGGCTATATAATATTTTCAAAAAAGTTAGGGATCCGCATGAAAAATTCAATAATTGAACCGTGGGCTGTATATTCAACCTCTTTTTCTATTATGGCGCGTCAGAATAGAAAAAGAGGTTGTATAGCGCACGGTGCTTGCTTTTTCTCTACGGCCAGTGTCAGTTTTGGAATGTCGAGTCAATGTCAAAAACCCCAATGCTGTTAAAAAAAGTAAAGATCCGTATGAAAACTGTGAAACCCATCGTTTTAGTGTGTATAATTTCTGAAATTTTTGTTTAATACCCGTGCGAAGCCGGGGCGGGCCGCTAGTGCTGAATAAAGTAAGATGATGCCGTACGAATTGTCTAGATTTATTTATTTATAGTTATGGCTCGTCGTCGGCCGATATCACACTTATGTTCTTGTGAAGTAAATGAAGCTACGAGACTTCGTAAAATACTATACAGGTCTCCAGAACTTAGTATCTTCTTTGGTAAGTACATACATACTAGCTTCCGCCAACGCCTTCGCACGCTAGTTTTCGAGATAAAGAGTAATTGGTTCTCAGGTATAGCTTCTGTATCCTTGCCTTCCATTAAGATTCATTCAGAGGTGTGAAGAGGTAAAGAGTCAGAATTACCTTAAAGCAAAGGACCTCAAACTGATTGAAGTGAACAAAAAACAAAGTACAGACAGAAGCATTAATTGGTAACCCCCTCACAGAATATGTCATAGTTATCATTCAGCAGCATGTAGGTTCAAACCCGTGAAGATTTATATATTCATTTTAATTTACATTATTTTTTATTTTTGTTTTTTTATAAAGTTTGTTTAATTGTTTAAATAAAAAACAAATGTTTATTTCAACACCTACATTTCTTTTATCAGGAGTAACGATACTGAAATTTCGAGCCTGTATCACATGTAACTATGGTGTAGTGGTTAGTGTAACCGAGATTCTGTCACCGCACATCGTAATGATCGTCATCGAATCCTTGCAGTGGATGTTTTTGTTTTTTAACTACTACTTAATTTTAGTAATGTAATGACATTTATTTATGTGTAATAGTGAAGTTTTTGTCTGTTAGTATGAATTTAAAGTAATTGATAAAATAAAACAATAATAATAATTTCAGGTAAACAATTACGTTTATTTTTTTCAAAAATTTGCCTACACAAACAACAACACAAAAAATTTAATTAATGTTTTATTCTATTATTTAGCCTACTTACAAATAGCTTCCTATCCTGAAAAATAATATTCCATTTTCGATTTAGTGCTCGAGAATACACATGTTTTCATTAGATTTTCGTTTACTTTGCTAATCTAATGAATTAAACAATTTGGATCTCGTGTAAATCATGGAATACTAAATAATCAGGTAGTTTTGAAAATAAATGAGGTCAAATGGAGTTTTTCTGACAATGTTAAAAGGTAAAATTACATTAGGGTTTAGTAGGTAGTGATATTTATCGTCCTTTATATTTAGTGATACTTATCGCTTAATAGCTTAAGGGCTAACGGATCGGATCTCAATTTAAAACCATTTGACCCCACATATTTTCTATCGGATTTAGGTCCGAACTTTTAGATGTCCAAAAAATAACAGTAATGCCTTGTAGTGATGAACAACCCTTGAGAAACCATCCGCGTACGATGCACTGCACAATTATCATGGACAAAATAAATTTGGGCTTCTGGATACGCGATCCGCGTAGTAACCTTCAACACTTTCAAGCTCGTCATTCATGCGCCCAGTTATTTTTAGAATTTCTCCAGGTCCCATAGAGGATATCCATCTCCAAAACCTAAAAAGAAAAAAAAAGTCAACTGTTATAATGTTAATTTAGTCCGTGTAAATACTAACTAGTTAAAAATATCAGTATTATGATGAAATAATCATAGATAAAGGTGTTCGAATTTGTTGAGAATTATCAGTATTATCACTTACCTAAAGTTATTCATGCCCTACGATGGAGTTCAGCAGACAGTCCTATTTTTGCTGCTCGATAATTGTGTAAGTATATCAGCTGCATGCAAATACCTTCTGTTGATGTTGATATCAAATATTGTTGAGCAGTAGAACGAGTGGATGCAAAAGGCGAACTAGTCTGAATGTCAACAATATTATTGTGGCGACTTCACTGATTTGTAATACACTCCTGTTGTTTATCTGCCATTGCTTCTTACATTCACATCCCCACATTACACTTAAGCGCACGGTTTTTATCTGTAAGACAACAAATCAATACTTAAATGAAGTTAAAGATAACAAGGTTTTACTAAAAAAATATGTATTTTGTTTCGTAATGATTATGACACAAGAATAATAAGTTGATAACTTACCGTAATTCAAAGCTAACGAGCAATCTCCTGATTACTCATTTGCTGTTCGAATAGCACCGCGATCTTAGTTCTCACAAAATTCTTAATTTGCATAATTTCCATCAATATTCTTCAATTCATTTATGATTCAAACCAGTAAGTCAAGACTAGAATTGAGTATGGCTAGTGACTTTTTCATTATTCACCAAGTTATATTTAAATCTACCCTCAAATACTTCTTTTTTTTCTTATCCAGTGTAAAGAGATCTCATAAATAAAAATCCGCTGTCGAACACTAATAACATAAAATTTCGACGCTCTGATAACTGGTTCGTTGGTTTAGTTGGTTGGTGCGTGCATTACCTACTTGTCATGTGAGCGATTGGATGTCTGGTTCGATTCCCACTGGGTGTTACGTTTTGTTTCTTAGTATTTGAGTAAAAGATTTGTAAATCGTACAGTGATTTGCAATGTAAACTTTAGCTATTAGGGGGGTTACCAATTAATGCGTCTGTCTGTCCTAATCGGTTATTATTTACCAATTTTACTTGTAATTTTATTCATATTTTGCGAGGTGTCCAAGATTCCGTAGGTCTAAAGTAAATAAAGCACTTACATTTTTGACTAACGAGTTAAAGTCTAGACTATTGCCCTGCTTTATGGTTTTCTGTCTTCTTAGCGATGACTACCGCGCCCTCAAACAATGTCGTATTCCTGGAGTTCAGTAATGCAATATCGTATTTGGCACCTATTATGAAACTGCTCAGTCATCGATCTATACTCAAGTAACGCTTCTGTCATAGAAAATAGTTACTCAAGAGTGCTCAAGAGATAATTCAGATAGATTAATGACCGAACAAGATTTTATAATACGGCACTAAGATTCCACGTTTACGTATATAAAATATAAACCACGTCAGTTTCATGACGCTCGACATCGTGAAAAGCTTATAATTTAAGTGGTTCAGTGCGTCCATGAAAATAGACAGTAAGTATTAATTGCTTTCCAAGAAACATAAAAAGACAGTAAAATCAGACAAGCAGGCACCCGGGTGCAGAAAATTTACTATTGATAGAAAATAGAACGAGAATTTGATGTCATAGACGAAAATATACAATTGAATACGATCAAGAGCACGGTCAACACGCGATTTTCAAGGGAAAATACACCTAATTAGCTTTTTTGCATTTAAGGCCGGTGACGGATTACGTTTGTATGGGAAATTCATCCGTCACCGGAGCCTTAAGTAGGCACCACAAATCGAGGGAACAAGCAAATGGAAACGCCAGGCGCGCGCTCCAAAATGCTCTAGCCCCGACAAAGTGAGGCCAAGGAGTCAATAAGCCCCATGTGCCTGTAATTTCACCAATGTATGCAGCAAGTTCCTTTATTACGTTGAAAGATTGGCCGGGGGTGGTCGCGCTGAAAATAAACAACAACAAAACAACCCTTCCGTCAGAGCCCGTGGACGGAGTTCTTAAATATGCATCCTAGAACTTTAAACCAAAGATTGTAATATACGAAGCACCTACTTACTGCTGCGCACTCGATAAAAACATGCAAAATACGAACGCGACGTCAAAATTACAGTTATCAAGTCTTGAACGCACCCAGTGCTATAAAACAAGCGGTCCATACTGTTTCTGGGAAAACCCATTGGCCCACCAATTAGTTCCAATCCATATGATTATGGGTTAAAGCCTCTTATTTCGCTGTCAAAGTTTAAACAACAGGTCATTGCATAGAGGACAATGTGTTCGCATCATACACAGAACGAATGTTGCCTAGTTTTACCTTGTGGACCTATATTCCGAATGCAATAACGCCGCTACGAGTTGGATTTAGACCGAAATGACAATTTATCATTTTCTCGTGAGTGAAAAGTACAACAGAGCTATAGACGCGCACTGTATTTTCTAGCGCCAAAACTTTTACCTAATTACAAGTTGTTTTGACATCCAATCCAAAAATAACTATGAATGCTTCTAGGTTTCTTGACAAAACAAAAACCCTACAAAAAGTGCGCTGATTTCCGAGATATAAACGAAAATGTATGCAGACAACAACATCAGCCTATATCGGTCCACTGCTGGACATAGGCCTCCCCTAATGCGCGCCATAGGTGGCGTTATTTCATCTGGGGGTTATTGCCCATAATCCCCACGCTGGGCATGCGGGTTGGGGATCGCAGTTCGGTGGAGTTGTTCTGCAGAGGGCGCTGCTGCCCGCCTTCCGGTGTGTTTCCCTTAGTCGCCTCTTACGACATCCACGGGAAGAGTGGGAGTGGTGAAATTCTATGCCGGCACCACACGGTCCAATGTATGCAGAGCATGTACGTATTTAAAAAAATATTAAGAACCCAGAAAAATTTCACCAATGTTATTTTAAACACGTAATCAAAGATAAAAAGTTCGAGCATTTCCTTTATGGGTCATTTTCATATTCGTCTTTACACCACAATTTTTTATTGGATGAGTTACATACTTGTTTTGCTAAAATTTTAATGAAATACTATCCTGTCAAGCTGAATTATAGTAGGTAAGTACTATAAAACGGCATTGCACGACTATTTAACAAAAATTTCAATACCTAATCATAAGATTTAACACACTTTAGGTTACATCATTGAAGTTTTTATACGGAACCATAACTTTTTTGAAAATATTCGTTATTGGCTAACGAATATTTTCATCAGGGATAATTTAAGGATTCTAATGGTGAAATAATTTTTAATCGGTCTATTATTTTCGGAGCCTGTGGCGGCTGTCAGAAATAAGGGTCTTTCAAGAAAAGAATCTAAATGACCGTATCCACGGCAGAGTTTAAACTTATAAAATTTTTTCTAAAAATAAAAATGCCATGTCCTTGAAGAGAACTTCTATGGTTTCCATGGGTAAACATCGCTATACCTTCCCCTAGACAGCCTTATCAACGGAGGCTGCGAGCTTGTCGTATATTTTTTTCTTACCGATTTAGTTTTATCATAATTAGGTATAATATTTATACATATACTTATGAACCACAACATTTCTACCTTAAAAATGAGAATCACCCAAATATGAAGTAGCTTTCACAGATTCTGAGATAAATACAACGATTTCAACTACAATATTATTGGACACTCGTAACTTGGAGTTATTTGAACCTCTTCTTGTAGGAAACAAATACACACATCACAAACTAATCAAGTACAGTCGCAGATATATATCAGTCCATTGATGTATAATTGTATGTTTCTGGCAAATCTATTAAAATTCGAGTGGACGGTCAGTTACAGGATAATTTTCGCGACCTATATAGGTACTTAATTTTTTTTGTAGAAAGAGGGACTGGAGCGCGTTTGGCACAAACATCACAAGTCACTGATTTGATTAGATAGTGACGATAGATGTCGGACAATTTGTCAGATCTTAATCATTCTTACAAGATTTTAATCTTGCTGTTTTCAGTATCAAGCAGATTAACGTAGCGTGGGTCAAATGGATTCATTGTATTCAATTGTTCTTGCAACTCCACTATAGACCAAAAATTTTATGTGTTTTGCCCTGTTGTATTGAATAAAAAATAAATAAATAAAAATAAAATAAAAAAGCCTTTTATTTCTATGCAGTAAATTGGTAATACAAAGTTCTTAAATCATTTTGGTAAGTACATATTGATTACAAATGTTTAACTTATAACTATTGTTTTTTGTTTACATTTCTGCAAGAAGTTGTATTGAATAACAGTAATAAACTCTGTCCTGCCTGACCATATATCTCGTCTGCTCCGTTTCCCTTAACAAGAATATGTATAAGATTCTATTCTTAAAGTTAAGGCTAACTTTATTTAAAAAATAATAAGGTTAAAAAACCATCAGCAAAGTGGGCAGCAATACTGAAACTTTGTCATACTTAGCCCTCCAGTTGGTGCCGAGGGCCATGTTGAGCCACATTGTTCAAACCTAGCCTTTTTATCGAGTGTCTCTTCATTCCTTAAACCAAAAATAGAAGAAAATAACCCTGTGTGAGGCCCAATTAAAATCATAATCGCATTCAAAGCTGACTAATTAGCCTATTTCGGCTAGATCCCCGTTGAACCGTAATTGCACCTCGCTCCTCCAATTACGCCAGTTAAAAACTGCAGGATCTTGCAAATGATACGGGTGCGGTTTCTTAGGGACTGCAGCGACAAGCTGAGCGAGTGAGATTTTAATCAGACTTATTGACATACTGATGTGTCGCCGTACCTATTGTGTAGCATTTTATTAGCACAACTGTTCTTGTGTTGCCTAAAATAAATGATTATTTGTTATATTATATTACATTATCAAAACATTTCGATCAACAGCCTCATGTAACCTAGCTCCAAAGTAGTCCAAGTAGCTTACAGTACTATCCTGGCGCCACATGTATTATATAGAGATGTATAGAGATTGCCTGTGAGTCCGAAACAATAGGTACCCATTTTTTTTCTATTTGATTCCGTTCAATCGACTACCCGATCCACCCGGCCGTCGAAGCGTGGAAGTTCACCGATCGAACTGAGGTGGCGCAGAACTTCAATATTCTTAAAACTCATACTCCTCAGCGTACGCCACAGCCGGGGGTCAAGTCAATTGACCTGCATTCCACAGAACCCTGAAAGTTGGCTTAAACGGGCGTCCATTGTCAGACTTCTCATACGTCTTTTCCATTATGTCACCAACCAACCAACGGTTCGAAGAGTCAGCCCGTTTGTAGAATTCAATACAGTCAACTTATAGAAAAAATTGTGAGTAAAGATGACTTTGTAAAAGGCACAAATATTGTTGTTATCATGGGCAGTACGTTGAAAGTGAATAAAGCAACACTGATAAGTTCGTTTGAATCTCTCCTGGGGTTGTTTAAGGAGGGAAATATAAATCAAATAATTCTTAGCGCATTCCCTTATTCGAACAACTCTATATCAAGCAACCATAATAAAAAAGTGTATTCACTCAACTTAACATTGTACAACTTGATAACTGCAAATAATGATAACGCCTTTGTCTTTCTTGACTTGAACACATGCTGCGCTGATAACTTTAAGAAAACTTTGTCGCATCGATACCTTACAAAAGAAGGCAGGCTGAGCATATTGTATGTTTTGAATAGCATGCTTAAAATCCTACGCAAACAAGTCGATTAGACAGGTTACATGTGTATCTACTTCTAATAGCTCTTTAAACTAGATAGTATGACAACAGGGCTCAATGGTGTCCCTGGCAAACCTTATTGTATAAAAAATAACCTTGTAGAGAATGGAACTTTAACAGTAGTACACCAAAATATTAATCGATTACTCGGCAAATTATTAGAGATAGAATTGTTTTTGGAAACAAACAATAGCGATGTATTGTGTTTTTCAGAGACATGGCTTAGAGAAAATAAGATGGGGTTTTCACTGAAAAATTTTGATCTAGCTAGCGTTTGTAATAGGAAATTAGCAGAAGGGGGTGGATGTGCCATATTTGTAAAAAAATCTATAAAACACAAGAACCGTAAGGACATTCTCCGCATCTCAGTAGAACGTACTTGTGAGCTATCATGTGCTGAGTTAGAGAAATACATTGTCCTATGTGTTTACAGGCCACCGTCAGCTTCCTTCGATGCTTTTTTGGAAGTGCTTGAAGATGCATTGAGACATATATCTAGCTCAAGCAAATCGATCATCATGTGTGGTGACTTTAATATAGACATTTTAATTAATTCCATGCATTCTCATAATTTTTTAATGTTATGTAAATCCTTTAATTTGTCTTTTCTGTTTAATGAGCCTACAAGGGTAACAGAATCAACGAAAACTTGTTTGGATAATATTTTTATTAATTGTGAATACCTTCGGAAAAGTATTATAGATTACTTGCCTTCAGACCACAAAGGACAGGTTGTCACTGTATCTGGAGGAAAAAATAATATACTAAAAAAAAATATTACGTGTAGACCGGTCACATTAGAAAGAATAGAAATGTTCAAAGATGTCATAGATCAATTTGCATCAAAATATGTTATAGGAGACATTGAAGACCCAGACCTAAGTTATAAACTTTTTTTTGAAGGTATTTGCTGTGAAAATGATCGCATTTTTAAACAAAAACAAGTTAACATTAATGTAAAACCGAACTTTGCAGACTGGGCCACTCCGGGTGTTTTGGTGAGTAGAGACATTTTATATAGGTTATATGAGCAAAGAGAGTATAGAAGAAATACTGATTTTAATGAATATGTTAAGAACTACTCAAAGGTATTCAAAAGAGTGTGCGTGAAAGCTAAATCTATATACATTAGGAATAAAATTATGAAGTCCCAAGACAAAATCAAGGCTGTTTGGAATATTATAAATGTAGAGACAGGTAAAGTTAAAAATTTTGCTAAACCTAAGACCCTCATCATACATGATAAATGTATATCAAATACTCTAGACGTAGTGAATGCTTTTGTTAAATTCTTTTCAAATGCCCCATTGCAGATCACTAAACATTTGGATTCTTCAACAAATATTGCTCTGAGTTACTTACAGGAGAACAATGTCTCGTTTTTGACCAATTTAGATTTCAGTCACATATCCCCAGAAATGGTTATAAAAACATTTAAAACCCTCAAGATAAAGAAATCCGAGGATTTATGGGGGCTTTCCCTCAACGTTATACAACACATCATCGGTAAAATAGCTCCGTACTTAGCTACGTTATTTAATGTTTGCATTGACAAAGGAGTATTTCCTAATCTGATGAAACAAAGCAAAGTAGTACCACTTTTCAAGGCAGGAAGTAAGCAGGATCCATCAAATTATAGACCTGTATCAATTCTTCCGTGTATCAGCAAAATATTTGAAAAAATATTACTAGTTCAAATGTCGGAATATTTTGACTTTAATAAAGTATTAAACTCACAACAGTTTGGATTTAGAAAGGGAAATTCCACGATTGATGCGGGGTCGTTGCTCGTTAAACTAGTACTACATGCCTGGGATGACAAAGAAGATGTCATTGGGGTTTTCTGTGATCTTTCAAAGGCTTTCGATTGCGTATGTCATGAAACGCTCATGCAAAAACTTAAGTATTATGGACTATCACATAAAGCGATAGACTTGATAAAATCTTATCTTCATGACCGGCAAATGAGAGTGGAGATAGACGGAACTAAGTCTCAAGGGTCTACTATTTTATCGGGAGTCCCCCAAGGCTCGATTCTAGGTCCCTTCTTGTTTCTACTGTACGTAAATGACTTGGCATTTTTAATTCAAAAACAGTTATCCACAGAAATAGTTATGTATGCAGATGACACATCATTGATTTTCAAAATACCCCGAAGAAGCGCAGATATAAATAGGGTTAACGATATTTTAGAATCGGTAAACAAATGGTTTTCTGCTAACAATCTAGTTCTAAACCCTAATAAAACAAAATGTATGAAATTTTCTCCACCAAATGTCAAAGGGGAGAGTAACATTGTTAAAATTGGTAGTAATATAATAGAATTATCACATACTACAGTGTTTCTGGGCCTAACTATAGACTCCAAATTGCAGTGGGGTCCTCATATTGGTTTATTGGGTGGTAGGCTAAGTTCCGCTGTGTATGCTATTAGACAGATGAGACAGTTAACTGATATACAAACTGCTAGGTTGACTTACTACTCGTACTTCCACAGCATCATGTCTTATGGTGTATTACTGTGGGGAGCCGCAGCCAATACACATTCGATTTTTGTTCTGCAAAAACGAGCGGTGAGAGCTATTTATAACTTACGCCCCAGAACTTCTCTAAGAACTTTATTTAGTCAGATAAATATCATGACCTTACCCTCGCTTTATATATACGAATGCATCATGTTTGCACGTAAGCACATTAACAGTTTACAAAAGAATAGTGACATACACCAAGTCAATACTAGAAACAAAAACAAGCTAGTGTTTCCTCAGTTTAGGCTAACTAAAAGCAGCAAGTCATTTCTAGGAAATAGCATTCGATATTATAATAAATTACCAAATTTTGTAACAGAACTGTCTGAAAGACAATTTAAAAAACTAATTAAAGTTGGTCTTACTAAGGGAGCTTACTATTCTTGCGTCGAATATGCAGACGACAAAAACGCATGGACATCCATGAGTGAGGTTCTTGAAAAGCACAATACATCAGCTTCACATAATTAGGCACCTAACTATTTTATAATTTGACAAGGCCTCTATACAGCCACTATACTAATTTAAGCTAAATTTATATTTTAATTTGACAACGCCTCTATACAGCTGATCTTATTTTTATATTGCATTGTATCTTCTCTAAATCTTACTTTAATGCAGAAGCCTATTCCATGTAGGTTGTTTTTTTTTTTAATTTTGTAAATTTGACATGACCAAGTGTTCCTATTGTGTTCCTATGGATTAATAAATAAACTGAAACTGAAACTGAAATGGGTAGGCCGACTACAAAACGCATACTGATTCCAGGAAATAACTTAATTAATATTTTTTTTTGAAAAAGGACTTTGTCGCTTAGCGACCACACCGTCCCATGAAAATCGCCACAAACAATTAACTTACAATTAAACTAACATCTACTTATCTATAACTACACACTAAAATAAGGAAACTAATTAATATTTTTTGACAACATGGCTACGCAACTCTTTGCCATATCGTTGAACGTTGACCGTTCAACAGTTGTTTCGAAATCTAAAGCAATTAATTGAATTCCGTCGTTTTGGTCTATCAGTCATTCGACAAAAGGGTTGATTCTACGATCCCGCGGCAGAGCTATTTGTAAGATAGAACTCTGATGTATTGTCTGACAGAACTATGTACTGGTCTCGTCATGAAGAAGTTCAAATAACTGCGCAGATCAGTCATTACGTCAACATACAGGGTGTTTTAGAATCAATAAACTAAATGTGACGGAGATTGAATTATGGCCCCGATTGAGCAATCAACGACACCTTTGTTGGAATGTGTGTGTTTTGTTTCAATTCGGAGATGAAAGCGAGGTACGTGCGAAAATACATTTGAACAGAATCTACAAGGGGTAAGTACTCAAAGGGAATTTAGCTTAGAAGTAGGTAGGTAAGATGACTTCAAACTTTACAGGGGGAGTTACCTACCTACGTATTTAAGGTAACTCCCCCTGTAATGTTTGAAGTCATCGGACCTACCTACTTCTAGACTAATTCCCTGTGACTGTGAGTACTATTTAAAAACTGGTCATTTTTAAAGCTAGCTATATTATATAAATACAATAAATGTATTATGAAACCATAATTAATATACATAATAATTACGAGACGCAGAACCTGTCAGTGGGGTTATTAAACGATGAACGCTACTGCCAAAAAGGGAAATAATGTTTTGGATCAAGTTTCATTCCAAGTACACATTGCAGGCCTGGAAAGAACGGTCAAGAAAGGACAAAATAACTATATGTAGTTTTAAAAGGCCAAGAATAAACCGGGCTATAGAACAGCTACACCTGAATACGTTGCTTATTACGATAGTTCGCAAAGAGTGGACTTTACTACTACAGCTCACAGTAGGTAGAGCAAATTGCGTAAGTAATAATTTCCAGCACGTATAAAACAACCAAACCAGCAAGACCTCGCGATCCCAAAAACATTTTAAAATGGTAACAAGCAGCGGTCCACTTCTGGGCAGCTTTACTCATTACTGGAAGGACGCTAATGAAGGCACGCGCGTCTGTGTGTGTGCACGTATGAAACCCGACACCCGAGGGGGTTCTATTGTATAGCTTGGTATACTCGGCTCCAGATTTATTGTGATGGTATAACACAAGGAGTTTATATCCTAAACTGTCAAATGGTTTCGATCACGTGAACATAAAGTAGTTCGTCCGCTTATAAACTTATATTTATGTAAATTCTTTATTGAACAGATTAAATGTGGCATAAAATAACTCAAAGCTTAATAATAATGATAGAGTCGTTTGTTTTCTTCTATTGTGTAGATATCGGTTAGGATATAATGAGAAAAACCGCCCTTAGCCATCACCTTGAGGTGACAGATTTTTATAAGTTATTTTTGTCAGCAAGCTACGTTAGTAGCTCACTATTAATTTTATTATAAAGTTATAGTATTCGAAGTTATTAGTTAGTACATATATTAGGCTAGACATCGAAAATCTCTGTTTTTGCTGAACGAACTGTTCCATCAAGGTTCTCTTTATGGAGCAGTTCGTTCAATACTGACTGGTATACATACATATAAAATCATATGGAGTCGGCCGGCTTGTGTGATATTACAGTGTATGAATATTCAGCAGCCGACAATATTTAAAATTTGTTGGGAGCTCACCAACGATAGTGTATAGACTGTAATACGGGCAAGCGGAACATAAATCTAGCAGTGACTGTACAAAACAGAACTATACTAGCCGACGACCGACGAACTGCTAGTATACCCTGTGACCGGGATATCGCTTTTGTTACGCTTAAGTGCCCGCCCATTAAGGTACTTGTTCCCCCACTGTTTACTGTTAAGCAAGATCGTAAATTGTGAACTGGTGTATATCCGTCATTATCATTAGACTAGGGCGGGCTCAGATCACCTTAGACTGCGAGTTCTTAAGGTAGAGCCATCGATCAAGGTATTCGATGATCGAAGGCAAGTGGCAGCATTGCCACGTCGAATGGCGATGCTAATTCGTCGACCAAAATAAAAGCCCACATTTTCGAACACCTGTAGACTCTCTGAGTAGTTTTGTAAGATCGCCGTTTATAAGATTACACCTTGTAGGTATAACATTTTTCTCTAAGTATTCGGTCCTTCGCTTCAGACATCAGCAATAATATCTGGTCGTCGTTCATGGCCAATGTCGTAATCGCAAAATGGATTGATATTTATCGCTATTCGCTCAATAATCATAAAACTGAAAGCGATACCATGCCGCTTGAGTATCGTGGTACAAGCTTACTAGGAAGCAAAGACAAAATAACACATCACGAAAAAAAATTAAATCGATTTCTTTAATTTTAAGTTCTCGAATTCACGAATTTTAATGTTCTCAAATGCCAATGGTCTGGTATATTAGTCATTACAAAACTTGCCTAGGAAGAAAAACCTATCAGTTAAATGTTTTTAATAAACGACAGGGCAAAACCGCAAACCTTTAGAGTAAATACCGACGAATATATATTTATTAATTTACGCAACGTTCTAGCGTAAAATACGTACCTCATGTTTCACAATTATATTTTAGGCATTATAAACATAAATATTTATGAGAATTCTTGTGAATTAGGCAAGTTTCTGTAAAATTTTACCCTGGGGGTCACTGGTCAAGGCTTACATGCTTATAGTTTATTAACTTAGCTTATTTAATGTCCGGTAGGCAGGGAACACGAGACTTTCTGTAGAGCAAGGGCCCATATTTACTATGTGATCATGATCACTGATCAAGCTAGAGTACGTAAGTGTTACTTGTGTAGGTTGACTTATCATGATCATTTTGGAAACATTGATAGGAACTAGATAGGTGAACGGGTCTTTTCAGAATAAGGCAAACATGCCACAAAAAACAGGATCTTTCTTGATTAGTGTGGGTCTATATTCCAAAATTCCATGGATATTTTTTGTTTTTTATAAAATCTCGATGAGATTGGCGCAGGTCCGAGTGAAACAGCACAGCGCAGAATCGATTGGAGTCCTAAAGGTACCCAATGCAGCATTGTGAAGGCAGGTTGCGTATGATGATAATGAGTAGATATTATCTTGGATACCCCTAGAAACTAGTTAATCTTCAGACTATCGTATATCGTATGTGGTACCCACGACACGGGCCTTGAGCCTAGTGTGGGGCCGTAGTTAATCTCATAGACATACCTAGGTATCTATTATAGTTAGCTCTTAAGTCATTTTCTATGTATGCCTATATTGTAAACTTTAGTTGGAAATAAATAATTTGTATAAAAATAATTTGTATTTGTATAGTATGAATACGATCGATAATTTTTAGAGACTTTCAAAAGCGACAGACCATAACTTTGTACCTACACAAAGCAACATCCTACGTAGGGCTAAAAATTTCAAATCAAAGCAAAGGCAATCGCACACGGTCGTAAATCTATAGTAGCATAGATACAGACAATGCGTCAGACAAACGTCCCTGGTACAGTTACCTGCCGCAGACTGTGGACTGGTTTACTAAGGCAGGTATACACTGGACTCGGTGCCATTCGTACATAATCAACATCCCGTGTCGGAAAGGGGCGTTGCCTAAGTTTTTACGCTTTTAACAGCGGTTTCCTTGTGATCGCTTGCGTCCATAGTCTCTTTGTACCCAGCAGTGCCATTATTGCTCGAAATTTACTTAGAGTACGCTATCACAAGATACCTACGCCTTCGAAGGTTCCGCTGAACGTCAACTTCTTTAATAGTTTTCTTTAATGTAAAGGTCTAGAGATGATGAGATGAAAAAATAAAACAGACAATTTACACAGCATCTTCTACCAGCTCCAAAGTAAGCAGAGCCTGTGTTATTGAAGCTAGGGTAGATTGGATAAGGTACCTATATCAAGCAAGATACTGTTCGAAACTTTATAATTTGTTGGTGTTAACACCTCTCTAAATGATATTAATATTACCATCATTGGCCTATTTTAGTTCACAGGTGGACCCCATAGGCCTTCCCTAATGTGCGCACAGCGCCCGTTCTTCAGGTTGCCGTGTTTTCTAAATAAATAATAAGTAATGCATTTTTTTACTTTCACATTGTTTATTTTGATTTCTTATTATGATGCATGTAATTTAATTATCAAATGCCATAAATTACATCGTTATTTCAGTGTACCATTTTTTAACAATTAGGTACCTAATTTAATTATGCAATAATAATAATAACGTATTAGTATCGTCAGGAAGTTCCTCTCTCTGCAGCCCTAGTCACCGACTGCTTGAGCCTAGCTTCGCGGTCGGTGATCCACCGTTTTGATATATTTTTTACTGTAGAGTTATTTTATAATAATTTTGTTGTATTTTCTATAGTAAAAAATGTATTTTTTAACGAGATAAATAATTAAATGAAGTGGTATAATAATAATAATATAGGTACTTTTGCTTTACAACAAATTTTTAATTTCATATTGCATCGCGACGTCACTGTACCGCAACTTATTGATTTATCATTATCAAGGTCTATTACTAACAACTACTATTATCAAAATACTAACATATTATCAAAATGTGGTGTGGTAACACATTATGTACACATCCTTAGCCGTACCCTTCACGGACCCTACACACGCGTTTACGAGGTTCTCACTTTTGTGCTGCGTTCAGTATTATGTATGTACCTACTAAACAATATTATTATCATTTAAATCCAACCAAATGTATTTCAAAGCAACAGTAACGCAAACTGCAAACCTTTGTCAGCTGTTGCCCTTGATTTTACATATCTATAACAAATATTATAAATGTACCTACAACTAGAGAAATCACGAATCGAATAACAATTTTATTATTCACAGTTATAGCAGCCCAGAGTCTAAATGTTAGAAAAAAACCTGCGTAGGTTTTTACAAGGCATTGGGTTGTAACACCGCCAAGTATGCTATGACGGACAGGACCTACGTAGGTCCTGCGCCTGACGTCTCCCCAGACACGTGTCGATCTGCTGCCTTATCGGATGTTGTACACTATACCTAGTCAGTCATCTAGTATTCGCAAACAATCAAATCTTTCAGAAGAAAAATAAATCAAATAACAGAATCAAATTAAAACAAGAACTTACAATTCATATACTTCAAAGTATTGGACCAATTCCTTCCAAAGTATTCAATTCAAACAATCAAATATTTCCTCTTTCTAATATTAATATAGATAATGATAGTAAGTAACTGCAGACTGTACCAAACAATATACAGGTACAGTTTATCATATTACTACCAGGCCAAAGCGTCCCCAAGATACTGGCTGCATTGCCTCGCTGTATGGCAATGCTGATTCGCTGCAACAGATACTTATGCTCTCGGGTCAGGCGTTGACCAGTCGCTCAGATAATTTAGTAAAGTTATCTGGTAAACTAGTTTCTTGGGTAATTCTGAGTTAATTACCTAACTGACATAGACCTAAATACCAACCCAGTTAGTAATCTAGCTAGTGTGAGTGAATGCTATCAGCAAAGATTATACTTTGAACATTATTTCAAACAATAAATACTTGGTTCCAGAATTTGCTAATTTTTTTTAAATAGAATGTAGTGACATATTTAGTGGTGGAAAATATTTGACGACAATGATATCATCCAGTTGATCCTAGATGTTCACAACATTTTGACAGTTTTGACTCATCTCACACACAAAACATTGAATTAAAAAATCCAGAGAATTTTGACTACCAAACAAATTCATAGGACTAGTCTAGCTAGTCAGAATCAAATTCCATTGTTGTCTATTGAATAAGTAAGCAAACAAACTGCAACTGTAGCAGTTCATTTGTATTCTGTTTCTGCTCAAATTTCTTTGTACAAAATGTTGTGAGTTTATGTTGTAAATATTGGACAAACAGACAGACATATTATTTGCAGGTTTTTAGTTTTAAACCAAGTCTAAATAAGACACAGTTTCACTTGCTTAAATTTAAAATCAACAATTAATGATGTTAAGCAGGAAAGATTAATTTCAGAGTTGTTTTACAGATGCTGACAACCATTATTTATTTTAATCAACTTATGGACAAATCTAAATAGAAAAAAAATTAAAGACCTTCCTAAAAATGAGACTACTAGGAAAGAGTGGTCCATGTGCAACAAGTTGGGCTGAGATTCTTAAATTTGATTGCATTATTTAATAACTTACACACCCTTATGCTGCAATAGTGATAACTTTGTCTGTCCTAGCAAGTTAGTCATGCCTGTGTA
Source organism: Eupithecia pulchellata (assembly GCA_963931895.1). Lineage (NCBI taxonomy): Eukaryota > Metazoa > Arthropoda > Insecta > Lepidoptera > Geometridae > Eupithecia > Eupithecia pulchellata. The sequence goes on along the minus strand of OZ007546.1, from coordinate 7,453,957 downwards.
AGCAGTCTATTGATATGGATACTGAGAACTTACCTACAGGGAGAGTAGAGTACCTATGCATTGCATAGTGATAATAAAAATAAATACCAACATGATGTCACGGTACATCCCACACATTCTTCGTGACATGAGACGACATGCTAAGTTCGTAAGTTCTATGCTAGCCACAGCACACAAATCATAAGTTTCGTAATGGTCTAATAGGTCACAATCTACCAAAACATCGGTATTACTTTCGAAGGGCTTAACACCGACTCTTTCACACTCATTGCAAAATATGTAAGGTGAGCGAGATCGACAAAGTTTCCAAACTTCTTGAAGATTATTTACACGTTACAAAAGTTATAAACTAAGTTTTTGTAACTATCTCAAAGACTAAGATTATCATTTGGGAGTACTTACCGCAATCCAGAGTGCATAAATCCAAAAAAAGATAAGGTCCCAATTGTTTTTTGGGAAAACAAGACACAAAACACACACCAAACACTTCTATCGTTATTGTATGATCGTGGCGTTTAACACTACCGTCGAAAATATCACATGCACTAGCACAGGGACACGACGCGAATACAACTTTGTTTGTTTACAGACTGATACACGCGATATTACAGAAAATTGGCAAGACGTCTGCCGCATCACAATGGAATTCGGCCATTTTGGTTGCTGTCGAAAAAGAAAGAGATGCAGTTTACTTCTCAACCAATCAGTGCAGACATCAAAGAACACAGCGCCACCTGTGGGTAATACGGGTGAATATCCCCTAGCAAAACCCTCCATTCCATTCAGAATTGACAATGAACTCGAAATGAAGTCATGATTTAGCTAGGTAAGATTTTACTGAAAGTGAAACGAAACGTAAGCCTGGTGGCGGCGGTGGATTTGAAAACTTTGAAAAGTGATCAAAAGTATTAAAAAATTTAAAAACTCTTTTGTTGTTGCACCGCGCGTACCGCAGAGCCACTAGATCACAGAACAATAATATCCTAACGGACACTAGATCTATTTTAAAATCTTACTATGATATTACTAACAAATAAATTACAATGATCTAACTAAATTAAAAAAACCACTAGTATTTACAATTGAGCTAACTGCAGACTGTTGCGAACAAACTACAGGTAGCTCAACTGATCCAAATCAATACCAGTTGGAAGTGTACCCAAGATGCTGGCTGCATTGCCACGTTGTATGGCAATGCTGATGCGCTGTGCCAAATATTGACCAGCTCTCGGGTCACACGTCGCTTCGACCAGACGCTCTGATAATTTTTTGAAGACCCGGAGAGCCTCGGTACCCCACGGACCTAGGGTCTCGACACCAAGGGGAGCAAATTTGTAGGCTCTGTCGAGACCTGCATATTTGCGCCTCTTAAGATCCTCGGCCAAATCTGCCGCCGCACCAGCCCTCACGGATGTCCTTGGAAGATGGGAGGGCGCAAGTGTGTCGACGCAAGTAGCGTCCCACACAATGGGCCTCCCCAACTCCCATGGGACAAGTGTCATACCGTCGGGCCTCTTACCATCGTCACGCAACAGACCATTCGGTTCGAGAATAGCTGGTACGTTAGCGGTGACAAAGGCCCGCCGGATGATGTCGTTAAGGCTGGCATGACGAGACATCCGACCGGCAGCCCTAGAACACGATAATCCGTGGTGACCAAGCTGTTCGACAGCAGTACCGCACTGGCATTGATGAGGCGCGCAACACCTTGCACCCAACCGAAGAGATGATGCAATACGGAAAGTTACGGAATCCAATAAAGTGCCAGTATTATATGAAGGAAGTGCTTGCAACCAATGTCCTGACTCCCATTTAGAAACGGCCAGGAGACGGGCACGATCTGCTGAGCTGGAGCACGTTTGTAACAAACAATTCCGTGTCAGCTCACACAGAGGCCCGTCCCATTGCCGTTGGGATAAAAGAGATTTTGGGAGAGCAGCATCGGGGCAAGCACTTTGCCAAGCCGTTCGAGCTTCGTCTAAAAATGAAATTTTAAATGAAAATCCAGGTAGTGCCAAATCAGGCTTTAAAATTTTTTCAACTAATGAACTAGTGCTGTAGACGGAAGACAAGAACGCTGGTAGGGCTACACTTGAAATTTTGCGAATACCTAAGCCTCCCAATTTGACAGGCAGGGAGGCCTGCGACCATGCCTTGTCATCCAAATCGATATTCAAAACCGATGATAAAGTATTCTTTATTATGTTGTCTAAGCCTTCCAAGAGCTCGCTGTGTTTCCACAGTTGACAACATCTCAAAGAATAAGTAAATTTAGGAACAAAAAGGCAAAATCGAATGATCGTGAAAGCCATATGGCTATTAATTTTGAGAAGTCTGTCCGAGGTTTGGAAGAAATTTTGAATTTTCTCATCTACAAATGGCTGAAAAGACTCATCAAGAATTGGCGAACCAAGGAGCCGAAGTGAACGTTTTTCTACAACTGAAATGTTAGGGGCCAAACTATTGAATTTTTTTATAATACTGTCTTTGTCTACACAAGAGCTGGAAATAAAAAGCTCACATTTCGAAAAATTTAAGTCCAAACCAATTTTTTTAAATTCATCTGTGATGATTTTTAGATCATTGAAAACTGTGTCCACTTCGCCACCTAAGGTTCCGTCATCCAAATACCAAACATTGAGCTTGGATTGGAGACGTTGAATAACTCTGTGGATGGCAAGGCTAAATATGGCCGGACCAAGAGGATCGCCTTGCTGGCATCCAACAGTAGACCAAATGACATTATTCCTATAAATTAATTTTGACGGAGAACCATAACATTGCCAAAGAAAAGGGTAAATTTTGGGAACTTTTTCTTTAATTTCATTTAGCAAGGCGCCCCTGTCTACTGAATTGAAGGCGTTTTTGACATCTACCTTTAGAATAACTGCCCCATAATTTTGGTTCAAAAAAGTACGAAGGGAATGTACTGCGGCCTCACAACCGCCTCGCGAACCAAAGCCTAGCTGAATCGGTCTAAAATACTCGCCTAGATAGTCGGCTTCTTTTCGACAGATATATTGATATGATATTACTTATGTTTTTCAAAATTTACCGCTCATAATTATTATTGCAAAAACTCCTCCATTCTGTGATTATGAAATTTCAACAAACACTAGCAGAAGCTACCTTAGGAATGGCAAACCAGACACATTTGATGTCTTATACCTAAGTCGAGTCAAGTCCTTAAACTATTTAGGACTCCCAACAAAAAAAGATAAAATAATAACAAGAATAATAAACAATACTAGTTTTTATTTAGTTAGATCATTGTGATTTTATTTGTTTAATAAAGGCTTTTTGCCCTTCCTAAATAACAATATTACAGGTATACAATATAGAGTAGGTACCTACCTATTTACAAATGCATACAAAATTAAAGGTTTCTTTTTGTACTTGATGTAGAATATCTGCGTTGGTTGTCTAAAATTACGAAGATATTTTAGATTGTTTTTAATTTCTTGTCATGTAGGTATAACTGTGTTAAATTTTATAGCTGCTTGTTTTCGAAGTAAAGATCTGATTGGTGTTTTTCAAAATTTACCGCTTATACATTTTAGGGTGCATTCCGAATTACGATTACAGCACTGATAGCGATCTCAACGATATTTTGCGTTCCGAATTAGATATCACGATATTGACAGTGGAGTGTCAGTTTTGACAGAGCACTCAGTGATTTCATTGGTGATATCGCAAAATGGCGCCCTGTAATGACGTCTGACGCGACATCGTTGTTGCGATGTTGTCGCGCTTACAGTAATTCGGAACGCTTGTGAGCGCGATAATGTCGATTTTAGCGTAAAAAATTCGGAAAGCATTGATTGCAAGACGCCTCCATTCCATGATTATGAAATCTTCTTGAACTGGACACTGGCAGAAAATTGGCAAACCAGACATGTATTGCCACAAAAAAGTCAACAGAGTCAACACCAATCTCTTTTTAGTTATGACATATTACAAAATTTTGAAATTACAGAAATACAAACAAAATTAAATGGTATTTAATCGCTTATTCATTTCTTAATTACTCGCAATGTTTTCGAACACAAAATTAGCCGTGATAGCATTGATGGTACTTTTAGAATTCTAATATCTACCTAATATTGTTCTTGGTAGATAGCTATTGCATTTTACTTCATTTTAGCTGTTCAGTTTGTTGTTTCAGTGACCAATGCAACTCTTGATACCCCGGACGTTTCGGAGGAGAAAGGCACTGAAGGTTTGTTAGCTCATGGTTTTACAAATTTAATTTAAAAAAAGTATAGTGTGTCGGAGCGGGTAGTCGATAAGTACCTACCTAATATAATTATATTAACTAGGTACTAAAATACTTTATTGATAGTAGGTTTCTGATTTATTACCTATAAGCCTGCAACGATTTTTGCTCTATATATATCTGTCTGAGTATCATTATATTTTTATACATTATGTATCCACATAAATTTTTTGTTACAGGTGGCATTTTCTCTGGCGTGTCTAAAGTTATTGACGAAATTTCTAGTATAATAACGAAAGTTTTTGGAACTATAACCAAAAGTAAAAAGAATCTTGTAGGTCTTGAATCTAGATTTGTGTGATGTGGATGTGATAATTGATAAATCAAGCAAAAGATCGGGTCAGCTTGTTTTACGACATAAAAGCGTGTTTTTTTCACTTATTAATAACATAAACATACAATTATATATATATATGTTTCAAGCAAGTATTGTTACCTAAAAAAGATTATCGAGTTGTCAATTTGTAATGAATAATGAATTTATTTAGGTCTTAGAAGAATAAACCTTAGTAATAAATAGATAAAATATTATTTGATTTCATATTCACAAATCAAACAGTTATAATGTTATCTACATACTACTTAATTGTATAATATTTACTAAGAAGTAATACTATCTTAAAAAATATATCCGGCTTTAGTATAAGTACACAAGCAATACAAGTAGAGGTCTATCCCTCACACTTTAGGTCTCTAAAGCCTGTGTGGCGAGGTTACAGTGATTCGCTTTGGACTCACTCAGCCTATTCTATAAGGTAAGAATAGTTAATAATATTAGCTCTACACAAGAAAAATTAGCCAGAAATTGGCAACATGGAAGGGGGAGTCGGGGTGCATTAATACAAGAGGCACATTGATACACTAGCCCTTTAAAATACACTCGAGAGCAATGAATCCGGGTCACTCAAAGAATCCAAAAAATCTCGGAAAGTAAGAATGCTAGGTTAATGCAATAAATTGTATTTAATAGACAATTTAATACTCCTTAAATGAAAGTTAAAAAAATATGAGTCACCATACATTTTATTTACACAAAATTACATAAAGAAAAAAAACTGCTGATCTCTCCTTAAAACAAAAATAGGAAACATGAAATTTTTGAACTTTATGACGATTTTCTTGAATTTCAATACTTTGTATTACCTCCTCGTGCTTCCATTACTGCGTTTACGCGGTTTGGCATGCTGTACACCAAGTTCCTTATACGATTTTGGGGAATATTCTCCCATTCCTCTGTGAGAGCAATTTTGAGCTCAGGAAGCGTGATTGGGGGAGGGTTTCGTTGTTTTACGCATCTCCCTAGCTCGTCCCAAGCATGCTCGATCGGATTGATATCCGGGCTGCGCGCTGGCCACTCCATACAAGTACCTAATGTTCATCTCTTGAAGGTAGTCATTCACAATCCTACCTGTATGAGGTCGGGCATTGTCATGCATAAATATAGCATCCTCACCCAAATTGACCATAAATGGACCAACGTGTTCGTTGAGGATTTCTTCCACATATCTTACGCTAGTTAAAGAGCCGTTTTCTATGATCACCAGCTCTGTGCGACTTTCAGAGGAAATTCCGGCCCACACAAGTACAGACCCACCACCGTAGGCTACTTTTTCTTCGATGCATGCTTGCTTGAATCTTTCCCCTGGTCTTCTATACACTCTGTGTCTTCCATCGTGCTTGTAGAGCATAAATTTTGATTCGTCGGAGAACAATTTATTGCATTAACCTAGCATTCTTACTTTCCGAGATTTTTTGGATTCTTTGAGTGACCCGGATTCATTGCTCTCGAGTGTAATTGACTGAATGAATTTTCGAGATTCATCACTAAAACGTTCTAAAAACCGCACCAACCGTCTGTCAACGGGCGGCCTTGGCTATGCAGAGATGTGTTTTAAGCATTTTGATTATTGCATCAAAAGAACAATGGCAGAATTTGGTCTGGACTTTTTTTTGCGTCCATGGATCTGATGTATATTAATCAAATTAAATAAATTTTCTACGATTTTTCAATTATTCACACCTTCTCGTAAAGGCCGGAGTTATTTTATGATATTTAAAAGCTTATCAAATGATATTCGAATTAGGTACATTCGAAATGTTACCATTTTATTAGTGGTGCGGGTACAATTATTGAATGTAATGTATCATTTGTCTTTGATAGTGTCATGTTGTCAGCAGTTGTCTGTCAAGACGCCACAGAATCTAGAACGTAGTGGTTTTATTCTCTTTGACAGAATCCTTCCGAGACTTCGGCATTTTTCATCTCTGCTGTGTTTTGTGTTTATATTTTGGTTTTCTATTTATTTTTACCCGAATTACGGAAGCCACAGGCGACGTATGTAACACCCGACCTGGACTGTTTATGGACTGATTGATACTGCCCTGTGTCTGGCTAGTGCGTGCCCTTAGGACTCCGATATTGTTGTTTTGGGTGTTCTGGGCATTTTCTATGTAAAATAAAAAAATATCTATTAATGTAGGTATACCTATATATATTGTTTTAAGTATATAAGTTATCTAGTAGGAACTCATAACATAACACAACCTCTGCTTAGCTTCGGGCTAGATGATGCTGTGTGGATTATCCAACATTATTTATTAAAATCCTCAGTTTTTTTGTGTTTACGGGGCAAGTAGGTACATTTTTTTTAATACACGCCCAGCTTTCGTAAACATACAAGAAGTTAAGAATTTGTTTTGCTCATTTTGTTTATCATTTCTCATTTCGAATATTTAAGGTGGCGTGGTCTAATTGATAAGACCAAACCCAAGACCAAACCACATTATCCATTTCTTTATGATTTGATTTCAATCTGCGATGTTTTATAGACAAATATTGTTTGATGTTCATTCATAACCAAAAACTTCAAACACTGAAATCTTTTTTTTCCGGCTTTCCCCAAAGAAAATAGTCTCATTTATAGATTCTGGAGCTAACGCCAAATCTTTTAACATTTTTTTCATTACGGGACGCTTCAATTTGATCCCAGACAATTCTTAGTATGGAGACCTGCCATTGTTCTTTATCTACTTATGTGAAAGTGCATCGAAGCTCTTCGACAACATAAATAATTAACATCTTTATTATACCAAAAGTACGTTAACCTAGGCAAGTTAACCTATCAATTATTATTGTTTGTTTGTTAATATTACTTAAAATAAAAGTTCGTTTAAATAATGACAATTTGAATTTTGAAAGACGTCGTTTGGGGCATTTTTAGGCAACTAAGTGCACATCAATAATTATTGATGTGCACTTAGTTGCCTAAAAATGCCCATTATAATGATCATTGTGCCCTGTGTCTATATTATGTGTCCCTATGTCCTGTGCGCGATCTTGTTTCTAAGTACAGAAAAAAGATCGCTCAGACGAAGGTCTGAGAAAGATCGGTACCTACTCCCATTAAGTGCCAAAGTCATTTCTAAATACAACTTGACTGGGGTGCGTTCAGAGGCTCAGGGTGCGGTTGTTTGGTGTAAATTTTAACTTACCCAAAGGTTCAGAACGAGTCGGTTGTTATACGTCAAAGTTGACATTATCATGACAAAACTGACGTTACAGTTGCCGGACGTTCGTTTGTTTTGTTTTTGTTTTGCGGTTACTTTTAGGTAAATTGTATCTACTGACTGTAACTACGGTCGATAACTGATAAATACTGAAAATTTTGAAATTTACTGTAGAAATCTTGATATGTAGGTAGATGAGAACTATGACAACGGAAAATATGACAGCTGTCAATGTCAGAGTGTTTTTCGTCGATCGAATTACACCGGTAAAAAGTTGCAACCGTCGGAGGTTGTGAACGCTCTAGTTAATAACAACCGAGCGTTTCTCCTGAGGTTATGAACGACCTAGTTCCACTCCGAGCGCGCTCGAGCGTAGGTTGTGAACGCAGCCCTGGGCTGCGACTAGGTCGTTCATAACCTCAGGAGAAACGCTCGGTTGTTATTAACTAGAGCGTTCACAACCTCCGACACGGTTGCAACTTTTTACCGGTGTAATTCGATCGACGAAAAACACTCTGACATTGACAGCTGTCATATTTTCCGTTGTCATAGTTCTCATCTACCTACATATCGTCACCTGTATGGCAAACTCACGAATCTGCACTTTTTACGAAAATGACTTTTTAATGCCAAACCGCTTCTATTGCGCTGATACACACTGTGGCAAATAATTGTATCTCTAGCTTTTGTAGTTTTAAAGATACGATAACTGCAAATGAGCGAATTTTAACAATTTTTTATATTGTACCATGGTAAATTCTCGTAAGTGTAGATAAAACATTTTACTACCGAGTTCATTGTGATTTAAACCAAAAATGCCCACTGCAAACAAGCGAATGTTGGACTATTCGTGTATTTGATGCCATCTTTCTTGATAATACGCATTGAATTGACCACGGTAAAATAGCGTAAATGGCAGATTCGCGTTTTTGCTAAGTAGTAGAAACTCACTAATAGAGAAACTAGACTAGTAGAAATCAAATCTTGATATTATCAAGATTTGATTTCTACAGTAAATTTCAAAATTTTCAGTATTTATCAGTTATCAATCGTAGTTACAGTCAGTAGATACAATTTACCTAAAAGTAACCGCAAAACAAACGAACGTCCGGCAACTGTAACGTCAGTTTTGTCATGATAATGTCAACTTTGACGTATAACAACCGACTCGTTCTGAACCTTTGGGTAAGTTAAAATTTACACCAAACAACCGCACCCTGAGCCTCTGAACGCACCCCTGTGGGTAAGTATGTGGTGTTACATGTTACGTGCCAGATTTTACCTTTTTGGTAGGTTTTCTTCAGGTATCAATCTGGCCCACTTTCCGCTACCATCTTATTGAACCTACTTACTAATTATTAATAATAACTAAATTAAAGTATTCACTTTGGGAAGTTTTTCGATGAGAGGTTGGTGGAGTGAACGCTACCCGCATACCTAGTGTGTATGAATCCCATGTGTGTTGTAAACAATACCTAATTTTTTTATTTTATTTTATTTATTTAACGTACAAAACACATCACAATCACAATCAATAATGCGGTTATATAAGGCTAGATTAAAACTTAATGTGTGAACTAAACCTAATATGTTGTATTCACAGAGCAACACGGGCCTCCGGCGGACGTTGTATTGTATCTTTTTCCCTATGTAAACTCAAATTCGTAATGTAAGTATAGGTATTAAATTTTTTTCGTGTTAGTGAAGTATTCGCACCGATTTTTAGATAAATCTTCTTTTAAAGACTTATGTTAAAATGGTATAAGAATAATTTCGCTCACGGCAGACATTTTATTATTAAATTCCTACATGGATTTCTGACTTTAGTAACGATCGACGACTTCTGCTGCTGGCAATACTGTAACAAGCAATGGCGGGGTATGGGGTCTGGGTCTGGGGTGATTTCTTGCTGAAAACTTATGAATTGATATTTGAGTTCTGAACGAAAATTTTTAGGGCGCGTATATTTTGATTCTGTCGAGTTCGTAGCATAACCAACTTCTACCGCAATGTTTACAGAAATAGAAATAGACGTCCTAATAACGAATCTTGTTGACCAAAAGCAATACAGTCACTGCAGGTTATGTCTGAAAAGTATTCATGAAGATGATTTCGCTAAGTTCGACGACGTAGTTGACTACAATGGGTCTTCCGTGTTTTTAAGAGTAGCGAGTATTCTTGAGAAGTTACTGGGACCTGAGGTACACCCTCTTACTAACTTCACCTGACTCTGCAAATTAGCAGTAAGTTTTCTATGCTCGCAAGTGAATACATAGAACATGTTTTTATTATTTTCAGGTTTGTGAAGAGATAAAAGGAATAGATGCTGTGTGCACTGGGTGCTTGGACAAAGTTATCAATGCTTTAAGTTTCATCCAAAGCTGTGAAAGATCCAATCAAAGACTGATCACAATTCTTGACAACCTTTATTCAACATTGAATACCGAAATAGACACGTCTAATAAAAAAATTATGTACATTGTGTGTAAAGAGCATGAAGCTCAGTTGGTATTTGAAGAGGAAGTTCCATCCCCGGAAAAGATAGCTAAGGTTAAATGTTTCTCTTGTAAAGAACTATTTCACAACATAGAAGAAGTAAGAGAACACACATTCAAAGAACATGGGTCTCACATTTGCACAAAATGCCAATACATGAGCTCTAATGAAACATTTATGATTGAACATGAACTAAGCACACAAATGTTCAAATGCACGTCTTGTCCCATCACTAGATGCACTGAAGAAAGCCTAAAAGAACATGAGGATAGCTCACACAGCACACAAGTTTGCAAAGACTGTGGGAAGTCTTTTAAAGGCTTGGACAAATTGCTAGCTCATGAAGAAAAACACTCCACTAAAAATGAGTGTCCGAAATGTGGTAAACATTATACAACAAAAGAATTCTATCAGAAGCACGTTAAATTGTGCCTCGCAGGCCAAGTCAAGCAGCATCCATTCAGAAGTGACATTGAGAAGTCCTATGTTTGTCAAGAATGTGGCAAAGGGTACTCAACTCCAGGTGGATTGAGGGTACATGAAAAGTTTATTCATGGTAATGCAAAGCCCCATGTTTGTAATCAATGCGGCAAGAAGTTTACTGCTCCAAGCTACCTCAAGGCTCATCTAATAACACACACAGGGGCTAAGAACTTCAAGTGTGACATTTGTAATGGAAAGTTTGTCACCAAAGAAGCTTTATTATATCACACTCGGAGACATACTGGTGAAAAGCCTTACCCCTGTAATTTGTGTGGGGAAAAATTCGTAAACTCATCATCGAGAGCTGATCACATCAAACACAAACACATTGGGCCGACAATTAAATGCGAGTTGTGTTCAAGAAAGTTTGTTACCAAGAACTTTTTGAAACTGCACATGAAGAAGCACTATGATCCAACAAATAAATTGTACATTGGTAGAACTACGCTGCCTCCTAATGTGCCAGGAGAGCAGAACATGAGATGCAGTAAAACTGAAGAAATAGTGGTAGAAAATGAATACACTGTGTACTAAAATTCCTTTGTTTTATTAAAAATACTACAATTTTGATATCATCAGTACAAATATTGTAACTAATATCACATAATAATTTCTGAATTTATAAACTTTACTAAAGTACTATCTTTGTTTATTATTTTAGGAGCCATTGCATCATCTTGAGTGTTTCCAAGGAACAGTTTGCTTTGGGGATTAGTGTGTCTAGCAACATGTTTTCTCAGTGCATACCCTGTCAAGAATTTTCTCCCGCACTCTTCACATTGCTTCTCAGGTCCGAGATGCTTTCTCCTCTTATGCTCCATTCTTCTTGAAGCTGACAAGAAGCTCTCATCACACAGATCACACTTAAATGGCTTCTCCCCTGTATGTAAGCGTGTGTGGTATGTTAATGCTGCCTTCGTCACAAATGAACCTCCACAACTTTCGCAGTGGAAATTCTTCTCTTTTGTGTGTTTCACAATATGACTCTTCAACCTGCTGATCACATCAAACTTCCTGTCACACCAATCACATTTGTGGACGGCCACAGCACTACTCATGAAACCATGGTCTATTTTCAAATGTGTTCGTAGAGCATTCTTAGTTTTGTAGTTATTAGAACAGTGAGCACAATGAAGCTGTGGAGTGTCTTTGCCGCAAGTCCTCTTGTGCAAGCGTAGGGAGTGGCTGTTAGCATATAGCTTACCGCAGAGGGTGCAATTTGGTTTGCCGTGACTTGCCATATGCTGTTGTAATTCTTTCTTAGAACCTACTTGTATAAAGCAGACCTGACATAACACAGCTTTGTGTTCATAATCAGTGTGCATTTTGAGTAAACGTTCTGAGCTCACCATTTTAGCACATACAGAGCATTGTATTCTCTTCCTTTTGTGCATCCTTTCAATGTGCTCCTTCAGGTACCAAGACTTTTTGAATTCTTTCTTGCATTCCTTGCACTGAAACTTTGCATCTTTGTGTTTTATTAGTATGTGCTTTGATAAGAGTAATTTTGAAGTAAAACTGTTGCCACATTCTTCACAAATTAATGTTGTTTTATGTTTTTTCTTGCGGTTTACTTTAGTGGAAGATTTCCTCTGCCTGATGAATGTTCTCACATTAGTCAGTATGGTTTGTTTAGTTTGAGAAGTGGAACTTTTTTGGCTGGTGAACAAATGACTTTCCGTCTCTTCCATTAGGAGATAGGCAGTTTGCACGTTGCTTCTGAGGCGACTGGAGAGGTCTAAAGCATTATTGATTTTGTTAAGAACTTCAGCCCACTTTTTGTTTGAGTGCTGTACAAGCTTTTTAAATAGATAGGCTTCCGTTATATGCATCGCACATTGTGGACAGAGCAGGAATGGTAGGGAGCTTTCTTTAGGAACCTGAAACAAAGGAGGTGATATAAGTTTAATGCACGGCAGCAAGATTACCGTAACAAAGAAAAAATAGTATGGCAAATTTCTTAGTTTTAGATACTTTTATTTGACTAAGACTTCTGAAGCGATAGCTTGTCGATTTTATATCTAAAATGTAAAGAATAAATTGTAGCTACAGTTTTCTTAGGCTGGGAAGGCCTTACCTCAAGGCTCAAAAGCATTTGGTCGTAAGTAACATCGCCTTTAAAGTATGGTTTATCGAATGTCACTTCGTCTTCGAGGGATATCGGCACCGACTCCTTGGTCACAGCCAAACATAACCTACAAACCGCGAAGGTTTCCCCACAAACGAACTTCACCATTGTTTTGAGTAAATCGTTTTGTGTGCCCATTTTGACGATAGTTGGAAGTTTCATGTATACTTTGTTCCGCAAGTTGGACTGGACTTTGCTAGGGCAATATGTGTCTAGTTTGCCACGTTTCTGCCAGTATCCAGGGGTAATTACATGAAGAAGAAACACGGAATAGGGGGAAAATAGATGTTCATCTAATATTCGTTCGTTCGTATGTTTGATTTTCTTTCTTCTTTTTCAACTTCTTTTTCATCGGCCACACTTGTTTTTCGCTCGACGCCGACGTAGACTCTGTTAGTGTCAGATACAGGGCGTTCAATCTTCCAATCAAAAAACTGGGACTGCAATGGGTACAATGCTACAAAATCACGAAGCATATGGTTGGATGTGTACCTATGTATGTCCAAATATGTTTTTTAATTTGGTTAGATTCTAGCTCAGAAAAACGATCCAAACATCGTTTTTCTGAGGATTTCATTCGTGGTATAAGATGGCAGCTCTTGTCAACATTGCGTCGTTATGGTAGCTTTTTACTACTAAAATAGTATATTTTTAACCAAGTTCCGTAAAATTGTTTCCAAAAATATTTTCAATTACGGATTATTGTCAAGGGGGTTTTAATTATTTATCATGCTATTTTATTATTTTTTTATTAATTATAACACACATTGCAATAACTTTTGGCAAAAATTCATTGGGGTGATGGTAAAATTACATTAGTAGTTTTATTAACAATAAACTGGCTACCCGAATTTACAAATGTCTGCAAATGTCTGATAATAACCGTCGGTATTTTGCGATATTTTGTTTTTTGTTATCTTTCTGTGTTTTCATGTGCGAATACTGTTGAGTTGAGATTTAGTAAGGTACTTAGTAATAAATACATGATCAGCTACATCGTACTTCATTTAACAATCCTTTAAAATACCATAAATAACGTATCCAGAATAAAATTAAATCCACCCACACAATCATATACATACATACGCACGCAGCTAAAATCTATCGGTCATCGCCATAAGATATTGTAGTTCTAACTATGAATATCAGATGGCGCCAGCTTCTTCAGGAAAGCAAATGACCCGTTCCACGCTCAGACTAAGGAATAAAATATACTTGAAATACCTACGAAAAAAACGTGCATACCTAAAGTTAGTCGCACAAAGATGGCGGCCTGCCGTAGAGTTGCGCGTATTTTAACATTGAATATCGATAAGTAAGTAATTGAGTTGCACGGAGTTGAATTCTAAATTTTCAAATATGAGTAAGTAGAAGAATAAGTACCTTTAAGCTCTTTTCAGTTTTGTTAAGGTTTCTATACCCACGTGATCCGTAACGGGTCATTAATTACATTACCCTCCGTCCTATCGTCTAAAAACGTGATACTACAATAGATTTCATCAAGTTTAATAAAAAACGCTAATTACTACGTACAGTACAGCTCAATTCAGTTAATTTTAACACTGCAACTTCCCCAAGCTTTGGCTGGCACTCAATTCAATGAATATCCTCTATATTCTCTACTAATACTAATATGTTCATATAAGACAATTATTTAGGTTGCCGCGCTCGGCCCAAGGTAAGTTTCGTGTGGACTGCCAGTTTCTGCAGCTTGTACCTTGATGGCGTGTGTGGAAGAGTCTTAGACAATCACTGACCAATCAAGCCCATTTCATCAATAATTCTGTCCCTGGCACTACACCTTTGAATCTTGGTTAGCTTGGTTCAAAGTTGCTGACGCTGCTGTAAAGGATTTATTTTTATTTTTGTGTTATTGGTACTGCGTCGATGAAATAATTCGTTATCGATAATCGATGTTTTGAAAATACCGAACCCTAACTCTATTTACTATGATGAATAATTTTCTCCCAAAATCACATAATATGAATTAGTAAAACATTAAGTGAATAAAGAAAAGCAAGCGGATCTTTATAAACTTTCCCACAAACAGCAAAATGTTTGAAAATAATAGAAAATGTAAGATATTTTGAATGAATTCGGTACCTTTCCAATGCAACGTTATATTTTGATGTTTTTTGTTGATTTTCATGCGACAGCCAAACACTCTGCACAAACACTTATAAAATGCATTATTCTCCAAGTTTGCACACTATAAAAAAGCATAATTATCGCCGATTAACTCTAAATTTCCTTCATTTTCGAATAAAAACAAGTCCGGATGACAACTGATGTACTTGTTGTTGACGGACACAAAACATGGCGACCGGCCGCAAAGAGGTATTTTGTGACGTCACCAAGACAATGTTGTCATTTTCAGTCATGATCAAACTACTGTTGTCCTTTTTTTACTCATAATTATCTTCATTAGTCAAAAAGAGATGCCGATATGTCAGTAACTCTGCTGTCGAATTACATCACACTTCTATAAGTAACTGTTTGTATAGATGTTTATGCCAAGTCTATTCTTTATTCCTTAGTCTGAGGTTCCACGGCCTCTACGGCACAAGATTTTCAGTATATTATATTGTACTCTGTGGTCAGATATGAAATGACATAGGTACGCAAACAAACCTAAAAAAAACGTAACAGTACCAGTACCATCTTAGTACCATTGATCTATGACAAAGAAATAGGGTAGGAGCATCCCTTCGGTTAGAGGAGGCGACATACATAACGCTAACATTTACTATTACCCAAGTACCATAGATAGACAAACAATACACAAATTTGTCTTGTTTGTCTATGCTATTACTAATAATAAGAGGAAAGATTTGATTGTTTGAATCAAGGTTTGAATTGAATAGGCACCGAAACTACAGATCCGAATTGATTTTTTTTTTTGCACAGTGTCTGTTTTAAAAATGTATTATTATCGAACTTTTTGTTACAAACGTGCAAAGCTGCGATGGAACACTAGTTTTTAATAGTTTCACCTATAATGTAACTCTGTTACCTAACTTTAAGATAGCTGTTTGTTGTGCCTTTAATAAATAAATCCCATACAAAAATGTGACGTCGCGAATACCATCTCACAGATAACATAATGCAATCGATGGTTTTGTTTTATTTTTCGAGCAAATTGGTAGTTGAGAGATGCAAAACATGAAATTTCAATACCTTAGTTCAACAAAAATCAGCTTCTAGTTCCATTATACACTCAGAGATGTCGCTAAAAGTGAACCAGCTAGCGCTAGATCGCGCTAACGAAGCGTTTCACGAAAATGGTCAAACTGGAACCATTATTTGACTAGGCTGAAAGAATATAGAGATGGGACTTTGTGGACGAACCACTGTGTCCTTGTGTTTTTGAAAGGACACTATTTTGTTTAAAGTTGTCCTATAATTTACATTACATGAATAATTAAAACGGCTGAGACACCACACATGCTAAATAATCTAATCATACCATATACATAACTGTATGAAATTTGATTTGTCTAAGTGCTCATTTTGTAAGCCTAAAGAAATAAAGTTATTGAATCTGAATCATAAACCTACAAAATAAAAATATCTACTACATACTAAAATAACATTAGATATAATTAAAAATTAAAATTATGTACCTACTTAGGTACATTTCAATGGTAAAAATTGTTATACATTATTTTATATACACATAATTATATAGGTACTCCTTTGTTAAGGGATGAAACGTTGGTGTCCTTCCAACATCCAGAACAACACACAACACAACCCAGTTCGTAGTTAACCCGCTTAAATTCATAATGAATTCGTTTAACAACAATAACTCGTGTTTAATCGATTTTTCCAAATGTTTCTGCATTTCTGCTCATGTTTACGATAAGCGTAAACACAACAAATACCTTCTCGTAAAATGTAACAAACTCACCTCTCTGATATCTGCTCGACTGCTCGACATTAGCGAAGTATCCAATGTAGCTAGATATATCTATAAATAAATATATATTTACCTAGATCTTACTTATTTAAAATTAATTAAATTAATGTATGTCTGCTAATGATAAGCTGTTGAAACTATAGGTACCTACACCTTATACCTAAGATCTTTTCTGTACAACAGTTAACAGTAAAAATATTTTTGATTCTGATTCTATCATACTGCTTGTAGGTATCTTTGCTCGTATTTAAACGACGTCTCTTATATGAGATGGCCTCAGCACAGAGGCCAGAAATTCAACATCCTCTTTAGGCTTCGGTAAGGTGATAGATATTTTGCTCTTGAAGATTATATCGTCCGAGTTTATTTATAGCTCTTCTTGGATGTTGCACTCAAGGCCACTGGAAGAAAAAATGCTAGTTGAACTCTCGTTATCCCTACATATTATTTATGTAGTACCGCTAGTATAAAATAAATAATTTTATACCAGCAGCGGTCTGTCCCGGCTTCGCACGGGTATTTAACATATTAAGTGGATTTTTTCCTGCGGGTCCCTAACTTTTTTGAATCCCTAAACATTCTTTATGCTATGTTCATCAGGGAACTTTTAGGATTCTAATGTGAAAGAATCTTTCAAATCAAGAAAAAATTAATTTTCAGGACTGCTAGTATTTTATATTACTAGAGGCTCACATCTAGAGGTAAATATTAAAACCTAGACCGTCCCTGACCCAATATGTCAGCAGGATTAGTTTATCAAAGAGTTCCTATTAGTTTCCCTTTGAGATTCTAATTGCTTTAGGGGGGCTCCCTTCATACTATTCTACCATCAGCCTATTTTAAATCGTCGAAGATCCTAGATCCCAAAGATCGCAGCTGATGTGTCAGACAAAAGTCGTGCTTGGGTAGGCTTTTTTTGTCTCTTGTAACCTATATAGATATCAATTGCTATGCTTGGCCTCCTGACCAAAACATAGGTACTTTTAAATTAACAAAAAAAAGTCAAAGTTTATTTCAAACGTAAGCCACTATTTAAAGTTATGGGTTACAATTTATAGTTGGTTATATTAGTTATATATAACGAACTATATATTTTTTATAATTCAAGTCTATGTAGTCTTAAAAGTAAAGTGTATAAATGAAAGAATAATAAATATTGAACGTTTTTTATTACAAGATAACTTATACCAAGCAGTTATTAACAACAAATAAATACAACGTACTAAGGTACTGCCGCCGTACAGTTCACGCCATTTCATGGCACATTCAAGTCAATATAGCCGATTCTCACACAAGACCAGTTAAGTTGCCGATGTATAAGATAGTCATAGCGTTGCCATGTATACTTTTTATGTATAAAAATAAAAAAAAATGCACATTATTACATATGAACACCTAGACAGCACAAAAATGGTCGCAGATTTCTCCAATAATAGTTACATATTTGGTGGTTATTTATCGAACATTATAATAATCTTCTTGGAACATTATTGCCAATAAATTAGGTCTAGATTTAAGGACACACTTCTAAATCTATTTAGCAGCACAGCTTGCTCTTGGAATATCAGCTCAATCTCAGTAAAGACAAGACTTACTTTTGTATGTTGCAATACGATCAAATACCTCGGCAGACAGAATTTCGAAAAATATTGTGAGAATGGCCTTAGGGCATTTCATACATGGGCATATTTACACGCGATTCATAGCCTCATAAATAGATATCTGAATAAAATGCCAAGTCTATTCCATTTATATTTACAAGTCCCAGGGACCTTGCTCTTTATAAGTATAGGACGAGTAACATATACATATACTTCTGTAAAATAAGTTTTAAAGCCGATTTTTCAATCGTCAAATAACTTATATCTAAAGACTGGTTATATAATTTATTTTGTATAGGGTTGAGATAACAATATAATTCTACAGACATAAGTTACTTACGATTAAAACAAATATTAGATTATTATAAGATGTGTCGTCTCGTGACATAATAAGGTAGGTACATAAGCTTTCGCGGCGACATTAGCCACTAACTGTAATTTAATACTAGAATGAATAAATCTACTACTTTTTGAGTTTCAAAACCCTCTAAATACTAGTTTACTTTACATTGATTTAGATAAGGATAAGGAACTTATTTAGAATGATACAGTATTAATATTTTTCACCATACAGGTTAGGTATTTTTACATGTTTACTAGTTTCTACTTTGCAAACTTTATTTGTGCCTATATCATCATTATTGGTTAACATCCAATATAAATATTTAGAATTATAACATAAGGGTAATATCATCTATTTCCCAGCATTGTATAAAAATAAAATCTCATAGTTCAAATGCCTCAAATTTAGTTTTAGAATTTTATTTTATATACCATAAAGTTTGGTAAAATTTTTACTGTATTGTCAGCCGACCGCGTTAAACAATCTGTTGTATATAAATTTAGTAGATACATATAAACGGAAATAAAAACAATTTGAATCAGAACATAAAAACGTAAGTGCATTGGGTAAAATCCATGATTTCTAGAACAGATTACATTTAGAGCTAAAATGTACGATCTCTGAATTGTGCAAGATTGGAATATACATAGATATAATTATTAGTACTATTTTAACGGGTATTTAAAATAGTACTAATAAATAAATATATTATAATTTATCGCGTTTTTTTTTTAATTTTTCTCGACGTTTCAACAGGTTTGCACTCTGTCGTGGTCACGAGATGACTCAGTCATAAAAAAAACGCGATAAAATAGTACTAATAATTATGTGTTCAGATCGCGTAAGTTTAAAAATATTTATACATAAATATATCTTTTCTCGAGGATATCATCAGTTGAAAGGTAAAAATATAAAGAAGAAAAACGTACAAAGTTCATTACAATCTGAGAATCACTGTTTTGTTTAACCTTTTACTACAAATTTGAACAAATTACTAGAATAGGGTTTACCTGAATGACGTCATCTCTCATACTATCCTGCTCAGTGCAAACAAATCTGAGGCGACAGCGTGCGATGACATTCTCAATGCATACGTAATGTCAATAGGTTATATCATAAATATTTTGTTGCGTAAATATAAAAACGAACAAAAATGAAAGAAATGGAGGAAGTCTTTTGCCGTTAGCCTTGCAGTGGAAAAATGCATATTGAAAATAAATAGTTCCTAGCCTTCAGGATGCTTAAGTTTCAGAGTTCCACATCACTTTGGTATTTGCACGAATGTACCTTGTCGTTTTACACATCCTTTGCCCAGCAGTGAGGTACATACTCAGAATAAAAAAAATCGTGCCGTATTATATACAATTTCCTTGTAAATGTATTCTGGCGACAGTAACCGCTAAGTTTAAAGTTTACTTCTCTTTGTTTAACGCGTCTATGAATTCTTCTAGTTTCTCTTGGACTTGCCTTACTTTCTCTGTGGACAAACAATATCATTTTAGTTCTTTTGACATGACAATGAAAAAAAACAAATACGTGTTCCTGAGTGAAAAGCGCGACTCAGCAAACGTAGAGTAGGAAGCCCTTGGGCCAGGTGTTTTGACGACCTGCTCTAGACTGCTGGCAGATGCTGGATGCGATAAGCTGAAGACAGGGCGCTATGGCGCTCATTAGGGAGGCCTATGTCCAGACTAACATGGGCAGATGATGATGATGAAAAGAAATACGCAGGTATATAATATTTATAAGTAAATAATGTTGGGAAATGACAGCGGTCAAGAGAAAAATTAGTACAAAAAGTTTTAGTGAAGAGAAAATCAATAATATCTAATTTCTTAATTTTTAATTATTAATTTACTGTATGAAATTTGTCGTAGTGCTTATTTTGTAAGCTGAAAGAAATAAAGTTATTGACATCTGTAATCACAGAGGGGAAAAAATTCAGATAGGTACTTATTATTTATTCGTAATTATTTATAGTAATAAATTTATATTATACAATGAATACTATACTGCAATGAAAGTGGGCTTAATATGTAATTTAGTCCAACTTACTTAATTCTTCAGCTAATTCTATTCTTCTGCCGGACAGCAACTTCTTTTTGAGTTCTGGGTCCGCCGCCATCTGTAAACATAACATGTTATAAGAAACAGCGGTCCGCCCTGGCTTCGCACGGATCCCTAATAAGTTCAACACGTCGGGTTACATTGTTGAAGTTTTCATACGGATATATAACTTTTTTAAAACATTCTATAGCGTATATTCATCAGGGATAATGTAGGATTCTTATGGTGAAAGAAATGACACAGGTCGTGTCAATCTTGTATGGAGTTATGGTCGGAAAACGTAGGGTATGACGCTCTATGGGATATAGAGCGTCATACCCTACGTTTTCCGATAGGTGAGAAAACGATCTTCTCTAGACTGCTGGCAGGGGGGGGGGGGTCTACGTTGCGAGTAGAGTGGCCGCTGTCCAGCAGTGGACTAGCATACAGCTGATGATGATGGTAGAGTGCCCGATATGCATCCAACAGTGCAGGGGCAACCATGGAAAATTCTAGTTAGCATACAAGATTATATACAGACAATAGCCTACAGACAATACTGTTGGCAGTAGTGTTTATTGACAGATAGACAATAGCCTACACGGACAATCTCGTTGGCTGTGGTGTTTATTGACAGATAGACAATAGCCTACACGGACAATCTCGTTGGCTGTGGTGTTTATTGACAGACAGACAAAAGCCTACACAGACAATCTTGCTGGCTGTTTATTGACAGACAGACAGAGAATAGCCTACACGGACAATCCTTCTGGCTGTGGTAGTTTTGGACAGATAGACAATAGTATACACAGACAATCTTGTTGGCTGTGTTTTTTTTGACAGACAATATAATTAGCTGTGGTTTTTTTGACAGATAATAGCCTTTACAGACAATCTTGCTGGCTGTGGTGTCTGTTGTTAGACAGTGGTATGGTACCTCGTCGAGAGTCTCCCTCAAGTCGCGGTCCAGCCGCGCGGCCTCGCGGTTGGCTATCTGCTGGCGCAGCGCGTTGGCAGTCGTGCGGAGAGTTTGTTGCACGCGCCAGAACATCACCACCTCGCAGCACTCCTGCTGGTAAACAACAACACTTGATAATACTCGTATGTAAGACTTGATAATACTACTATGTATGACTTTATAATACTAGTACGTATGAATGTACTAGTGGTTTATTTTACAATAAATGATGCCCGAAGTAAAAGCTAATAAAAATCTTAATAAACAAAGAAAAGTACAATTAAATAACCATATTAGAACTAGTATTTACAACGAGCTAACTGCAGACTGTTGCATACAAACTACCAGGTAGCTCAACCAGAGCTGGTCAGTATCTGGCGCAGCGCATGAGCATTGCCATACAGCGAGGCAATGCAGCCAGCGTCTTGGAACTGGTATTGATAAATATTTAACTAGTATTCTGTGACGTGTCCAAGAGTCCTGTAAGATCTCAAGGAAATAAAGCACTTTGATTTTGATTTTATAATAAATTTAAGTTTCCTTACCCCTGTGCCATTCTGTTGGCTGTACAAATAGAAACTTTTCCGGCAGTCGCGCGCTCGGGTCAACGCTTTCTGAAGGAAATTCCTGAAAACACATATAAGTTAGAATACTTTGAATACACATGGCAGAGAATGGTGGCTCACGATAATAGTTTTGTCTCTCAGCAATCATATTTTCACAGCTCAACATGCCTTTCCAAACAAAGCTTGTTTTTAAATTATTTAATATTATCAAATGTGAAATGAAATGTGTATATTTGTAAGAATATGTTGCAATGTAAGTCTTAAAATTAACATATGACCAGATTATATTCTAACGTAAGTGTGCAAATTTTAAATAAAAAGTTAATTAATTGATTATGAAGACATACTTTTGATTTATGGAATAATAACACTTCCTAAGAAGCAATTTTTTTCAATTGGAAATGAATTATATCTCCTGATCTTGTTTAAGCCGGCAAACTAATTAAATTGTTTATTTTAACTCGTAATGGCTGCTAAATAAATAAATAATAATAATATATTATAATCACCACGCTTGGCAGGCGGATTGGTGGTTCAAAATAACCTTCCTCGGGTAGGTTTCTTCGGTTCTCGTAACACACACGGGTTGAGTTGGAGGGGTCAATTCTTAGGCGACGACTCGGTCAAGATGTGATATTAGTATCGTCTAGAGTAAACATAGACAGGTAGACTTACTTGAGATATACAGGTTTCCATGTTTCTCTGATATATTCATTGTCCACTTCGATGCCTTTTCTCCTTAAGTTGTCTCTAACCGCCACCACCTATAGACAAAACAAATGATCTGATCAAATGGTAGGAAACATAACCGTGTGACGTCACAATGTGTGTTCTAAATACGATTTGGTTCGATTCCACGCCGCTGTCTTGTCATATCTGTGAAACGCGTTGGGATTGGCAATAGTGATTAAAGGCCCAGTAATAGATACTCGATGTCCATAGATAGCCGTAATGTGTACATTACCTCGTCGTACATGAGCTGCGGCCGCGTGACGCCGAGCCGCTCGAGCTCCCCGCGCACCTCCCCGCGGCGCGCCTGCTCCTCCGACGTGTGCTGCCAGTACAGCCAGCGCTCGCGGAAACCAGGACCTGGCACCACATAACACAATGTTATTATAGTCATTTGTTTCAGGCAAACTACGGCCCGTTTACAATATATACGTTATTATGTTTAAAAAGCCCGAGTATCTGTTCGCAAGGCCTTCGCCACACATGACGGAAAATCCGTCGTCGAACTTCCGTTGCGGTACAACATTGAACGTCATAGAACGACCATTCTTCCGCGTAGTTTATCCGTTGTTATACATTTATATGCAATAACATGTAGCATTCCGACGCGTAAGATCCGCGACGGATTTTCAGCCAAGTGTGGCGAAGGCCAAAACTTTACTTCGTCTCCGGTGAAAGGTTACGGTCTGTAAGATCTGCTCTATTCTATAAAAATAACAAGACTGCAGATTTCAGGGGTAGTTTCGGGTATTCGGCTACGAAGTGCTGGAATAATATTCCACCCCCCACCCGCAATGATAACACGAAGTATACATTTAAATTAAAGGTATTTAACCAAAATCGAATTTTTCATACGGATCCTTAATTTTTTTTAAATATTCTCTATCCTACTTCTATAAAATTATATTTAAATACATTATCACCATCAGCCTATGTTAGTCCACTGCTGGACATAGGCCTCCCCTAATGATAGACTGATAATAATGATGATGATGAAATACATTATATTTCTATAAATATAACATGTTCATCAAAGAAAATTTTGGATTCTAACGATGAAAAAGAAATTAAAATCGGTCCTGCAGACCGTACAACCATTAATCTCGGGGCGGGAATGGAACCCACCACCTCCAGGCAGTTGGTAACGGTTGATGCACTGACCGGTGAGTTGTTTGAGCTGTTCCTGCGTGTCCGCGAGTTTGTCCGTGAGCGCGCGCTCCATGAGACTGACGCTCGCGTCCCAGTCGGCGCGCGACGCGACCATGCGGTCTTGGAGCGCGTTCAGCTGCAGGACTCTTAGCACCTGGGGATCATATTATGAATAAATATCCGTTGACGGGTAAAATCTTTTGTGCGATTCGATAAAGGTCTTGATTTTGAGTATTTTAGTATTTTTGTTGGTTATTATATGCGCGGTCAATGTCCGGTGTTTTTTATCATATAGTGAAGTCAGTTGCGCGCGCGGCGCTCGCTCGCGACCCCTCTCAGCAGCGCGTGGAACTTTTCGACTCCATCGAAGTCGGAAGCTAGGCACGGCTCGTTTGGCGGGAAGATTTGATCGTTTTCAAACCAAGCCGTTGAAAGTAAGCCGGGCGGAATGCTTGTGATGAGGCAAGGTGTTGACCTTGCCTCATCACAAGCATTCCGCCCCGGCTTCGCACGAATTTCAAGTTTTTTTACACGCTCGTTGGGTTACATTATTGGAGTTTTGAGAGGGATCCCTAACTTTTGATATATTTATTTGCGTCATTGGATACAGTAAAATTGTACAATAATACAATAGGAATAATAAAAATGGAATGGAATCATTTACAAGATTAAAAACATAAAATGCAATGCATCTAGGATCTTAGGTACACTTCCAACTGGTATTGGTATGGATCAGTTGAATTTTAGCAATTGATACTCACATCTTGAGCTCGCTCTTCCCACTCGTGCCTGCCCAGGGCTTCCGCCACCGCCTGAAATATATATTAATATTATAATAAAACAAACAGCATAACCAAATAGATGTGATATTTTTGTAAAGAAACCTCCTGAACCTAAAATCCTCCCTGATACGCAATTTACATTCATTTTCGGTTTGAAATACTTACAAATAATATTTTTTTAAAAATGGTTGTTTGAAACTAATGCCAAACAAGCAAAGGCTGTCATCGAGTTAGGCTGGAGTATCGATAACAAGCATCATACTAATATTATAAACGCGAGTTTGTAAGTGTGGATGGATTTTTGTTACTCTATCACGCAAAAACTACGAAACGGATTTTGATGAAACTTGGTCACAAGTAGTCTATGATATGACCTGGAATGACATATGGGCCATTTTTTATCGGGAGTTACTCGGGTGAAACCGCTGGCACCCGCTATTTATATAATATTTTGAAGAAAACGTGATAATTTCTTATGATACAAGAATAATTTTAAGTACTTATACGTATTCTTGAGTGAAGACAGTGACTTGGCAAACGTAGAAGACGACCTGCTCTAAACTGGTGGCAGATGCTGTATGCGGCTGAAGACAGCGCGCTATGGGGCGCCGTCGGCAAGTGACTATGACAGTCTGCTGTTATACACATGCTTACCTGTTGTTTGAGGGGCTCGTACAGCTGATCCGAGGCCCCGCCGGCGTTCAGCAGGGCTGCGAACTCGGCCGCCAGGGCTTCGCCCCCCGCGCGCACCGACGCGGCGGGGAGCGCCGTGTCGGCCCATTCGCGGAGCTTTATGTCCACTTGCGTGTTGAATTTATCTGGGAAATATATGCAAGATCATATATGTAAGTTCTTAAGGCTTTAATAATAGTGATCTATGAAAGATACTCAGCCGGCAGCAGTGTCAACATTTTTGCCTAATACTCAGCTCAAATGTAATTTATAAGACCAATTTACTTTATGATTGATGGATCTTGTTTATTTACTAAAGATTGTTACTTGCCAATAGTTTGGCGATGATTTGAACTATCAAATGGTTCTATGTAGACAGAGCAACTACTGTGGCGACTTACAACTAGCTGTTTAAAAATATATGAAATTCTTAATAAGTTAATACGACATATATCATAAAGTTAACTAAAGTTGCTGTCTTCTACGAAGTAAACTGACAAAACTATATTAAAATTAATGGGAAAGTTTAGATGCCTGTTTAACTAATTAACTAGGCTGAAATATGTTTCGACGTAGTTCTATCAAAATGAATGAAAACGAAAGAATGACCTAATGAATACAATAAGACAAGATGACTTACCATACTACGCGAATTTAACTAAAAAGATTTCATACTACACAACAAATAACTTAACATCTTACTGAAATCAATATCGTAAGGGTCAAGCCATATAGTAGGCGAGTTGGGATTGTCCTTATCGTTTGCTGTTTCTTTTTGTTGGAACTTAATCTTGCGAGGCATGAACGCTGGGGGAAGGGAGAGGAATAAGGGTTAGAATGGAGTGGAAATTAACCTAATAGAAATTGCCATAAATTGTATTTTGTATTTCAATAACTAATATTTTATTTATCTCTTTCAGCTAAGTAAACATAACTTCTGGCATCTTCTTTAGGTGTATTTTTTGACTTATCAAAAGCTTTTGATTGTGTTCCTCTCGAAAAATTTATGAGTAAATGTCATATTAATAATACTATTTAAAATGCTGAACAATTCATACAGCATCATCTAGCCCCTAACCAAGGTTGGGATACTTTAGATTTTTTAATTCTTATTGAGAGACAAGGTAGAAAGAGTTGACGTTCATGGAAAAATATCAGTCTTCGGTGGTGGTCTATTGTTACAATAGGTGTACCACAAGGATCTGTTTTCTGTCCATTCCTATATTTAGCTTATTTAAACGACATGGCCGATATTAATAATAGGTGATGTACATCTTACCGACGTTATCATGAGCCGCAGCAGCGGCCGGTAGATATATCGTGTTGAACACCACATCACTAGCGGCCGCCCACAGCGCGCCCTGCAATCTCGCCTCCCACTGCGCAGCGGCCACGGCAGAGAGCTCCGCTGATTGGTCGAGCAGCTCTGCGCGGGCACGTTCGAATACTTCGTCTCTGTCTAGCTCACGTTGTCTGGAATAGAAAGTTTATGTTAAAATTTCTTCAGTAATGGTAGCATGAAAAGCGCAGAAAAAAATAAATTAGGAAAATGATATAAATATTAATATTTAATAATCTATGTAGTACAATGTCAAAGTCTTGCTTGATGGACTGTTGTTATGTGCATAACCATTGTATACATTTAAATATACAGATAAACCTGAAATAAGTAGCCCAGTTTCTTTTGAGTACTTAATGATCCGGACTTTGGGAAACTTCGATAATTTAAAATAAAAAAAACTACACGTCCTATCGATCTATCAATGCCAGAGTTTCGTTCTAGTTCTAAAAATGATAATAAGTATTGGTTTTTATGATAATACTGAGATGAAACAAAATTGCGACGCACGAGATTGCGGTTTCGACTCCCGCCTCGAGAGAATATGAGAGATCTGCAGATATTTTGTTCAGGGTGTTCCGGGCGTTTTCTTCATATAGTAAAAAAATTTTTATCTGTGTAATATTAATGTACTAAGTATATCAATCATCTAGTAGCCATAACACAAGTTCTGCTTAGCTTGTGGCTAGGTGATGCTTTGAGATTTCCCAGCATTTATTAATTTATTTAAATAAAAAAAACTATACTTACATCGATGCCGGAGTTTTTCTCCAGTGCTAAAAATGATAAAAACTTGTCGTTTTCATGATAATACTGAGAGTTTTATTCTATCTAGTGCGTACATGCACTACAGGCCCTACAGGCACGGCGCGAGTTGTCTGTAAGAGAGCGGTGTGTGTGTGAGGGTACCTCGGGAAAGAGTTCTTCCACTCTGTCTCGAGGTTGAATCGCTGCGCCTTGAAGGCGTCGGCCTGCTGCTCGACGCTGGCGCGCACCATGCGCCAGAAGCACTCCGCCACCGCCAGAGACAGGTTGCGCGTCGTCACCTGCGAGGGGGTCACCAGCCCGTCCCTGGAGGTACACAAACAACACATGCGATTAATAACACTTACAATGATATATACTAATGTACTAGTGGTTTCTTTTTCACTTCTTCCACTAGTGAACAAAAAATTGAAGTGAAGAGAACTCAATAATATGAAATTTGACTTGTCTAAGTGCTTTTTTAATTTTGATTTTGCCTCTTTTGTAAGCCTAAAGAATTAAAGTTATTGAATCTGAATCTGGGGTACCTTGCCCGTACCTGGAGGAACACAACGACACAAACGATTAATAAATGGGCCCCTAGTCCGTCCTTGGAGGAACACTACAACACATATTATAAATAACAGTTACATTGATGAATCAAAGGTTTTCAAAAAAATATTTGAGCGTCTGGTCAACCAGCCATGACAATATATGAGTGGAGCGAGTAAAAGCGAACTCACTTGAACAGTTTGGAGGACCTGAAGAACCGCTCCTCGTACTCGCGGATGCTCTGTATGGAGTCGTCCTTGCGGCTGCGGCCCGTCACCACGGCGTAGTAGCCGAGCGCGCGCATCGGGAACAACTTGCCTTCGAGGATGCGGCGGATCTGGCGACATTACCATAATGTTCAACATCGATTAGGTAGAATCAACTGCCTCAAAATCACTAAAGTTAGTCTAAGAATATGGAATATGACTAAGATGATATGGAATATGGAGAGTAATAGGCCATATTCTTCCCTTAACTTGTTGCTTTGCGCTTTAAGGTGTGCCTCAGTTTAGAAGATTTTAATGTTTGATAGATAGATAAAAGTTTATTTTCTACAATGAACACATACAATATATTTTTGTCCACGAAGAAAACGAAATTGTGTCCCTGTGCTATCCCGCGGGAACATGACATAGGGCTAAAAAGTATTCTATGTCCTTTCTCCCGGTCTAAACAAAAGCTGTTCAGAAGTTTAGGCGTGAAAGACGGACGGACAGACAGACAGAGTTACTTTCGCATTTATAATATAGTAAGGATGAATCCTTATTTCCCTTGGTCAGGGCATCACACGTGTACCTCTGGACCAATTTTGCCAAGTCTTTTTTTGTTGTGTTTGTTACCATCGCGAGATAGTTCGTATAGAGCACGGGTAACCCCGCGTAACGCATCTAGGCCTTTATTCACTATTGCCAATCCCAACGTGTTTCACAGATATGACGAGACAGCGGAATCGAACCAAATCGTATTTAGAACACTTTGTGACGTCACACGGTTTAGGCAAGGAATTTCCTATTTCATAGAGAATAAGGGTCCTAGTCTAGTTATACACTCACCCTGTTCGGGT
Organism: Eupithecia pulchellata; assembly: GCA_963931895.1. Taxonomy (NCBI): domain Eukaryota; kingdom Metazoa; phylum Arthropoda; class Insecta; order Lepidoptera; family Geometridae; genus Eupithecia; species Eupithecia pulchellata. The sequence goes on along the minus strand of OZ007546.1, from coordinate 7,424,604 downwards.
TAGCGAGGTTCTCCTCCGCCAGGTCGACCTTGGTGAGTACGAAGATAGTCCGCTTGCCGGTCGGGTCGCACGACGACACTAGGTCCGTCACGTTGCTCCGCTCGGCGTCCACTGAACCGTCCTGGTAATAATAACAATCATTATTTAACAACTTTCGTAGCCTGACTATTTCATTATGGATAAGGTTCAAGTTACTGCTTACATTCGTAATGTAAAAAAAACATGGTTTATGCGAATCGCTTAATATAATGTATAAACATAGTTTATTTAAATCACATAAACACGACAGTAGAGCATAAACTAAAAACTTACAGGCAGTTAATTAAAATAGGAACTTTTTTAGAAAGTTACATGTAAATATAAAGCAGCTTATATTATAATGAGGAATGATTATAATGTAATTTATTTATTGCTTATATAATTGACAAGTAATTCTAATAACAATCAAATGTACATATGTTACTTAAAATCTAAGTGTATATAATCTACATGCGTTGATTGTATTAGATTGGCCTTAGATGTCTACGCTAGGCTTGAAAAACCTGAGTTATAGACATGAGACAGGTTGCATGGGACACCATGTATATAGGGTAAGTACAACACAGGTCTTTCCATTATAAAAACTTTCATATTTTTAAACTTTAAAAGAACAATTTTTGCACTTACTTGTATACACAGTATGATGGCATTAGGGTTCTCCATGTACATCTTAGACATCTGCTTGATGGCGTCGCGAGTGTCCGCCGCCATGTCCACCGTTTGAGTCTGACAATTAACACACGTTTGTCAAATTATCATGACCAACTTATAACAGAGAATCTATCGTTGACTATAGTTATGTGCGCGTGCTTAATTTTGATGATTGAGCAAGCGAAGGATTCTATAACAGAATTACGAGCGTTAGAGAAGGAATTAAAAGAGCAATTATAATCCTTCCATGGGGATGAAAAAAATTCTGGACTTGACTTCTTTTTTACGGAATATGTGCCTGATTTGTTACTTTTCTGTCAGCATCTCAGTTCATATAAATTTCAAAGACATGGAAAAGACGCGTTGCGGGTTCGATTCCCGCCTCGGGACAAATATTTTCACGATCTGCAAATATTTGTTCAGGGGTTCTGGTCGTTTTCTATGTATAATAAAAAATATCTATCTATTTAATAATATTGTATTACGTATATCAGTCATCTAGTACCCATAACACAAGCTCTGCTTAGCTTGGGCCTAGATGATGCTGTGTGGGTTAGCATTATTTATTTAATCTGTCTGTCTGTAGTGTACATACGGAGATGACCCCGGGCAGGTCAACGAGCACCATGCGGTGCAGGCCGGGCCCCTTCACGGACATGGAGATCACGTCCGTGGAGACGGTGCGCCCCCCGCGGACACTGTTCCGCATGCGGAGCTCCACCTCTCTGGGGACAAACATGTGCCATTGTCTTAGGCTTATTGTGTGAGCCTAAAATAGTTATTGAATCTGAATCTGTCGCTTTTAACTTAAACTTTTAATTTTTAGAGAAAACATTATATACATCTATCAGATCAATAGTATTGGCATTGTGGGTAGACTTAGATAATGAGTGATGTATAAAATGTAGGTGCAGGTAGGAGCAATAGAAGAATGAGTGCTACCACTAGAGTCGTTTCATTCCTGCCTATATTAAATAATACTTTAACAGGCATGAAGAAGTAAAATAGATGAACTTTCGCATTAACAATATAGATATTATACATGTGTAACTTACTTCCTGAGATCCGCGAGATCAGACTCCTTGTTCAGGTCGAACTCTCTCGAGGAGTCTCTGAACTGCGCCACGTGGTACGGACCCTCCGATAGCGTCACCTTCACTGGAGCCCTGGCGAGAACATATTATAGCAATCTCAAAGTCAAAATCAAAGTGGTTTATTTCCTTTAGACCTTACAGGACTCTTGGGCACGTCACGAAATACAAGTTAAATAAGAAATAAAATGGGAAATAAAGTGATCACTTTGATTCATTGTTCACTTCAATCTTTTTAAGGTAAAGTAAAGAAGTTATTATACCTATTAGTTACAAGTTTAATATTCAAGTAATTAGACTAATATGACATAATTTCTGGATTTTTATCTATAGGTTTTGTTTGACTATTGAATATTTCTTTTTAGTTCAGTGCATACACACAAATCGCCACTGTGATACTGTCTCGGCTACCTTATCAACTTATTGTAAGGGGGCTAATGTGATGTTAAGCTAGAATTATTGGTTTGAATAGAATAGGCTCCGTACCTACTAGACCGATTTGAAAAATTGTTCCACCATTAGAATCCTTCATTATAAGGTACTAATGAATAAAGGAAATTTTAAAATCTTTGAATTTTTGCCCGTGCCAAGCTCGGACCGTTAGTAATAACCATTTAAAGTAGGCTTAATTTTTTTGTATGGACAGAATATGGGGGCTAAGTAAGTCGTGGGAGCTGCATAGTTTACCTGGTGCACATCTCGCCGGCGCCGCGCGGGAAGATCCTGGCCTGCGCGATCATCTCGAGCACGGAGGTCTTCCCGGCGGACTGGTCGCCCACCACCACGACGCGCGGCAGCCGGTCGGCCTCGCCCGCCTCCCAGCCCGCCAGCGAGTCCAGCACCGACGAGTACATGTCGATCAGCGACCGCTGGAGGGTACACAATGTCTATCAGCGACCGCTGGAGGGTACACAATGTCTATCAGCGAGCGTTAGAACGTACGCAATGTCTATCAGCGACCGCTGGAACGTACGCAATGTCTATCAGCGACCGCTGGAACGTACGCAATGTCTATCAGCGAGCGCTGGAACGTACGCAATGTCTATCAGCGACCGCTGGAACGTACGCAATGTCTATCAGCGACCGCTGGAACGTACGCAATGTCTATCAGCGAGCGCTGGAACGTGTGCAATTTATTTTGATTATTTTTTTTTTGCGTTGCCTTTATTCACTATTCCCAACGCGTTTCACAGATACGACAAGACAGCCAGCGGCGTGGAATCGAACAGAATCGTATTTAGAATACTTTGCGACGTCACCCGGTTTGGGCAAGGAATTTCCTATTTCATAGAGAATAAAGGTCCTCAGGGGTTTTGCATCCGATGTCAAACCCCTAAAACCAGAATATTCTACAAGTTTATCGTACCTTCATCTTCCTGACAGACGGCTGTCTCCCTTGCTTCAACAACATATTCTGTTGCCTCAACTCTCTGTTTTCTTGCTCGAGCCGCTGGAGTTCCCTCTGGTACCGAGCTTGTAATGCTAGCACCTCCTCTTGTAATGCATGGACTCTCTTCTCTGGAAGGTAAGGTTTATTTTAGTATAATAACTTTCTTTATTGCGACGTAAGTTATATCATAGAGATGGTTCGAGAAAGGCAAGCTTAACCCTTAACGTTTGAGAAAGGCTAAGCTTGCCTTTCTCAACTTTTCTTTCAGCAAACTTACAGGTTTATTTTACTAAGGTCACTTGAGTATATATGAACTACCGGTATTAACATAGAAATTGGATATAGATTGAATGATTGATGGATTTTAACGAGTTGGGTTCACTTTGGAGTCTTTAGTGTCAACAGTAATAGTTGCAATAAAGACAATATGATACACCCCTCTGTAGAACAATTCCACCGATCTGCGATCCCCAACCCGCATGCCTAGCGTGGGGATTATGGGCAATAACCCCCAAATGAGAATACCCATTTCTCGATATTATTATAAATGGATTTAAGTACCATACTGAGCAGATTCATCGGCCGCTGATGACTGCGGCGGCGGCGGAGGCCTGCTCTTCAAGTTGTTGACTATCTTGGGCGAGGCTTCAGCTGCAATGCACAAATACAGCATCGTTTATTTTGCACAAGTAAACAAGTATAATGTAGTTTATAGTTAAATTCTTTATTTCAGACTTCATAGGTACATAAGTTACATAAAATTACAGTACAAATCAAATTTCAATAGTGAAACCATTATAAAATAGTCACATTAACTTAAAAGTTATGTAAAAATTTTTTTTGGGGGTACATCCTTTACTAGTAAAGAAAACTACAGTTAAATAAACAAATTAGAACTAGTATATACACATGAAACAATTGAGCTAACTGCAGACTGTTTCAAACAAATACAGGTAACACAACTGATCAATATCAATACCAGTTGTATTTTTTTTGTTTGTGTCCCCATGCTGGCTGCATTGCCTCGCTGTATGGCAATGCTGATGCGCATCTACATGTATCTTAGTTCCACACACTAGTTATTAATATCATGGAATCAGTTAAGCACTGCTCATATTACAAACATATGCATTTATTTAAAGGATAATTCAAAGCTTTATTTGGCTTTCGTATCATCGAGAGAGGGGTTATAAAGCTACTAGCTTCTGACTAAAGTTTTACTGAAAACTTAGAGGGTTAAATAAAGCTCAAGGTCCAGGATCGTACTGCAATGTTTATGATGTTAATGAGAGTGTGTAAAATAGTACAATAGCATAGGAAAATGACAAGGTGGGTTTGTACCAGAGATGTGCTACATATATAAAAATTGAATGTACCTAACTAAGACAATGGCTGTGTTGAAAGACATCTTAACAAAAAACAATACATATTTGAAAGTGTTTATTAATGTAAATAAGCCCTCCAATTTAGTGTAATTTTTCAGAAATATAATATCCAAAAAAATCAAGGTCTAAGAGACTTCACCTAAATCTCCCTCAGTTCATATTAAAGTTGATTTTTAGTAAATTTCTCATAAGTACAACCTAGGTTTTACTTTGAAATTATCTCACATAGCATTAAAAGCGAGTTTAATCCCAACAGAGCTAAAAGTTACACTCTATTGAGTTTTCGTTTTAACAAAAACAACTTCAGTAAAATTGCTTCATATTTTGAGAGTTGGCTAGGTATGCAACATATATTTAAATTTACAAGCAGCTCCCGCTTTGCATGGATACATATTAAACACAAAATTCAAAAATGATACATTTTTATACACATTGGTTTATTGATGAAGTTTTCATACGGTCCCTAACGTTTTTGAAAATATTCTACAGCCTATGTTCATCAGAGATAATGTACTAATCTGTCTAATAGTTTCAGAGCCTATTTAATACACACAATCAATAACTATTCGCATACTTTGCGTCGTCTGTTGAAATATAAGCACATAACATCTCTAGTGCAGACGCACCTACAAGATAACTCACCCAGTTGCGCATTGTTAGCGGCGGCGGCGGCCACAGCGTCCTCGTACCGCTGCGCGAGCCACGCCTTCAGCTCCAGCGCGCGCGCCAGCCCCGCCTCGCGCAGCCGCGGATCTGCGCCCAGGCGGAGGGGGTCAACCACACCTACCAACACGGACCTACTAGTAGCTGACGTAACGGCTACTAGCTGCTTGTAGTAACGAGGGGGCTCGACACGTCTAATGGAGGGCTGAGGTTTCAAGCAGATCTGACAACATGGACTTACTAGAAGCTGACATTAACGGGGCTGCTAGCTGTTTATAGTAACGAGGGGGGCTCCGCACATCTAATGGTTGGGCTGATGTAAGGATGGTTTCAAGTTTCAAGCAGACCTAACAACATTGACTTACTAGAAGCTAACATGAACGGGACTGTTAATAGTAACGAGGGGGGCTCGGCACATCTAATGGGGGGCTCATGTTAAGATCGTTCCAGGTTTCAAGCAGATTTAACAACATGGACTTACTAAAAACTAACATTAACGGGGCTGTTTATAGTAATGAGGGGGGCTCAGCTCATTTAAATGGGGGCTGATGTTAGGATGGTTTCAAGTTTCTGGCAGATCTAAAAATGCAGACCAACCACATTTAACCATATGGACCTACTGTAGTAATAATAAGGCTATTACTTGCTCGCTAACATATAGGGCTACTATCTGTTTACATTAATAAAACCAATGAAGTTTCTAATTCTATTAATTGTAAGGTATATTATGGATATGGACCAAAGTCTGGGATTGTTGTTTCGCAGGGGACTATCATAGGGGCTAACAAATAAAAAATAAGAGCCAACTGTACATACCCATCTCGATTTTATCACTAATGGTGTCCTTGGCATTGAGGAGTGTGGTTGTGAATCGACTCCACTGCTTGTTGTCTGGCAGTATCTCGTTCACCCAACCCATGTCTGGGAGACCATCTTTCCATTCTGTGTATTTCTGGAAACATTTAGTAGTTTTTCATTATATATTATGTGGGTTCAATAAGAATATGAATCTGCATGCCTTAATATGACGCGTAAACGGCGTAAATTAATTATTTTTAAATAAAATAGCGTTGGTTGGGTAGACACAGCTAAATTAAAAACAATGGCTTGAAGGATCAGCTCTGCTTACTTTTGGGAGAGATAGTATTGTGTGAAAATGTCCGGTTGTATTTATTTATTAGTACTTCCTAATTTTCAGGTTTTTACCTTATTGAGAGTCATTCCTCCACCCACAGCACCCCCAAGCACAAGATATCTTATCTTCAGGACTCCCCTTACAGCCCGGGCGATGAGCATGCCATACTGTCTTCTCGGCATGTGGACTGGAGCGGGGCGGTGTAGAAGCATGCTCCGACCTGTCCATATGGAGAAGGCTACTGCTCGCGTATCTAAAGCCTTCCATGATGATCTTTTGACCTGGGATCTGTAACGAGGTTTGTTTGGGAGATTATGAACATTCTTTGAACAAGTTTTTAAAGGTTTTTTGGATAGATATTCATATTCATTTATTTATTGCAAACATATACATTATAACCAGGGATCGGAATAGGTAGAGTTTTTAAGTACCAAATGACGTCATACACGCAAGAACGATAGCTTAGTATGGATATGGCTCATAATCTCGAAATTCATATACTAAATTACGTAATCCCGATATTCTTCAATTTATTTACGTAAGTATTTCGATTACGAAACATTTATTTGTATTCTAAAAATATAATAATTTATATTAATATAAGAAAAAAAGTGATTGATGATAGCGGTTTTTCTTTCTCAACACAGCTTGTAGGCGTAGACTTTTTTTATTTCTCATTCTATTGTGTATATTCCTGCCTTGTAGCAGGCGGGTTGCGGGGTGGACGTTGGGGATGACCAGTTTGAAAAGAGATTGGATATATATAGGTACATTTTTGTTCACCCGTTTGTTTCGGTGCGTTGAGTGTGCTTAAATTATGGATCCACGCCGTTCAAGTTACAAAACGTGGCTTTAATTAGCTTTTTTTGAGAAATTGAAATATCAAAAATATTTTACAATTCCCGATTCAAGGATTAAAAAGGCATATCCATGTTATGTTATCCTTGCCTTTTAACGTCATTAGGTACTTAAAAACTCTACCTATTCCGATCCCAGATTATAACATAGATTTAGCTTAGGTGGTAGTTAGCTTAGAAGTAAGTACATGTACCCTGTAAGGGTGCAGCAATATTTATTTATAAATTATAATTCGAACTAAGTAATAACCACAACAACAATAATTAATTTATGGAAAGAACTGGGGACATGCAGTTATTGCAAGGCGCAAGTATATGTTATGATTTAGATTTATCCTTTAGCTTAAAATTTTATGGAAATTCATTGGATTAACAGCTGATGTTTTGGTGCATAACTTTCAAGGTCAAAAACAAATAAGACCCTTCGTACGAATATCTGGCCGTCGGAAATAAATTTTACGGTTTAAATTATGATCCAGAATAATGAAGGGTCCTCAAGATATCAGTTATGGTACCGAACGGTATTAGTAGTAGGTTTTATGATGAAATATGGTAGGTAACCAAAGTTCAGGGTAGCGATAAATTTCTAGAAATAGTACAGAACTTGTAGATCAGCATCTTACCTCAGACGATTATGCAGGATTCTCGACATAATTTAGTAATTTCTATACTTTAACATGTATTTCATAACCAAATAACTCAACTTCAGAGAAAAATAATACCGTGAACAAAATATTTCATAACCTCTATCGGTAGTAGTAAATAATTACAGAATACTTTTGTTTGTGTTTAACTTAATCTTCGCTGGTATAAGCGTACACTATCAACTTGTAAATAAATAAAAATCAATTCATATTTTCAAATTTTTGACAAAATCCTTGACTTCTTTCGCAGATTTTGACATTTTGTTTAGAGAGTGAGTGAAATAAAAGAATGTGTGAAATGTGAGTGAAAGAAAAAAATATTACTTGTTCATTCGATCATTTCAGATTCAGATTCAAAGTGGTCCGGTGCACGCTGGGGTGCGTTCAGAGGCTCAGAGTGCGGTTGTTTGGTGTTTAACTTACCCAAAGGTTCAGAACGAGTCGGTTGTTTAACGTCAAAGTTGACATTATCATGACAAAACTGACGTTACAGTTGCCGGACGTTCGTTTGTTTTGCGGTTACTTTGAGGTAAATTGTATCTACTGACTGTAACTACGATCTATAACTGATAAATACTGAAAATTTTGAAATTTACTGTAGAAATCTTGATATTTAAGTAGATAACAAACTATAACAATGGAAAATATGACAGCTGTCAATGTCAGAGTGTTTTTCGTCGATCGAATTACACCGGTAAAAAGTTGCAACCGTCGGAGGTTGTGAACGCTCTAGTTAATAACAACCGAGCGTTTCTCCTGAGGTTATGAACGACCTAGTTGCACTCCGAGCGCGCTCGAGCGTAGGTTGTGAACGCAGCCCTGTACCAGTGTTATCAATAATAGCAATCTATTATCCTTACGCTCAGTAGGTACCTACCAGAGCGGAGCGATTACACTATTCTCAACAGATACATGGATGAAAGACTGGGCAGGGCTGCGTTCACAACCTACGCTCGAGCGCGCTCGGAGTGCAACTAGGTCGTTCATAACCTCAGGAGAAACGCTCGGTTGTTATTAACTAGAGCGTTCACAACCTCCGACGGTTGCAACTTTTTACCGGTGTAATTCGATCGACGAAAAACACTCTGACATTGACAGCTGTCATATTTTCCGTTGTCATAGTTTGTTATCTACTTAAATATCAAGATTTCTACAGTAAATTTCAAAATTTTCAGTATTTATCAGTTATAGATCGTAGTTACAGTCAGTAGATACAATTTACCTCAAAGTAACCGCAAAACAAAAACAAAACAAACGAACGTCCGGCAACGGTAACGTCAGTTTTGTCATGATAATGTCAACTTTGACGTTAAACAACCGACTCGTTCTGAACCTTTGGGTAAGTTAAAATTTACACCAAACAACCGCACCCTGAGCCTCTGAACGCACCCCAGTAAACCTTCCGATTCCATGGATGGTACAAATTTAATTCAACAAAACAGGTATTCAGGTACCCTTCGATCGATTCCAATCCAGTGAAAGAACAACGCACAGCGTAAGGTTCACCAGTTCCGTTGTAAGATTTTGTTCGAGTTGGAATAAAAATATTCGAATATACAGCACAGAAAAATTTATTGCTGTACAACGTTATTTACTGACCCAAAAATGAATATTTTTAACTCTCATAAACCAATGAGGACCCGTTTTATAGTCCTTGAAAATCTAAAACATAAAGTGCAAACATTTTTGTTCCACGACCAAAACTGACAAAGTTATAGGCAAAATACCGAACGAGGCTCACTGACCGCGCGAACGCAAGCGATGAGGTCGTCACAATGACCAAGCGCTTGCCGCCGAACCACTGCGCGGACTTATTTTGTTCGCGATACTCCTCCAACTAGAGCGTAACTTCACCAATTTGTTTGTTTAAAAGTAGAAGGTTATTATTATAATTTAACAAATGAGTGGTAGAAATACTACCTCGATATCGTTTTTTCGATCTACCTTAGGTTGATACCTTCATGGTATTTGATTATCTTAGTAATCATTTAAACTGAAATTCGTGGTTGGAAACTTCAGAGCCTCAGAGGTAAACATATCTCATTATCAACCTAATCAGAACAGCAGGATAATAAGTAGGTAGGTAGGTACACACACTTGGACTAGCCTATATAAAATACCTAAAAGTTTTAAGTTAGTCAGGGCAGTTGTGTTTGTTGTTGTAACTACCTACGCCGTTTTTTCAACATTGGTATGTAGATAAGTAGGTATGTACAAACTTAATTGTTTCTTCATGACAGTACATTTTTTGCGAATTTTCGGGTCATTTGGCATATTGAAAACGGTTTTTTAGGAGTAGGTACTAATGAGTCCCCGTACCAAAACGGCAAATGCATGTATTATGTATATAATGGTGTTCCTTTTACTCGTTTAGGTACGATACTTTTTAAATCATTGAAATCGGTCCATTGGTTGCGAAGATATTAAACATTTTGTAAAATCCAGCCGCGGGGCGGCCGTATAGACCGTGGTGACGTCACGAGCCCCGTTCCGCCCGCGCGCGCGTTCTCCGCCATTCATTTATTAAAGTTCACTCGATCTGGGCGGGTCGTGTAGTGCTTTTGTGGTTTTTACGTGAAAATATGCAGAATTATAAGTACTATGTAGTACCGAAATGTACTAATACTTCAATTAGTACTCCTGAAAAATTGTTTCCAATGTGCCAAAGGACCCGAAAAGTCGCAAAAAATTTACTGTCATGAAGAAACAATTAAGTTTGTACATACTTATCTACATAACAATGTTGAAAATAACGGCGTAGGTAGTTACAACAACAAACACAACTGCCCTGGCTGACTAACCTAAAACTTTTAAGTATTTAATATATGCTAGTCCAGGTAGGTAGGTAGGTACTACATACATACCTGGACTAGCCTACTTATTATCCTGCTGTTCTGAGTAGGTTGATAATGAGATTTTTTTACCTCTGAACTTTCCAACCACGAATTTTAGTTTAAATAAATAAATATAAATACAGAATGCTGGACAATCCACACAACATCATCTAGCCCCAAGCTAAGCAGAACTTGTGTTTTGGGTTACTGATATACATACATAATACAATATTATTAACAATATTATTTTTATTATACATAATGTATTTATGGATTTAAACACGAATAAATATTGTAACTTTGTAACTTTTAATTGTAAATCTTTCAAGCGATCTATTGATGACATTCGTTTTCTTTGTAAAAATTGTGATGTAGTAGCCCTTCAAGAAACATGGTTGCTCCCCCATGACGTTCCGTTACTAGGAACTACCTCTAGTGACTTTGAATATACGGGAAAGTCCGCTGTAGATACATCCGCGGGTTTGTTAAAGGGACGGCCTTATGGAGGAGTAGCCATTCTTTGGAGGAGGGGCATTTTCGATAGTGTAAGTATTTTAAAATGTAATAGTGCCCGTCTTATAGGTATCAGAGCTTCGATGGGTGGACGTTCTATTGTTGTATTGTCAGTATATATGCCAACAGATTCAGTGGACAACTTACCTATTTTCACCGAGGTTTTGGGCGAAATAAGTGCAATTGTGGAGAGTGAAACTGCGGAAAGTGTGTATGTACTAGGCGATTTTAATGCTCATCCCTACGAATTATTTTATAAAGAATTAATAAATTTCTGCATGGATCAGTCTTGGATCCCCGCTGATCTAGAAAAGCTAGGTCTACAGTCGGACACTTACACTTTTATTAGTGAGGCCCATGGATGTAGGCGATGGCTAGATCACTGTATTGTAACTCTGTCGGCCTGGCAAACTGTTGTTGAGGTGGGTGTCATCGAAGATGTTTTTATTTCCGATCACTTACCTCTTTCAATGAAATGTAATTTAAATATAGTGAGACCTAAACTGATGATCCGCGATCTTCCACGCAGCTCGGTAATATGGGGGGAGAAAAGTAATGTTCAAACAAGTAAGTACCTAGAATTATGCCATAAAGGACTACGTGATATTGTTTTTCCCACCGAGTTTATAGGCTGCGGTCGCGGTTCATGCGGTTTAATAGAACATAAGCTGTTACTGGACAAAATGTATAAAGATATTGTACATATTCTAAGTAGCGCGGCTGCAAGCACGAGTGGTCTGCCAAGTAAAAAACCCAATATGAAAAAGACCAGACATTTATGTGGCTGGAATGAACATGTCAGTGGAGCTCATCGTGAGGCCAGGCTTGATTTTAAAATGTGGGTACTTAGCAACCGACCTTCTTCTGGAGCAATGTACACAAAAATGCAAGAGTCGCGCAAAATTTTCAAAAGTCGTCTTAATTGGTGTCAGAAAAACCAGGATCAAATCAAAATGGATATTCTCGCTAAACATCGATCAACTAAAGATTTCAGTAAATTTTGGAAAGCAACAAATAAACAGGAGGTCAGGCCTGGCCTCCCGGTGAGTGTAGGTGGAGTAAGTGAGGCCGCAGACATTTCCAATATGTTCCGTGAGCACTTTAAGGTGCGGTCCCCGCTTGGCCCGTCTGCTATGTTGTTTGATACTGAGTCCATAGACGGAGTACAGAAGCCACTTGCTCGTTTCACGGCAGGACAGGTGAGAAAGGTTCTGAGTAAAATGAGTGCTGGAAAGTCTCCTGGTCACGATGGGCTCAGTATTGAGCATTTAAAGCATGCGGGAGTGCACCTTCCGAATGTTCTAGCTATGTTTTTCACAATGTGTATTAGTCACTCTCACCTACCACTAGATTTGATGAAAACAATAGTGGTGCCCATTGTGAAAAACAGAACCGGGGATGTCTCAGACCTGCATAACTATCGACCTATATCTTTGGCAACCATTATTGCTAAAATTCTGGATGGGGTCCTTGATTCTTATATAGATAAATTTTTAAATTTTCATGACGCTCAGTTTGGCTTTCGGCCTGGGTTATCTACAGAAAGCGCGATCATAAGTCTCAAGAACACCATCCAGTATTATACAGACCGCAGGACGCCGGTGTACGCCTGTTTCCTTGACCTCTCCAAAGCATTTGACCTTGTGTCATATGATATGCTGTGGAGAAAGCTGAGGGACAGGGGCATACCGGTTGAAGTCCTTAAAATATTTAAGCACTGGTACGACAACCAAACCAATGTTGTAAGGTGGGGTGGCTCTCTATCGGAAGCATATAGGTTGGAGAGCGGAGTGAGACAGGGGGGCGTGACATCTACAAAGCTCTTTAATTTGTATGTGGATGACCTTATCGGCGGACTCAGCAGTATGCGTATAGGCTGCCGCATGAACGGTGTAAGCATAAATAACATCAGTTACGCCGATGATATGGTGCTGCTGGCCCCGACGGTGGGTGGCATTAGAGAACTTTTAAAAGTATGTGAAGCCTACGCTGATAAGCATGGGCTCATATACAATGTTAACAAAACCGAATACATGATTTTTAAGGCCGCCGGTAAATGTCCCGATACAAATCTTAAGATCGCCCTAAATGGCATTAATATAAATTGCGTTTCCAAGTTTAAATATCTGGGACATATAGTTACCGATGACCTTAAAGATGATGAAGATATTGAAAGGGAGCGCAGGGCTCTATCGGTCAGAGGTAACATGCTGTCTCGCAGGTTTTCCCGTTGTACTGAACAAGTTAAAGTTACGCTCTTTAAAGCTTACTGTCAGAGTTTTTACACGGGAGGTCTGTGGGTCCGGTATACCAAAAGATCGATGGACGCTCTGCGAATACAATATAACAATATATTTCGGATGATGCTGCGACTGCCCCGATTCTGCAGTGCGTCGGGAATGTTTGCGCAGTACCATACTGATGGTTTTCACGCCATCATACGCAAGAAAACTGCGTCCCTGATGCGCAGAATACTGGACAGTCGCAACAGCATCCTGGGGACTGTGGCAGAGGGATTATCATCACCACTCTGGAGGTACTTTGTCGTGAGGGTGATCAATGAAGGAAAATACTTCCCGCATTGATTATCCTCAGCTCAGTAGTTTTTCCGTCACGGTTCTGTAGTGTATTGTTTCTTTTCTATTGTTAATCTTTATATTTTATTGCTGTGTGTTTTTTATTTAAATGTGTAATTACTTTGTCGTAAAACTATGGACTAAGCGTTGTCTGAAATAAAACCTTTTTATTTTTTTATTTTTATTTATACATAAAACAACCAGAACCCCTGAACAAATATTTGTACGATCTGCAGATCGTACAAATATTTGTCCCGAGGCGGGAATCGAACCCGCATCCTCCTGCGTCGCAGGCGGACCTTCGCCCACCGCGCCACAGTGGTCGTCAGTGATGAAATTATTACTAAGATAATCAAATACCATGAAGGTATCAACCTAAGGTAGATCGAAAAAATGATACCGAAGTAGTATTTCTACCACTCATTTGTTATATTATAATAATAACCTTCTACTATTAAACAAATCAAATCACTTATTAATCGATTTGGTATAAACTGGTGAAGTTACGCTCCTAGTTGGAGGAGTATCGGTCACTGTGGAGTTTACGGGACGCAAAAAATTTATGTTTTTTTTTTCAAGGTCAAGGTCATTGACCTTTGACCTAAGGTTCAATGCACCTTAGATAAGTGACCTTGAGTCATTAACCTCAAGGTCACTGAACTTTTTTTGTAAAAACGATGGTTTTTGCTGGAGTCGATACCGGAAAGTTAAATTAATCATTTTCGAGCACATGTGAGTGACCTTTGAGGTCAAGGTCGCTGACCTTTTTTGTAAAATCGTTGGTTTTTGCTGGAGTCGATGCCGGAAAGTTTCAGGATCGCGATAGCTCCGGCGCTGCGGGAAGTGCAGCCTCTCCGCCATTGCGTAACAAGGGACAGGCACCACTGCTCACCTCCGCAGCTTCGGCTTTTTGGTCGCCTTCGGCGACCAGCCTCAGCCGCTGTGGCTCGCGCGGTGCCTGTCTCTTGTTACGGCTGGCGGAGGCTGCACTCCCTTCGCGCCTCCGGCTTATTATATACACTCTAGGGGCGCCACGCACAAGACCACGTGGAGTCGGGGTACTCTGTATCGGATCCGCCACTCAAATTGAACCTAATCAACTCTTATCGGAATGCTCTGTATCGGTATCTGTATCGGACACAGTTTGACCTCTAGCGCCGAGGTCATTGAACTTTGGGGTAGATCACCTGAACTAAAGTTGCACCCCTAGTGACCCTCTTTACGATGGCATAAGAAAAAACATGTGTTATATATACGTCAAAAAAAATATCTTTCGAAATTTTTCTAAGTCTTTTTCGCCTTTAAACTGAACGACATACTTTGACCTCTAGCGCCGAGGTCATTGAACTTTGGGGTAGATCACCTGAACTAAAGTTGCACCCCTAGTGACCCTCTTTACGTAGCCATAAAAAAAAATACATGTTATATATACATAAAAAAATTCGTCGAAAATTTTCTAAGTCCTGCGTCCCGTAAACTCCACTCCAACCGGAGTATCGCGAACAAAATAAGAGTGCGCAGTGGTTCGGCGGCAAGCGCTCGGGTTTTATGACGTCATAGCTTGCGTTCGCGCGGTCAGTGAGCCTCGCTAGGTATTTTGCCCATAACTTTGTAAGTTTTGGTCGTGGAAAACAAAAATTTTTACACTTTATGTCTTAGTTTTTCAAGGTCTATAAAACTGCATTCATAACAAAAAACTGTACGGGTCCTCATTGAAGTATTAGTACATACATTTCGGTACTATACAGTACTTATAATTCTGCATATTTTCACGTAAAAATCACAAAACCACTACACGACCCGCCCAGATCGAGTGAACTTTAATAAATATATATTTAAAAATGGCGGAGAGCGCGCGCCCGGGCGGAAAGGTAATCGTGACGTCACAAGGATCTCTACGGCGGCCGCCCGCGGTTGGCTTTTACAAAATGTGTAATATGTTCGCAACCAATGGACCGATTTCAATGATTTAAAAAGTATCGTACCTAAACAAGTAAAAGGAACACCATTACATAGATGATATATACATTTTCCGACTTGATACGGGGACCCATTCCTCGAGAAGAACAGAAAATAATCGGCAAGTGTGCAGCTGCTCTTATTCATTAGTGTTGCCGGCAACAAGGAAGGAGAATAAAATCACTTGGCACCCGTTGCTGGTAACACCAATCGTCTGTCAAACGTCAAAAATGGACAATTTTTCATGAGTTTCTTGAAAATTCACATCGAAAAAGGATTTCAATAAAGATCCAACTAAAATTAGTAAAAATATACAAAAAGAGTGTTCTTTGCAGTGCTATTTACTTAGTGAACTCATGAAATGACCTAGAAACTCGTGTTGTATTGTGTTTTCGCAAAATCATTAATCGTGTGAGTGTTGGTTTTAGTAAATGTCCAAGTTTGTCCTCGATTAATTAGTAATTCGACGAGGAAGTGGTGATATCACAGTCTGTTATTTGTTAAGGAGTGATGTAACGCAAGTTTCCGTACGTGGGATATCCTTTACGGGCTTATATACGCCAGGTACGTAAATCAGAGTGCAACTTGTGTTATTTTTAGAAGAGCTTGCATTGGTCTTCTGATGTTTACTTGACTGGTTTATAGCATGATTATAATTAGTATTCAGAACGGTTCAAGGTGTATTTAAGAGTCAATGACTTTTTAACTTAATTGTTTATTTCCTCCTGCCAATAAATTTATGTTCCCTAGTTTTGGAGCTTATGTTGATATGACCAATGCATTATACTACTTAATTATTTCAGACTAGGGCTACTGATATCCTCAGTTGACTGATTGCCAAAAAGAAACCACAAAAATAAACATGCTATAAACATCATCCACTTGAAAATCTTCAACAAAAGCTTGTTACCTACCTAACCTACCAATATTATGTTTATTGACTCACATAACTTTTAAAGATTACTCATGATCTTTCTCACAAAACCACTTGATATTGTTTGGGCATGAAGGTGGTTTTGTAATTGTAACTCAAACCAGTTGAATAATGTAGTTAGTGTAGGTGTAGGTCAATAACCTTGCTAGGTTTGGAGATTACATATTTTAATCAGTACCTAGTGAGTGAAGGTTTGATGTTAAGACCAACTTTATTTATTTGTCTTGTTATGTAATATTTAATAAATAAATAATTAGGGCTGGACAATTCACTCCACATCATATACCTAGCTC
The DNA here is from genome assembly GCA_963931895.1 of Eupithecia pulchellata. Classification (NCBI taxonomy): domain Eukaryota; kingdom Metazoa; phylum Arthropoda; class Insecta; order Lepidoptera; family Geometridae; genus Eupithecia; species Eupithecia pulchellata. Next base: position 7,407,640 of record OZ007546.1, on the reverse strand, counting down.
AAAGCCAAGTCAGAATGAATATCTGCAGATCATACAAATACATTTCCATATTCAGGTCTAAGTATTCAGCTGAAATAAAGAAAATTTCAATTAAATAACCAAATTAGAACTAGTATTTAAAATTGAGCTAACTGCAGACTGTTGCAAACAAACTAGATCTCAACCAGAACTTGTTACTGGGATGCGAGAGGAAACTCAATGTCAAAAAATATAAAAACTTCAAGATTGGAACCATGCGATGTAGGCGATATAGCGGTTCAAGAGAAAAGTCTTTATATAAGTAAAGGAGGTAAAGGTACGATTTTAAAAAGGAAAGATTTTATTGTTTGTTTGTGGTTTGAATTGAATAGGTTCTGAAACTACTAGACCTTTTTGGAAAAAAAGTCATCATTAGAATGATAATCATAGGCTATAGAATATTTTGAAAGTTAGTGATCCTTATGAAAACTTCATTAATAAAGTACCTTATCTAACATGTGTGTGTGTAAGGACTTAAAATTCTTTAAAATACCCGTGCGAAGCCGGGGCGGGCTGCTAGTATTTTATAAACAAGGCACCCAGTTCTTACCTTATTCAACTGTGGGTGCTTAACAAATACAATTACTGTGGTATCCTTAACACACAATGAACGGGCAATGGTCATTTACCTCAATTAGCATAAAACTCTTTATAATTATCTACACTGTGTGAAGAATCAGTTATACCATAACAACTGGATTTTATGAACTTTAATTTTAATATTGCCAAGAGGTACATAGTAGATAATATCAACTTTTATTTACTATATACTACCGTAAAAAATCTTATAAAGAAAATCCTGATTCCCTGATTGCAAAGGCATGTTTTATTCTGATGCTTAGGTTTTTTGATAGGAAGTTCTTTCCAGATTCTTGTCAGTAAAATCCTAACTTAGCATTGTAGTCTAGAAAGTTTACTGCAAGTATACAGACAACTTTGGCTTATTCAAATATTTATTTAGTCTTATCCATTACAATTGTAAATAGACCTTTTATCATTTGCAATACAGTTTGATTTCCTTCCTGCCATATGCATAACATAAATTCTTCAATGCACTCATCTAAAAATAAACCACTTGATTGCCAATAAATCTTCATTCAGCTTTATTCCTGTACAGATAAGGCTTAAATTACTGTTTTAATGTTGTAATAAATCAGCCACATCTTAATTCTAGAGGAATAGAGTTCAAAGTTTAACAGTATATTCAAAAAAGTATAAGTCTTACAAAAGTCTTAATTTTAATTCTATAGAAATAAAGTTCAAAGTGCAATAGCACTGTGATGAGATCATAGATGTATGACAGTGACACTAAGATGATGAGTATTTAAGTAGGCGAGTTGGAATTTGCAAGGGTTTCAACTTATAAGAGATTAAGTATGTTTGTTTTTATCATTCATACCAAAATTAAATGCAGCATTTGCAATTATTAACAGCCTGATACATCACAATCCATAGCCTGTTGGATCCTATAGACCTCAGGCTATTATGAAAAATTTATGCTAATATAAAATTAACCCTAGATTATTAAAAATCAGCCTCACAGTCTACACTGCCCTAATGGATTTCTTGTTTAAGAAATCCATTAGGGCAGTGTAGGAGGGAAACCCACACCATAAGTTTCCCTCATTTTCTTAATTAAGTTCAAATTGCATTTTTGAGAAGGTGCTCCTGGAACCCAGTGTGTCTCTTGCGACGATAATGACGATGATCATGATTCTTTAAAAGGCAAAAAAATATAGGTCTCTTTTTATCAGCCAGAAGCCTGTGTTTCTGGCGTCAGCGTGAATAATTGTCTGAGAAAACCAGAGAGTGAAGCTAAAAGAGGTGTTATGGCGCCAGATTTTAATAAAAACTAGCGTGACAGGCCTGGTCTCTTTTTGTTTCTCGCGCGTTTAACTCGACGCCTGGATTTGTCCCGTCGCCGTCGTCGTCGTCTGCATAAATAAAGTAAAAACAAGTGAAAACACACCAGCTTTTAAAAATTTATCATATAGTTACATAACTGCAATGCCCTGATAATATTGGCTACCCAATAATCTATTGTTTATCATGATGAGTCATCCTGTGCCTACAGAAGTCACTGTAGTCAGTCATCCACTGCAGTAGCTTTAGATAATGGATTGACCCTGGTGTTACTGATAATGACAGTGATTTGCCTATATTTATGTTGGTTGGTCAAAACAATGATTGTAATTATTTGATGTGTGAAATTTACTCCTTACATAAGTATTACAAAGTCAGTAAAAGGTGATAGTTTTCTTGTAAAGAACTGAATATAATTAGGGTTTTGCCATCGGTTGCAAAACCCTTATGAAATCGCTTTGGGTCTGTTTTGTGTTTTGAATCCTTAATATCTCAGAAACTACTGCAGCTATTGACTTGAAATTTGAAATAATAATACATTTTGTGCGCCCGCACATATTTATAGAAAAATAAATGAAAATAAATGAAAAATCAAAATGAAGATTTTCCATACAAATTTTGAAATCGAAATTTTAAATGGAACGTACAAAGTCAAAAGTGGTATCAAATGAAAGGTACACATTTGTAGATTTCAAAATAGTTTTTGAAATTTTGTTAGATTTTATACTTTTTAAAATATTTTGAAAAAGGTCAAAAAAATGACCGTTCCCCCCCCTCTATCTCCGAAGATTGCAGAGTGATCGACGTGATATGTACCAAGTGTTTGTAGATATGGATTTATATTTTACAGGAAAAATATAGAGAAGTCTGTAAAAATAATACTTTTTGAAATAAGGTCAAAAAAGGGCGGGAAAATTTTCTAAAGGGGTGACTATCTCACCGAGTTGGGTATCAAATGAAAGGTATTGGTTTGTACATTCCAATACAGTTTTTGAAATTTAGATAAGTTTTATAGTTTTCGAAATATTTTCAAAAAGGTCGAAAAATTGACCGGTACCCCCCCTCTATCTCCGAAGATTGCAGAGCGATCGATGTGATATGTACCAAGTGTTTGTAGATATGGATCTATATTTTACAGGAAAAATATAGAGAAGTCTGTAAAAATAATACTTTTTGAAATAAGGTCAAAAAAGGGCGGGAAAATTTTCTAAAGGGGTGACTACCTCACCGAGTTGGGTATCAAATGAAAGGTATTGGTTTGTACATTCCAATACAGTTTTTGAAATTTAGATAAGTTTTATACTTTTCGAAATATTTTGAAAAAGGTCGAAAAATTGACCATTCCCCCCCCCCCTATCTCCGAAGATTGCAGAGTGATTGATGTAAAATGTACTAAGCGTTTGTAGATATAGATCTATATTTTACAGGAAAAATATAGAGAAGTCTGTAAATATAATACTTTTTGAAATATGGTCAAAAAACTAATTTTCATACAATGGGGGCTATTTCATTGAGAGTAATATCAAATCAAAGGTATGGATTTCGACAATTCAAAACAGGTTTTGAAAATCGTCTAAGTTTCATACTTAGTGAAATAGGTTGAAAAAAGCCGAAAAAAATTGTAGGTACCAACCCACTTACCTACCCACTAATCTCTGTAGTAACTGTAATAGGAGTTCCAAAACTGTTGTTCTCAAAATTTTTGAGAAGAGATAGGTATGTACCTATCCTAGATAATCCAGATAGTATCATTTACCCATGTTATTGGTATTACTACGATAGCTGTTATAGTTAATAAAGTATAAGTATCACTTTAGATGATTTATTTTTGTGTACTGAAAAGGACTAGACCACCCGAACAAATAATCTGAAGATCCTACAAATATTAGTCCCGAGGCAGGAATCAAACCTTAACCTCCTGCGTTGTAAGCCCACCGCGCCAAGAGGTTGTCATATACGTACGTACCCTACCTAAACGACAAAAGTTCAAAACCCTCGGCGCGCGAGTTACACTCGCACTTGTCGTACTTGTTTTTAGTTACAATAAATACTAAATGTCAGTGTTGTGTACAAGATACTGGTATTAAAAGGTACTAAATAAGGCTTATGATAATGACAAGTGAGTTGCAAAAATCAACTATAAACTTGTGAAATATTCTTTGCAATAAGGCTTACTTAAAATACCTGATTATCTAGATGATAAAAAGGTTGATGATGAGGATGATAAAAAAGGAAATTAACAACTCAACATGGTAAAGATTCCTTCTTTACCTTATTTTTTTTTACTGAACAAAGAAACAAAGTGTTCCCTTTATTTCCCAGTATTAATTATGTAATTTGTATTTGAAGGGTCCTAAGAAAACAAGCACTTTGATTTTGATCAATTATAAGATATATAAATGTCATAAAGTTTTTGACTCCTCTTGACCCCATATAACATTGTTGCAGTACAGGAATGCGATTCCAATTTTTAGCACCCTGAGTGTGAGATTTGAGGTAGGTACACACTTTATTGACAAAATGTTAGATAAATTTTTAGTTGCTTAGTCAAAACAATATTATTTGTTGTTGCTGTGTGCGGAATTCGCTTCGCATAATTGATTATTATGATTAGTTATGTATGAGTGCTTTCAGAATAATGTTGTTATATCTACGTATTGGTATAAAGTTATTTACTGAAAACATTTTTTTGTCTAATTTATCTGTATCTTTATTTTTTTTTGATCTCTTATTTAAAATGTCCCGGTCATTGGATTTGAACCTTACACTATTCTATAGTGCATCAGCACTCACATGTGATGTCACATGCCCCATACAACGGGAGGGGGGGAGGGATCTATTATTTCGTTGGCGCCGTGCCACTTCATACAACAGTGCACAATCAAAATCATCTCAACCCCTTGATACCCACTGCATTTCTAGCTCAATAAATGAATCAAGGATCAATAAATAAATAAAGCTGCAATCAGGTAGTATCGACTGTTCCCTGGGAAGTAAAAAGTTTATTTACATAACTACAAACTCTGCTGCTTTGGTTTGGGCCAGATGGCGTCGTGTGAAAATGCCCTGCATTATTTATTTACTTTAGCTTTGTGCCTGTAAAATAATGTAAAATAATCCTTATCTCCTTACCCACAGGATAGAGAATGGCGTCGGTGTGGAAGCGACTGCAGCGCGTGAACAAACGAGCGGCCAAGTTCCAATACACGGCCTCTTACCACCGCGTCGATCTAGAGACCTCGCCCAAATGGTGAGGAACAACAACTACTAAACTTTATTCCTCAGTCCTAATACTGAGCCTATACCTATACCATCAGTAGCTAATACTGAGTTGAGAATATCATTATACATATTCCTTAATAATATTATACTAGACTAGGATTCGTAACGAACACATCCGACAGAGAACTAAAGTCATCGACATAGCTCAGAGAAATAGCAAACTGAAGTGGCAGTGGGCCGGCCATATTTCGCGAAGAACCGATAACCTCTAGGATAAACGTGTTCTTAAGTGGAGACCGCAACATGGTAAACGTAGTGTAGGACGCCCTCCGGTTAGGTGGGATGATGATCTGCGAAAGACGGCTGGCAGATGCTAGTACAGCTATTTTGTTCGTTGACTTTTAGAAACACACGCTTTATCTTTATCTGCTTCCTGTTGTTCCCATTGTTGGGTAAATCCTTTTCCATTTTCCGTAACTTCTGATCCTAGTGGTTTGGCTATTTATACATTTCACATACATGAATATCCAAACACTTCATTTTAAATCGAATTTAAAAGATTTGTTTGTACCTTGTATTTATGGATAAGGTAAAATAAAACTTTTGGTTTTATTAAAGTCAGCCCCGCACATTCGTACGAACTTTTTCCGGATAGAAAAAATCCTGTCATTCATCGATATCTATACTAATATTATAAAGAGGAAAGATTTGATTGTTTGTTTGTTTGTTTGAATTGAATAGGCTCCGAAACTACTGGACCGAGTTAAAAAATCTTTCACCATTAGAATCCTTAATTTTCCGTGATGAACATAGGCTATATAATATTTTCAAAAAAGTTAGGGATCCGCATGAAAAATTCAATAATTGAACCGTGGGCTGTATATTCAACCTCTTTTTCTATTATGGCGCGTCAGAATAGAAAAAGAGGTTGTATAGCGCACGGTGCTTGCTTTTTCTGTACGGCCAGTGTCAGTTTTGGAATGTCGAGTCAATGTCAAAAACCCCAATGCTGTTAAAAAAAGTAAAGATCCGTATGAAAACTGTGAAACCCATCGTTTTAGTGTGTATAATTTCTGAAATTTTTGTTTAATACCCGTGCGAAGCCGGGGCGGGCCGCTAGTCATCTATAAATCCGAATATTAAGATCCGTTAAACCATTTGGCCGTGAAACGGACCGACAGACAACTAATTTTCTTTCACAATTATTGCTTCGTTTGTCTCAAGCCTTATAACCAGCACAACAACAACATTAGTCTTTAATAGTCCACTGCTGGACACAGGACTCCCCTGATGAGCGCCTTAAGTGGCATTATTTATCATTTGGGGGTTATTTTAAACCATTTGGCCGTGAAACGGACAGACAGACAACTAATTTTCCTGCGCAATTATTGCTACGATAGCATAGAGCCTTATAACCAGCAAAGTGAACTAAAATTGCGGAGGATTTTAAGAAAATGTACTGTTTTCCAGGAAACCCAACAAACTGAGCGTGGTGTGGACCCGGCGCTCCCGGCGCGTCATCACGGAGGCGTTGGAATGGGAGCCCTCCCTCAAAGACCCGCTCAAGTAAGACAAGTTATCGGTGCCTTTCCTTAAGAACTGTGATTCATTTGATCTTCAGATATATTTGAAATATTGGGTTTTATTTATACTGCGTCTGTGGCACAGTAAACGATATAGTACGTTGCAGATCGTCTAAGAAGTATCGTTTGGGCAAGGACTGAGAGAAAAAAAACATATTTTTCTCATAGTTAATCTCCATTTCGATTCGACTTATTTGACCACAGAATCCGTCTCTTTGCTCTGGATTTAAAATGTCGCCCTCGCCCTAAATACTCGTACATTATTTTGTTGTCTTGTGACACAATCTACTAATTGTAGAGCTTTTAAAGAGTGTTTATAAAAACTGTTTTGTTTCCTTTCCTCCGGTAACTGTAAGGTTATAATAATACTTATTCAATGAAACATTATTATTTAATAAAACGTTATAATTAATACTATTGTGTATATCCACAGAGGGTCAGTCATCTACCCGGTGCCTGAGAACCAAACGGTGACGGTGACTCTGTTCAAGGACTCGCGGACCAACGAGCTCGAGGATAAAGACTGGACCTTCGTGCTAGAAGATGTAAGTATATTACATTTTCACGGAGGACCTATTCGAAAAGCATTAGCACAAACAAGCTATCGCTTAAAGGCTAGTTCGGACTAGGCTAATAATTTAGTAGAGTACCGAGTAATTTAGTGGCTAAAAGTGTGTGAACCACAAAAATTTAGTCGAGTAGTTTAGTGAACGATTAAGTCGAGTCGATCCATTTTACTCTATTTTTATCGGGCGAGTAGCGCCTCCCACCACGCGTCCGTGCTCACTGGTTCACCGGCGAAACAAGTCCGAACCTGTTGATTAGTCGAGTTCATTAGTGGCCGCAAAAATGTCGTTTCGCTGGAGTGAAGAAACTATCGAAATATTCTTTAGGATCTTCCAATGCTAATTCCTTCAGAAGACAATTAGTAGCTCCTAGTGTATCTCTTCTATTGATACATTTTCGTACCCATAACTTCTTTTTCTTAATCACAAAAATTACCTCATCCACCTCTTCTAAAATAGCCGTTACGATTAGTTTAATCAGATTCCGTTACGATTAGTTTAATCAGATTATTCACTCTATTGCGTTGCAGCCCGTTCATTTTGCAAAACACCACTTAGGTACTTGTGTACTATACTGGACCGTAATGCGAACGATTTCAGTGCAGTAGCGAGTAGTTTAGCCACTAAATTACACGTTACTTTACTAAATTACTAAAGTAGTCCGAACTAGGCTTTTAATTATGGTTTCGAACGAACCGAAAAACTATACCAATTACCATTAATCATAACTTTGGAGGCTACACAGTATATTTCTTTAATCCAAGTTTAAGTGCAGACTTTTGTAAATTACACATAAAAATTACATAAAATCCTCCGTAAGGCCAAAAACTTTTTGAGACGTCGCGAAGGTAGCGAAATCCCTTCCACCCCCATTTAATTTTGGCAAACAATGTACCAAACACCTTGTAGGTATATATCTAAGCCATACCTATTGCATGCAAAATTAATGAATGATCCATCACTAAACAATATATTCCCAGGTATCAGTAACCGGCAAGCGTCGCCGCCTCGCAGTCGCCTCAATCAACATGCGCAAGTACGCGAGCCTCGAGCCCAGCCAGAGACCGATAGTCGTGCCGCTCGACCCCACCACTCACAAAATAGTGGGCGCATCGCTACACCTGACGTTACACTGCGTGCTACTCAGGGAAGGACAGGCCACGTGAGTTCATTCACTCATTCGTTCTCTAGATATACACGGAAGAGTGTATTATTATCTAAATCTCATTAAACTTATATGAACAAAACCAACATGTGTTAATTATATTTATTAAAATATCAATATTAAAATCTAAATCTGAAGACACCAATAATCGTGCCGCTAGACCCCACCACACACAAAATAGTGGGTGCATCGCATACATCGAATACACTTGACTTTACACTGCGTGCTACTGAGGGAAGGACAGGCCACGTGAGTTCATTCACTCATTCGTTCTCTAGATATACACGGAAGAGTGTATTATTATCTAAATCTCATTAAACTTATATGAGCAAAACAAACATGTATTAGACATAATTATAAAAGTGATATATAAATGTACTAGTGATTTCTATTCCACTTCCCTAGAGGAAAAGTCGATGTCAAAGTTGTAATATTAGTTGTATGTTCCAGCGATGAAGACATGCAGTCCCTCGCGTCCCTTCTGTCTGTGAACAACAACTCGGACATCGCCGTGCTGGAGGATCTAGACGAGGACTGGCTCTCGGACAACTCTACTAGACAGGTCTGTTTACTTAACTAAGTGCGATCGGTACGGATTGGCACGAGATTCAATCTTTTTTTTTGGTTTTGAATTGAAGTTACTTAACTAAGGGTGATCGGTACGGGTTGGCGAGAGATTCAATGTTTATTGTGGTTTTGGATTTTTCTGCATTATACAAAGACTAAAACTAACGGTAAAGTTATCTGCGCAAACTGTAAACCATTTTCTATGAACTAGTGGAAAAGTTGACTGAAAGTTCGGTTCACTGGTATTTTTAGAGCATAATGCAAATTTTGGACTAAAAATCAACACACCGATACAATTGAATTGAATCGAAATAGGTTCATAGAAAATGATTCACAATTTGCGATAAACTACTTTTCCGTAGCTTTATTCCCCGTAAAACGTAAAAAAAATCTACTACAAAAACAAATTAATCTTGCTTACCTCTGATCAACCTTAGGATGCAGCTAAAATAATAATAATAAAAATGACAAAATGCACAAAACCTAGCCCTAAACCCAAGCAAAGCTTGTTTAATCTTTGAATACCCATTTCATTCTACAAACGACCCTCGCATCACAACTAGATGGCGCTGCTAATCCTAACCCCCCCCCCCCTCCCCCGCAGATGTCCGACCTCCGCCAGCAGATGGAGGAGATGACGCAGTCGCTGACGGCCAGCGACCTCGCCACGCCCGGCTCGGCGGCGAGCCTGCAGTTCGACGCCACGCCCACCGCGCCGCAGCCAAGCACGCCAGACACGCCCACCAACGAGGGACACGACGCTGGCTTTAAGGTAACTCTACCGACTAGCGGTCAGCCTCGGCTGCGCACGGGTATTTAACCAGCATTTCTAAAGTTTTTACACACATAAAAGTTGGGTTACGTTATTATTGTTTTCATACGCATCCATTACTTTTTAAAATATATTCTATTTTCTACCTACGTTCATCAGGGAAAATATAGGATTCTAATGGTGGAAGAATTTTTCAAATCGGTCCAGTAGTTTCGGAGCCTATTCAATCGAAAAAAACAATCAAATCTATCCTCTTTATAAAATCAAATATCAGACCACAATTGTCCAAGACTGTATATAGGCTTCTTCCAAAAATATCAACGATGATGGCTGGCCCTGCTTTACGTAATGTAGTTAACACTTCACCCACCAATCAGCTGTGTGGCACGTATGCGAACGCTGACAGTAGGAAGGGAAAAAATACACAAATACTTCAAACTTTCACCACCCTTTTACAATCATGATTCGATCAAGTGATTATAAGCGTTAAACATTTGTTAAACCTTACACATCTTAAACTGTGCATCTGAATTTCAAATGAGCGAGGCTACGCAGCAAGCCTCATGAGGACATTTCTGAATGGCATTGATATTGATCAGTTGAGCTATCTGTAGTTTGTTTGTCTACTGTTAGCTCAGTTGTTTCAATTGTAAATACTAGTTCTAATTTGGTTATTTAATACTCTTTGTTAATGGTTTTTTAGATTATATGGATTTTTTGGCGAAAACACCTACGAAGCTGTATGCGGAAACTACTCATAAATAAAACCTAATCTCCATTTCCCTTCCAGATGGACTACCAATTCGAGAACAATCTAGAACTAACCTCAACCCCCATAGACAACACCTTCAAAGAGGTCATCTTCAAACCGAAAACAATCGCGAAAAGAAACCTTAAGCCTTTGGAGTTAAAGACTAATCTGAACAGCATCGGTCTGGACCGGAATGACAATGAAGAGGATGATAAGACGCCGACCACGGCTGATATGGAGAAGCTGTTCCCGGGGAAGTTTGATAAGGATAAGACGCCGGTGAGTTGGATAAGTCACTTGATAGGGTCACCTTTGATAAGGTCACTTTTGAAAAAGTCGTAAGATTTTTCAGAGGTTAAAGTCAAAAACCCTGGTGTTGGTTTAATAATTTCACACGTATTAAAATATCGTAGGTCAGTTTACCAATACAAGGTACAATAAGGTTAAAAGCAGAATTTAATAGTTATTTTGTTTCTTACTACCTTATACTCTGTAAACGAATTCTTAGACAATTACTACTTTTAAAAACGGACCCTTTCCTGATTTCTGCATGCCTAACCTAAGGTTCGCAAGCCGTGTGGTGCCGACATAGAATTTCACCACCCCAACTCTTCCCGTGGGTGTCGTAAGAGGCGACTAAGGGAAACGCAGCGGGGGGCGGGCAGCAGCGCCTTCTGCAGAACAACTACACCGAACTGCGATCCCCAACCCGCATACCCAGTGTGGGGATTATGGGCAATAACCCCCAAATAATGATGCCATCTATGGCGCTCATTAGGTGAGGCCTACGTCCAGCAGTGGACTATTATAGGCTGGTGATGATGATGATGATGAACCTAAGGTTCTGTATTCTTCATGTGAATGCTTTTCCCTCGTTTCAGGTCCAAGACCTGCTGGAATGGTGTCAGTACGTGACCCGCGAGTACAAGTCTTGCAAGGTGACCAACCTGACGACCAGCTTCCGGTCCGGCCTCGCCTTCTGTGCCATCATACACCACTACAGGCCGGATCTTATGTGAGTATACATCGAAATAGATACGTCACACGAATATACATGTTATGCATATTACACACGAGAGAAAATGAGTCATCTCGTGACCACGACATAGTGCAAACCTGAAAAAAAAAGCGCGATAAATACCCGTTAAGAGTGTACCTTATGTAATTTTATAGTTAGAAATCGTTATTTATCTCAGAATCTGTGAAAGCTACCACCTTCATATTTAGGTAAATGATAATTCGAACTTTTATCTTGGATTCCGTCTTTTCAAAAACACGATTGGTGAAAATTTTCTCGATACTTTTATTTTTTGAAAAATACATGTTTTGCACACATTTTCCTATTTATCTCAGGAACCACCTCATTTTTTTGTTGGATTTTTGTTTTGTCAAGAAACGTAGTAGAATTTCTTCGTTTTCGTCTTTTTAATTTTTCGATTAGTTGTGTAAATAACTTGTAATTAGGCATAACAGTTTTGGCGGAACAAAATACGGAGCACGTCTATCGCTCTGTGCTTCTCACTCATACGAAAATCATATCTTGTCATCCTGCTCGAAATTTGAATTTTGGCTGAGGTATGGCACGCTCTTAATTACCAATCATCAAAATAAAATAATATAAATAAATAATGTTGGACAATTCACACAGAATTAGCTAGCCGCAAGATTCAGATTCAATAACTTTATTTCTTTACCAGCGGTCCGCCCCGGCTTCGCACGGGTATTAAACAAAAATTTCAGAAATTATACACTAAACACGATGGGTTTCACAGTTTTCATACGGTACTTCTTTTTCTAACAGCATTGGGGTTTTTGACATTGACTCGACACTCCATAACTGACATTGGCCGTAGAGAAAAATCAAGCACCGTGTTCACGTTTTCACCTCATCATGGTAGGCGCGTGCTCAATTATCAATCAATTTATATTATCAGTATCAATATAAGAGTTCTTTATCAATCTCTTCTATCATTTATATCATCTAAAGGTGTCCCGTACATCTTTATGGACAGCGCACGGTTCAATTATTGAATTTAGCGTGCGGATCTCTAACTTTTTGAAAATATTATATATAGCCTATCTATGTTCATCACGGAAAATTTTGGATTCTAATGGTGAAAGAATTTTTCAAATTGGTCCTGTAGTTTCGGAGCCTATTCAATTCAAACAAACAAACAAACATGCAAACAAACAAACAATCAAATCTTTCCTCTTTATAATATTAGTATAGATGCTTACAAAATAAGCATTAGACAAGTCCAATTTCAAACAGTTCATTTTATAAAAAAATAAATAAGCAAGCTAAGCAGAGCCTGTGTTATAGGCACTAGATGACTGATATACATAATACAATAGATTACAAGATTACATAGCTAGATATTTTTTATCATACATAGAAAACGACCAGAACACCCTGAACAAATATCTACAGATCGTACAAATATTTGTCCAGAAATACAAGTATTTGTATCAGAGGCCCGCAGCCTCCTGCGTTGCAGGCGGACCTTCGCCCACCGCGCCAGAGGTCGTCAAACCCGGAGCGGACTGCTAGTTTATAATAATAGGTCTTTACCTATCAAATTGCCGTTCTAACAATGACGAATTAAATGCGATTGTGGAAGCTGATGCTACACAATCTACGGCTGAATTAGCAGCAGCTTTCGACGTAGGCGTCAAAACAATATTGATCCATTTGCGTCAAATTGGCAAGGTAAAAAAGCTTGACAAATGGGTGCCCCACGAACTCTATGATCGCCAGCGCGAAGTACGCGTCGAGACGTGCCCCCAAGGGCATCAATAAACTGCCACTGCGTTGGCAAAGATGCATTGATTGCATGGGTGATTACATCGATTAATACAAAAAAAAATTCATTTAATTTTTTTCATACAAAACGGCAATTTCATAGGTAAATGCCTAATACAATGGTGAACGTATGTCATTAAGAATGTGTATCGTCTATTTCAGAGACTTCTCGGGCCTGCAACCGGAAGATAGCGAGAACAACGTCCGCGCCGCGCTGGAGGCGAGCGGCGCGCTCGGCATCTCCCCCGTGCTGTCCGCCGGCGAGGTGTGTCGGCACGCGCCCGACCGGCTGGCTGTAAGTCATCCTCACTCATACGCATACCTAGTGCTGTCCGCCGGCGAGGTGTGTCGGCACGCGCCCGACCGGCTGGCTGTAAGTCATCCTCACTCATACGCATACCTAGTGCTGTCCGCCGGCGAGGTGTGTCGGCACGCGCCCGACCGGCTGGCTGTAAGTCATCCTCACTCATACGCATACCTAGTGCTGTCCGCCGGCGAGGTGTGTCGGCACGCGCCCGACCGGCTGGCTGTAAGTCATCCTCACTCATACGCATACCTAGTGCTGTCCGCCGGCGAGGTGTGTCGGCACGCGCCCGACCGGCTGGCTGTAAGTCATCCTCACTCATACGCATACCTAGTGCTGTCCGCCGGCGAGGTGTGTCGGCACGCGCCCGACCGGCTGGCTGTAAGTCATCCTCACTCATACGCATACCTAGTGCTGTCCGCCGGCGAGGTGTGTCGGCACGCGCCCGACCGGCTGGCTGTAAGTCATCCTCACTCATACGCATACCTAGTGCTGTCCGCCGGCGAGGTGTGTCGGCACGCGCCCGACCGGCTGGCTGTAAGTCATCCTCACTCATACGCATACCTAGTGCTGTCCGCCGGCGAGGTGTGTCGGCACGCGCCCGACCGGCTGGCTGTAAGTCATCCTCACTCATACGCATAGCTAGTGCTGTCCGCCGGCGAGGTGTGTCGGCACGCGCCCGACCGGCTGGCTGTAAGTCATCCTCACTCATACGCATAGCTAGTGCTGTCCGCCGGCGAGGTGTGTCGGCACGCGCCCGACCGGCTGGCTGTAAGTCATCCTCATTCATACGCATAGCTAGTGCTGTCCGCCGGCGAGGTGTGTCGGCACGCGCCCGACCGGCTGGCTGTAAGTCATCCTCATTCATACGCATAGCTAGTGCTGTCCGCCGGCGAGGTGTGTCGGCACGCGCCCGACCGGCTGGCTGTAAGTCATCCTCACTCATACGCATACCTAGTGCTGTCCGCCGGCGAGGTGTGTCGGCACGCGCCCGACCGGCTGGCTGTAAGTCATCCTCACTCATACGCATACCTAGTGCTGTCCGCCGGCGAGGTGTGTCGGCACGCGCCCGACCGGCTGGCTGTAAGTCATCCTCACTCATACGCATACCTAGTGCTGTCCGCCGGCGAGGTGTGTCGGCACGCGCCCGACCGGCTGGCTGTAAGTCATCCTCACTCATACGCATAGCTAGTGCTGTCCGCCGGCGAGGTGTGTCGGCACGCGCCCGACCGGCTGGCTGTAAGTCATCCTCACTCATACGCATACCTAGTGCTGTCCGCCGGCGAGGTGTGTCGGCACGCGCCCGACCGGCTGGCTGTAAGTCATCCTCACTCATACGCATACCTAGTGCTGTCCGCCGGCGAGGTGTGTCGGCACGCGCCCGACCGGCTGGCTGTAAGTCATCCTCACTCATACGCATACCTAGTGCTGTCCGCCGGCGAGGTGTGTCGGCACGCGCCCGACCGGCTGGCTGTAAGTCATCCTCACTCATACGCATAGCTAGTGCTGTCCGCCGGCGAGGTGTGTCGGCACGCGCCCGACCGGCTGGCTGTAAGTCATCCTCACTCATACGCATACCTAGTGCTGTCCGCCGGCGAGGTGTGTCGGCACGCGCCCGACCGGCTGGCTGTAAGTCATCCTCACTCATACGCATACCTAGTGCTGTCCGCCGGCGAGGTGTGTCGGCACGCGCCCGACCGGCTGGCTGTAAGTCATCCTCACTCATACGCATACCTAGTGCTGTCCGCCGGCGAGGTGTGTCGGCACGCGCCCGACCGGCTGGCTGTAAGTCATCCTCACTCATACGCATAGCTAGTGCTGTCCGCCGGCGAGGTGTGTCGGCACGCGCCCGACCGGCTGGCTGTAAGTCATCCTCACTCATACGCATACCTAGTGCTGTTCGCTGACACTTCATGAGCTTATCTTAATGTTGAGAGGTCTCACAAGTCCCGGGAAATTTATGAGATTATATTATTGTGTGTAAAATTATATGGCGCTCATTAGGGGAGGCCTATGTCCAACAGTGGACTAACATAGGCTGATGATGATGATTATTGTGTGTAAAATTACATTTCAATATATATATTCTTGAGATTTATTATTATCAATTCAGTATTATTGCTGGCATAGAATTTCACCACCCCAACTCTATCCATGGGTGTCGTAAGAGGCGACTAAGGAGACACACCGTGGGGCGGCAGCCTCTGCAGAACAACTATCCCAACCCGCATACCCAGCGTGGGGATTATGGGCAATAACCACCAAATGATGAATGCTGTGGCGCTCATTAGGGGAGGCTTAAGTCCAGCAGGGGACGGATATCTATACTAATATTATAAAGAGGAAAGATTTGATTGTTTGTTTGTTTGTTTTGAATAGGCTCCGAAACTACAGGATCAATTTTAAAAATTCTTCCACCATAAGAATCCTAAAATTTCCGTGATGAACATAGGCTATAAAATATTTTCAAAAAGTTAGAGATCCGTATAAAAACTTCAATAATAAAACCATAGCGATATACATCAACTTCTTTTTTTTTTCTTTTTTTGCGCTGCTCGCTTTTGCTGTGACTCAACTTCAACTTCTTTTTTTATGGCACTGCTTTTGCTACGACGACTCCGCCAGTGTCAGTTATGGATTGTCATAGACATCACAATTCGTTACTGGGGTGCGAGAGGAAACTCAATGTCAAAAAATATAAAAACTTCAAGATTGGAACCATGCGATGTAGGCTCAGAAAAACGATCGATGTAGGCGGTATAGCGGTGTGAGAGAAAAGTCAATGCCAAAAAAAATAAAGGAGGTAAAGGTACAATTTTAAAAAGGAAAGGTTTTATTGTTTGTTTGTGGTCTGAATTGAATAGGTTCCGGAACTACTAGACCTTTTTGGAAAAAAAAACATCATTAGAATGATAATCATAGGCTATAGAATATTTTTAAAGTTAGTGATCCCTATGAAAACTTCAATAATAAACTACCATAACTAACGTGTGTATGTAAGAACTTAAAATTCTTTAAAATACCCGTGCGAAGCCGGGGCGGGCTGCTAGTAGGCTGATAAATATAAATATCCAAAAGCTTGATTATAATTCAATTTGTTGCAGATCATGACATATCTGTTTCAACTGAGGGCGCATTTCACCGGAAGCGAGCTGCAAGTAGAGCAACTCGGTAAGTTACTACAACTTTCCATCGATTAAGTTAACTAAGCTGAAACTCTGCACTTATCATAATGTGATCTAGGACCATTTTTGTAGGAAATAAATGCGATAGTGCACTTATTTAATACAGATGAATCAATAGAGTCACAATCTTAATCCATTCAAATTTAATTCGTCAACATATACTAACATACCATAATTAATCGATATATTCGTATATTCCGTTTACATAAAATTATAATTCAATTAGTCTTAAATTACTAATACAATTGGGTTGTAAGTTCGTTATTAAAGTAGTAGGTATGTAGGTAGGTACAGGTACTACCTGTGGTTGTATTGATATTAGATTAACCGGAGTTAAACTTTTATTAAACTAAAATTACAATTGAATAAACATATTTGAACTAGTATTTACAATAAATACATAAATAAAATATGCTGGACAATATACACAGCACCATCTAGCCCAATATATTCTTTCTTTCTATTTTCCGAGTGGACATCTAACAGTTGTAATAACAGCATTCGTTATTCTCCAAGCTTATACATAATATATTCTTTCTTTCTATTTTCCGAATCAACATCGAATTGTTGTAATAACAGCTTATGACATCGAATAGTTGTAATAACACCAAATGACATCGAATGGCTGTAATAACACCAAATGACATCGAATGGCTGTAATAACACCAAATGACATCGAATGGCTGTATAACACCATATGACATCGAAAAGTTGCAATAACAGCATATGCCATCGAATAGTAAGAACAGCATCCGTTATTCCAGGCAACGACGAGACGGAGTCCTCTTACCTGGTGGGGCGGCACGACACGGACGGCGCGCTGCCGCGGGACCTCTTCAGCCGCGAGATCAGCACGCGCCGCTCACGGAACCTGATCGAGAGGCCGCTGCCTGTGTGAGACACGCATTTTAATATTACGTTAACTTTATTTGTTAATAATGTTCTTATTAATGCTGGAGGCCGCAACATGCACGAAAGACTGCTGCCCGTGTGAGACACACATTGCATTAACTTTATTTGTAGCTAATAAAAATATTGGACAATTCACACAGCATTATCTAACCCCAAGCTAAGCAGAGCTTGTGTTATGGGTACTAGATAACTGATATACATAATAATAAACAAGTACAAAGATAGATATTTTTTTAAAATATACATAGAAAACGACCAGAACACCCTGAACAAATTCCTGCAGATCGTACAAATATTGGTTCCGAGGCGTGAATCGAACCCGTCGCTGGCGGACGCAAAAGAATGTGTGGAGTCCATAAAGATAATAATTCCTAGATCGCGCAAACGCTTGTTTAATTTACACCTAATTGATATACGATTATTCAACATCAACTGGTCGGAAGACCAATTGTCCAAGGGCACCAATTGCTCGAAGTCCTCGTTTTTCGTCCTAGTTTTTTTTTACGAGAAAACATATTTAAACCAAACCGAAGTCCAGTACAGAGGTCTAAAGGAAATAAAGCACTTTGATTTTGATTTCCTATTATATTCTTTTCTATGGCAACCGCTCTTGTTTGGAGGAGGCATGTTCAGCAAATATGTTGATCAAATGTATAAGATCCCCGTTTCCGGGCCAGGGCGTCACCCTCGGCGCCGGCGCGCGCGGCGTCCCCCGAGAAGCGCGGCTCGCTGTACGTGCAGTCGCGCTCGCTGCTGGGCCGCGTGCTGAACCCCCCCGCGCCCCACGCGCACCCCGCGCCGCACCACCCCACCGCCAAGTGGTTCACGGAGGTATGGCTCATCATCATCATCATCATCATCACCAGCCTGTAATAGTCCACTGCTGGACATAGGCCTCCCCTAATGAGCGACATAGATGGCATCATTATGTGGGGGTTATTGCCCATAATCCCCACGCTGGGCATGCTGCGGGTTGGGGATCGCAGTTCGGTGTAGTTGTTCTGCAGAGGGCCGCTGCTGCCCGCCCCCCGGTGTTTCCCTTAGTCGCCTCTTACGACACCCACGGGAAGAGTTGGGGTGGTGAAATTCTATGCCGGCACCACACGGCAGAGGTAGGGCTACTCTGATGTACTGGTATGTCTACCGTGTACGCTGACGCGTGGCTCCCTCTAGAATTAGATAATTTAATATTACGTAAGCAACAAGGCCTGGTGAAGTGTCTGTTTTGCAGTTTTGCTTATTTTTCATGGTAAGGTGTGTCCAGATTTACTATATTTCTACTTATTTATTTAATACTAGCGGTCCGCCCCGGCTTCGCACGGGTATTAAACAAAAATTTCAGAAATTATACACACTAAAACGATGGGTTTCACAGTTTTCATACGGATCTTTACTTTTTTAACAGCATTGGGGTTTTTGACATTGACTCGACATTCCAAACTGACACTGGCCGTAGAGAAAAAGCAAGCACCGTGCGCTATACAACCTCTTTTTCTATTCTGACGCGCCATAATAGAAAAAGAGGTTGAATATACTGCCCACGGTTCAATTATTGAATTTTTCATGCGGATCCCTAACTTTTTTGAAAATATTATATAGCCTATGTTCATCACGGAAAATTAAGGATTCTAATGGTGAAAGAATTTTTTAACTCGGTCCAGTAGTTTCGGAGCCTATTCAATTCAAACAAACATACAAACAAACAAACAAACATACAAACAAACAAACAATCAAATCTTTCCTCTTTATAATATTAGTAATAGATTAGTGGCAAAAAATTAAAAAAAAAATATTTTGTATTTTTTTGAAAGTTTCATTATGGATTCCCAATTGTTTTAAAATGGTCTTCTATAGCCTATGTTTATCAGGGATAATGTAGGATTCTAATTGTGAAACCATTTTTCAAATCTTATTCAAACTAAAAAATAATCAAAGCTCTCCTTATAATAATATTAGTATAGAAAAGGTTCATTATAATTATAATCTCCACTAAATAATAGTATCTAGTATGGGTACTAGATACTATTATTTAGTGGTAGTAACACAAGCTCTGCTTAATTTAAGATTGGATGATACAGTGTGGTGCCGGCATAGAATTTCACCACCCCATCTCTTCCCGTGGGTGTCGTAAGAGGCGACCAAGGGACAAACACCGGGGGGCGGGCAGCAGCGTCCTCTGCAGAACAACTCCACCGAACTGCGATCCCCAACCCGCATGCCCAGCGTGGGGATTATAGGCATTAACCCCCAAATGATAATGCCATCTATGGCGCTCATTAGGGGAAGCCTATGTCCAGCAGTGGACTATTATAGGCTGGTGATGTGATGATACAGTGTGTATTATCCAGCATTATTTATTTACTTATATAATTTAGTATTCCACGTTGCAGCCGGTGCCGGCGCCGCCGCAGAAGCTGATGACTCGCAAGGAGCTCACGGACCCCTTCGGCTCCGACGAGGAGGACGAGCCTCCCGCGCAGGCGGCCGCTCCTGAACCCGGTATGTGCTCCTGTCACCTTTACTCACTCTTTAAAGCATTTATTTATTGCATTCATGTCCTTTACAAGATGTTACATTCTTATAGGTAGAAATTACATGAACCCTGTAAGGGCGTGGCATAATTCTGAGTTCTTAGTTTTACAATTTGATACATTTATTCCTTCATATTATTAATACTTAAATGATACACACAATTTGTAAGCTTATCATAGTAAATATGTCAAAAAAATAATAATATTTATAGGTATTATTAAGTATTCGATTAAATATAATTATAGAAGCAATTCAATGAATGTCCAGAAATTTAAATAGTGTATGTCAATGGAAAAAATATTTTTAGTGTCATATGAAGCATGATATGCCCACCCCTGTCAAACATTTTATGCAATTCAATTCAACCAGCGGCTCTATTGTCTAACTCAACTGGTAATCGTAATCAGCTTCAGTTTGCCATTTCAAACCTAGCCTGGACTTCGATTGACACTTTCGTATTGTGTAAATAGCTGAAACCGAAGACCAGTTGAATACCTTAGACAATACCGACAACATTCTGACTGGGCCTACAACTGGTAATCGGTTTGAAGTTCACTGGATTTCAAGTTAGACAATAAGGCTGCTGGGTGTCATGTATAATCTATGCTTACTATTCTACTTTGTTGATAAAAAAAAAGACAAGTGGATTTATGTGGGTAGTTGTATAACAGCTTGTTAGATAATTTTGTGACGTACCCCCACTTCTGCTATTGAGCTCCCTAGCTGCAATACACGTCTAAATCATAACAATGTGTTTTAATTGATATCTAGGACATACAACAGGGATTTAGTCTCTTAGGTTTGAAATCATTACAGACACCAGATGATGTGTTTTGGTTCATAGACTTATTTCATCAGCCTATTATGCTATGTTCACATGCGCGCGTTCAACTCGACATTCAACGTGCACGTTCACGTTCACGCGCGTGTGAACAGTACGCCCGAGCCCGTAAACGCGCCCGTGAACGTGAATGCCGCGAACCGTGCGAGTGTCGGTTTTTTGGCAAAGTTCAAAGGATGAATGTGCGGGCGCCCGGTGACTGTTCACACGCGCGCGGCGGCGCGCGGCGCGCGGCGCGGGCAGTCAGTCCAGCGTTGCAAAACCTACCGATTTTTCGGTAGATTTACCGATATTGACACTCGTTTACCGAAATATCGATTTGGGACGAATGTCTACCGATTTTTTGATTAATTTGAAGTTTACAATTAAATATGATTTGTGGTAATGGTAACACGGCTCTTTTTTTACAATATGCACTTTTGAACGAATTGTGTGACTGACAATGGGGATTCCCCGGCTGGTCTGTGTTACTCTGTAATAAAAATAGTATATAAAAAGATATAGAATAGATTCTATTTGCAAAAGCTTTTTTTTAAAGAAATTAATGAGTTTCAAGATGATCCTGTGATTTTCTGGGCGGATGTGGCACATAATAAAAGGTGGTGACGGGACACCTTTGTTTGGAATGGTAACTTCGTTTGTATATCACATTTTTTCTCTACCCCATCATCAAACATGGAAATAATTTTTTGGCAGTAAATTTAATAAAAACCGCAACCGCTTCTTTCTTAACTGGCTTCTTTCTGGCAAAGGGTTTCCACTGTAGGCAGGTAGTCATAAAGTAACCTGATAAAATGAGACGGCACGTATGTACCTTACTAGTGTTTTAATTTTGACTTTTAGGATGTTGTATTGTTCTAGGATGTGTAATTAAAGTATTGTTTCTAGTTACAACACTTATCTTACGACGACGGCCCATTCATTTGTAGACTTTGAACTTATTTCCACAATTATTGCTTAAATTTTCAGTTAATTAGTTTAAAGTTATATTGGTTGAATTGTAAAAATGAGAGATAGTAAACAAAAAAAAACAGATCATTAACTACTAAGCAAACATAAGTATAGGAAACAATGATGAATGCCATGTGCCATGGATTATTGGCAAGAGAAGCGCTCTTGCCAATAATCCATGGCACATGGCACGTTTTGTTGTGTGTTATGTGAATTTATGTTATTTTTTTAAATGTTTTCTTCCTTTACGCTGTAATCCGTCGTTTTTAGTAATTTGCAGGATTTTATAGAGGCAAATTAGCGTTATTTGTAAAAAAAAAATATAAAAACTTGAATATACGGCCCGTTTTTTAAATTTTGACCTAAATACGGCAATTTTTTGGTTAAGATACGGCCACCCTAAATTTTACTTGGAACAACACTGCCGCGCAGCCCGCCAGACAGCCTGCCAGGCAGCCCGCCGGGCTGCACGGCGCGCATGTGAACAGCTTGAATTGTCGCCGGCCCGGGACGGGCTGCATGCCGCGCAGCCCGCCAGGCAGCCCGCCAGGCAGCCCGCCGGGCTGCACGGCGCGCATGTGAACGTACAATTAAAGGAAAAACAAATAAAATAAACAAACCGGAATTTCTCTTGACATTCCCCTTTGAGAAAATCGGAATAACCGACCAAACATTTCCTTCGCTACATTTTACAAAATCGATTGTTAAATAGCAATAAATGACTCATCAATTAAGCAAATGTCTTTTAAAATTTTAAGAGCTATCGAGTCTATTAACTAATAATGTGGGCATTTTTTATCAACTCACTAGCCCTAACAGTATTACTACAAGACAAATAAATGATAACGAAAAAATTATAATAAAAAGTTATCATCACCATATTATTAGAAATTAGCATAAAATTCATAAAGCGCCAAAAAAAAAAAAAAACTTAATCCCTAATTAATATAAACGGCACAGATAGCGCCAGTAGAGCGACCATATTTGTTTTTGGTATACTGTGCCAACAGACTTATGACGTCAGCCGTTGTCACATCTATGAAAACTAAAGACGATCGTGGCCTCTTTAAACAACCGAACCGTATCAGCCATCTGATGCGATCCCACGACATAATGGCTAGATGATGTTAATAGGAATCTCATATTATATATTTACTTAATGATCATTGATTATCACTCTTTTCATTTCAGGGAAAGAGCAAAAGCCGACATCAATAGAGCCAGCATTTACAGACCCTCTCACGTCTATGAACGAGCCTAAAGAGAGCCTACAAATAACTGAAAATGAAAATACAACCTTAAACGAAAGTACACAGAATTCAAACTCACAATCACCTATAGGAAACAACGGCTTCAATTTCAATACATCGGCCAATGTACAAAATTCGTTTACCAATGTAAACAATTCGTTTGCCAATGTAAACAATTCGTTTGCCAATGTACAACATTCGTTCGGAAATGTACAGAGTCCTTCAGGAAATGGGTCTAACGTAGAAAAACCTACGACACCGGATCTGCCAAAGCCTACCCCGGTAAGTTTTTACATTACTTTTATTGGATTTTGTGTTGTGGCTGAGTTTTTATGCTGTTTTAGTGTGAGTCTTATCAAATTTGGCGTCGCCTTAAGTCGCATCATAGTTTTCATAGATGACTTACTTATTCATAGTAAAAGTAACAATGTTGAACTAGAGATTTGTACTAATAATAGTTTTTGTAATTTTATTGTGAACTTGTCTCAGAATTCTGTTAAATATTATAAATATTGACCAAATTAATCGATAGATATAGGTTTTTGTTATGGAATGTATTAATTTAAACAATTTTATGAATCATATAAGCTAAAAACTTTCCTTAATTTTTCATAATTTATAATAAAATTTCCTTTCCATTATCGCCGCGAAAAAACATGGCTTTGTGTGACGTCACTGCTTTTCATTGGACGACGCTAACGCTATTGGATCAAACGCTTCGCCCCGATTGATTGATACCACCATTGGTTGCGCAAATCCAATGCATACGCCTTGATTGGTCGAAACACCAACCCCCCATTGGTTACGCAAAATGCTTGGCTGTGATTGGTCGATTTCCTGCCATTCCATTGGTCGAGTAGCAACTGCTGTCTCGTCACGATGAGCTAAAAGAGCGCGCGAGACAGCTGCTCGAGGCTACGAAACGAGAGGCGAGAGAGAAAGAGAAAAGTAGACGGCAAAAAGAAGAGATGGAAAAAGAAAACAACGGAGATTTAAGCCCTAAAAAGGTCAGTGGGATTATTTTTATACGTTACTTTATATTTAATCTGCTCTCAAATGTAACTTAGATTCGTGAGTTCTAAGCTAGAATAGAGCTCTAATGACAATAATGATGTTAATTCAGATGTCGCCAAAAGTAAGCTTAGCTAATTTAAACTTAAAAATTATTAGCCTTTTTTGCGATCGTTAAGGAAGTGACAGCGACATTGTCGTGTTATCACATAAATTTGGTTAAGTTTTACCGACCTCTGAATTAACAGCTTTGTCATTATTAGATTTCTATTCTAGCTTAGAACTCACGAATCTAAGCTTTATGACTTGTTTATTGAAAATCTGTGTAAAAAACATAACATAAGTGATTTCAGATTTCATTAACTTCATTTCTTTAAGCTCGCACTCGATACTTTACTTGGATCATTTCATATAAATAAATTATACATTTATTATAAAATAAGAAATAACATGTTATTGATGATGTAAGTCCTATGAGGCGTTTTAGTATATTGGGTTACTTTGGTATACTTAACTAATTTTTAACTCTACCTATTGGCAAACGTCTGTCTATTCCTCTATTCTGTCATGTTAAACTCCGTATTCCTTCATCACTTCTACGTTGAAAATTGAATACTACACAATATTCACGTAACAAAATGCAACAAATATGTTTCAGCTGATGTCGGAGGAAGAGAGACAGGCTATGCTGAGAGAGCGAGCGAGAAAGCTAATAGCGGACGCGAGAGCAGGCATAGTCAGGTAAACAACTATATCACTACATAGTATAAAACAAAGTCGCTTTCTCTGTCCCTTTATCCCTATGTATGCTTAAATCTTTAAAACAACGCAACGGATTTTGATGAGGTTTTTTTTAATAGATATATTGATTCAAGAGGAATGTTTTAGTATCAGCATTGGACCCGTGCGAAGCCGGAGCGGGTCGCTAGTTAGTTTTAAAGCTATGTCTTGCTTAGAGCACTCACAAGCACCACTCCGCACAGTAAGAATTCAAATATGGACTGAAACTCTTCATCTTAAGATACATTTTGGTTGGAGTGACAGAAGTACGCGCCAGGTTCTAGCGAGTGGCCGATATGCCGTTTGTAGTTACGTTTGTAAAATGTATCCAAATGTTACGAATTTAAGCTCATATTTGTATGCATATTTTTATGCTGTGCGGCATTTTTACGGTCTAGTTCTGTGACAACCTTGATATCTATAGACGAAGATTATATAGAAAGGCTTTTGTATACCTACACTTTATAAAATTATACTGTTATTATATTTAAAAGTAACTATATTCTTTTGACAAGATGCACGGCCAAGGGTTCAAAAGTTGGCAGGTACCGCCGATTATGACAGCTAAGCCGGTAACATGCGTTAGATATAGCAATACCATACAGTACCGTACAGTACCGTACAGTACAGTACACTACCGTACAGTTCCATACAGTACCGTACAGTGCCGTACCGTTCAGTACAGTACAGTACAGTGCAGTACAGTACCGTATAGTACCATGTACCACTAGTACACATAAAGTACCAAAGTACCGTACGGTACTTTACAATACCATAAAACATTTCCATTGAAGTTATAGAGGTAGAAATAGAATATATTCTAGATTCATCGATGTGATTAATGGAAAGCGAAAACACCATCATCATTTGAGAACCAAATCATTTGAGAGGTGTTCTTGTCTCTAATGCCTTTGAGTGTTTTGTGATATCGTAAGATGATCCAAATTTCGCACACACACCAAAGTAATGAAAAGAAAATCATGAAATCCAGTTTATAAACATTGCAAAATAGTAAAATATTTATCAACAGTTTATCGTACAACCATCTCTGATAACATCCGACAAAAGTGAGTACATTTAATTAAATCTAGACAGTTGTTGAATCCATCAGAGAAGTTACCTACTAAATTCTGTCGTACCAATATTTTGATAGAAATTAACACTACATCTAGCTCCATAATTCTATATGTAAAAAAAGCCTAAATACATATAATAATAACACGTGATGTCTGTCTGTCCAGTCCGACGTCGCCGCTGTCGCCGTCCCGTCCCGCGCGGCCTACGGTCGAGATCATCAGCAAGCAAACTGTTATGGACGAGATCGCAGCAGGTAACGTGTTTACTATGATCTGTACCTTGGCACACTGATACAAAGTACCAGAGCGCCCGAACGACGCTCGCCGTATACACATAGCTGGCGAGCGAAGCGAGCCGCACTCTTAGCATGCATTGGACATTTCACGATACTTCATATAATTTTTAATTATCACTTTTGATATCAAAATATAAGTGACCGCAATGAAAAATATTATATTTTTATTTCCATGTTTTGATTTTAAGAATTAACCTTTTTCCCGGTGTTCCTAATTAAAAATATAAAATGTTTGGATTTTACTGGATTTACAAAATGAAAACGCCTTATTGTCTAACTTGAAATCATTACCAGTGAACTTCATGCCGATTTCCAGTCATAGACACAGTTAGAATGTTGTCGGTATTGTCTTAACTAAGGTATTCAACTGGTTTTCTGTTTCGAACGAATCATTCATTTGAATCCAAGTCTCAAGTTTCAAAATCACCCTAAATACGACGTTCCATTCATTCACTGGGTTTGAATTTCGCTGGTAATGGTGTTGCATGTGTCAGATATTTACACAATACGAAAGTGACACTTGCAGTCCAGGCTAGGTTTGAAATGTCAAAATGAAGCCAAATACGATTACCAGTTGAGTTAGACAATAGAGCCGCGGGTTAGACTATTGAGACTGTCATTAAGCAGAATATAAATACAATATAGAATGTAATAATAAGAAGTATTTGTGTCCCCAGCGGGCGGCGCGGAGCAACTGGACGCGTTACTGTCGCGCGACGGGTCCACGCCCGGCTCGCGGAAGTCGCTCAGTCCTGACAGATCCGGTACGTTGTATTCTTATTTATTATTATTATATTATTTTCCAAAACAGTTGCAATAGTGTGCCGGTGGAACTCACAAAAAATTCATCACCATCATCATCATCATCATCATCATCATCATCATCACCAGCCTATAATAGTACACTGCTGGACATAGGCCTCCCCTAATGAGCGCCATAGATGGCATTATCATTTGGGGGTTAATGCCCATAATCCCCACGCTGGGCATGCGGGTTGGGGATCGCAGTTCGGTGGAGTTGTTCTGCAGAGGGCGCTGCTGCCCGCCCCCCGCTGTGTTTCCCTTAGTCGCCTCTTACGACACCCACGGGAAGAGTTGGGGTGGTGAAATTCTATGCCGCCGGCACCACACGGTCAAAAAACTTATGAAAGATCGTTTATTTCAGGCTTACACCATAAATTCTTCGTAAACCTACCTACATAGGTAGGTGCTATGTTAGTAACCATAAAAACAATTGTTTTGCAGAGAGCCGTAACAGCGAAGACTCTAGAAGCGGCAAGAGCGTACAGAGCGGCGGCGAGGAGAGCAAATCTGACAGATTCACGCTGCAGTCGTTCTGCGCACTCGTCGACAGACTCACGCCCGACAAGGCCGACTGTGAAGTGAGTCACTTATTACTGCATCGGGATGTCCACTGCTGGACATGCCTTCCAAGGGGTTTTTGCCAGTCCGTCTGGGTTTATGTATATACAGTGGTGGTCATATAATTAAAAACGCTGGTACAAAGGGAAAATTTTATCTAACTATGAATTGCATGCAATTTTTTTTATTTCCCTCTTTATCGTAAAACCTTACCATAATACCACTGTATTCATTGATACACATGATTAGCTAAAAATAAATATACTAACTTTTTACACTACTTCTAAACAAATAGTATACCTGTTTACTGGCTGGTCACGAATTTAAGAACGCTAAATAGTTTATTCCTTTATTGAAATTTAAATAGAGAACGCTCAGTCGATTTGTTACTATTTGTATAATTTTGGCGCCATTTAGTGCTGTGCTGTAAACTAGACTAAAAGTGATTGCTTGTTATGAAATACATTGGGAAAAAATAACAGTTGTGATAAATCTACAAGGGAAGTTATAATAAAACTTCGCCGGAAGAATTGGTCTTATAAAAAGATAGCCGACCATCTGCAATGTTCAAAAACTATAGTTTTCCACGCTGTAATGCATTTTGCTACGTATCAAATTACTTGAATGTTCCACGGATACCTAAATAGAGAAACAAGTCCTCGAGATGACCGCAACAACATCGTTCCTATGGCAAAACAAAATCCTTTTAAATCTTAGCTCTCTGTTGTAATTATTTAACTCTATAGACATTATTGTAGCTAATGGTGTTCCAACATTAGTCTCTTAAAGTAATTGTTCTTGTAGAAAGTGGAAGAGAACGGCGGAGACTCGTACATAGCGAGCGAGGTGGCCGCGCTGGAGAGAGAGCAGCGAGCCGTCGACCTGAGGGCGGCGGCGCTCGAGAGACAGCTGCGCGCCGTGATGGACGCGCCGCACGACTCGCAGGTGAGGCCGCGTGGCGCTGACTGTACCGATGACGTAGCACCACCACCCCCCACCCCTCACCTTCCCCATTGTAGGTGAGGACTGTGTCGGGCAGGCTGTGGCAAAGACGTAGCAAACCTTCCCTACACCCACCTCCCTATGGTCCTGAAACCGGAATGTACGGACGAACGTTGTGCAATCAGCTAGTTAGGGATAAAGCTCGGGCAGGCTGTACCAAAGATGTTGCAACCCCGAGTTGAGGAGTTAGGCTGGCTCTGCTAGCACTCGCACCACGCATAATGGACCAAAACTGAGTCCAAATGCGGAAATAGGAGTACTCCTACCTAAACCTAACCCCCCCACCTTCACAATGGTCCTGCCAACCGGATTGTACGGACGAACGTTGTGTAATTAGCTAGTTAGGGATAAAACTCGGGCAGGCTGTACCAAAGATGTAGCAACCCCAACCATATCGAGATCCCTTTTTGTTGAGCAATATTTTGCAACACAAAATCTTTAAGATGGTAGATAAATAAAAAAATACATTATGTCACCGTGCTGACATATAAAACGCTGTTCACAGAAAAATTACTTCGATAAAGTGAAGTTTAACTCCACCATAATTCGCTGCCAAATATTTTCGCAAACGAATCAAAGTTTCTACAGACACATGTACGACATTTTGTTTTTCTTCAAAAGTAATTCTGTTTTATTATTTGTAGAAAAATTGGCGAAGAATATTTTTCTCCTGTGTGCAAGTGAAATTGTGCCCGGTAACTAACAAACCAACGTTCTCACATTTATAAGTAGATTGCATTTTGTTGTTGTAATGCCTAACTAGATTTGAAACTAAACAGTAATCAACTGATATTGTTAGTAATTAGTAGATAAAATAGATATACACCATAATTTTCAAAATCTTATGTACTTTTTGTTGTATTTGATAAGTTATTGTAAGTACATACTATTAGATCGTATATCTCATCTTCCAAATGACCTGTATTTAACGGGAGATATATAATGTTTGTGTGGGTGTAGATTGTGCATAATAAAACTAGCCAGATTTTAAACTATCGATTCATCAACATAACACTTTTGATAGTTGAGTATGCGGTAACAATGTTCACTAGAGTACCCGGCGGGGTACTGAGCGAAACGCACCGAATACCGCGTAGGCGGAAAATAAAAAACACGAATATGCCTTCATAGGCATCATAAATTATCTTCGTTTGTTTCCAATCTATCCGCACCTATAATTATAGCGGTCAAATTAAGATAGCTAAGCACTACCTTGTGTCTACTTAGCTAAATAAATGTAATGTTGTGTTCTCAGGAGGAAGCGCACCTGATGTCTCAGTGGTTCAACTTAGTGAACAAGAAGAACGCGCTGCTGCGGAGACAGATGCAACTTAACATACTGTAAGTACATTACAAGACAAGTTACATTTTAGTAAAGGTTAAGTAGAAGGCCCGTATTTAACCTTGCTCGAGTTAAGCGTGATTGCTTTAGGAACGCTATTGTTTTACATATATTGAAAAATCCCTTACGTGCTGCCTTACCTCTATTTTGTGTAGTAAGGAATAGCAGGGTTTTTAATCCTTTTACAAATTTTCCCGTTCCTCGCATCGGTACCACCAATTTATCTCATATAAACAGATTGGAGGCCTATAAAAAAGAGAAGCCCCAATAGGATAATGTTCGGGACACATGAACAGTGGAAATTGAGTCCTGCACTATTGTTTGGCATATTGCAAGCTAGACTAATAAATAAAACAGCATTTATTTCGAGCACTCACAAGTCGTAGATAGGTACAATTCGAATTGGATTGCGTGTACGGGCAGTCTACCCTTGCATAATAATTTAAAAACTTATATCATATCATTTGTATAATTTAGTATAAAACGTTGTTATTGAGGCAGTTGTTATGATTTGAATATGGGAACTTACCTCGTTAAACTTAACGTTGCAGTGAGCAAGAAGAGGATCTGAGTAGACGCTGCGAGCTGCTGGCGCGAGAGCTGCGACTCTCGCTCGCGGTGGACGAGTGGAGGAAGACTCCCGGACAGAAGAGGCGCGAGAGATTGCTATTACAGGTACTACTTACTGCTAGATAGATACATAGAAAGGTAGCGTTTATTCATAACCAGCTGTCCGCCCCGATTTAACAAACATTTCAAAAATTATACGCACTGGGTCAGTGAACGGTTAATACATTAATACATTAATGTTAATACATTAAGCATTCCATCAAGGAAAATACGCCCGCAACTTGACACAACATTGCAAACAAACCTACTTGTCAAAACTACGTCTCCGAATTTGCAACAATTTGTTAAATCTCAATCGCACAGTTAAAAGTACTCTATTCTCTTGATGTTTTAGATTAAATTGTCGTTTATCGTGTGGGTCGCTTATGTCATTTTCTACACACCCATGTCATTATCACAGCACACTTTGCGTTCGGTCATTTTCTGGCGCAAGGAATGCTTCCATGTTTTATCCGTTCACTGCACTGGGTTACACTATTAAAATTGTCAGTTGGATCCCCAACTTTTTTAGCAGCATAGGGCTTATTGATCTTGAACGTTTATTGACAAAGAAGAAGAAAAAAAGGATGATGACACTCCATAACTGACACTGGCAGAGTCGTAGTGAAAAGCAAGCGGCGGCGGCTGCAGTTCTCTTGAGGAATGTTAAATTATGATTACGTTGCGTTGATATGTTTTAAAATACATAATTCCCGTTAAAATTATATCTTACGAACTATATCTTACAAACAAAAACGGTTATAATAAACTTAATCCGTCTGTTTCACAGGAACTATTATCAGCGGTGAACGAAAGAGATAGACTGGTACAAGAAATGGACGAGCAAGAGAAAGCGTACGTATTTTAATATGACTGAATTCAAATGGGTAACCTATTTCATAATTATTAATATTGTTTTCCAATTTACTGTTAAAACTTTCGTAGTTGCACGAATTCATTATAAATATTAGGGGGTAATGGATGATACGAGCGCGCCGTGAGCCGCACTCACCCTGATGAAGTCCCTCGTTAAGGGATGAAACGTTGGTGTTTTTACAATATAAACTAGGTTCGTAGTTAACCCGCTTACATTCATAATGAATGTTTCCTATCTATATACTTGAATTGCAGAAGTTGGAATCTATTTTTGATTTCGACAGCGTTAATTTATTATTTTATTTGACTTTTATGCCTTTTTGTACTCCAATATGCTCTTTTGTCGCTGATTTGTTGATTTTTTGTTTTTAGTAGTTTCTCCCTTTTTGTATGTTTAGTTTCTATATTATTTCATTTAAAAATGGTTAAAGTTTGATTAATTTTGTCGTTTTCTAGATCCCAGAAAACAAAACTTTGTGCGCCAACTAGATTGTGTTACAGACAAGTGTCATTTAAAAACGTTTCTAAAAATTATTGTAAAATTTGCTATAAAAATTGTTCTTTTGTACACAGGATCGCAGACGACGCAGAGATCGAACACAACCTATCCCAAGTGGAAATGGACAGCAACAGGAAACAGAACTGCACCATACAATGAATTGTATCTAGAACAGCACGGCATTGTTAACAGCCCGCTTCTGAAACTCACGGGTAAACTAGATTTAAGTCCACTAGGCTATTGATCTGCAGTTTTGTGTAATGCTTGTGTTTTCAAAGGGATTTCCCTAAAAATACTATCGTTGTTTGACTATTACATGATGAATGTAAGCGGGTTAACTACAAACCTTCTATTATGTAACGTGGGTGTTCTTCCAACACTTACATGGTTAGTAGTAAACCCGCCTATGTTAATGATTGTTTGCGGTATTATACGGTTCGCCGAGAGGCCTGTTCAGACCAGCGCAGTATTCGCTACCCAGAGCGGGAGTGATTATTACTTTTGGTTTCGCGCGTTTTGTATAAACCGTTTAACTTGAATCACGCTACCGCTCTGGGTATTCACTGCCGCGTAGTTAAATCAAAATCAAAATCAAAGTGCTTTATTTCCTTTAGACGTTACAGGACTCTTGGACAAAAAAAAATGAAATACTAAATAGGCATTATTAATCAAAGGTTTTGATACCTTGTGACTTTTATACGTCCTGTCGTTTATCATTTTAACTCGACGCCATATCGGGCGGGGTAAAGGGTGGGTAAATCCAAAGCTGGATTAATTTTGGTGGTATATAACAATGAAGAGGTTTTACGTAGACATTATTAAGTCATAATACTCATTATTATGTTTCCTATGAATCCTAGCTATAATTTAAGTTCATACGAATATTTTTGGTAATTCCATAATTATTATTTTTTTACAAAATTTATTTGACGTGGACGTTTTTAGTTTTGAAGCAAATTCTACGTAGAGATTGTATTTTAAGTATTTTTGGTATTTATATTGTACCAAAGAATTAATTTATATATTTTTTAACTTAGCGCTAATGGTGGCATATTTATAAATTGAGATCTCAGTCACGATTTTTACCAGTAACATTGACTAGTTGATCCGCTGATCAAAAATACTATGTTTTTGATCTTATACAATATCATATTATTATATAAAATAATATACGCGCTATGGAAGACCGATCCAGATGGACATAACGTACAAAGGTCCTACTTAAAGGTCCCGACCCTTAGCCCTGAGTATATCGACGCGAGGGGATAAAAATATGATATAAAAATAAGTATATTATTATTAGTTGTTTTTATTTATCATCATGTCCAATTGATTGCGAAAAACCCGTGATCCGTGAACTAAGTTGACATTGCAAGGGTTAGAGTTATTGACATGGGAGTCGCGTTGTTATTGTTATAGCCTTTCTTTCTTAATTCAATTTATAAAGAATTTGGAATTAAAAATATGCCACCATTCTATATCCGTATTACGTAAAGTGATATTTAAGTACAATTCGCCTAAAATAAATATTTTTTTACGCTGTATTAGTAGTAGCATTTTTTGACAAATTTCGTTATGCTGTAGAATTTGACGCGTTACATTTAGTATGTGAATAGTTATGTTTTAAGTATTTTTAAAGTTCTTGCCTTTGATTCCGTGAACTAAACTTTTATTTAATTTACTGAAAAAACATCTAAATTACTAATTAATTATTAACCAATACATGTATGCATTATTTAATGATAAAAAAAGAGTTCTGATCAAAATAGTCTGTTATGAAAGAGGTTGTACACATTATGATAAAATTGCAACATAAGGCAATAAATAATGAATTACAATTTTAAAAAATAATTCACTTTGGTCACTCATTCATAAAATCAATTTATAAAAAACTAGCGGCCCGCCCCGGCTTCGCACGGGTATTAAACAAAAATTTCAGAAATTATACACACTAAAACGATGGGTTTCACAGTTTTCATACTGATCTTTACTTTTTTTAACAGCATTTGGGGTTTTTGACATTGACTCGACATTCCAAAACTGACACTGGCCGTAGAGAAAAAGCAAGCACCGTGCGCTATACAACCTCTTTTTCTATTCTGACGCGCCATAATAGAAAAAGAGGTTGAATATACAGCCCACGGTTCAATTATTGAATTTTTCATGCGGATCCCTAACTTTTTTGAAAATATTATATAGCCTATGTTCATCACGGAAAATTAAGGATTCTAATGCTGAAAGAATTTTTTAACTCGGTCCAGTAGTTTCGGAGCCTATTCAATTCAAACAAACAAACAAACAAACATACAAACAAACATACAAACAAACAAACAATCAAATCTTTCCTCTTTATAATATTAGTATAGATATAAATTATGAATGCGAAATGTCATGAAATTTTGTCCGTTTTTGACGTTTGTGAAATGAAACGATAATCTGGGCGGTGCTAGAAATTAATTGGTACTGATTGATTCAATATTGTGCAATTTTTATAGAATAATATTAAAATATCGCTTTATTGTACATAAAATAGTAGGTATTAATATTATTTTACTTGATTATTCTAACTTTCAAAGTATCTGACTTTTTTAAAATTTTTAAATGCTCTAAACGATTCATTTATTTATAATATAATATGAAAATAATCAAATGAATATTGATTTTGTATGTTCAACGGTAAGTTCACGCTTGACCTGTAAACAGAAGTCATTTAGAATAATAGCTATATACGAAATATAAATATTTTAACCATTGTAGTTTTGTCAACTTTGAAAGAACCAAAATAATTATACAGCTCCTTTCGTAGTTTCATTAGCAAGTACAATGTACTTAATCATTGCATAAAACTAAAAAATAAACACTTTTTCGTAGCATAACTAGATAATTTCACATTTGTGGGAATACTACCCACAACACACATGTTAAATGACATAATTTTAACCAATTTCTAATTAACGAGTAACATTTCTACAAATTACAATACGAAATACAGATAGATATACATTTTTTAAATTATTATGGTTTGTTGTAATTTAAAAAAATGTGCAAATTCCCGCCATAATGTAAAAAATGTAGGTAAATAAGCTATTTATTGTAAACGAGCAAACGGTAATAAAGTGATATGGTAAATTATGCGACTTTTATTTTACCTTGATATTTCGGTCCGGTAGACTTAATTCACCTGAAGTAAATCACCTGGGTGCACACGGTGAACTAAGCCCGGATTTCAATAGAGTATAAACCGATATTTCGATTATAATCTAGTCTAGTTCACCTAAGTGCTCTAAGTTCAGGGTTCAATGAAGAAAACGAAAATGTGAATTATGTATACAGAATGTGTTCTTTTCACGGCATTACTTTTATTAAAATAAATGATAAGAACTGATTTAATGTGTGCATCTTTGTCTGTTGGGCAGTAGGCTAAAGGTAAGTAAATGATAATGGTCAGAGTATAGTTTTGTATAAGATTTATTCCCTAACATTATCTTTGCCCATCTCACGCATAATCAGATAAGTTACAATAAGATTTCATTTGTTTTACATACTTTTATTTTTTTATATAATTTTTTGCCAATTCATTCAGTTAAAAATAATAGAATGTTTTGTCATTGTGAAATTTAATTATTCAACATCGTCCTGTTTTGTAACTAAACTGATTTTCGTGTGGCATACAAATTAAACAATCATTAATTTGATTAGTAACTAATAATTGTACTGGAAGATCTTTGTCAAAATTACAATTTTACTCATCTTAAAATTTCCTAATCTATATTTAACTTATATAATTAATTTATTGCTGAGTAGGGAAATTAACTTATTTGTATAAAATGATTTAAATAATTGATTACTATTGCACAATCTGCATTTTAATTCATAATCATAAGTAGGTACTTTAATAAAATTATTTTTATTGATTGGTTTTACATTTATAAACACATAGAATAACTAAACAATGAATTATAAACATGTAGATAAGTGTTGGCCAGAAATTCTACAGTTTCTGTTATTGTATAAAAGTTAGTAATATTCTATTTAAGTATATTAATGTAGTCATATAAGGAAGGGTTACACCAATACAGGTCAAATATAAAATTTCAAACCCCTTATGAACTTTACATTCAATATACTTTGGGACAAAATCTATTTTATTATTTAATTTGTGCCGCTCATAATAACTTACACCTAAGTTATAATATTAAATAGAAGCACTTGGGGCTCTTAAATACCATGTACATTAATACCTATTCACTAAAAAGACCTAAAGAGTGGTCTGAAAAAATCCAAAATTGGACTTATACACCTTCCGCGCGAGCACGGCCAATACTTTCTGTCGAAGTATAATATTTCTGACCAGCAGATTTCCTCAAATATTTTATTTGATTTCATAACTTTTCTCACTTTTTCGAATAAAATTTCTTCACGATCTCTTTACCTAATTTTATTTACACGTATTCAAGATTAGCGAGATTCAAATTGCCTCCAAAATTTCATTGAATACTTTTATATTCCAAAATTGCCATCGAAAACTCCGCAGAGCCGAGTTTACGCCGGCAAAGCAAAGTGTCGAACTGAGATAAGTTGTTGGTGGCCCAACCATCGACTAACAGAACAGTTTTGTGCAGTCGACAATCAGATTTCTGCTTGAAAACTTATTCTTTTCTACATTTTTAATAATACGAAAGCTTGTTTGTATCGGTAAATTTCGCTGTAGACTGTTTTTCAGTGAAGTTCCACCTCAACTCTTCCCGTGGGTGTCGTGAACGGCGACTAAGGGACACACACCGGGGGGCGGGCAGCTGCACCCTCTGTAGCACAACTCCACCGAACTGCGACCCCCAACCCGCATGCCCAGCGTGGGGAAGTCAGTAAGTTATGAAAGTGTTAAGCGCGCGTGTGGTTGGTGGCGGTGACAGGCGGCGCCTCCGCCTCCGCCGCGGCCGCCTCCGCGCGGAGCTTACGGTATTTACCTGGAATTATTCACATTTAATAATATATATATAATAATAATATATAATGCCGGACAATCCACACAGCATTATCTAGCCCCAAGCTAAGCAGAGCTTGTCTTATGGGTACTAGATGAATGATATACATAATACAATATTATTACATAGATAGATATTTTTTTATTATACATAGAAAACGACCAGAACACCCTGAACAAATATCTGCAGATCGTACAAATATTTGTCCTGAGGCGGGAATCGAACCCGCAACCTCCTGCGTCGCAGGCGGACCTTCGCCCACAGCGCCACAGTAGTGGTTGGTGGCAAATTTAAATTCAGACTTCAAAATAGACTGTCCCTCATTATGTATGTTAGGGTGTTGACTGCGAACCTAGAGTTTGTGTTGTAAGAACGTCAGCTCCATATAGCGGGTTAGCTACGAACCTATAGGTTCGCTACGAACGGTACCTACATACATCCGACAAAGAACCATTCGGTTTTAACTAGGCACGGTCTAGGTTCCCAAGGTTTAAAGAGATCGCTCATAGCGATAAGGCCGCCCTTACTTTCTTTACTATAAGCATGACTGTTTGTAATGTTTTCTTTCTTTGTGTGGTATAATAAAGCATTTTCTATCTATCTATCTAGCCATCTATCCAGGGCCTTTATTCACTATTGCCAATCCCAGCGCGTTCCACAGATATGACAACACAGCGGCGTGGAATCGAACGAAATCGTATTTAGAACACATTGTGACGTCACACGGTTTAGGCAAGGAGTTTCCTATTTCATAGAGAATAAAGGTCCAGACCAGAAAAGGTTGAGGTTAACACTTACGAGAGACCTTCACCATGATGACTCCCCACCAGATGGACCAGCCCCACCCCACGAGGCAGAACAGCACCGTGAACAGTTGCAGCACTCCCACCAGCAGGTTCACCACGAACGAACCTGGGGGTAGATCAAAGTTATTTCACATTCAAAGATATTTATTGCGTCAAACATGGTATAAAGGTGTTCAGTATAAATAATGCACTCATGTCTCACTATTATGTTAGCTTGCAATAATGATGTAGCTACTAATTAGGTACTTAGGTTCTAGTTTTAAAAAATCATCTATATTATAAAAAATCCTGTCCTTCAGCCACCTACATAATTTAATCTATATCTATACTAATATTATAAAGAGGAAAGATTTGATTGTTTGTTTGTTTGTATGTTTGTTTGTTTGTTTGAATTGAATAGGCTCCGAAACTACTGGACCGAGTTAAAAAATTCTTTCACCATTAGAATCCTTAATTTTCCGTGATGAACATAGGCTATATAATATTTTCAAAAAAGTTAGGGATCCGCATGAAAAATTCAATAATTGAACCGTGGGCTGTATATTCAACCTCTTTTTCTATTATGGCGCGTCAGAATAGAAAAAGAGGTTGTATAGCGCACGGTGCTTGCTTTTTCTCTACGGCCAGTGTCAGTTTTGGAATGTCGAGTCAATGTCAAAAACCCCAATGCTGTTACATAAAGTAAAGATCCGTATGAAAACTGTGAAACCCATCGTTTTAGTGTGTATAATTTCTGAAATTTTTGTTTAATACCCGTGCGAAGCCGGGGCGGACCGCTAGTTTTAAATAAATAGGAACGTAGATCAATACTATTCTAATACAATAATAGCAGTAAGTAGGTGGAAATAAAATATGCTCGAAACACAAATAATTTTGGTATTTTGTTTGTATTGGAAATTCATCCATGCCCGGAGCCTTAAGATTTATTTTGATTTGGAAATAAGCTGCTAGCATGAATTATTATTTTTTTAACGAATGCTTTTCGTTCACGACATCAAATGCTGAATTGGAGGGTTTGATTCTTACGCGTCGGACGGCCCAAGCCGGCTGCAAATTATTTGTAATTTGAAGCATTATCTTTGCCATGGTCTGCTTTTATTTGTATTAAATAGTATTTACCTAGGTTGTAGTAGTTTCATATACTTTTTCAAAATACTTTATGAAAATTGCACTTTCATCAAAGCAGACATATTTTCTTAGTATTTGTGTTGATCACTATTTTGAAAAAAACTTGTGGAAGAAACCTAATTAAATACTATTGTAATAAGTACAAAAATGTAGGTAAATAAGCTATTTATTGTAAACGAGCAAACGGTAATAAAGTGATATGGTAAATTATGCGACTTTTATTTTACCTTGATATTTCGGTCCGGTAGACTTAATTCACCTGAAGTAAATCACCTGGGTGCACACGGTGAACTAAGCCCGGATTTCAATAGAGTATAAACCGATATTTCGATTATAATCTAGTCTAGTTCACCTAAGTGCTCTAAGTTCAGGGTTCAATGAAGAAAACGAAAATGTGAATTATGTATACAGAATGTGTTCTTTTCACGGCATTACTTTTATTAAAATAAATGATAAGAACTGATTTAATGTGTGCATCTTTGTCTGTTGGGCAGTAGGCTAAAGGTAAGTAAATGATAATGGTCAGAGTATAGTTTTGTATAAGATTTATTCCCTAACATTATCTTTGCCCATCTCACGCATAATCAGATAAGTTACAATAAGATTTCATTTGTTTTACATACTTTTATTTTTTTATATAATTTTTTGCCAATTCATTCAGTTAAAAATAATAGAATGTTTTGTCATTGTGAAATTTAATTATTCAACATCGTCCTGTTTTGTAACTAAACTGATTTTCGTGTGGCATACAAATTAAACAATCATTAATTTGATTAGTAACTAATAATTGTACTGGAAGATCTTTGTCAAAATTACAATTTTACTCATCTTAAAATTTCCTAATCTATATTTAACTTATATAATTAATTTATTGCTGAGTAGGGAAATTAACTTATTTGTATAAAATGATTTAAATAATTGATTACTATTGCACAATCTGCATTTTAATTCATAATCATAAGTAGGTACTTTAATAAAATTATTTTTATTGATTGGTTTTACATTTATAAACACATAGAATAACTAAACAATGAATTATAAACATGTAGATAAGTGTTGGCCAGAAATTCTACAGTTTCTGTTATTGTATAAAAGTTAGTAATATTCTATTTAAGTATATTAATGTAGTCATATAAGGAAGGGTTACACCAATACAGGTCAAATATAAAATTTCAAACCCCTTATGAACTTTACATTCAATATACTTTGGGACAAAATCTATTTTATTATTTAATTTGTGCCGCTCATAATAACTTACACCTAAGTTATAATATTAAATAGAAGCACTTGGGGCTCTTAAATACCATGTACATTAATACCTATTCACTAAAAAGACCTAAAGAGTGGTCTGAAAAAATCCAAAATTGGACTTATACACCTTCCGCGCGAGCACGGCCAATACTTTCTGTCGAAGTATAATATTTCTGACCAGCAGATTTCCTCAAATATTTTATTTGATTTCATAACTTTTCTCACTTTTTCGAATAAAATTTCTTCACGATCTCTTTACCTAATTTTATTTACACGTATTCAAGATTAGCGAGATTCAAATTGCCTCCAAAATTTCATTGAATACTTTTATATTCCAAAATTGCCATCGAAAACTCCGCAGAGCCGAGTTTACGCCGGCAAAGCAAAGTGTCGAACTGAGATAAGTTGTTGGTGGCCCAACCATCGACTAACAGAACAGTTTTGTGCAGTCGACAATCAGATTTCTGCTTGAAAACTTATTCTTTTCTACATTTTTAATAATACGAAAGCTTGTTTGTATCGGTAAATTTCGCTGTAGACTGTTTTTCAGTGAAGTTCCACCTCAACTCTTCCCGTGGGTGTCGTGAACGGCGACTAAGGGACACACACCGGGGGGCGGGCAGCTGCACCCTCTGTAGCACAACTCCACCGAACTGCGACCCCCAACCCGCATGCCCAGCGTGGGGAAGTCAGTAAGTTATGAAAGTGTTAAGCGCGCGTGTGGTTGGTGGCGGTGACAGGCGGCGCCTCCGCCTCCGCCGCGGCCGCCTCCGCGCGGAGCTTACGGTATTTACCTGGAATTATTCACATTTAATAATATATATATAATAATAATATATAATGCCGGACAATCCACACAGCATTATCTAGCCCCAAGCTAAGCAGAGCTTGTCTTATGGGTACTAGATGAATGATATACATAATACAATATTATTACATAGATAGATATTTTTTTATTATACATAGAAAACGACCAGAACACCCTGAACAAATATCTGCAGATCGTACAAATATTTGTCCTGAGGCGGGAATCGAACCCGCAACCTCCTGCGTCGCAGGCGGACCTTCGCCCACAGCGCCACAGTAGTGGTTGGTGGCAAATTTAAATTCAGACTTCAAAATAGACTGTCCCTCATTATGTATGTTAGGGTGTTGACTGCGAACCTAGAGTTTGTGTTGTAAGAACGTCAGCTCCATATAGCGGGTTAGCTACGAACCTATAGGTTCGCTACGAACGGTACCTACATACATCCGACAAAGAACCATTCGGTTTTAACTAGGCACGGTCTAGGTTCCCAAGGTTTAAAGAGATCGCTCATAGCGATAAGGCCGCCCTTACTTTCTTTACTATAAGCATGACTGTTTGTAATGTTTTCTTTCTTTGTGTGGTATAATAAAGCATTTTCTATCTATCTATCTAGCCATCTATCCAGGGCCTTTATTCACTATTGCCAATCCCAGCGCGTTCCACAGATATGACAACACAGCGGCGTGGAATCGAACGAAATCGTATTTAGAACACATTGTGACGTCACACGGTTTAGGCAAGGAGTTTCCTATTTCATAGAGAATAAAGGTCCAGACCAGAAAAGGTTGAGGTTAACACTTACGAGAGACCTTCACCATGATGACTCCCCACCAGATGGACCAGCCCCACCCCACGAGGCAGAACAGCACCGTGAACAGTTGCAGCACTCCCACCAGCAGGTTCACCACGAACGAACCTGGGGGTAGATCAAAGTTATTTCACATTCAAAGATATTTATTGCGTCAAACATGGTATAAAGGTGTTCAGTATAAATAATGCACTCATGTCTCACTATTATGTTAGCTTGCAATAATGATGTAGCTACTAATTAGGTACTTAGGTTCTAGTTTTAAAAAATCATCTATATTATAAAAAATCCTGTCCTTCAGCCACCTACATAATTTAATCTATATCTATACTAATATTATAAAGAGGAAAGATTTGATTGTTTGTTTGTTTGTATGTTTGTTTGTTTGTTTGAATTGAATAGGCTCCGAAACTACTGGACCGAGTTAAAAAATTCTTTCACCATTAGAATCCTTAATTTTCCGTGATGAACATAGGCTATATAATATTTTCAAAAAAGTTAGGGATCCGCATGAAAAATTCAATAATTGAACCGTGGGCTGTATATTCAACCTCTTTTTCTATTATGGCGCGTCAGAATAGAAAAAGAGGTTGTATAGCGCACGGTGCTTGCTTTTTCTCTACGGCCAGTGTCAGTTTTGGAATGTCGAGTCAATGTCAAAAACCCCAATGCTGTTACATAAAGTAAAGATCCGTATGAAAACTGTGAAACCCATCGTTTTAGTGTGTATAATTTCTGAAATTTTTGTTTAATACCCGTGCGAAGCCGGGGCGGACCGCTAGTTTTAAATAAATAGGAACGTAGATCAATACTATTCTAATACAATAATAGCAGTAAGTAGGTGGAAATAAAATATGCTCGAAACACAAATAATTTTGGTATTTTGTTTGTATTGGAAATTCATCCATGCCCGGAGCCTTAAGATTTATTTTGATTTGGAAATAAGCTGCTAGCATGAATTATTATTTTTTTAACGAATGCTTTTCGTTCACGACATCAAATGCTGAATTGGAGGGTTTGATTCTTACGCGTCGGACGGCCCAAGCCGGCTGCAAATTATTTGTAATTTGAAGCATTATCTTTGCCATGGTCTGCTTTTATTTGTATTAAATAGTATTTACCTAGGTTGTAGTAGTTTCATATACTTTTTCAAAATACTTTATGAAAATTGCACTTTCATCAAAGCAGACATATTTTCTTAGTATTTGTGTTGATCACTATTTTGAAAAAAACTTGTGGAAGAAACCTAATTAAATACTATTGTAATAAGTACAAAAAATAGCAAACCATGGTGAAAATCACAGATATAAATATATATCTGTGGTGAAAATGTTCTCGAATTACAAATTATTTTGGTATATACTAAAATCAAAGTGCTTTATTTCCTTTAGATCTTACAGAACTCTTGGACACGTCACAAAATAAATAAATAATGACGGATAATCCACACAGCATCATCTAGCCCCAAGCTAAGCAGAGCTTGTTTTATGGGTACTAGGTATGCCGGACAATCCACACATAACATAGCACCAAGCTAAGCAGAACTTGTGTTATGGGTAGTTACTAGATGACTGATATACATAATAAAAATTACATAAGTATTACTGGGAAATAAAGTGATCACTTTGATTCATTGTTCACTTCAGTCTTTTATGTATGGGTAATTGATCCGTCGCCGGTTATTCATTGTTGACTCACCTATCCTGTACTTGGCTCCGTCGTGCACTCCGAACCTGGGGATCCCGAAACAAAGGCAGAACATACCGCTGAAGATCGATCCTGAAATAAAACACCTCATTAAAAATTCGTTTAGGTACAAACACCAAGACTGAGGTTGGAATTTTACGAAACGAAATGCAAGCTTCAGGCCTTAGG
This sequence comes from Eupithecia pulchellata, assembly GCA_963931895.1. NCBI lineage: Eukaryota > Metazoa > Arthropoda > Insecta > Lepidoptera > Geometridae > Eupithecia > Eupithecia pulchellata. Next base: position 7,363,841 of record OZ007546.1, on the reverse strand, counting down.
CAAGGCTATCATTTCGCTGCTCTTGGTTGCTTTTGTTTCATTTTGACAATTATAGGTTTATAATGTGATTGATCGCCTTATGTAAAGGACTTACCCTATATCTTTGTTAATCATGCATTCCTAGTAATACCTATTATAATCAAATAATTCGGATGTTAGCGGGTTAACGATAAGGCCGCCAACTCTTCAACCTTTTAGCTTTATATTGGTTTAGTCATACGTTTTTGAGAATAATACATTATTATCTTATCATAAATAACGACAAAGCAACGAGTTAACCCGAATTTGTCAAAATAAAATGGTAAATATTTTAGTTTACCATAAAAATAAGTTTTATGGTAAACTAAAATTTAATATTCAGTCTCAATGCTTACCTAATCCAGGCACCACGACGTTGCAGACGAGACAGAAGTAGGCCAGCACGATGGGTAAGACAGGGACGGCTGCGCGGATCATACTCGTGTGTTCTACTAGCGAGGGGTCCAGCTTTTTACGGGTATCCTGGAAACAGATAAGACAGAAGATATAATCATGTATTCTTATTCACTTCATAGAATTTCACCACTCCCCTCTTCCCGTGAGTGTCATAAGAGGCGACTAAGGGAGATACACCGGGGGCGGGCAGCAGCACCCTCTGCAGAACAACTCCACCGAACTGCGATCCTCAACCCGCATGCCCAGCGTGGGGATTATGGGCAATAACAGCAAACGATGCCTAGAGGTCCAGCAATGGAAGCTTATAATGATTATTATTATGCATGCAGCGCTGTTCTTCAATTCACTCCTCTCGGATAGCTGGTCACTGCTTGTTACTGTGTTACAGTTTACCTCGATCTCTTCCTCGATATCAGTGTCTCTCTTCATGAACTCCGTGGTGAGAATCATCTTGGAGCCGCGAGAGCCGCGAGAACCGCGAGAACCGTGAGAACTGTACGACTTGGCTGACGGGTTGGGGGAAACCTCGGGAACTTGGAGGAGGTTCGACATGATTTATGGAGATATACCTACTTAAGTAGGTACCAATTTAGTATGTTTAAATATATGAAGCCTTAGTACATGCCCTACTTTTGCGTTGTTATTATTTTGTTTTATGGATCAGTTGAGCTATATCTGGGTTTGCAGTTAGCTCAACGGTTTCTTTGTTGCAAAGATTACTTTTAATTGTGTGCAATGAATATTTTCAGAAGAATATATAAGCGACCTTTTGGTATATTAAAATGCTTAATTTTTTTTTGTATATTTGCTAACGTGTTTACTTTATACTTTTATACCAATACCTGGCTTCTATAATGTCTCAGGTATGTTTTGTGCTAAGTTTGTGAACCAAATAATAATTATATTTCAATATTTTATATTTTTCAGAAGGCGCCATTGAACACGACGCCATTCATTTGTTTGAATTTCATTTTGTTACACATTTTAAAATAGACTAATGTATCGAGAATTTCCAGGGATTTATTACATAAATTAAGCTTTCCTTTGACTTCTAGCAAAAATTACTTAGTTTATTATTTTCTTAAGTTCGTCTTCTCTTATTTATTTTTGGTTTAACGATGAGAACGATTTTTTTAAACACAAATCACCCAATTTCTGTATTGCTATTTTCCCGTACAGTTTTAAACTTTCGGTTTTCCACCATCTTCAATGGAATCCGACTTTCAACTGAATAACCCATTGTCATATGTTATTTTGCAAATCATTTAACTTATTGTGAAGTTATTGATTTCGCCATCGCTTGACCTTCTATTTTCTTTCAACAAAGGCCAGTTTATAAAAGTGTTGGTTTACATTTCATCGTGTAACACGCGATATTTAAATACTTGTGTTTACGAGCTTGAAGATCTACATTACATCTTATTTCTGCAAAAAATGCAAAACGACTAATACGTTAACTATGATTAAAATAAAAATCTTGTTCGTTTTACACATTTCATGAGTCTTTTCCAAAACTCCTCGGTTTTACAAAATATCAGGTAGCTCCAAAGGGATTTTGTTCCAATTTAAAAAATAATACAGGATTTCGAGGATTTTTAAGATTATGAATGGTATTGTTCCGTTGGAACGCTTCCAACTGGCTTAGGTTAAGCTACCTGTAGATTGATTATAACCATCTGCTGTTTGCTCAATTGTAAATACGAATTATATCTTGTTTTCATTGTTTAATTGTATAAATTTTACGGACTAACTTTCTTCGTTGCTTTTTAACTGTAATTTTTTTAATTTTAAGATTTCCTTAATTTTGGGACATGGTGGTGAGATAGATGAGACATGGTGTCGAGGTGCTGAGATGTCTCTACGAAGCCTCCAAAATGAGTGTCCGAGTACAGGACCAGCAGACTAAACCGATCCAACTGCGCAGAGGAGTGAGGCAGGGGGATGTCATATCCCCGAAACTGTTCACGAGCGCGTTGGAAGATATGTTTAAGATGCTGGACTGGAAAGACAAGGGCATCAACATAAACGGCGGCTACATCTCACACCTGCGATTCGCTGATGACATAGTCTTAATGAGCCGTGTGGTGCCGGCATAGAATTTCACCACCCCAACTCTTCCCGTGGGTGTCGTAAGAGGCGACTAAGGGAAACACACCGGGTGGCGGGCAGCAGCGCCTTCTGCAGAAAAACTACACCGAACTACGATCCCCAACCCGCATGCCCCCAAATAATGATGCCATTTATAGCGCTCATTAGGGGAGGCCTATGTCCAGCAGTGGACTATTATAGGCTGGTGATGGTGATGATAGTCTTAATGGCGGAGTCGCTAGAGGAGCTGAACCGCATGCCTTGGCATGAATTTGGATAAAACCATAGTCATGATCAATGGCCACATTGATCCAATACCGATGGCCCTACATGGCAAATTGTTTCTGAGTTCACTTATCTGGTAACGAACACTACTTAGTGTAGGACGCCCTCTTGCCAGGTGGGATGATGATCTGCTAAAGACTGCTGGCAGATGCTAGATGCGACCAGCTGAAGACAGGGCCCTATGGCGATCATTAGGGGAGGTCTATGTCGAGTAGTAAACTGATATTTACCAATGTATCGATTATAAACCAGGGCATTCCTTAATCAGGACTAACTTTTTCAGCATGTACCTACTTAACTACTAAGGTCTTAAAGTAAAAAAGTGACTTACCGTCCATCCATATATCAATGACCTTATGTCGTGGACGACCGACGTTTCGACACGCAACGACCACGGGGTTTGACTCAAGGTCCACACATAATTGTTGGTTGTTTTCTCATAACTCCTTAGATAAGCTACTCAGAACCTTTAACGACAATGTTCACGAACTTGACTTTTCTAAATAGTGTGTGGAGTTTGCAGCGTTATTTTGTGTAACTAGTAAGACAGACTTTATTGCAAGATCTAATATAGTTCATTGGTTAAAATAAGGTATTCACTTGCAGTTGGGTTCGATGGAGAAAAAACAGAATTCTTATCGTTTTAGGGCCTGCAATTTGAATGCGTGTATAGCTTTTGATGGGAGATTGACAAAGCCATAAATTCAGAGGGATTTGTACGAGAAATCAAATTCGTTAGAATATAACTTGTATTAAGTAGATATCATTCTGGAGCACATTCAAAATCAATCCGGTCAGTATTTCGGTAGGAAAAAGTAAAAAATAAAAACTTGCCATTACAGATAAATGTTCAAAAACCAAATTGTTGCCATTGCTGGAAATAATAAAGCTAGTACTACACACGTAAACTATATTTTATAATTGAGCACAACATTATTTTATTTGGAGCATAAGACTAGCCATAGACTCAAATTTGTATGTTAACTTTAGTCGGAACATCTACATTTCAAATTCAAAAAGTAGGTAAGAAGAAGGCTTCTTTCTCATGGCGGAGAAGGAGAAAGACTCTTATTCTTGGAGAAGAGAGTAGGCAACTAACACATATTCTCTCCACAGAAGACGTTCAAAAGTTTACCTCAAATCGCACATTTTTACCTTTTATTTTTAGTTTATAATGAGTAACTTAGAATCGATGTTAGATTTTAATCTTTTATTTGTTCATTTGTTATGAACTTATGAGCATTAAATAATTATCACCTGTGAAGTTTGTTATAGAAGAGCGAGATCCTCTAACTTAAGCTTTGTTATACTTAAATGAGGTTCTCAACAAAGGAATAAATCATTATCAGCTAGTTACAGAGGTCGTCCAAAAGCTTACCTCTGGTGGTAGTGTAGGCGATAGACTCTTGTTCTTGGAGAAGAGGCTGGCTCGTCGACTGACCGGCTCGGGTCGGCGCCGGCACATGCCGCGCGCCCACGTACAAAGTCGGGTACAGCAGCTGTCGAATGGATAATGATATTTAAAATCAAAAAATCAAAGTGCTTGATTTCCTTTAGACCTTACAGGACTCTTGGACTATTGGTGATGGCGCCCAACGTGGTACGGTTGTAGCAACATTGTGGGACAAATAGTTGCTGAGATTGAATTTTGCTTTGGACTTGCTAGTTAGCATTATTTAGCTCTTGCCATATTCTGTATTTTCATTTTAAAAAAGTTAGGAAACCATTTATATATTTAAAAAACTACCAGACGATAAAGGACAAGGAACAGGACAGTTAAAATAAGGGAATTTAAATAAACCATATTATAATTAAATGATTTCACTGTCCATATTTATTTGTGTTGAAAACCGACAAGGCACTGACTGCAAGGACAGATTTATGATCGTGGAGATATCACTCAAAATTATAATAAAGTGTCGCCTGAATACCAAAACGATAATAATTATCAGCCATATGGTAGTCATTGTAAGGAAATCCTACCCAAATTACGACAGAAAAAATCTGAATATACCACGTTGGGCGCCAAAGTTAATGTCGAAATATTCCATACAAATAATACTCACTTCGCTGGTGGCCGATCACTCAGTATACTATCTCGCCTCTCCACCTGCCGTTTCCTGCCACAACAGCCTGCCTCGCTGGCAACACCGGAAAGCCGCGGCGACATGGTGACATCAGCGATGTTCTGAGCTGGGATCCCTGAATCGCCGACGCGTCGCTTGCGGTTGCAGCAAAGGATATCGCGGAATTTTGGTTTACGTTTCGTTTCGTCTTCGAATTCGATCGTTGCCGCCTGAGGATTAAACGTAGAGAGAAAATCAAACCATGTTTTCTTTTAAAGCTTCAATAAATCGCACAAGCCCACGAAAGAGACTAGTCACTGTTTTCCCTCGCTTTCATACATGAGGAGTACGGGCTGTAAGCTATTGTAACTAGGTACTCATTTTGTCACGAGCCATATATGAACTCTTGATAAAAGAGGGGTCACCGTCATCGAAATCGATGAGGAGAACTATAACACATTAATGTTGCAATGCCGTAGTAAAACAATTCTAAATGTTGTCATTTCTGAGTTGGCGCCAATATAAAAAAAAACGAAACGCTTCTTCTCTATAGTCTGGGATCAAGGGATGTATGGGATCTAATGCTCACCTTTCCTGCAGCTCTCTCCGCTTCCCTCTCCACTTCTTCCTCAACTTTCGTTTTCTTCTTGCAGCAGCTGAATTTACTCATCATTCCCTGTTTCTTCTCTCCCACCAACTCCTCAGCTCCCTCATTTTCCATCTCTTTCTCGTCTTCGCCTTTGACGCAGCACGGGCAACACTTGCTCTTGCATTTACCCATAAGTCGGGAGCAGATGTTGGGTTTCTTTTCTTCATTTTCAGTGGAGTCTTTGATTTCGTTATCGGGAGATTCGGTTTCTTTTTCTTTTTTGTCTTTTTTCGTTCGCGCTGGTGGTTTGGGGGTCGTGCTGGTGCTTTGTGGAAATCTGCAATGATATTGATATATGCGTGAATAAACATTTAAAATTTTGACTTCTCTGCAAATAAAACCGGCAATCTTATCACCTTTTCTAAAACGAAAACCGTTGTCACTTTTCAAGAAGGTTTAATATAGCAGTATAATGTTTTTGTTCTATAAACCCTTATAATACCTAAGGGTTTTTTTAGTCGTTATAAACCTCGTCATCTATTTTTATTTAATTATCAATCACATTCAGTGACGTGATTTACATTTCTCTTGAATGTTTGCGTGTTAAGTAGACTATCAGTAAAATGTCTGGCATGCAACTTTTAATCTAGGTTCGTATAGCTGAAGGACTTTTTTCACCTGGCAAATATTGATATTTTTTTCTTTTTACTTATAATACCTTTACCTGAGTAACGTGCCTGGCCCTGGGTAGCTAGAATAAAATTTTGAATTTAGAAAACAGCCAATCAACAAACTTTATTAATTTATAATAATTATGTAGCCAATCATAGATGAATTCTTATTTAATTAAACGGTTTCCAAACCAGTGAGAGCGTTGAAAAAGATAATTGTCTGGTAGAAGTGAGTGTCGATCGCCTTTTCAGCTACAAAAAAATATGTTTAACATTTATGTTTTACAAATGATTTAAAGTTACCTTAAGATAACTTTAACATCATTTGTTTGCGCCTCTACATAAATGTAGGGACTTAAGTAGGTATTCATTAATTTACATCATGATAGGTTACCCTGACTCATTGTCGTACCGCTTTGGCAGCAATTCATTCGGCAATATGTACACAGTTCTGTTGTGCAACATTTTACACTAAAACTAACACATTTTCAACTAACAACACTTATTTACACCATTTTATGTCAATTAGTTACGTATAAAGGTTACTTTAGGTTACTGGCCACCAAGAGTTTTGAATAAAAAACGTTAGAACTTCCATTTCGGATTGGCAGTTGAATCTAAAACAGTCTCTGCAAGAAGGTTATATTACACACTGCATAAATACTCATTCTATTTTCAAAAGGCCGTATGTATAAAAACTTTTTGGATCATTTACTGAGACGGTTTTCGCGGCATTTTCTTGGGCGGTCAAACGGGCGCGAAGTAAGGCGGGCGAGGTCGAACTAAAGCTCGGTCTAATTTGTAAGGGCTCCATCGAGTGCCAAGTTGTGGCGTGCGTCAATGGGCCTTGAAAACAAGTTCTTACTGAAAATAAGTATGCAGATGAAATTCTTGGGATTTTATGGTGGCAAAAAGTTGCCATTGCTATTTTTACAAATCGGGAAAATGATTGACATCCAAAGAATGTATCTAAAAAAACTATTAACTTCACGGCAACTTGTCTCAGCGGCTGCGCTATGATCTACATCCTCTAAAAGGATCAACGTACCCGCCTTACAAAACGAGGCTACAAACTTTTTCTCGAATATTCTACAGACATTCCGAACATAAAAAACATGGCGTCCTTTGACCTAATTTTCCTTTCATATTTGAAAACGAAAGAAGTAATAATCATCGAATATTTTATATTCGTTTTATTTACTACATTTTCTATTCAGTACTTTATAACTATGTTCTAGTTATATGAGCCTATATAACTTGTCCCTACGTAGTTTGTCCAAAAATCTGTACCGTAAATATACGTTCCATTTCTTGTAAATCGGCTACACTCGTATAATTATAATTTGTAGTGGTTGTGTTGTGGCAGAATTTCGTGATTCGGTCAGCAGGGCTGCCAGGTCGTAAAGTAATTTTCACAAGCGGAAATTAGTTTATTCGGTACAAAAAGCTGTGTCAAATAACGTGGAAGTAGGCTGATGAAGGTAGGTTAGATTCTTCGAAAATGATACGGCAGTATGACATTATTACTTTTGCAAATGTTTTGATTTGCCCGTGTTGGGCGCCAATTTATTTTTGATTGATTTAATCCTTGGTCGATGCTTTCGGTGAATTTAGATACTATTACGTGCGTTCGAATTTAAAAATATTGCGTTTACAGTTTGCAGTGATTTTTGAAAGAAAATAAAAACATTCGATCCAGTTAAGCTCTAGGTATTCTACGTTATGCTCAGTCTGTTTATTATCGTCAGTAGAACCCATAGAATAGAGCTACGCGTCCACCGGGTCGGGATGGACCTTACGGAGCAAAAGGATTTGTTTTATTCTATTGTTACTCAGTTTATTTATGATTTCAATAACTTTATTTCTTATGCTTACAAAATAAGCACGTAGACAAGTAAAATTTCATACAATAAATTGTTATAAAATAGGTGTTATTGATTTTATCTTCACTTCAATTGTTGTCCACTACCTACTGAAAGAAATGAAAAAGAATTCACTAGTAATCTCATATATCTCTTGTGTGTCTAATATAATGTTTGTTTTGTCTATCTATATCTAAGTTTGATGTGATTAAAATACAAGTCAATATTGACTGCTATGGTAAGAACAGCCTGCACTGAATCAGCAGAATTATTTGCATCATAGACCGGTATTTCTGCCGATGACGTCATCCGTAGTGAATTTATTCAAAATTAGTTCTATGGATGATAGTGTAGGTTATAACCTACACTATCATCCATAGAACGAATTTTGGATTAACAGGGACACTCGATTACTGTGAAAAACCTGTACTTCAGACGCACCCCATCATATTGTAAATATCAACGTCTAGTACGCTACGATCAAGTGGACGTCTAACTTTAGGATAGTCTTGTTCTTATCAATCTTCGATCATCAACATTCAAGGATATCCTTATCCAATTGTCAACGTGTCCTGTGCATTTCGCATTCAAATCACTTTGCGGAGCCCGTAATGCTCAAACTAACTGCAGAATTTCGTACTCGTTAAACACAACCCTAGGTCTCGTATGCTAATGAGTGCCTTGGTCACGCCATCAGCCGCTCGATACTTAGCTGGGACTTGGGACTATAGTCCACTGTCCTAAGGATGTCAATGGTTCTTGTAGACAAGGGGGTACTTCCCAGCCCAGGAACATGAATACTTTACAGATAATAAGGCTGACTTGAATTTGGCTGCTCCCTCATGATCATGACTGACCTTCTGATGTAGGTACTGCAATTAGTATGAATGTTAGGCACTTAGGCGACTGTAAATGACGTGAAATATATATAATAAATAAAGTTAATATAAAATGCTAGATCATCCATCCACACCAAATCTAGCCTCAGAGCAAAGCTTGTGTTATTGGTACTAGGATGGCTGATATTCTTCATACGTTATATTACGTACCTAGATATTTTCAGTATAGATAAAAAACAAATACACATATGCAGATCGTACAAACATTTGTGTAGAGGCGGGATTCGAACCCTCCTGCGTCGCAGGCGAACTTTCGGTCAACGAGCTACAGTGGTCGTCAATATTTCTTTTTTTTGAATCCTAAAATAATAAATACCTATCTACATAAATTCTTCAAATTATTATTTTTATTTACTTTTAATCTCTCTGTTTGTTTTATCAGTACAATTGTATCGCTTTTTCATCGCATAAATATCACTCTGGCGTAAATCGACGACTGAAGAAGCATTCTGAATACGGGCCGTAGATTATCCCCTTATTAATAATAAACTGCTAACTTAAAGCATTGCTATTTCATTCTGTATTCGACATAAATCAAACAGATAAATAACACTGCTTACTACTGTTTTAAGTAAGCGAACCATTATGAGTAGGTACCGAGGGTATTTAACCAAGGTCCGTTTGTTTAGTAGTGGTACTTAATATGTATATCGTGAGAAAAATGGTTTGAAAAAGAAAACTCATTGTGAAGCGATTCAACAAAGTCTGTAATCATGTTGTAAAAATGTGAGAAAAACTCTTTACGACAAACGTTTTTGATATTTCACTTTTACCATCGTCACCAAGTCAATCTAATAAGTAAAATCTAACCGCTGTAATGTGCGGTTATAAGGCGCTCCGCGTCGCTCCGCGGGGTATAGAAACTCTCGCCCCACGCTTTCTATACCTCCACAGGGAGTGAGTGAACAAAGGCACGTTATGTCAGATAGGAAAACGTATGAATTGGAATTAGGACAGAGATTTACGCAATAAAATAAATTGGATAGAGATTTGCGTAATTAGGAAAAGGATAGACATTCACGCAATGATATGAAAGTTTAAAGCACGTACAATTTTTTTACGTGTGCCTCATGTGTGCCTGCATTCCCTTAATAACCTTACCTATTTAAAGTCTAGCCTGCCGACTTTAAAACAGAATATTATGGAATATCAATGCTGCTAGTATAATTTCGAGCACAGGTTTATATGTACATAGAATGCAAATTCTACCAATTTCAGAGCTAAATAACGACTTTTAGACGTTCGTTGGCAGACAGACAAAATATTGAGAGGATTATTCAGTTTACTTTTATGTGTTTTCGTAATACCTAGTTAGGTTCTTGGTGGCAGATATAGGTAAGCTTCTGTTTAAGATTAAACAATTATCTACGTAGTAAAAAAAATCTTACCCGCCATTACTCTGCGATTTCTCAGACCCGTTCTCCACCTTGCTGTCCAAGTGCATTTTTTCTATCCCCGGCGTAGACACATTAGAACTCTGAACTTCCACCTCTGCATCTCCTTTTACTAGGGTTTCATTTATCTTCTCAGCCGCATCTTCTTTCTTTTTCTCTTTTACTACAGTGATGACTGGTTCTATCACTTTTTTTACTTCTTTAGGTGGTTCGAGAACTTCTTTTGGCTCCTCGACAGGAGTTATGATGCTTTCAACAATTTTTGTTGCTTCAGTCCGCATGTCAGATGCTGCTTGTTGTATCGGTTTTGTCTCTTCTTTCAGTTTAGGTTTCGGTTCCTTAACTTCTTCTTTTGGTTTCGGTTCTTCAGGTGCCGTTTTATCTTTTTCTTCGGGTTTGTCTTTCACTTCAGTTTTTGCTTTCGTTCTAAATTTTGCGGATGCGGTCAAAATATTTTCTCTAGATATTTCCGGTGTTTTCAAAATATCATCTATTTTCTGTCTGACTTTTTCCAGCTGAGGATCGTTGAAAGGTCCTTGTAATGGTTTCAGTTTATGATCTTCTGTGAATATTGTTTTACGTTTAACTTCTTCTTTTTTCTTTTCGTCAACAATTTTCGGATCCGAATCCTTTTTGTGTGCATCATCTTTGCCTGTCAGAGAATCTTTAGAGCTATGTCTTTCAAAAATACCCTTTTCTCTAGCTTTCTCCAATGTCGTTGGAAGTTGATTCGTAACCGTTGTGACTAACTCTAACGGTTGAGATGTTATCGCAGCAGTTGTCATTGACATAATACTTTTCTTTGTCATAATTACAAGTTCACCTTTTTCATTGGTTATTTTGTCGTACTGGGTCTCATTGTCTTGTTGTAAGTTCTTATCTGGATCAGTAGCTGTGTCTGTAGTTTGTTTGGTAACTTTAGTTTTAGCTTTAGCATCTTCTTTCTCGTCACTTTTTGTAGTTTTAACTTCTTTTTTGCCTACTTCGTCAACTTTGCTTGTTGATTGAGACTTAGCTGAAAGGCTACTTTTGCTACCAACCTTTTTCAAAGGTGGTTTGCCGCTCAAGTTGCTTGGAGCTCTTGTTAAGCTTTTCATACTATCGGTTCTGCCTATAGGTTTACGTGTTTCAGCTCCCGTTGTTTTACCAGATGCTGGTTTAGTGAGGCTTTTAGTGCTCGGGGTTCTAGATATAGGTTTACCTGCAGTGGAAGGTTTAGAGACTGGAGTTTTGGCAGATTTACGTTTTTCTGGGCTTGGGTCCCTACTTGCCGCTCTGCTGGGTTGTCTAGAGTTGACTCTAGATGCGACTGGAGTGGTCCCGGTTTTCTTTATCGTAGGTTTGAGGGACGACTTTGGAATAGGATGTGTTAGCTCTACAGGGCTTTTGTTGGGAGTGCCAACGATAGGAGAGAGGCGTTTAGCGTTTATTCTTTGATTCGAAGGCGGTGGTCCTCCTCTCCCGGGAGAAATAGGAGGTTTGCCTTTGATATGTTTAGGGGATATACTTAGGTTCTGCTGACTCTTGAATCTTTTGTCGTGGATCTGACTTCCAACCTTGATAGTCTCATGGATGCTGCTTGTACTACTTGAAATAAACCTTTGATTATTAAGGTTATTTTCGATGGGTCTTTTTGATATGTAAGTAACCCTTTTACCTGTTGTCCTGACTGGTGACACTGAACTTTGTCTTTTGGGTATTTTTGAGTGTTTTGGTGAGCCGTCGTTGGATTGTGGTTGAGATTTTGATATAGCTCTGGTTGTAACTCTAGACGTACGTGCTGTTGTTTTAGGCATTCCGTCGCTTTTGTTTATGAAGATAGACGGCTTTGTTTTGACGTCTTTACCCATGCTGGGTTTCACCAGGTTTGGTTTGCCTTTAGCAGAAGCTGTAGCACCTTTTGCAGCAATTGCAGAAACTTTACTAGAAGCAATTGTACCACTTTTACCAATAGTAGTGGCAGCTGCAGCTTTACTGAGTGCAGTTGAAGGGGAGTTAGACCGCGATCGAAGATTAATTTTGCTTGGGGAGTTGCTTCTTGAATTTGTTCTTGAGTTGTTCCTGCTATTAACTCTTGAATTACTTCTAGAGTTAGCTCTGGACCCTACACGAGAGTTCACTACGCTTCTGGATACCTTCTCTTGTAGCTCCATCTCTCTTTCTATCTCGTCTTCTTCTTCCTGTTTCCTTATTTCCGCGTCCGCTTCGTTTTTTTCTCTGTTCAGTTCACTAAGCTCTCTTACTTCTTCAATATTTTGTCTGACGAAGTCTATCGGCGTGTGTGTTCGGAGGAGTATTGGCGGGGGGAGGGTTACAGCCGCCATTTTGTCTATTCTTGACAGTGAGTTTGTTCGTCTTAAAATGTCTTTTTTTCTTCTCGGGGGCGAATTGTTTCGGGAGTTGGCTGCGGAGGTTTTCGGAGTGCTGTGACGTGATGTTTCTTCTCGGAAGCCTCTACCTGAAAAAGAAGTGAAAAGTGTGAAGGCATTATGAAGTTACGTTGTGTTTAGCAAAAACTGTTCGGTACTAACGTTGAATTCTTTGTGTGAGTTTTGCAAAGGAAGAATAGAATACAAATACATTTAACTATAACAACAATACAAACAATTAAAAACTAGACACTTTTAGAGGTTATGTACCTGTATAAAGTTGTTACTAAAAGGTTTTAACTAAGCATAATGCTAGTAACAGTAGCTCCAGTCCGAGACTTAGCCAACGCTGGCTTTCCGTTAGAAATGGAAACCATAATTATGTGACGTTACGAACGGTACTATATAGATAGGTGTTATTTCTATATCTGTTGTGTGCAATAAAAAAACCTATAATTCTATTATTTTTGCAACTGACTAGCCTATTCAGCTGATTTATTAAATTATAGTCTTGGACATATCAAGTTGACTGGCTCGCGTGCAAAATACGGCGATACGAACGAATGATTTGAACAGGATGATTTGTTGGTTCTGCGTCCGTGACTTACGCAGGTCAGTGATATGGACAGTGGACACTGGTGGATATACATAGTTTCATTTTTACTTCAGTGTATCTAAGTAGGTACAAATCTACGATCCATTGATATTTGGGTATTTTTGTTGCACTTTCGGTGGAACTAACTAGGAGGTGGGAAACATGAAATTCAGAGTTTACTTTGCTTTGAGCAGAGGTTGTTTTGCTACCGCCTTTAAGAACCAGCAGGCAAGTCTTTGAGCGAGTTAGATTTCCCATCCGAATTTCGACATTGAAACCAAGCGTTTGGCATCACGATCTTAAGTTGTACACGATGAGAAGTGTTCTAGCTAACCATGGTCAGTATAAACATGTACTTTGTGTTTACTTAAAGCAAAGTAGAGTTTATTTCAAATATAGTTAGCTATGTTAGTTTTATTCGTATGTGTTATTTATTATATACCCGTGGTCAAGTGACTTTCCACTGTACTAGTTAATACGGTACTACGGTAAGAAGTCTTGCTCTACCATTAATGGTAGGCGTTAAAATATAATATAAATAAATAATGCTGGACAATTCATACAGCATTATCTTAGCCCCAAGTAAATAGATAACTGATATACATAATAATATAGGCATGCATAGATAGATATCTTTTATAACAAATGGAAAACGACCAGAAAAGCGACCAGAACACCCTGAACAAATATTTGCAAATCGTACAAATATTTGTCCCGAGGCGGGAATTGAACCCGCAACCTCCTGCGTCGCAGGCGGACCTTCACCCACCGGTCGTCGAATAAATACTGTAAGCTTAACAACATAGTGCGACTAAAATACAACTTCTTATGAGATCACATGTCTTATCCTACCTTTGAAAGGTGAGATCCTCTCCGGGCGAGCTGGCAGTTCCACGGGCAGGGAGCGGGGGCTGGTGGGGCGAGAGGAGGGAGTCTCCGTGAGGATCGCGAACGACTTCTCGTTCTTACGCTTTGGAGGCGGAAGCACAACTCTGTGGAGGAAGAAGCAAAGTTCAGTAACTTAGTCAAAAATTACAGGAAAGAAAAGGTCTGAAAACGGGCGAATATAAGAAACGAAGAAAGAATAAGTATACATAACAATAAAAGAAATATAAATAACGAGCCTTCCGCCCCGGCTTCGCACGGGTTTAGCAAAAATTGAATTTTTCATCATCGTCATCAGCCTATAATAGTCCCGTGATGGACATAGGCCTTCCCTAATGAGCGAAGTAATTAAAAAATTACATACATTCGAATTTTTCATGCGGATTCCTCGTTTTTTTGGAAATATTCTATAACCTATGTTCATCAGGGAACATTTTGGATTTGAATGGTGAAAGAATATTTCAAATCGGTCCAGTAGTTTCGGAGCCTATTTAATTCAAACAAACAATAAAATCCTTCCTCTTTATAATTAGTATAGAAAAAGTAGGTTTCAATTGCAACCAGTAATAAGTTAGACGACGTTGTTTTTTATATGACCCCGTGAACTTATAACCTACAACTTTTTTCTTTTATTCTACTTCTGTATTAGAGACATAACAAAAATTTGTAGACAATTGGTTTTTATATAATCTATAAATATTATTTAATCGCTATAAAGCCTACAAAGTCTTATAAAGTAAGTTTTCGTTATATGTTGTCTTTATCTAAATGGATATTAGAAGATTCAAATTTATTATAGATTGAGAAGTGTCTTTATTATTAATTCATCCAGTCCGTACCAAGGTTGCCTGGATGCGATCATAGCTATAAGGCATTCTTTTCGTAAGCTACAAATAATAATGTACCAACATTATTTTTCCTAAATCCATGAAGGCATTATTGACCGTGAATTAAAGCCACAATTGCCGTATCCAGTTCAACTCTAAAAGACTTCAGAACAATAACCAATCACAAAAGTCAACAGCGACTAATAGCTGCAATAAGTCTCGACCGTTTCAGGCAAGCAAATAAGCATTACAAAAGTATACTTACGAGTATACTACACCATCTACCTACACGCTTCACTGCTGAAGTGACTGCAAGGTCATTGAATTACGACAAATTCGGATCTTGCAGAATGTATAGAGCTACTGGTTTTGTATATATTGTGCATTTGTTTAAACCGAGGCTATGCCATATATCACAGCGGGGGGCGGGCAGCAGCGCCTTCTGCAGAACAACTACACCGAACTGCGATCCCCAACCCGCATGCCCAGCGTGGGGATTATGGGCAATAACCCCTAAATGATGATGCCATCTATGGCGCTCATTAGGGGAGGCCTATGTCCAGCAGTGGACTATTATAGGCTGGTGATGATGGTGATGATGATGATGATGAGGCTATGCTATTTCTTTTGCTATGCTCTGTAGCTTCTTGATCAGCCATAGTATACGAGTATAGTACTTAGGAACTTATTACGCTGTGCCCTCTACTAGGCTACGTAAGATTAATGTCTATACTAATATTATAAAGAGGAAAGATTTGATTGTTTGTTTGTTTGTATGTTTGTTTGTTTGTTTGTTTGTTTGTTTGTTTGTTTGTTTGAATTGAATAGGCTCCGAAACTACTGGACCGAGTTAAAAAATTCTTTCACCATTAGAATCCTTAATTTTCCGTGATGAACATAGGCTATATAATATTTTCAAAAAAGTTAGGGATCCGCATGAAAAATTCAATAATTGAACCGTGGGCTGTATATTCAACCTCATTTTCTATTATGGCGCGTCAGAATAGAAAAAGAGGTTGTATAGCGAGCGCACGGTGCTTGCTTTTTCTCTACGGCCAGTGTCAGTTTTGGAATGTCGAGTCAATGTCAAAAACCCCAATGCTGTTAAAAAAAGTAAAGATCCGTATGAAAACTGTGAAACTCATCGTTTTAGTGTGTATAATTTCTGAAATTTTTGTTTAATACCCGTGCGAAGCCGGGGCGGGCCGCTAGTATCTTATAAAGGGCAATTGTACGCTTCTATAACAAAACTCCAAGTGAGTTGCAAAAATTATCTAGGTACCTAAAGTAAATAAATTCACACAGACTTTCGGTACTTCGACGGGCAAAAGTTATAAGATAACATCGTTCGTATCACCTACCATAATGATGTCGTACTGGGTCACTGTTCTACGAAAACCATATTTGTTTTGTTATGTTTCATGTGATTTTTCTGGTAGGAGTTGTGGCTCTGCCATAGGAAAATATATTATTACTAATTAATATAAGTAATTTATATTAGTAAAACATAGTTATATTTTATGAGCTGAAGCCTTATTGTCTAACTTGAAATCCATCACCAGTGAACTTCAAACCGATTACCAGTTGTAGACCCAGTCAGAATGTTGTCGGTAAGTATTGTGTAAGAGTCCTGTAAGGTCTAAAGGAAATAAAGCACTTATATTTTGAAAAAAAAAAACAACTGGTCTTCGGTTTCAGGCGCCGAGCATTTCTGTATGGCAATGCTGATGCGCTGAAGCAATGAAGCGATACATTGCAGCAAGCATCTTGGGTTCCAACTGGTATTAATATGGATCAGTTGAGCTACCTATAGTTTGTACCTAAAATTTTCTTCGTCAATGATGATTTTACCCCCCATGTTATTAAGACATTTTAATGCACTAACATTTGTTCAAGTACATTCGCCATGAAACATTTGCTTGAGGGGTTGCCCCATACGTAGCTAGATTAGCCCTAACAGTAACAAAGGGCCTGTCTGTTGTGCGAGTGAATACGCGCGCTATCATCTACTTAGTTTACTTTCACCCGACATGCGTCGCTGAAGTCGAAGCCACAGTCATGAGCGGTAGCGATTCATAAGAAGGTAGTTTTTAAATTCTGAACAATAATTGTACTTAAACTTTTTTGATAAACTTTAAATAATCTGTATTTCGAGCTTTATAGCATTTCAATAAAAAAGTAATTATTAGTTCTGTGCAAATTGCCTTACTTGCATGAAAACCTATAAGCAATTACTAAGTTGTAGGTATACACTCACCTCACCAAGGCCGATTTTCTCAAACACGACCAAAAATAGATATCTTACAAGAAACCTAAGTCTGAGCATGCATTTATGATTTTGCTAGCTGCTAGAGCTGCCAATCATAACTTTTATTTCGTCTTGCCGGTCGCATACCTTTTGCGACATGGCAACACACAGTATACTCTTTATACTAGCATTTACCATGCCAGGTTCGCACTACCACCGGCTAGATCGCTAGTGTGCGCGTGGCCTAATGTCTAGACCATATATGGGCAACGACCGGCCCGCGGGCCGGATCCGGCCCGCCTCAACTTTTGACCCGGCCCGCGAGACATTTTGTAATTTCGCGCGAACAGAGTACGCACGCTGTAACTATAGAAAACTAAAGTGAAATAACATGAAAATAACAAACACTTCAAATGATAACCATTGCTTGTCAAGCTCGCTTTCTGTATGTAAAATTGTAGCGTGCGTATGCAATGAATAGGTAACATAACGAAAGACGCAATGGCATCGCAATATCGCTTGTAGCCTCACAAGATTACTTGTCATCCCTTTTACACTTAACGAAATCTAGTACCTACGTGAGAAGAAGAGTAGCATTATTAGGTACTCAATTCGACAGCCGAAATCGTTCGCGAGAAGAACCCTTTGTGTTTTTTGGAAGTACATACAAATGCGAAAAAAAATTCTCGATGAAGACTAATAAGTCAAAATGCCGTACGAGACTCACAGATGAAAATCTGGGAAAGTCGTTAAGCCTCTGCACAAGTGGAATTTGTCCAGATATTAATAAACTTTTTTCTGAAGTTCAAACACAAATATCACATTAAGCGATACACGTAAAAAAAATTAAATGTTTTTACCTTTAAAATTTTAAACAATTTTTTTACCTAATAAAAAGATATATGAAAAAATCTTTTGTATTTTTTGTTATGGCCCGCAGCTGCATTTATATATTAAGTTTGGCACGCAACTTGCCGAAGGTTGCCCATACCTGGTCTAGACAATAAAGTAAGTAAAATCGCCTCCCCTCATACCCTAAGCCCTGCGCCACACGCACAGTGCACACGTCCGTGTTATTTACTGCCGCAGCGGTGCCTGCCTAAGGCCGGGTACTGAACCTGCACTGTCCTTGTTTACTGCCAATAACCGGGACTATAAATCGTTTATTTATGCTCTATAAAATAATTAGATACAATTAGATACGCGACAATCAACAATAAATATGTCAGAATAATTTGGAAGAGTACATCCGTTATTTTCGTACCTACTGTTTTATGCCTCCAATTAGATATTACAAGGAAAGTAGATTTATTATCTTCGTCCACTGCCTTTATCAGAACTAAACCGTACGTCCACTGCTGAACATAAGAAACATTTAGACATTTAGGTATTAATTTAATCATAATGAAAGGTTTTACAAATGCGAGTATGATGAACGGAAATAAAACAAGCTGTGTGGGTATAGCAAACGCCAGAATAGACATTCTTCATGAACGATTTGATGGTATGGTGATGTGAATTGGCCAACAAGTTCATGTTATTTGACCTCGCTAGAAAATTTGCTGTTTTTTGAAGTCGCATCTATGAAAATTAACCTACCTATAACGATACCCTAATGGTAAACATGACAGGCTCAATCAAATGGAGTTGGGTCTTTGCGGAAGTCTTTGAACACAACACTCAGATCTTTGCTACCGTAAAAAGACGAGGCAGCTATTTCCACGATGTCATATTCCACAATCAAAATCAATGAAACTTAAGGGCCTTTCAAATAAAAAAAGAATCTGGTCCACCGCACACACACCTCGTTATTTCAATTCATCCTCTACCCGCCCTTATAGAAAAACGCTATAGAAGCTCACATAGGAGTTCTGATATAACCATCATGCTTGACCAGCGAATAGGTGATCGCAGTGAAAGTGTTGGGTAAGACAGTAGGAAACACTTCCTCTTGTAGGATCCCTCAGTCGACCGACACATATCCACGTCCACGGTTAGTGGTCGTAAGGTTAGACCCAAATTGATGGTAACGATATACATATGTATTTGAGGAATACATAATCTTCAGACCTTCTTTACTACATGGCCCATCTTTAAAATTGTCTACAATATTGATATGATATTAAATGCAAATGCTACTCTCTAAAACTTGCATGTAATTTAGGAATATTTTTATCTTATAATTTTATTTATTAACATATTTTAAAATTATATCTACATAAAATTTAGTAATTATGTTTTGTAACGCGAAATGTAAATTACCGACCTGCGTAAGTTTTAACTAAGTAACGTTTTATTTTAGTATGTTTGTGCATTCTAGGATTAAATACATGTCATATACTACTAATTTTGTACCTGACTAATGTTGAATATTTTTTTAATTGAATCTACTAACCTCTACTATAAGTTGGTACTATCTACTACCTAAAAATCCTTCTATATTTTTTATTTATGTATATGTATATAAAAATTGCAACAGTAGTACATTCAAACATATGTTGTGTTGTGGCCAACTCCTCAAATAATTAATCGACCTCAATAGTCCGTTTTTCCTTACATTCATAATATATGCTTACCCTCGGTGTTTTGACTGTCTGATTGTAGATACTACGACAGTTTGTGTGATGCTCAATGCACTTCGCGGTGAGTAAATGTGTAAAGTTCGCAATGTTGTTGCTTTTGTCGCAAGGTTCCAACAATATTGCTTGACAAGTGCTATCGTGACGTTAATATTGGTAAATACAGTATACGTGTGCACTAGATTAATGCAAAAAGCAATAAGTCCATCCATTACACTAACCAATATATTTTTTAGAGTTCTGATCTTAGATTCGTCATAGATCTATCATATATCGATCTATAGAGGAATTGCTATCAAATTTTGAGAATCCCCATCATGTGGTGTGGTTAGCAACGTGATTTTTAGTGATGGTGATTTTAAACAAAAACTTGCCGATTGGTGCCGGCATAGAATTTCACCACCCCAACTCTTACCGTGGGTGTCGTAAGAGGCGACTAAGGGAAACAAACCAGGGGGCGGGCAGCAGCGCCTTCTGCAGAACAACTACACCGAACTGCGATCCCCAACCCGCATGCCCAGCGCGGGGATTATGGGCAATAACCCCCACATAATGATGCCATCTATGGCGCTCATTAGGGGAGGCCTATATCCAGCAGTGGACTATTATATGCTGGTGATGATGTTGTTGATGTTGAAATCTAATCAAATTACTCGAATTTAGAATTTTTAATCTCAAGCTAAAAGCTCCCATAATACAATTAAAGAGGTGATCGGAATGCTGGATTTTAATTCGGTCAACGAATTAGCATCGCCACCCAACGTGGCAATGCTGCCAGCATTCTAGCCACTCAGCCTTATGATGACCGCTTAGGTTTTTAGGAAATAAATATATAAGATTAATGTATATTGATTTATTCTGTACTGTATGTAAATTTCTTTTGTTAAAATGAACTGGCTAATTTAAGAAGAAAGTTGTACCCGCCTGGAATACATACCGAGGGTCCAATGACACAACCATACTCCAACCATTGGGGACACCTAAGTTCGATGTGCCACCTCCATAAGCGACTTTATCGCGAGCGATAATCTCTTAGTTCCTTTAACTTTTAAGCGTGTCGCCGGCGCGAAGTCATCTCTGCGATAATCTGGTCCCTTAACCATTTAAGACGGTTTTCCAGCAGATGTACTTCGAATCTCAGACAATAGGTTTCGCAAGACAACAATAGGGCTAGGTGGGTGGATTGCGACACGGCAGGTGCAGCCGCGCGTGTGCATTAGTGAGATGAGTAATAACGAGTGTGGGTGACTCTTAGTCATTATTGGCAAGTACTGTGGGAATCTCGATTGGTGAATGTTTTGTTATCCATAGATAATGTTTAATAATATTTGTAAGGTTTCGATCCAAACTTTGTAATTACATCTTTAGAACAAATGTAACAAGACCATTTATTTAAAAAGATAAGGTTAAGGTATATCTTCTTTTGTTATAGTGGTATATTTGTTTTGTTATAATTATTATGTTTTTGTAAAGCAAAGTGTAAAAATACCTACGTAAGTTTTGATAAGCGCCCAGCCCTGTATGGATAGTTTGTAAAACGATTTTATTCATTTTTGATTGTGCATTCTAGGATAAAAATTTAGTCTAGTAATCGCACCAGTCCATGTTTATTTGGTGGTTTTAAAATGAGTTTTCAGCAACAACCATGCCTGTTGTTTTCATCGGGTGACATAACACTCGAATGGCTATGCCGATATTTTTCAACCAAATAAAGAGAGAATACTTCCTAGTTCTTTAGATTTTCAACATATTTACCTAAAGTAAGTGAAATATTCTTTTTCACGTCCACCTTCCCCTTGCTCTTTGCAAACCTATTAAACATGCTCTTATGATAACTCCGAATTGTTTATTATAACAATTTATTTATAAGGAATCCAGTGAGTTGGACTATTGAATAATAAGGAATATTAGAGAGATTAGAATATTTGGATACCTATATCCTGCAAAATATGGTTATGCCTTTCCGTGGCACCTTGATATACCGCAATACATTAATTGTACATCACATTTCTAATTCCACAGAAGGCAGTAATCATCATTAACTCATCAGCCAGTGGGCAGACCATCTGCTTCAAGGGCAATGTCTACAGCCCACGCGTAGTTGGTACATCTCTTACTGTCTAATTGTTAGATGATAGTAGGCTGGTGATGTACGTGAGAATGGTGGTGGGGGCGAGGAGTCAAGGATGGTGTTTACGATCTGATTAAGACACCCCGACTCAATACAAAGGAATTTTCAAAAATATATTGCGCCATCAGTTATTTGTATAGGTAGAAATGCGAAAAGTTTGATGGCTAATAAAAGTCACTTCGCATCTCTGCTTATACAACCAAGTAAAATTTTTGCAGAGGCAAGAAAAATAACAATAATAATAAGTATCATAACTACTATATGGGTTTTTGAGAACTCGTCAACATAAGAAAATATGTGGCGTCAGGGTGGCGCCGAGGAAAATTTAGAAATGAATTAATTTGTAAATCATACTTATCAACCTAAAAAAACTTTTTTAGAATTTAATTTAGTAATGCACGCAATTTATTAACTCGGCAATTCATATATATACCTGTTTTGAAAAAATTATTCGTTGTGACACAATAATTTCGTGAATCTTGTCCCATTCGCTACGGGCCTTGGAAATTAAAATAAATTAATCACATCTATTGCTGTAATTACAAACTGTATATTTTACAAGTAGACACTTTATTGCGGCTACCTATATTGTAGATTCTATTCTTCATTGCGTAAATATTTTGCTTTTATAAAATTTAATTGGAGTACAGTAACTTTGGTCCTTATTTTTTACAAAATAAGCACTTGTTACGTGGTAAGTTTCTATTTGTTCCTTAATCAAATCACACTATAACAGTGCACTACTATTATAAATGCGAGAGTTTGGATGGCCATTATAGATGATTGTATATTTAAAAAAAAAAACTGAAACTATCTATATATAAAATCAATGCGTGCGATGCCGCGGGCTTACACTAGTTATTGGTATAAAAAGAACTAACATTTTACAACAGTTAACATTCCTCTTGCTATTTATAATGTTATGTACACAAATATGTATAATTAAATAATAGTGAATATTTACTCTTTCATAGAATCATTTACTAGGTTTACGATTATTACTGTTGCGTTTGTTTTGGTGTAAACTTGTTGCCAAATTCAAGGTTGCATTGCACTGCATAATCTACATAATGTCGTTAATTAAATATAGTAGGCAGACTGATTTTTTACTTAATTACTTACATTAACATTATTTGTTTTTTTTTGTCACGGAGGGATTCTAAGGTTTAGCAAAGACCTTGGGGGATCCAAAGTAGGTCATTTGAATAATCAAGTAGGTTACAGGTGGATTTGTTACGCATAGGTACATTTTCATCCAAAAGTGAAAAATTTGGCGGTGAATAGTGAAAATGTCACGTTATGCAAATGAATTATTCTTCCACTAGTTGACAAAAAATTTAAGAGAAGATCAATTACACCTTATTTCTTATTTTATAATAATAAACTGTATGAAGTTTTACTTGTCTCAGTGCTTATTTTGTAAGCCTAAAGAAATAAAGTTATTCAAATCTAAAATAAGTTGGTGTTGGGATAATAGGTAATAGCTGATGGAAGCAGAAAAACATGTTGTACATAATAATGATAAGCATAAGTGTGAAGTTCAGTTACCGACTCGAGTCCGGTTAACTAGTCATCGTGGCCTTCAGTTTTTTTGTATGGTGTTTAATTAGTGCATTCGTTCGTTCATCGTTATCTGACCCGGCAGGTTTAAAGTTTCGTCATTACACTTGTTTTAGTGTGAATCAGTTCAATTTGTTGTTTTTTCTAAAAAAAACTGCTTGCTATTTTCGTGCGGCGGGCGAAGGTCCGCCTGCGACGCAGGAGTTTGCGTGTTCGACTCGACAAATATTTGTACGATCTGCAATTATTTGTTCAGGGTGTTCTGGTCGTTTTCTATGTAAAATACTCGTATATTATTATGTATATCAGTTAGTACCTAACACAAGCTCTGCTTAGCTTGGGGCTAGATGATGCTGTGTGGATTGTCCAGCATTATTTATTTATCTTCATTTTAAGGCTTGCTATTTTCCTTTCAAAGATTCTACATTTAAAATAGTTGTTTTCATAGAAAAGTTTATTCCTATATTAGTAATACATTAGTCAGACATATCAGTCAGTCAGACAGATCAGTTCCTTTAATGGAAAATTCCCAAGGGACTATTGCACGAGCATTTAACATATTTTCCCTACGCATGCCCCATTTCACGCGGAACCCTAATTAATAAGGAACAGTAACTAGCATACTAATGTAGATCCACTTTCTACACTCGGCTAATTAGTTAACAAAAAGGTGTTTTGTACATCTGTTTATAAATAATTCTTTCGCAACTTACCGTTCACTTGTTTGTTGCATGAGTTTACTTAGTTGTTGAAAAGTGGGCAGATATCATCTATGGAACATTATACTATTTGCAATACCAAGTTTGACATAAGAAAAGAAGGAAATAAAAATGAAGACAACAAGAAAATAATAAATAATGCTGGACAATCTAACACACACCTTTATCAAGAAATAAGGTAAACAGATCTTGTGTTACTCATACTAAATGACTGATATGTCTACATAATTCAATATGGATAGTGAAGGAAGTGATTTCCTCCAATTATCTTAATTTTTCCCTTTTCTTTACTGTTACTGTTACTTACTTTTAATTTGTTCATTAGGGCGATCGTAATGCCCAAAGCATATGTATATTAAATAACCTCAGTTATACTCTCAATACGAGAGGAGCACAGAACTGAAGCTTGTTTGGATAAATACATAGCCAAAAGAACTAAATATATTTGGCTAAAATATCGCACATAAAGGATACTGACATGAAATAACATAAGGCTAATTTATTGAGAAAAATAGTGTGCGACATCGCGGGCAGAAACTAGTCTTTAATATGAAGAATAGTGTCGCCGGCATCGACAACATGCGCCTCTAGACAAATTGTTTGTACGATCCGTTCCAAGCATTTTGTGTGTTTTCTATGTATAATGAAATGTCCTGTAAGAAAACTACAATAGGTACAGCATATAGTGTGATCAGAAGAATACTTACTACAAAACAAAGTCTAGTTTTAAATAAGTTTAGTAAACGTTGCTGTAATTTGTTAACGTGAAGGTCGGTAGCGGATGTCATGCAGCGTCATTTAGTTTTTGTAAACGAACCTTGAGTTCATGTAATTAAGAGAATAGCTAATTCTAGAGCTATCAAGATTTTTTTCGGGAGGGTGTTGTCTTTGACTCGACAAAAGGGTTTTCGAATAGGATCAAATATTTTTTATAGCAGGGATTTTTCGTAATATTATTCTGAACATCATTTCATTTAACATATTCAGTTTTATGAGTTCCTAGTTTTTATTAAGTCTATCTTAAAAACCTACAAGCCTTTACCTTGTTGACCTAGAAAATGATATAATTTAGCACCAACTTCAGAACTTGCGTCAAAAAATAGCAGAACTCATGTCGCCCTGCTATATCAGTACATTTATTTTTGGGGTCAAATCCATGGTGGTTGATGTACCACAACGTTTTAACGTTTTTTTAAACATCTTCTAGTTAAGAATCTGCTGGCTGGAGTTCGAACTCTTTATTTTCAGGTCAAAAGCCGTCATACCAACCACTCCACCAACAACACCAAATTGCGGGTAATTTTTACTATCCGACAAAAAGCCAAAAGTACAACAAACGTCGGCAAATTGTTCTTACATCCAATTTTTTCATTGTTTTGGCTGTTATATAATGACGGAAAATTATAGAGTATTATGTACTTGAAACTCAACCTATCTACCCAGGGGAGTATAGAGTCGTGTGTGGTTTATCTATTATAATATAACCTATTGTTGGGATTCGTAATTACGTTGTGGGAGACTTTCTATCAATTTATTTAGATTACTATGGTGGAATAGAAATGTAGGTCCCACTAGCCTAGATGACAAAAGATATCTACTAACTACGTAAGAGAAAAAGACATGATATAAAATGCCATTATTAGAGGATACGGAATTTTAAAGTAGTAAAGTAGTATAGAATATTTAATTTTCTTAATTTTTCTAAATTGTAATTGTAATTTTTCTAATTGTCAAATCTTAAAACATAAAATAATAAACGTGTTTCATTTCTTTAGATCTTGTATGGCATAAAGACACATCAGATTTTTCATTATCGGCAGGATTCCATTTACGGGATACATTAAGTACCTGGCCCTAGACCTGATTTAGGGGATTCTACACCGCAAAATGTTTTTTTTATTTTGACAATGGTCCAACCCATTTTAACAACGAGAGGTTTACTTCTTTGGTTTTGGCTCGGGCAAAGGAAATCGCTTCCTCCTAGGCGTGATTACGATACATAAGAGCGATAAATTTAAAACACTGAAATGGTCAAAAGGTCTTGCGGGATACTGCGCAGGATAATAATAATAATAAATAATGCCGGACAATCCACACAGCATCATCTAGTCCAAAGCCAAAGTTGAGCAGAGCTTGTGTTATGGGTACTAGATGACTGATATACATATAATACAATATTATCACATAGTTTTTTTTCAGGATAGGGTATACTATTATATTTAAGATAATTCTAATATAGGTATATGAAAATTTCTTGTGTTTTATCCATGATTAGTAAGTGCGCGCACTTAGTTTTGCTTAGTGCCCATCTTTAATTCTATTTGCGTGCTCAAGCACAGCATAGCTATAAAGTACTAACGCACAGGTACCTTGTCTATAATTAATTGGATTGTAACGGAACACACTTCCGTCTGTGTGTCACATGACAACGTAACAATAATAATTCTATTGTTTAGTTATAATTAGTTAAATTACAAGTCTTTCTCTTTACGACCAGTTTAGCACGACGAAAAATTTATTTTAATTAATAATTAACTTGATTCATAACATAAGCCTGTCATGCCGTGTGGTGACGGCATAATAAAGAATTTCACCACCCCAACTCATCCCGTGGGTGTCGTAAGAGGCGACTAAGGGAAACACACCGGGGGGCGGGCAGCAGCGCCCTCTGCAGAACTACTCCACTAAACTGCGATCCCCAACCCGCATGCCCAGCGTGGGGATTATGGGCAATACCCCCAAATGACAAGAACCGCCACAAAATGGCCCCCAGTTCCTGGCCGCCTCGCTATTCCTGGCCATGGTAGCGGCCACGGTAACGGCGGGGCAGGGGGTGCTAGGAATCACCGGGCTACATTAGGCTACCACACCCCACACACACTGACCCTGGCAACGTTTAACGGACGCACTCTGAGGCTTGATCACCATCTAGCGCAGTTGGAAGTGGAGTTAGAGAACATTAAATGGCATGTTCTAGGGTTATGTGAAGTCCGTAGAGAGGGGGAGGACACCGTAACCCTAGACTCGGGCCATCTTCTCTACTTTCGTGAGGGTGATAAAACATCCCAGGGTGGCGTAGGTTTCCTCGTCAATAAGGCCCTCTCTAACAACGTCGAAGAAATCTCCAGTGTGTCGACCAGGGTAGCGTACCTGATCCTTCGGCTGTCTAAGCGCTACAGCTTGAAGGTCATTCAGGTTTACGCACCGACCTCGACACACTCGGATGATGAAGTGGAGGATATGTACGAAGACATATCCAAAGCCTTACATCACACCACCAAGGCTCACTTCAACGTTGTTATGGGGGACTTTAACGGCAAGGTGGGAACCCAGACTGGCAACGAATCCCGAATAGGCCCGCATGGTTTTGGTGTTCGAAATCACAGGGGACAAATGCTCGTCAACTTCCTTGAGAAAGAGGGGCTGTTCTTAATGAACTCTTTCTTTAAGAAACGGCCCCAAAGGAAGTGGACATGGCGGAGTCCCGATTCTGTGACTAAAAATGAGATCGACTTCATCATGACGGATAGCAAGCATATATTCAGAGATGTCTCAGTGATCAACAGGTTAAATACCGGATCTGATCACCGACTCCTTCGAGGCTCTCTGAATATAAATTTGAAGCTTGAAAGAAACCGTCTGGTGAAGTCCACGCTCCGACCGAACCCAATCCAAATCATGGCGGGCACCGAGAAGTTTCAGCAGCTTCTCGGGGATAGATTCGCTGCCTTGGAACCCACTGATGACGCTGACGAGACCCTACACAATCTGGTAGAAACGCTGAGGGACGAGGGCATCAAGTTTTGCAAAAAGCAGCGTACTGGTAAGAAGTCCAAACTCTCGGATGAGACTCTTGGGCTGATGACAAAAAGACGGGAAACCACCCAAGCGACTTCGTCAGAGAGGTCAGACCTGAACAAGCGAATTGCGAAGATGGTACGACGCGACCTTCGGAGCTCTAATACACGCCTCATTGAAGAGGCGATAGAGCGAAACCGAGGGTCCAAAGTATTCACTCAGCAGCTTGGAAGGAGCCACCTGACGAAGCTTTCAACGCACGACGGAAGGACCGTTTTGTCGAAGCCGGAGATATCGGCCGAGATAGAGGACTTTTATGGCCGTTTATACGCTGCACATGCTCCCCGTTCCCAACGAGACGACCACGATTCTAGAGTCACCTTGATACGCCACTATACCGACGAACTGCCAGACATCAGTCAAGACGAGATCGTGTTAGCTCTGAGGCAGCTTAAAAATGGAAAAGCCCCCGGTGAGGACGGAATAACATCAGAGCTTTTGAAAGCTGGAGGATACCCTGTTATACAGGAGTTACAGAGCCTCTTCAACGCCGTCCTTCACAGTGGGAGAACTCCAAAGGCGTGGAGTGGGAGTTTGGTGGTGCTCTTTTTTAAGAAGGGAGATAAAACCCTTCTTAAAAATTATAGACCCATCTCGCTCCTAAGTCACGTCTATAAGCTTTTCTCACGAGTTATATCGAACCGTCTCGCCAGGAGACTCGACGAGTTTCAGCCACCGGAGCAGGCTGGGTTTCGCGGAGGATATGGTACCATAGACCACATTCACACAGTGAGGCAGATTATACAGAAGTTCGAAGAGTATAATCAGCCCCTGTGTCTGGCTTTTGTGGACTATGAGAAGGCCTTTGACTCCGTTGAAACCTGGGCTGTTCTACAATCCTTACAGCGATGCCAAGTAGACTATCGTTATATCGAGGTGCTGAGATGTCTCTACGAAGCCGCTACGATGAGTGTCCGAGTACAGGACCAGCAGACTAAACCGATCCAACTGCGCAGAGGAGTGAGGCAGGGGGATGTCATATCCCCGAAACTGTTCACGAGCGCGTTGGAAGATATGTTTAAGACGCTGGACTGGAAAGACAAGGGCATCAACATAAACGGCGACTACATCTCACACCTGCGATTCGCTGATGACATAGTCTTAATGGCGGAGTCGCTAGAGGAGCTGAACCGGATGCTGGACAGTCTAGCTTCAGCCTCCCGATGTATCGGTCTTGGCATGAATTTGGATAAAACCAAAGTCATGATCAATGCCCACATTGATCCAAGACCGGTGATCGTACATGGCCACCTTCTCGAAATTGTTTCTGAGTACACTTACCTCGGGCAGATTTTGCAGTTGGGTAAAAACAATTTCGAGAAGGAAGCCAAGAGGAGGATCCAGCTAGGCTGGGCAGCGTTCGGAAAACTACGTCGAGTCTTCTCGTCATCCATACCGCAATGTTTGAAAACGAAAGTTTTTAATCAGTGCGTCCTACCAGTCATGACCTACGGAGCTGAGACGTGGACACTCACGATAGGGTTGGTCCACCAGTTCAAAGTCGCTCAGCGCGCTATGGAAAGAGCTATGCTCGGAGTTTCTCTGAAGGATAGGATTCGTAACGAATACATCCGACAGAGAACTAAAGTCATCGACATAGCTCAGAGAATTAGCCAACTGAAGTGGCAGTGGGCCGGCCATATTTCGCGAAGAACCGATAACCGCTGGGGTAAACGTGTTCTTGAGTGGAGACCGCGACTCGGTAAACGTAGTGTAGGACGCCCTCCGACCAGGTGGGATGACGATCTGCGAAAGACTGCTGGCAGATGCTGGATGCGACAAGCCGAAGACAGGGCGCTATGGCGCTCATTAGGGGAGGCCTATGTCCAACAGTGGACTAACATAGGCTGATGATGATGATGATGATGATGATAACATAAGCCTGTAGTGAATATGATGTAATGATAAAATGGGATATGAGAAAAGTTTTAAGGGATATGATTAGTGTGTGAATAATTTACATAAACACACACACAGCCTGGCATAATTTTCATTTCGTTTTTCGGCAGTCAAAAATCCTCCTAGCCGATTTTCTGCCACACAGTCTCAATGAAAAGGGATTAGCGTGCCTAGTCGATCTAGAGTAAACAACCAAATAAATCGCAGTTCGTGCGTTTTCCTGTGTGGTGAAAAAATACCAAAACGTGTTATCGCATTTCGTGCGTCGAGTATTTTTAAATTATTTATAACTTAGTTTTAACCATAGAGTAGCAAAATTTTTAGAAGTTACACATCCTACTCAACCGGAGAGGTCTGGTTTTTTTGAGTCACGAGGGTGTTACACCCAGTTAAAGTTGTAATAAAGTTGCTTTTAAAGCAACCAATGATCTATATCTATACTAATATAAAGAGGCAATATTTGCTTGTTTGTTTGTTTGAAAAAAGGCTCCGAAACTACAGGACCCATTTGATTTCTATTTATAAAAAATATATTGATGGTGAATTATGATCCAAATGTTTGGATACGTTTACAGTGGCTTCACAAAAAAGTAGCTGAAATATTGGAAAAATCAAAACATGGCAAATATCCTGTTAAAACTGATGCTGTTGTATTCTGTAACAGCGACCAATGATGAAATATATAGCTGAAACTGGAGTAAGGAGTAAAAAAGCTAAATTTACCTATTGCTTACCTTTACCTTTTTCTATTGCTAATTTACAGATTGGCATCGCAAGAAGACGCGATCTACATTCTATAACAATAGAACGCACTCACCCACCCGAAACTATTTCTTATTATCTAATAATTTTCTTTTTTACTATTCACAATAACAATAATGGTTTTTACGTAACAAATAAATAGGAAACAAACAATTTGTATAAACTAAGGAAGTTATCTAAGTATTTTAGTTACACGCTCTATTTAAGGTTAAGTAGAGGTGAGTTTTGTTAGTTTTTATAACAAACTGAGGAAACCTTGTGGTACGTGATGCGTTGACGACCCTGAATTAGGAAACAGTAAAAAGTAAATTTAAAGTTTAGTAAAATATTACCTAACTTTTGCTTACAATACTTATTATTTCTAATTTACACAATTATTTGCTCTCTCCCACAACCAACGCACGAATATCGATCATTATCATTCATCGTACGATATACAGTAGGTATCGTAGGCCTAGATTAGTCATCTATATGATCTATAACTAAGACTACAATTAATGTGAAAACGTATGTGAGTACCAAGACAAACCTCACAATGTTTTTATGGTGCAAATACAATGGATATCTTGATTGTTTTTGAAAAATAAATCAAAAAAATATCTATACCTAACTAACACAAAAATATAAAGTCATGGTTAAAATAAAATAAGCTCTGCTAAACTTGGAGTTATGATGCTATGTGAATTCTACAACATTACTTATTTATTTATCTATAAATGTCGCATTGACTGCCCATATTTATGTATGCAAATTTTTGTACACCGTGCGTTAGCAGCAGTAAATAAGTTAAAATAAATATAAGGCCTGGCTTTATGTGCCTAAAAAAATATTAATATAAATAAATATAGTGGACAAAAAATTGAAGGGAAGAGAAATCAATAACATATTTATTTCTTTTTTATAATAATTTATCTGTTTGAAATTTGACTTGTCTAAGTGCTTATTTTGTAAGCCTAAAGAAATAAAGTTATTGAATCTGAATCTGAATCTAAATAATGCTCGAAAATACACACACCGTCATCTAGCCCCCTCATGTATTTTAAGTTTCTGAATAAATATTTTGTATTTTTTTAGCCCCATGCTAAGCAGAGCTTGTGTTATGGGTTAGATAACTGACATACATAATAATATTCGAAATAAGCTAGGTTCATGTATATCAAATAGCTATAAATATAAAATACTTGAGAATACAGCTTTTTAAATGTCAGTGACTCCCTCCAACGCACATCCAAAAATGGAGCCAGACAATATTGTCTATACTAATATTATAAAGAGGAAAGATTTGATTGTTTGTTTGTTTGTATGTTTGTTTGTTTGTTTGTTTGTTTGTTTGTTTGTTTGAATTGAATAGGCTCCGAAACTACTGAACCGAGTTAAAAAATTCTTTCACCATTAGAATCCTTAATTTTCCGTGATGAACATAGGCTATATAATATTTTCAAAAAAGTTAGGGATCCGCATGAAAAATTGAATAATTGAACCGTGGGCTGTATATTTAACCTCTTTTTCTATTATGGCGCGTCAGAATAGAAAAAGAGGTTGTATAGCGCACGGTGCTTGCTTTTTCTCTACGGCCAGTCAGTTTTGGAATGTCGAGTCAATGTCAAAAACCCCAATGCTGTTAAAAAAAGTAAAGATCCGTATGAAAACTGTAAAACCCATCGTTTTAGTGTGTATAATTTCTGAAATTTTTGTTTAATACCCGTGCGAAGCCGGGGCGGGCCGCTAGTGGCAAATAAATCGATAATTGCTGAATATGGGTATTGACATAAAATGAACTTTGGTGTTATTAATCCTTGTATGACGTCATATTTTGGATTGAGAGGTTTTCAACTTAGAAATCAGTATTCAACATCTTTGATGTATACTGATAATGTTGGATTGGAACTACGTTTTAGTGTGTATTGAAATTAGATATAACATCAACATGATCAGGCGAAATTTGCAGTCATGTAGGCCTGAAATAAAACATCTGTATGCCATAGATTATTTCCCATGGGATATAAATAATCTCAAAACGTTTTCATACATTTTTTATAGATTCCATAACAAAATCTAGTTATTTATTATTTACAACTTTCTCTTTAGAAACATGTGAGAAGCACGACGCCTGAAATAAAGTATATAGTTCGGGACTATGGATTTATTTAGGTTATTATGAATTTACTTTAGTCATTTAAATGATTCCATTCATTCTTTTGTTTTTGGTATTAGTTTCAAGTCATCGCAATGATATTACCAAAAACTACCAAACCCCAAATGAAACTTGGCAAAATTATTGATGTAATTCCAAATAAAATTATTTCAAGGACATTAAAATTTAAAATAACAAAATATGTTGCGGCGCTAGTTTGGGTAGGTAGTTTAGTCTATGTAATGAAATCCTGTTATAAAATACTTAATTATATAGGCAATTTTTTTCATCCTAGATTAATAAAGGTTAACGAAGTCGCGGACAGATCCTAGTAAAATATTAGATAAACTTAAAGCATAAACAATACTCACGGACAGGGTGCAGAGCCCGGCGCAGACGCAGCTTCCTTCACATCACTATTCAACACTTTGAATGCGTCCACAACACTTGACGTCCGCAGCGACTGTGTCACCCTCCCATCTAAACTGTTCACGCGATCCCTCAACTCCGAACTCGTAAAATCCTTAGAAATATCAGATATATCCGTTTGTATCGTCAAATCTACCGATTGCCGTGAAGATAAATCAAAATATCGATCCTGTGCGTGGATCAGCTGTGTGACAGTGAACGCCGGAGCGTCCGTTCTGAACAGATCATCGTATTCTAAGCTCAGTTTCCTATTAAAAAATCGATTGTCTTCTATGTCTTTGGAAGGGGAGAAGTCTGTTCTGTCGATGGTTATGTCCAACTGATTGCGGATCGGGCGGTCGGTTGCGAACGCGTACGGCGTGTTAGCTAGTTCCTCCTCAATACTGTTGTAGCGGCTTCGGAACAGCGAAGGTTGGTCCCCACTCGAGCTGTCATCTACCGTCCCCTCTTTCTGCAGCGAGCCGAATAGGTCGTACTGCCCGAAACGGTGGTTGATGGTATCGAATTTAGGGTCTTGGATCTCATCGCGGGGTGACGTTTTGGGAGACATGTTGATGTGGACAATTCCGTGCTCGTCTGTGTATTTTAGCTTCAGTGCCATTTTAGGGAGTTGTCATTTTTGAGGGTTTATCTGGAATAGGAGAAATAGAATCGTTATTCTTAGTTTCAGTTGCAACTTAGGTATAATTTGTTATTGATCATCGAATAAAAGTCAAGTACCTACTTATTAAAAAAAACATCTTAGTTGTACATTAAGCAAGATTGACTTTTAATCGACCTTACGGAGGTTATAGGAATAATAACTAGTGATAATAATAATAATAACCTATGTCCAGCAGTAGACTGATATGGGCTGATGATGATGATGATGATGAAAGAGGTAATTAGAAATCGAGGCTCTCAGGATCGGGTCCCTGGGGGGTCGGGGTCCTCAGGGTCTTATCCAATGCAACTAATATGAGTAGGTACAGTCCACGCGGGGTCAAATGTGGATGGAACCATATCGAAGTAAACAAAAGTGGTCGGACATTTACTTTGATAAGGTTATATCCCATTTTAATGGTTAGAATAAAAGTGGTCAAAATGTGTCAGTTTAGATATCTCTAAAGCAACTCTAACACGAATTTGGTGTACTCTATTACTTCCAAATAGAGCACCAATTCGTATAAAAAGAAAAACAAGTACGACAAGTGCGAGTGTAACTCGCGCGCCGAGGGTTTTGAACTTTTGTCGTTTAGGTAGGTACGTATATGACAACCTCTTGGCGCGGTGGGCTTACAACGCAGGAGGTTGAGGTTTGATTCCTGCCTCGGGACTAATATTTGTAGGATCTTCAGAATATTTGTTCGGGTGTTCTAGTCCTTTTCTGTACGTACACAAAAATAAATCATCTAATGTGATACTTATACTTTATTAAGTATAACAGCTATCGTAGTAATACCAATAACACAAGCTTTGCTTAGCTTGGAATGGTCAATTTTTCGACCTTTTTCAAAATATTTCGAAAAGTATAAAACTTATCGAAATTTCAAAAACTGTATTGGAATGTACAATACAAACCAATACCTTTCATTTGATACCCAACTCGGTGGGGTAGTCACCCCTTTAGAAAATTTTCCCGCCCTTTTTTGACCTTATTTCAAAAAGTATTATTTTTACAGACTTCTCTATATTTTTCCTGTAAAATATAGATCCATATCTACAAACACTTGGTACATATCACATCGATCGCTCTGCAATCTTCGGAGATAGGGGGGGGGGATACCGGTCAATATTTCGACCTTTTTCAAAATATATCAAAAAGTGTAAAATCTGTCGAAATTTCAAAAACTGTATTGGAATGTACAAGCCAATACCTTTCATTTGATACCCAACTCGGTGGGGTAGTCAGCCCTTCAGAAATGTTTCCCGCCCTTTTTTGACCATTTTTCAAAAACTATTATTTTTACAGACTTCTCTATATTTTTCCTGTAAAATATAGATCCATATCTACAAACACTTGGTACATATCACGTCGATCGCTCTGCAATCTTCGGAGATAAGGGGGGGGGGGGGGAACGGTCATTTTTTTGACCTTTTTCAAAATATTTTAAAAAGTATAAAATCTACCAAAATTTCCAAAACTATTTTGAAATCTACAAACGTGTACCTTTCATTTGATACCACTTTTGACTTTGTACGTTCCATTTAAAATTTCGATTTCAAAATTTGTATGGAAAATCTTAATTTTGATTTTTCATTTATTTTTTCTTTAAATATGTGCGGGCGCACAAAATGTATTATTATTTCAAATTTCAAGTCAATAGCTGCAGTAGTTTCTGAGATATTAAGGATTCAAAACACAAAACAGACCCAAAGCGATTTCATACAATCAATTGCGAAACAGTTTTTATAAATCTCTATTGAGAGATAGGTAGCGTGAACAAAGTTGCCACTGATTTATTGTGTTAGTAACAATATAATTTAAATATTTACAAAATAAATTAAATTTAAATATTATTCAATCGCTAAATTCACATCAAAGCTTTGTAATATGATATAAAAGTAGGTTATATGAATAAACATTTTATTTGGCAAATATTGCAAAGCTCTGTTCTGGTATTTATATGACCCACAACTGGGCAAAGAAAGATTCTAACCGACTTCAATAAACGGAGGACGTCTAGTTTTGTTTATGTTTTTTAAAGTACGAGTATTTTCACCGATTTCTTCGTCGATTGTTGGACGAGTTTTATGATTCATTTCTGTCATCTCAGGCGACAATATAAGTTTTATTCCCCAGAAATTACTCAAATATAAAATAATCAGAGTGCTTTATTCCCCTTACAGGACTCTTGGACATTTTACAAAATACATAAAGATTACTGGGAAATAAAGCGATTTCTTTGAATTTTTATTTAGTTCAATCATTTTGAGGTAAAGGAAAGAACCGAACAAGAAACTTTTACCTGGTTCGGTTAATAGTTTTCGAGTTTTAGCAAAATTCAATTCAATTGTCTTGCCAAACTTAAAAAAAATATGTAAATTTATATGAATTCGAAATTGTTTAAAGTTTTTGTGTCAAACCTTAAATTATAAACCAAGTGTCTTGGAGACGTTTCTGACTGGCATTGATCTGGATCAGTTGAGCTACCTGTAGATTTTTAGCAGCAGTCTGCAGTTAGCTCAGTTGTTTCCAACTGTAAAAACTAGTTCTAATTTATTAATGAATTTGTAATTTTCTTTATCAAGTAAATTTCCGTTGAAATTCTATAATTTCCTATGAAACTCTGGCACTCAAACACAGCTGAGGTAATTTTACTTCTCGTGTTATTGACCATAACTGCATAACCCTTCCTCGGTCGAGTAAGTAGTTGGTTTAAGTATTAAAAATACGTAACGAAGGCAATAATAATTTCAGAAAATACACGGCTACTCCCAAATTACACAAAAGTATTTGTAGTGTTGTAAAGTTAACCTAATTAAATAATGGTTCTAGTGTTGTGCCCAATACTTTTCTTTTCGGGCTAGAATTTAAGGCCGAATGTTAGAACAGAAAACCTGTTTGTATGCTTCATGGAATAAGGGAACTTAAGCCTTATTGTTGCTTTTTCATAATATATTTAACAAAAGCCACTTTTCTCGCTGATTATTTTTAAACTTTATAGAATTTCAGATTTTATATTACATTCCCGTAACCTGTTCTTGAGTAAAAAATTATCCTTATGATTATCCTTATGACTTTCGCTCGGTATGATGAAGCTACAGGGTTATTATTTTTCTCGTGTAACGGGTTTGATTCCCGGTTCACCAATCACTATTAAAAAATCTATGAATGCAGTTTAAATTGCGTTTTAAATTAAAATAATGTCTTCTTTCAGTAAAATGTTCCACGATATTTAAGCTTTCCCTCCATGTGGCATAACTGTTGGACGCCCATTGTATAGAAAAATTACTTTTCTATGCTTATTTTGTAAGCCCGAAGAAATAATATTAATGAAACCTGAATATAAACAAAAATAATTTGTAACCTCATTATGACTTTTATATCAAAAATTGTGATTCTCCGGAAGGCTATAATAATAGTAATATGCTAGGGTATAATTGGGCATGGATTATAATGGCTCTTCATTATCAGCCCATGTTAGTCCACTGGTGGATCTAGCCCTCCCCTAATGAGGGCCATAGCGCCCTGTCTTCAGCTTATCGCATCCTTGTCCATAATAGCCCTTACGGTAGGCCAACTGTTTATTTTATAAGACATATGTAGGTAAATAAATTTAGTCAATTCTCGATAACGGATGTAAACAAAATCATCGTCCCGTATGACTGTCAACTTTACCCGAATGGCCATCACGCTCCCAGCACTAGTAACATAGTTCTTTGCAACAGCACGTGGTCGTTGTAAATGGTGCGCTACACTACATTTCTCAAGCTTGACGGAATGGGTGAGGTCTGTGGTCCAGTGGAAGCGATACCGATGATAAAAGATGTTAACTTAGCAGTGTTAGAAATATTCGTTTTAATATTTTTAATAACCGTAATGTAATCAACATTATTAATAAATAAAAATCTGTTATGAAATAACTTTTTCGCACAGCCTGGTATTCTTCTGTCATAATGTCAAACAATGAGTCCTGTGATTTAAGCATATCATCAGCGTGTGCTGATGAATATGCTCAAATTACAGCCTGGTGTGCTAAATATTTCGGTATTTTTACAGTCGGGCAGTTGTTTTTCATTGATCTTTCTATAACATCAAGAAAACGAAACTTTTAATGTCATCGATTGAAAATGAAATTTATAATTTTTTATACTGTTTTTTATCAATAAAGAGATAAAATGATGACATCCGGCCAACGGAAGCGCGTTGATGTCTTTTATATGTAAATACTACCCTTTGTTCCAATTTTGTCTTAGGTTTGTAATGTAGTTTTGGGGTGAATTTCATATGTTGTGTGGTGGTTATGATGTAAAAAAAATTGATTCAAAATAAATACAGGTATGTTCTATAAAAGCATTTATTATAGCGTTTACAATCGAAACAATTGAGCTAACGGACTGTTGTAACAATCTACAAGTCATAACTTTTGTAGGTTCTATATTAGCTATATTCTGGTCAAGCATATGAAACTAAGTTGTTTTGTTTTTCAAAATTTTGTTCGGAACCATCTTGTTTAATTTGGGATTGAGATATAATTAATGTCTCGAAAGTCGCAACATCGCCTTTAGTGGAAAACAACTCTAACCAATCCGAATTGGTTTAAACCCTGAAACTTTATAACAGTTTGCAGTCAGCAAAAACAGTAGCGTATTAACATTAACATTTTTAAGTAATGCACGACACATTTCTTCTAGGTCGGGAAATAGGAAGGTATTTTAATAATGAAATATTCCAGAGGACTTTGACTTCTATTTACTTGTGCTGTGGTGCAGAATTCTTTGATGATAGATGTCGTAAAATCTTTGATCGGACTGGCTTGGCCCAAACATTTCTTAACTTATTTACAGAAGTGTTTGCGCACGAGTTGACTGAACTATACTGTCATAAAGTTACGTAAGTAGAAAAAAAAAAACTAAAATTCAACGGAAAGCCACGGGTTAGGTACTATTTGTAGTTTTCTGAGAGAGTATTCTTCCTAGCTGAATTTTAAGCCACTGCACCCAGTCTCAACGGAACCTTGCCATATGCCATATGCACGGACGTAATATTGTGCAAAGGTTCATGCGCAAACACTGGGGCACTCTATTCCCTATTCCTTCACTCTTAAAATCCGATGGGACCACACCAACGACGTTATTTATATGCATATTTAAAAAACTCAAAAATTGCTTTTTTATCAATAATTGATTAGATATACCAACTCAAAAGACTTGTTTAAGTCTTGTGAGTTGGTATATCTAATCAATACAAACCTAAAACTATCCGAGACGCGAAGCGCCAATGCGACGCGGCTTGAAGAGGCTTGTTGTTGCCATGCTGTGTGGCAATGCTGATGCGCTGTGAAAGATCACCAGCTCTTGCGTCGCTTCGACCAAATGATCAGATTTTTTTTAAACCTTGAGACCCACTATATTTCACGGACTTAGGGTCTCGACTCCAAGGGGATCAAAGTTTAATAAAATAATATTTATCTATGTTTTGAAATCTTAAAAAAGTGCTCGCAGCGTGGCGTCTCTATGTGAGTTAAACATAAATCTTCTCTTCTTAAATTATTGTGCTATGTATCCCTCCACATTCACTTTCGTTTATATATATTTTCGTGCGTAAATACCGTGAAGCGACGCGCAATTTAAGAGCAAAGTAACTCTTCATCTTTGTAGGTAACCTAACCTGAATTTCCTGATAATAACATTACTTAACACGTTTATGTCCCATGTCGCGTCAAACGTGATTTAGCACCCTAGATTACCCTAAAATTCGCCGCGTCCGGTGCGTGGACCTTGACATACGCGATAAGGGAAGTGTACCAAGGCCCTTGCGCGTCCTTCGCTGGCCGGGGTGAATTATGTTACCTACATATACCAGCAGCCTGAGTAGGTACATTATACGGGGTGGAAAAAATCAATGACGACCTCTGTGGCTCGGTCTGCCTGCGACGCAGGAGTTTCGATTCCCGCAGCGGGATAAATATTTGTTCAGAGTGTTCTGGTCGTTTTCTATATATAATAAAAAATATCTATTTATGTATTCGTAAATTATTATAGTGCTACAACACAAGCTCTGCTTACCTTGGGGCTAGATAATGCTGTGTGAATTGTCCAGCATTATTTATTTATAAATTGGCCCTGAAGTGAAACAACTTTAAATTATTAAGAAAGATTATTTTATTTAAGATTCCTTTATTATCAAAAAGAAACAAAACTGCATTCATAGATTTTGTAAAATAAGCTTACTTCGCCCGGGAATCGAAAAATAAATCAAAGAATACTTCGATTTTCTGGTATTATAACCTACATAGATAAAGGAATTTCCTTCCTTTAAGTAAGATAATAGTTATATCACCAGGTTTTAAATGAGTTTCCTTTCAGAGCCAAATGACTTTTTCCCCCCTGTATACTTTAACTGCTGGTTAGCATATCGTTGGGACCATACGGTGACTAGGTATAGGAAGTACTATTAAAATAATGTGGCGGTGAGATTCTGCAAGTAATACTATGAGTTAGAGTATTCAAGACTTTGTAACTATTCGGCGTGTGGACACCCTCGGCGGACCTGCTACTTAGGTTCGTCCGCGGCTTCGTACGGGTTATAGCCAAAAATTTCAAAGATCTTAAATTTTTAACACAGTTACTACAAAATGCTAAATGTAACCCAGCGTTTACATTTTTGAAGTTTTTAAACGGATCACTTACCTTGTTGAAAATATTCTATATCAAGCCAGGGATAATGTAGGATTCTAATGGTGAAATAATTTTTGATATCGGTCCAGTATTGGCGAAGCCTATTCAAATGAAGCAAACAAATAATCTTTATCAATCATCAAATTATGCTTACTTGTTTTTGTTTGGCTTATTTATAAAATATACTAGATTAAATTTTTTTGACAGAAAACACCCAGACTCGCGGTAATAAAATTGTCATTGTTAATAAAGAATATTAGTGGGAATACCAAAATATTGATATACTAATAAATGTGATCTTTTTACCTAAGATCGGGACCCCTTAGCAAAAGCTGGCTACGACAGAAACGCCTTTCGAAATTATAGAGCAAACGTTAAATAAGTTATTGCTATGAAGCATGAAATACGTTGAATTATTGCTAATGTCGCTTCTTATTGCTCTGGTTATTCTTTCGGCTACTTTTTAAGGTAAAGTGGAAAATATTTCGGTATTATTTTTCTTGATTTTAGATTTGACTGATTTAACTCCATGACAACGCGGGATACAAAAAAGATAGGAATAAAAGTAAGCCTTTTCTTAACAACAATTAAAGTAAGCCCGTAATACGGGAATATTTTTTTATGTACTGTATGTAAACCGTTTGAGTGGTAATACGTACGTTAATTATAACTAGTGTTTACAATTGAAACAGATAATAGCTGACTGCAAACAACTGGAGGTAGCTAAACTGATCCATATCAATGGTAAGTAGGCTCTACGCAGACAGAAAAGTTACCACATAATAGTTTTATAGAACTACACCTTACCTTATAGAATGAATCACTAATGTCCGAATTATTAGGTTTACGATAATTTTCTTTCATGATCTCATAGGTCGTAGTAAATAACTGACTGTAACTACATGATGTCATAGGTCAAGTGACCAAGTTATAGCTAACTGTACATGACTCTGCAGACCTATTGGCAATCTAATTGCATTTCTTACTATCGCTGGAAAATTCATCGGAAACATGAATTTTAGATTAGTTTAAGGAAGTTGTAGCCTGGTTTTTAATCCATTGAAGTCTAGCTATTTTAATTGCAGTTTTAAAAGCGGTAACTATTTTAATGCATCAACTTTCATTTGTATTTCAATTCTTTCATTTCCATTATGTGGTAAGGATTATATTCGAATCCAGTTAAGGATTTTTTGACCAAAAGGTATTCAAGTTAGTGAAAAGGTATTATAAACCGACTTTAAAAAAGGGCCCCGGTACATTTATACATACTTTCACTTATGTGTTTAAGTCTTTTTGTACCGTGGTTAAATTAACCCTCGTAAATAAATATACAACGGATATGGGCCATGATATTCCAACAGCCTTAAGGCAAGGATTCCCGACATGACCCCTCTCTGCGGCGCCTCGGCGAGTGTGAGCGAGACGGCGCGCAGGCAGCCGATGAGCCGACCACGATTTTGTACATATTTATATATTATTATATACATAGTACATATTTACATATTTTGAAAAATATTTGTATGCCATATAAAAATATTATCTAGTGATGCACTGCGTAATAACGTTTGAAATTTTTTGGTATACATTTTGTGTATTTTTTTTCATTTTTCTATTCACACTGATCATTTAAAGTTTAATTTAGAGGTAACTTTGTAATTTTTTCTATCGGGTCAAATGACACCAATCGTGTTTTTGTCTAGTGATGTACTAGAAAATATCCTCAACTATAATATGTATGTATTTCAAAACTATAGGCCTTATAGTTATCGAGGTATGGACAGTAAAAATCCCGAAATCCGGGAATCCCCGCCTTAAGGAAGGCCATTTGGCTGCATGTATTCCCATACTTTTTTAAGTAGGCTTTTTTAAGTAGCCTACCTACATATCGATTATCTCCACCATTGTAAAACGATGATGATGACGGTGCCAACTGGCAGATTGTTGATGATTTGTGTTTTAGTCCGAATGAAATTTCAGTAATAAAGGAAAAGTGCATTTCACTACCATCAAATTAGGGTAGAAGCTTTTTATAATCGACACCCTGTAGGAGCACCATTAATCACCCCTTTATAGGGATAATTAAATTTTTCGCGATGATGGGGTGAAATATTGAAAATATTAGGAACGTTCTAGTGAAATTAACGTATACCTACTACTTCTTTCTCTATCTTTGGGTTAAATTGATTAGATACCTACGTTTTTTTACATTTGCTTTATATACAGCTTGG
The DNA here is from genome assembly GCA_963931895.1 of Eupithecia pulchellata. Lineage (NCBI taxonomy): Eukaryota > Metazoa > Arthropoda > Insecta > Lepidoptera > Geometridae > Eupithecia > Eupithecia pulchellata. The sequence goes on along the minus strand of OZ007546.1, from coordinate 7,321,006 downwards.
GTCTTAATGTTAACTTAGGTCAATATTACATGCACCCTGCAAAAGATTTTATATAAAATGTCAGAATAAAGTTAAAATTTAATTAAATAGGTATCAAATAGTTATCACAAGTTCAGGTAAATCGTGCACGTCAATCAAAATTATATTATCCTACTCATGGCCGTAGGGAGGGGGGGGGGGTTTTGGGGGTTCAAACCCCCCCCGAAATGTTGAGGCACCGTTAAAAATCAAACTTGAATAGGTAAATTTTTCTCGGATACGTACTCGTACGTGGAAAGTGCGGCTTACTTTAAATAGCTATTCTCTCTTAAAAACACAAAAAGTTTTTCGTCTCGTTTCGTCTCCGATTAACAACAGCGCGCTCTGAGTCGTCGGTGGCGGACGGGGCGCGCTCGCGCGCCATGCCATGCGATTCCTATTGTGTATCTACATACATTGTACTGTATGTAAGCACTTAAATATTTCTTAAAATTATTCTCTTTTAAAAACTCAAACTTTTTTCGACAAAATTCGTCTCTACATTTTAATATGCTGGGTGCATGCATCGCATTAATTTATGGCCGATTCCAGCTAGGCAGGCAGATCACGACATTATTTTTAATTTTATAAATCATCTTCTATAAATCACCTATTTTCTTGTCGTTCCGTAATTGAATTGCTTTCTCCGTTTACTGTCATGTATTTATTTCTAACATACTTTTCTAAACTATTTGGTAACGGCCGAAAAGGTCACAAAAAATTTCGCGGCTCGCTCCGCTCGCCTATCATCGTTTATAAATCACCTATTTTCTTGTCGTTCCGTAATTGAATTGCTTTCTCCGTTTACTGTCATGTATTTATTTCTAACATACTTTTCTCAACTATTTGGTACCGGCCGAAAAGGTCACAAAAAATTTCGCGGCTCGCTCCGCTCGCCGTTAATTCGGAATTTTTCTAAGCTTTTTAACCTTGCGAAAATGACACAATTTCTCAACAATTTTCAGCAGCCGCAAACACAACAAAATACCGGCGGTCACTCTACTCACAGTTATAATTTTGGCTCTAAAAGTTTCAGGGTTCGCTAATCATAATCTTTTGTCACTCTTAATTCTATTTTATAGATCATCCGAAAGTTTTTTGTGCGACACAAAAAAATTGCGGCTCGCTTCGCTCGCCGTTCATTCTGTAGCCTTTTGGTCAGTTTTATCAGCCTGTCGAAAATATATAAAAAAATTGCGGCTCGCTTCGCTCGCCGTTCATTCTGTAGCCTTTCGGTCAGTTTTATCAGCCTGCCGAAAATATGTAAAAAATTTGGCGACTGGCTTCGCTCGCCATTCTTTCATATTAATGTGAATTGTTATACCTACCCCTTAACTAATACTACTAACTTTTTTGTCACCCGAAAATTACACTCGACGTTATTTATTTTTTGTATTTTTCACATTTTTTTCTTTGTTGCTGGCATACCAATCTTCAATCTCCAAAATGACCACCGCAGTTTTTAAAATATTTGGGGCTAGCTGTCACATCTATTGTCACACTTTTGCCTAGGTACTTTTTTACAAAACATCGGAAAAATCTGAAAAAATTCGCGGCTCGCTCCGCTCGCCGTTACCCATGGTTATTATTTTTATATCGATTTTTTTTGGAAAGTGCTTGGTTGGAAACCACTCTGGGTACTAGCATAAGTAGCATAAGTACATAATATAAAGATGTTGCATGTTGTCTCGGGCGGGTCTAAGGCTCGACCCCCCCCGAATAGTATTTCTGGCTACGGCCCTGATCCTACTTATAATTAGAAACAGGATGTCAAAAGCGAAGATTTGATTTCTTATGGCGTCTTTAGTGTAAGCAAAATCGCAATGGTAAAGTATAATAAATTAATAACAGAACCTAATGCAAAATATCTTTAGGAAAAAAGATGAGTGGATGGTTTCTTTTAAATGTTTTTATGCTCAAGAATATTTAGAAATTTGAATTGTAGCATAAATTTTGCATAACTTAATAATGATGTGTTACTCACAAAATATTTGCTATGAGAATAAATATAGTTATAAGATCTGACATTGCATAATAATTATGTATTCTACTATAGATGAATTAAGTTATCGAGGTCATTGATCTAAGTTTATGTCATGCAAATAAATTAGATAGGTGCATTTCAATGCAAATCGAATTTTTACGTATAAATCGGTTCTCTATCAATATAAAACCTTAAAATAAAGAAATTCTCTCTGATAAAGCAATTGTATAATAATGATGTCGTACGTAAGGGTAAAATCCGGTAAGGACAAATCAAAACAAATCAAGTTATGTAGGTATTTCCTAAATTGCGTAGATAGTTAAATGTCTACAGTATTTTTTTTTCTGCACAGAGTACGGTATCAAGATGGTTCGCAATTTTTTGTTATATTAATTATTATTGCTTGTTTCGAACTTTTATCGATTACCTATGTATACAAATACTAGGTTCCAGTTACTTTCGAGATTAGGGAGTACGAGTAGGTACCTTCTGTATTTTGTACACATAATTTTCATTTTTTTGGTTTAATTATTGACAGGTTTACGAAATGTATTATTATTCAAAATTAAGTTAATATGTGGAGTATTTTTTGAGAGATTAAAGATTTGAAAAACACGATAGAAAAAAGCGAGTTACAAACTGTAAATTTGTAAGCACTTATAAGTACCTACGAAGTTATGTTGAACTTGTCTTCAGCGACCTTGGTCCGTTTGGAGGGCGGCCAGCGATGCACCAGACAACACTGTTCCGACCCGGAACATATCGCTCAAGTACGTTATATTTACCGGTTCATTTACTTTACTCAAGTATCTACAAAGGAAGTATGTACATAGGCGCGCATTATGAATGCGCCGGAACGGTATCGAAGTAAAATTACGATATATTTACCTATCATAAAACTCACGCATAATGAAAATCCAGGAATATTGCCTTAAAGTTTTGACCGCTTATTTAAGTTTGAAATGGTTCTTTAAAATTTAGAATGTAATGTGTACCTATGTGTAATAAGACTGCCATTTTCGCAGGAGTCTTTAAACCGATATTAACTTGGTTTGGAAAAGTCATCAAATTGACAGGCTTGAAATTCCATAAAAATCAAATGGTCTTCATCAAATGGTTTTTTAGAGTTTTCACTCTGCGTATAAGATTAACGAGTAAGAAAATGTTATGCTTCCCGTCGTAATTGCAACGCGATCAATTATTGGGATGGAATAAACAGCTACGCTAGTGCTACTTGCTATTTGCTGTGATTTGTGTAGCAAATGGTACGTGTGCTATGAATATGCTACACCAGTTCTAGTGGCCACGAGCTTATCTTTTGTAACTGTTACGCCAAGCGAATATTCTCTACGAATCTTGTTACAGGTTTGCCAAAGATTGTAATTTTTGTAACGATTTAAATTTTTACAGATGCAAGAGATTCTTGAAAGAACTAGACATAAAATCACGATGCCTAGATCTTACTCCACAGTGGACTCATGAGCTGGCTAGTTCTAACCTTGCCTTTGTAAAAACTATTTCAAAGCACGGAGCACCGGTCGTTATTACAAACTTTATTATATTGATGACCTCTAGGAATTCTAATCAGAAAAATCTACCACCACGGTATCGGCCATCTACGGTAAGACATTTATGCCGATTCAAGATCTTTTTGATTGCGTTTTAGATTTTTATTAGGAGGATTTTTGAGGAACTTTATGGGGTTCTTAGATAAGTTTTATAGAAATCGATGCAGACGTTCTCCATATTACGATCATTTGTAGAATTTTTGTGAAATAAGCTTGAGGTTTCTGAAACAAGAGTTAAAGCCATTTAAATCGAGACATTTAAAAAAGCTCGTCAAAAAATTAATTTCTCCTTTTGTCAAATAATTATGTATTTTTTCTTAAATTTTATATATTTGTTTCTAGAGTTCTATCTGCTTTATATGAAAGACCGTAGATGACTTGTTTGAAGCTTAAAAATGTTAAAAGAAACTAAACTATAATCACTAAAAATAAAACACAAACTTCCGTGACGTTGCAAAAATGGTTATAATTGGAGTTTGAAAACGGACGAGAGAAGAACGGAATGACTAATAAAAGCCTGAATGCTAAAAAAATCAAGCTTTGCGTTTTACGTATATGATTCAAGCGTGTAAATAATATATTCAAGCAATATTTCTCTTTTACCGCTTTGTTTACAAAAAATATCCAGGATTCTAGAAACCAGTAATACATGTGGGAAAGCGCTAACAACTGGCTGGTATTATTGTATTGAATACTACTAGTGCAGCTGACTGTGCCCATTTTGTATTATTGGACAATTAGACACCCATTTTATTTCAAAACTACTCAAAACAGTGATTTATAAGATGAACAAAAGCCCTACATTCCTATAAGTAGGTCTTTTTTGTTCAAGATGCCGTAGAAGATAAATAAAATAGCCCTGTACATTCCTATAAAATCACGTCGCTTTAAAGTGGACTTTAAAGCAGTCGGTTCTTACTGATGACCGCGTTCAGTCTTTCAATTATCATCATGGATTGACGGATAGACTGTACATGACAGGTGATGTAACTAGTATGTAACATGTAACGCCCAGGTTTTACTACCTTGACTATTTATACGTTAATATTCGAAATCTGGCTTGCGTGCCTACAAGCCCATAGGCCAGCCCAGCCAGGCATTAAAACCTGACTAAATGTAAATTAAGAAATTATGCTATAGGCATAATAAGCGAGGCAGCCCTGAATTGTGTGAGCATCATTATCATCAGAGGGTTGTGATAGAGAAATATTTTAAACAGTTCATAAACGTTTTTCTTTAAAGTTCTAGTAAAACTATTGAAAATCGTTTTAGAACTGAGGAAATCTTTTTTCGGAATCTAGAAAATCCAATGTAGTCATTCAATAATTTTGGACAGACCTATTTTCTGAAGTAGAGTACTAGTAGGTAGTTTCTATTAGTTTATGTAAGTTTATAGATATTTATTGGTTGGAGTGGAGTTTACGGGACGCAGGACTTAGAAAATTTTCGACGAATTTTTTTATGTATATATAACATGTATTTTTTTTTATGGCTACGTAAAGAGGGTCACTAGGGGTGCAACTTTAGTTCAGGTGATCTACCCCAAAGTTCAATGACCTCGGCGCTAGAGGTCAAAGTATGTCGTTCAGTTTAAAGGCGAAAAAGACTTAGAAAAATTTCGAAAGATATTTTTTTTGACGTATATATAACACATGTTTTTTCTTATGCCATCGTAAAGAGGGTCACTAGGGGTGCAACTTTAGTTCAGGTGATCTACCCCAAAGTTCAATGACCTCGGCGCTAGAGGTCAAAGTATGTCGTTCAGTTTAAAGGCGAAAAAGACTTAGAAAAATTTCGAAAGATATTTTTTTTGACGTATATATAACACATGTTTTTTCTTATGCCATCGTAAAGAGGGTCACTAGGGGTGCAACTTTAGTTCAGGTGATCTACCCCAAAGTTCAATGACCTCGGCGCTAGAGGTCAAACTGTGTCCGATACAGATACCGATACAGAGCATTCCGATAAGAGTTGATTAGGTTCAATTTGAGTGGCGGATCCGATACAGAGTACCCCGACTCCACGTGGTCTTGTGCGTGGCGCCCCTAGAGTGTATATAATAAGCCGGAGGCGCGAAGGGAGTGCAGCCTCCGCCAGCCGTAACAAGAGACAGGCACCGCGCGAGCCACAGCGGCTGAGGCTGGTCGCCGAAGGCGACCAAAAAGCCGAAGCTGCGGAGGTGAGCAGTGGTGCCTGTCCCTTGTTACGCAATGGCGGAGAGGCTGCACTTCCCGCAGCGCCGGAGCTATCGCGATCCTGAAACTTTCCGGCATCGACTCCAGCAAAAACCAACGTTTTTACAAAAAAGGTCAGTGACCTTGACCTCAAAGGTCACTGACTTTGTGTTCGAAAATTATTAATTTAACTTTCCGGCATCGACTCCAGCAAAAACCAACGATTTTACAAAAAAGGTCAGCGACCTTGACCTCAAAGGTCACTCACATGTGCTCGAAAATGATTAATTTAACTTTCCGGTATCGACTCCAGCAAAAACCATCGTTTTTACAAAAAAAGTTCAGTGACCTTGAGGTTAATGACTCAAGGTCACTTATCTAAGGTGCATTGAACCTTAGGTCAAAGGTCAATGACCTTGACCTTGAAAAAAAAAACATAAATTTTTTGCGTCCCGTAAACTCCACAGTGACCTATTTATTGCCAAAAAAGATGTATATGGAAGGTAATATGATTCAGAAACAACATGCGTGACCGCGGTTATGGTATGAAAAAACAGCAGAGAGATGGTAAGCAAAATTAAAAACTAACTAGGTAGGTAAAGGTACCTTGGTTTATCGGTAAAAAAATATTTCAGACCATAATAGCACTATAATAATATAGTTACATATGAACAGTTATTTAATTGTTTTGAAGAATATAGGTACCTAAAAACCGATTTCATATCCCTTATTGCACGGTTTTCAGGAGAAATAGTATCACTCGGAAGTAACATTTTTATAGGATCACCTCGGAAACTTTATAACTTCTTAACCATACAATAGCGAAATCGGTCCATAGTGACAAAAAAAAATCGACGACATACTCGTACCTACAAACATAAACAAAATATATGTACCTACATAAAGCTGAACATAAACTTCTTTTGTTTTTCAGTTGGCCATGAAAATGAGTCGACGAGAAGCAGAAAAATTCGAAGGAAATCCAACTTACCGGAAGACTAAGGTAAAATACAAAATATCCAAAAATCTAAAACTAACACAAATAGTCAAAGTTCACCAGATCACAATAGCAAGGTTCACATTTTCGTCATCTCACTACACTGCACAATTCGAATGTCGTCATTTCAATTTAATTTTGAAAACATGGAAGATAACCGTAAACAGGTCCACCATCTTGGATTTTTTGGCGCGAACTAGCACTTTTCCTGTCATTTTGCTGGTCTCATGAAATTACCAGCTAAACGGATAATGTCGTTTTGCATTCGCGAAGGTTGTGCTTTACGGCCATGGTTTTCATATTTGCATACGGATCACTGAAAAAATCACTAAAACTCATCTAATTTCCACTTTTTATTGATTCTTGTTGGACAGTATTTTTTATTTAGGACTGAAACGAGGTTTTCCATTTGCGAATTTGGTGTTTATTTTTGTTTTGCTCTTAGTTTCTAAGGCTACGCGGCCCAAGGAGGTTCGCTTACAACTGACCGTACACTGAAGAAATGGGGTGGACCACCGCCTCCCCTTAGGGGGGCTCTTAATCAAGTGGTGGAGGAATAATTTTGTTTTTTAATTACGATGGTGCGTTCAGAAAGGAGGTTTTATGCGCCCGTTTGAGGTTACGATGCCATGTTTAGTACAAATGTAATCATAAGTAGGTACCTATGTCACTATGGCCTAGTTGTTATTTTTGGATTTTGTTTTGGATGTCTGAGATAAGAAATGTTGGTCGAGAATTGGGTTATTAAGAATCGTATAATTCTTAAAACAATTTTTCTTTTTTATAAACAAAATATGCATTTGATCCTCTTCGGTCCAAATAAACATTGGAAAACTTTTTAATAAACATATTCATTCAAAAGCCTTCGTTAGATTTGCCTCTACACTTACATATTTACATACACCATTATTTATAAAGCTGCTTATCTTTTTCTAACTTGAGCCAAGCTTGTACCATTTCATGGTCAGTAAATACAAAACACTGCATTTGAAACGTTTATTTTAATGATTTTCAAATGTTTAGTAAAACTAATTTTTTTGTGAGCTGAACCAGGAAAGTAATTGAAAATCAGGCTTCTATTCTACTGGTCTTCTTCTACGAATCTTGGACACCAAACACATTTAAATAGAATATTGACGCGTAGGTGACGCGACGTAAGAATCGAACCCTCCAACTCAGCTTGTGTATGTCGTATAAGAGCCGACTATGTGGCAGCAACGTCTTTGTCTTATAGGACGACCTCGGTAGCGCGGTGGGCGAAGGTCTGCCTGTGACGTAGGGGGTTCGATTCTTACCTCGAAACAAATGTTTGTGCGACCTGCAGATATTTGTTCCCAGTGGCCTGATGATCACGAAGAGATCACTCTCAGCGTTAAGGCAAATAACAAAGTTGCATTGTGCAATTTTGTTTACTTATATTTTCCTGATTTTTTAAATATTTTTCTTCTTTGGTGTACAATAAAAGGTATTGTATTGTATTGGGTACCTACCCAGTAATCACTTTGCATGTAGGGTATTGTGTAAGGATGGTCAGTTTCTAGCCATAGACTATACCTAATGACTTTGCTTTATGCTAGCTAAGATTTACAACATCAGATAAAAAAAATAAGGATATCACTCCGGCCGGAGTCGTTTTAAGTCATCCTCCAGACAGTTTTTCTACCTGATGATTATGATATCGTTGGGGTGGCACACCTTACACGGACTTACACACAGCATCATCTAGCCTCAAGCTAAGCAGAGCTTGTGTTATGGGTAGGTACGTACTAGATCACTGATATAAATTAATACAATATATTACATAGATAGATATTTTGTAATATATCTATGTATATATTTATTTTTTAATATAGCATATATCTGGAGATCGTTCAAACATTTGTCCCGAGGCGGGAATCGAACCCGCAACCTTTTGCATCGCAGGTGGATTTTCGCCCACCGAGCCACTGAGGTCGTCTGATAGAAATGGGTTTAAAATTACAAATATTTTGATGCTTGATCAATCAGTGATCACACTTGATCAAAAAAGCTTTGCTATTGGTTGAATCGCTGCGCTGGTGACGTCACATCATCGAATTAATACTTCGAAAATGTGGTCGACCCACGAATGGAATTAACCTATAAAATGATGAGATCAAAAAACATTTCAAATCGTGTCGGACCGTGTAATTATCCTCTTAATCGAGTACATTAGTGTAATTGAAAACGTCTATTACCTACGGCGGGATGCCGCTCCTATGTCCGACTACGGCGCCGTAGTCAGCTGCACTACTTATCATGTTTAGGTTGACTGTACCACTAACTTAGGACAGTAGCTACAGTAGGTACTACAGTAACTTAGTGGTGTGGTGTGTGGTAATGCTATACAGCCGTGTGGTGCCGGCATAGAATTGCACCACCCCAACTCTTCCCGTGGGTGTCGTAAGAGGCGACTAAGGGAAACACACTGGGGGCGGGCAGCAGCGCCCTCTGCAGAACAACTCCACCGTACTGCGATCCCCAGCCCGCATGCCCAATGTGGGGATTATGGACAATAACCTCCAAATGATGAATGCCATCTATGGCGCTCATTTGGGGAGGTCTAGAGGTCCAGCAGTGGACTATTGTAGGCTGATGATGAGGATAGGCTATATGGTACTTAGTGGCACTAAGTACCATATAGGCCACGGCCGCCACAAGAAAAGATGGTAGATAGTTGGGTTCGCTGTTTCCTTCGATGGGCTATGCTTGGCTTAAAATAAGAAAAAAGACAATGTCTTCTTAGTACCTAATTGTGTTGATAAGTAGTTTGTTTTGGGTACAACAGAGCAAAGTATTGGGTAGAAATTTTCGGATTGAACGGGGAAGCACTCACCCAAATAAATACAATTCTACTAATTATTCAAATAAAAGCAAACCATGTTGAAAATGTCCCTATTTTAGAAACCATTTTCGTACTACGTTTGTTGCACTAACAGCCGGTTCACACATGTCTCCGTTTTACTGTTCCGTTTTATCGTGTACGTAGTTTTTTCGTCGATGGCGTATGTGGTTGTATGAGCGACTTCACACATGGCACAGTATTCTGTATACAGATCGACGAACAAAATCGTACACGATAAAACGGAACAGTAAAACGGAGACATGTGTGAACGGGCCGTAAGTTGTTGGACTTATTGCTCCACTTTTCAAATTCTTGTGATTTTTTTCAATTCGATTGGCAAGGATTTCAAAAGTAAGCTCTCAGTCCACGCGCCTATTATTTTGACACCATGCTACCTACATTTTTAATATAGGTAAAATAAAACTAATCATTGTTCCACTCCGCTTTGGTAACTTGCCCTTCGTTTGTTTGATTACGTCGGAAGTGATGAACGGAACATTTTGTGTTTATTTACAAAATGTTGACAAAGTACTCTATTCAATGGCATTGGAAAAAGTTGGGAGTGAAAAGCGATCTAGTTGATTATTTAGGTATAGAGGACCTCTGTGGCGCGGTGGGCGAAGGACCGCCTGCGACGCAAGAAGTTGCGGGTTCGATTCCCGCCTCGGGACAAAGGTTTGTACGATCTGCAGATTTCTACAGGGTGTTCTGGTCGTTTTCTATAGTTAAAAAACGATCTATTATACTGTATTATGTATTATCAGTCATCTAGTACCCAAAACACAAGCTCTGCATAACTTGGGGCTAGATGATGCTGTGTGGATTGTCTAGCATTATTTATTTATGTTTCATTTATCTATATTACAATATAAACTATAACTATATTCCTGTCCTACTAAATTTATAGCGTTATAGAAAAATTATTCAATGAATAAAACGAAAATGTTTTTATAATTGATATATTAAATCAGTATTTAAAATGAAAACACAATTTATTAGAGACAGGCATCAATATTATATACTACAATATACACAATTATTATACAATTACACAATTTATTGACAAAAACTAATTTACAAACATGGAATGGACACCAGTTCTTTTTTCATTTGATATTTATTTTATTAATTAAATCAAATTAAATTAAATGGTTTCAAATCATTAATATCAAATTTCACGAATTTTACACAGTAAAATAATAATTACAATACTACATTATTACAATAATAAGGCACCAAAATAAAATAAATACACAGGGTGTCGATTTCGTTTTTGGAAATATTAAACTAAGTTGACAGCTGCAAATTGTTTTGCCGTCTTTCATTTTTTTATATTTCGTGTTTTTAATGCTGGCAACTTAGTTTTATCGACACCTTTATAGCTAAAATTACTATAATATCTTTTTCCATTCAAAGGAAAAGTTTTATTTACAATTTAAATGCTAAACAAACTAATACTATTTGAAACTGAAATATGTGAATATACAAATAATTTGCGTGTTGTTATAATTTTTTATTGTAATAACAGCAAGGGTATTCAAAAACTTTGTTTCGTGACGTTTTTCCACACAGATTCGCGCAAAATTCAAATAAAGCCATATTTTCTACATTCTTTAAGGTAAATTGTTTCTATAATATCCATGTTTAACAAATTTAGATTTTGTGCTACGTTTGAAGCAATTAATAATATACCCAATACCTTTTAATCAATGATTTTTCTAAGAAAATGATTAATGAATTTTCTAAGTAAAAGGATTTTAATCAATGACAATGATCAATGATTTTTCTAAGTAAAACCTCCAATAATTACAGTACCTACATAAATTTATTGTAACATTACATGGATTTATAGAAAATGCTCTACAATTTGTGGAAAACTACTTTTCTGGTACTTTATTCCTTATAGATCCCAGAAAATATTTTACATTAAGTACTAAAATATTTAAATACCGCCGAATCTGTGTCAGATTTCGTGTCGAAGACTCAGAAACTAAATTTCTGTATAGTCGTGCTGGTTCTAAAACGACAATATCCTCATATTTAACAGTCATCACATGTCTTTCTTAAACGGTTTAGCTGCTAACGAATACTTAGGCACATGGAGCTACTCAAATAGAACTAGAACTAGACTAAGTGCTCCTTGTGAGCCCATGGTATTAAATAAATCGAATTGAATTGAATAGATACAAACTCAAATTACTAAGAAGTTACTTTAGCGTCACCGCCCATACCTTCTCGCACAGACGTTACTAGTCACAAACCGGTACAAACTTAGTAATGCGTTAGCAACTGATCGCGCGTGACGCGTCGTGCCGGTCGCCGCGCTACTAGTTACCGATTTTCTGTTTTTTTTTGTTGTGAACAATGAACGAGCAAATATTAAATAGAAACTTAGTGCAGGAACCTTGCAACTTGAGTAGCGTAGTTGTACAGTTTCTATCTAGTTTGTAATTACAATAACTGATTAGTTCCGTCATTTTTGAGTAGCTCCATGTGCCTTAAACTGTTGATGCTGTTTTAAGTTTCTAACTGCCCATGGCCCAGCCAAGTCTCTCGTCATGGCAAATCGTATTTTAAGCGCCTCGCAATAAAACCGATTCTTAAACACTACAACACAATATCATGTGTTAATATAGGCATTATGTAGTTTAACCATTGTAGTTTACCAGTTCGACTTTTTGCTCAAGATTTTAATAAGCAAAAGCTTACAGTATCTATTCAAATAGGCATATATAGTTTACAAGTTCGAATTTCCGCTCAAGGAACAGATTTTAAAAACTTTTTAAACTTTCACGATTTGTTGACATATTAAACAATATTCATCGGGTATTTATCGCGTACCTTTTGTTTTTATTTTCTCCTACGTTTCCATCTATACTAATATTATAAAGAGGAAAGATTTGATTGTTTGTTTGTTTGTATGTTTGTTTGTTTGTTTGTTTGTTTGTTTGTTTGTTTGTTTGAATTGAATAGGCTCCGAAACTACTGGACCGAGTTAAAAAATTCTTTCACCATTAGAATCCTTAATTTTCCGTGATCAACATAGGCTATATAATATTTTCAAAAAAGTTGGGGATCCGCATGAAAAATTCAATAATTGAACCGTAGGCTGTATATTCAACCTCTTTTTCTATTATAGCGCGTCAGAATAGAAAAAGAGGTTGTATAGCGCACGGTGCTTGCTTTTTCTCTACGGCCAGTGTCAGTTTTGGAATGTCGAGTCAATGTCAAAAACCCCAATGCTGTTAAAAAAAGTAAAGATCCGTATGAAAACTGTGAAACCCATCGTTTTAGTGTGTATAATTTCTGAAATTTTTGTTTAATACCCGTGCGAAGCCGGGGCGGGCCGCTAGTCTCAAATAAAAACAAAAGGTACGCGATCAATATTGTTTAAAGGATTTTAAAAAGCAAAAGCTTACAATATTATTCATAAATCGAGTTGATGTTCATTAGCTTCCATAATATCGTCCATTGGGAACAGGTAGCTTCCGTGTCACATATCTCTCAGAACATGCTTCAAAATGGCGCCCTCGTTGTTTCTTGTTTGGTTGACGCCGGTGTCTAGGGTCTGGCGGAGTTCTACGGAATCCCTGGGAAATAAAGAAATTCGTGATTATCACACTGGGAGGCCTATGTCCAGCAGTGGACTAACATAGGATGATGATGATGATGATGTTCATAGATTCAGAATAAAGTCTCGGTTCATAGATTCAGAATAAGGTCTCGATACACAAAATAATATGCCGTGTGGTGCCGGCATAGAATTTCACCACCCCAACTCTTCTCGTGGGTGTCGTAAGAGGCGACTAAGGGAAACACAGCGGGGGGCGGGCAGCAGCGCCCTCTGCAGAACAACTACACCGAACTGCGATCACCAACCCGCATGCCCAGCGTGGGGATTATGGGCATTAACCCTCAAATGATAGTGCCATCTTTGGCGCTCATTAGGGGAGGCCTATGTCCAGCAGTGGACTATTAAAGGCTGGTGATGATGATGACACAAAATAAGAAAATTAGCAAAGTTAATAATAGGTTTTCATGGCATGTTGCATACCGTTAGAAAGGGGATAGACTACTAATAAGAACTTAACAATGTTTACATTTATTTTTTCAATTTCGTTCAAAGATACTATAATTATATTTCAAAAAAAAAAACTTTTACATTCATATAATATACTAGTGGATATTACGGACGGGTATTGAACAAAAAAAATATTTTTCATGCGCATCTCTATATTATACCTGGAGAGCTGCGAAGATGTCTCTATATTGTCTATGGCTGTGAACAGGAGGTTGTTCGATCCCGTGGACGCGGTGGATGGGTTCCGCTTGTGAGTCGCGTCGTTAAATGTCGGGTTTGGACCTGAAGACAACATAAAGACAAGTTAAATATACTCAAATAACACAAGCTCTGCTTAGTTTGGGGCTAGATGATGCTGTTTGGATTGTCCAGCATTATTTATTTATTTTGTTCATACATATGTATGTATATCTGAAAAGTTATGGATGATAAAGAACGTATTCTAGAGCCCTTAATAATTTTATTTATTTTATTTTTTATAAATAAATAATGCCGGAAAATCCACACAGCATTGCCTAGCCCCAAGCTAAACAGAGCTTTTTTTATGGGTACTATATGATGGTTACATAATACAATATTGTTACATAGATAGATATTTTTATTATACATAAAAAACTAATAAATAAATACCTTACAGACTAGAATACATACGAATATAAAAATCCTACTAACTAAATGATAGTAACTCATCAGGGTGTCATCTTTGATATCCAGTGATCGGAATAGGTAGTTCTTAAGTACCTAATGGATACCTGACTTAGAACACACTATAATCTCTCCACTCACCAGTAGTGGAGCTCCGCCGGCTAGGCCCAGCGCTGGGCATCGCCGGCGCCACTCGCGGCGTGGACTCGCTCTGTAGGAACCTGACGAACTCCGCCGCGAGACTGTCCGGCGCCGGCGGCCGACTCAGCCCGAGCTTAGAACACTCTAGCTGGTTGAAGTCTAGGACTGTTGAGAGGATCCGAAGGACTTGCAGTCTGGAAGTAAATGTGCGTTTATTTTACAGGGAAAATTTATCAATCAATCAATCAAAAATGCTTAATTGTACACCAGAAATTGAACACAACAAAAGACATTACATAAGACAAGTACAACGGGCGGTCTTATCGCTTAGAAGCGATATCTTCCAGGCAAACTTTGTAAAAAAAAAAAAATATATATATATATATATATTTTTTTTATTAAAATTAAATTCGTGTTATGTTGCAAATGAAAGTAGAGTTTATTGTTGGGAAGTTAGTTTAACCCGGGAACGGTGACCTATATGTCTGTGGGACCGGGTCACTTGAAAAATTCTAATAACTTTTTCCCTGGCCGCCGTTTTTTGTCGCCATTTCGAGTAGCTGCCTCATTTCCCTTCCCCCACCACTAGTTCACCGCACGACTCTGTGCAGGCGCACATTTTTGAGTTTTGGCCCCAACCCGGTGCGATACACCGGGGTCACCGCATATGTAAGTTAAATATGCAGAGTTGAATTATTTAGTAAATTAATAAAATGCCATTTTTTGTTTATTTTATGTAAGTTCATATAGTCTAGAACCTGAAAAGACTGAAAGAATTTCGATAATATGTTGATTGTTATGTATTCAAAGTTTTATAAAACCGTAGTGTAAAAACCAACTACTTTTATAGAGTTCTATGTGAAGTTGTATAATTATAAGAAAAAGTCATTAAACGAAGCCGTGATTAACGAAATATTGTTGTTTTAATGTCAAATAATTTATAATTAACAAGAAATATTGTCAGTAAATAAAATATTTTGAAAAATCTTTCATTGAAAACCCCGGTGCGTGGAACCGGGGTCACCGAAGATGTAAGTCAAATCGACGTCACCGTTGGCGGGTTAAATTACAATTCAATGCCTACTTAGAAATAGTCTATACTAATATTATAAAGAGGAAAGATTTGATTGTTTGTATGTTTGTTTTGAATAGGCTCCGAAAGTACTAGACCGATTTGAAAAATTATTTCTCCATTAGAATCCATTATTTTCCGTGATGAACAAAGGCATAAGAATATATTTTTTAAATTGAATTTTTGATGACGCTGTGTGATATACTTAGCATTATTATATAAAATGGAAATCTTTTATTGGCCGTAAGTTAGATTATTGAGTTTTGAACTGTTTAGATTATGGGCTGTTGATTTTGTTAAAACAATTAATCTATCTATACTAATATTATAAAGGGGAAAGATTTGATTGTTTGTTTGTTTGAATTGAACAGGCTCCGAAACTACTGGACCGATTTGAAAAATTCTTTCACCTATAGAATCCTAAATTTTCCGTGATGAACATAGGCTGTATAATATTTTCAAAAAAGTTAGGGATCCGCATGAAAAATTCAATAATTGAACCGTGCGCTGTATATTCAACCACTTTTTCTATTATGGCGTGTCAGAATAGAAAAAGAGGTTGAATATATAGCGCACGCTGCTTGCTTTTTCTCTACGGCCAGTTTCAGTTATGAAGTGTCGAGTTAATGTCAAAAACCCCAATGTTGTTAAAAAAAGTAATGGATCCGTAAGAAAACTGTGAAACCCATTGTGTTAGTGTGTATAATTTCTGAATTTTTTGTTTAATAAGGGCGGACTGCTAGTCTATAATAAAACGGCCAAACCTACGCGTCTAACAGGATGCGATCCGAGAGCAAAACTAAGCTTTTCCCGACAGAATTCCCGCCACTGAATCGCCATTGGACCGCGGCGCTTCGCGTCATGCGTATTTGACGCGCAAGTTTGACCGAAGCATCCAACTTACTTGCTATTCGCAGCCGTGAGTACATAGTTGATGATAAGATTCTTGACCAGGTTCTTATCCACTTTGTCTTGCTGGTTGGATATCGCGTTGTAATACCGCTCCTCGGCAGCCGCCACTGATGTTTGCAGAGTTTTCACTGTTACAGGCATGTGGGTTATTAAATTATCTTGTTTGTTACGAAAACGACATAAAGTAGAGTAAAATACACAGTTGATAGAACAAGAGCTATGAAATTATCTTGTTTGTTACGAAATGGGACGAAAACGACATAAAATAGAGTAAAATACACATTTGATAGAAGTAGAGCTATTAAATTATATTGTTTGTTACGAAATACGAAAACGGCATAAAGTAGAGTAAAATACACAGTTGATAGAACAAGAGCTATCAAATAATATTGTTTGTTACGAAATAGGACGAAAATGACATAAAGTAGAGTAAAATACACAGTTGATAGAACAAGAGCTATCAAATTATATTGATTGTTACGAAATGGGACGAAAACGACATAAAGTAGAGTAAAATACACATTTGATAGAAGTAGAGCTATTAAATTATATTGTTTGTTACAAAATGGCACGAAAATGACATAAAATATAGTAAAATACACAGTTGATAGAACAAGAGCTATCAAGTTATATTTGTTTGTTACGAAATGGGACGATAACGACATAAAGTACAGTAAAATACACAGTTGATAAAACACTATCTTTCAACAAGGACTTTTTGGAATCAAAAGAGATAGAACTTGCTTACTCAAAGAAAAGAAATAGGACGATAACGAAATCAACTATCGACACCTACCACAACCCCCAAACATAACCCTTTTCATGGTCCTTCGACATTCAATAATCTCTAAAAATCAATCTTCGTCTATTAATCTCTAAATATCTATTTTAAAACAACTTCAAAAAAGGCGAAGGTTTTTTGTTCGACTCTATCTTAATGTTTTGTTATGTTAGTATGTTCGTGTCGTAATTTTGAATAAAATACACAGTTGATAGAACAAGAATTTTATGGAATCAAAAGCCTGTTTATTTAAAGAATGGTATTCAGAATGTCATCTGTTATGCTGTCCCGCTCTGCAGACTGATTACGGTAAAACGACCCATCCTATATTGACATTTGAAAAGCCTTCGAATGGCCTTTGTTATTTTCAAGTGTATGCATGGTCATCATAATGGCTTTACGGGCTTTTAAATGTCTATTAAAGGATGGATGGGCGAAATCCGTCTGCAGATCGGATCACCATAGGATATCGTCGTTTTTAATCACATTATATAGTACGCAGGTTATACTAAAAAAAACAATAACATCACATACGCTATTTGGGGGAAATATTTCAAAGCAATAAATCTACGATAAACAAGTTTGACTAAAATTAATAAAAACATGTTTACCGTACAGTCAAATTACTTAATTATACTTTCAGTTTATAAACACTTAACTTAAAGTAATAGCTAACAGTCGTCTGTTTGTCTTGTTTTGAAATCAGAACGAATCCAGAATAAACTTGTCTTATTTTGACAAAAAATCATAACAAACACAGAATAAACTCTGCTTAGCCATTGCTCAACAAAGTTGTTAGATATATATAAAAAGGCAAACTAATACAAAAACTAAAACTAATCTACAATCTACTCTTACCATGCAGATGCATAACTTCTGTCAGGCGGCGCGTTGAGTAGCGCACACGATCTCAAAGTATTAATCAGGGACTGGGCGGGGGGCGCCTTACCACTGCACTCAAGACTTTTCTCACGGAAACACTACTACGACTGGTAAAACTTTGGAGGAAAATTTCGAGTTTAGTATCCCATTTTTATTGAAAATTTATTTCATAAGTAGTCAATTTTCAATTTTAAAATATTTCTCTTTTATAAGTTTCATAGAAACTGTAGACAAACCAAAAAGACACTTTTGTTCCCGTAAAATTAGATAAACAGAAATGTGTGAAATTTACTAACGCCATCTAGATGTTTACTTCTGAACTTATTAATTACTTCGGAACAAAATATGTCAAAATCGATGAAGCTTCTAAAGCGATTTTTTAGATGGCGTAAAAGTCTGTTTTATAAAATTGAAAGCGTTTTTTCCTCTTCTAAGTTTACCAATCATCATTAGTAGATACCACATGATACAAAGCGAAGCGTCAGTGACTCGGACCCCCGTTTCTAATCCACCAGTACCTGAAGTAATACTCAGAGACAATGGCGCAGTCTTCTAGTTCCATCGAGCTAATGTAGGGGGCGTACAACACAAAAGAAGTTTGCTTTTGGAACTAAATTCAGGAGATTATGGTTTTTATTATAAACTATCACGGAATACCGCCAAAACATGCGATAACTCCGCATTTTTCTTTTAATTTTAGCGGTAGTCAGTTCGTAATTCTACCACTGACTATGATCCCAGTAAAGATTTTTATAGTTTTTTTTATTCGGACATGATAAAAAATATGTGAATATTAACGTTTAACAGACCGTATTCTTAAGGGGGAGCATGATCTAAATAAAGTCATGAGATTAAAAAAATATAAGCTTTTATCGGTCTGCAACGAAAACCTAACTTAAAATTTTGTTCCAAAAACAACAACATCAAAAACAAACAATAAAAGTGCACAACAAAATGCAACAAGCAAAAAAATGGTAAAACAGGGACGTCACGATGTAAAGGCGCACCTCGATCAAACCCCATATGGTAATCTGAGTGTGACGCGGTGGCTGTCAGTGACAGCTGTCAGTCAGTGACAGATGACAGCTGTGACAGGTGACAGCTAGCTGCCGCGGTGGGGAAAGCCTCACAGTTACCAAATGAGATTAGACCGAAGCAGGCAAAGCTCTTGATTGCAAATTAAAACTAGCAAAATCTTCCATTTATCTAGTAACTATGTATGTATAGTAAAAATATATATCAGTCATCTAGTACCCATAACACAAGCTCTGCTTAGCATTGGCCCTAGATATATTTTATTTAGCTAAAATATACTTTAATCGACTTCAAAATAGGGTAAATTTGAAGGAATCTAAAGTTATTTTTTATTCATGAACTTATTTTTAGATGATTATTATCAACATAAGCTACCTTATAGATATGAGAAATGAGAAATTAGAGCTATAGCACCATGTCGGTTTAAATATGAAATTAATTTCTCAATCTGAATTTAACTTGCAAAAACGCATATATGTAGCAAAAATAAACTAAAAATATCAAACCAAAAAAAAAAAACAACACAACATCAACGGTCACAATAAATGATTACAATTAAAGATTACAATAAAAAAAAACAGTTTACACATTCATCGAAACAATTTCGAAAACTTACAGTACTGTTAGCTTTTCTGTGCATTTTAATAAGTAGTGAGCGGTAAAAATTTTAGGAAACCAAAGAGACTGAGTCTCGTGAGACTCGAAGTTCACTTCAAAGATGTATTTATTTTATTTTGTGTTCGTTATTAAAATGCAGGCAATAAGCGGCTATTATGTATGAGTGAAACACTCACGAATATATCTGAATTAACCATCAGGTGATCTGCTTGTTTTATCAATAAATAAATAAATTAACTAGGCAAATACTTTTAAATATATTGATTATTATTTTAAACAAAACGGACAGGTTCGATTCTCACTAGAAAATTATTACGTGTTGTTTAACTCAAAGATTCTACTAGCCTTCGTTCCGTGAAGTTAATATAATGTGATTTGCACAGAAAAACTAAAAGCATCTTCAAATCAACGACAAAAAAGAAAAAAGTACTGATAAAAAAAAACAAAAAAAATACAAAAGCGACAACTTTCAACAAACTGAAGCAACAACTAACATTTAACTTACATTCTCTCTACTCTACAGCTTGTGTTGTATCGGCACCAACTGTATACCAAGTGGTAATCTGGGGTGACACCGCCCAGAATTACCAGCTGATATTTAGTCGGAGGCCGATGTTTAGTTCAGTTTTTGATTGTAGATGCTGACTAGGGAAGCTTAGTAATTTACATTAATAAGTCGATACACGTAAAAAATTAAACAAAATTACAGCGCTAGTTTAGTTACAAATTGTCAAAAAGTTAATGGAATCTACACACCAAATTCGGCGACACAACCCGGCGTGATGTTACATTTCAGTATGAATATTGTAGGACAATGATTTGTCAAATTATCGATGACTTTGGTGTGTAAACTATATCTATGGTAATAGTATTAGTACATTCATTCAAAGTAATGACATATATAAAAATAAAACTACGGCGGGTTCTTATCAAAATGGAGAAAAAAAAAAACAATCAAATCTCGAACACATGACGTCATGTGAGTTATTTTCATACATTGCTATTGGTTGGTTAAGACTTGTCTCTACTTTGGTAAAAACCTGCACAAAACAGATCTAGTATTCTAAAACATTCCAAAACAAGCGAAAATCTATCAACAAATCATATCGATAATCACAGTGTGTTGTGCTGCACTGTAAAATAGTCACAGTTTACATTTCAATCAATGCATTTTTAATTGTGTATAATCGAGCGGAAAAATCATACATAAAGGATTTCTGCCAAACATTATTGATCAGATATTAAGGTATTTTAAGTCGAATCCCCTTATTACTTAGATTATAAGTATCCTTTGAGGTGTTCCATAGAAAAGGTGCGAAAGAGACCGCGGGCAGAAGCTATAGAGGTAGATGATCTATAACCTCTTAAAGTCTACTTGAGTATATCAATATACAATCAACAGCATTATAGTCCATTCGAAAAAAAAAAGAACGAGAACTAATTTTAGTTATGACTGATTGAAACAAATTTAAATGGTTTTTACATTGTGAGCTATTAGAACACCTTCGGAGTGACGAATTATTGCCTAAATGTAGCCATAATAATAACAAACCAGGAACCTAGAATTTCACCACCCCAACTCTTCCCGTGGGTGTCGTAAGAGGCGACTAAGAGAAACAGCGGGGGGCGGGCAGCAACGCCCTCTGCAGAACAACACCACCGAACTGCGATCCCCAACCCGCATGCCCAGCGTGGGAATTATGGGCAATAACCCCAAATAATGATGTCATCTACGGCGCTCATTAGGGGAGGCTTATGTCCAGCAGTGGACTATTATAGGCTGGTGATGAGGTAATATATAACACCAACCTTGTTCCTTCAGATCGTTCATCTGCGCAGTCCTGGTCTCGAGTTGGTCCCCGAGGCGGCTGGCGGCCAACAGACCCGCCTTCGACTCCTCCAGCTTAGCGTTCAGGCGAGATATCTCGTCTAGCAGGGTGCTGTTCTGACGTTTGATATCTTCCATTTTGTTTCGGATCTTTTCGGTTGCTGCTTCGATTTCGCGTTCTTTTTCTGGAATAGACGAAATAGACTATTTTTGGCGTTGTTTTAACGGACCGTTCAGCACAGCTGGCTTTAGTATCAAGAGTCTGGCAGAGTTACTTATTAATAAAATCAGATAATTTATTGCAAGAAATACATGTTATAGAAGTTCTTAGACTGTAATAGGATATCACAATGTATTCTGCACTATTGGGCGTGCAATATTTTGAAATGAACAATAAATAATTAATACAATTTTTTTTTTTTCGAATGGACTATAATGCTGTTGACCGCAGATGGCCATGACAGCGTTACCGGACTTTTGGCGGGCGCAGAGGGCTCCACACCGGTATTAATACAATTATAAAGAAGTAATACCTAATACGCATAGGCACGACACGGCGGAAATAATATCGATACGCCATCGACATGACACTTACCCATCTGGAACTGCTCCAGAACAATCTGCAGATTGGTCAGCGCTGCCTCGCTGCGGCGCCGCGCGTCGTCCGCGGAACTGAGCTTTGCTTGCGCCTCCTCGCGTTGCTTTTCTAGGAGTTTTATCTGCGTTCGAAGGGTTTCGACTTCTTGATTCGCTCGGATGCTGGAATTATAATGTTAATTCTTAATACAGAGTCCTAACTCTTAAAAGAGTTGGGATTGTGATTGAATGACTGCTGAACTATAAATTTTAATAGTAATTTTAATATTTTTGTTTTATTTTAATGATTTTATGTGTAATTTTAATATAATAAATGTAATTGCTATTTTATGGATTGAGTCTGAATAAACAACAAATTTTATTTCTTTTTTCATATAATTCTGTATGGCATGATGAAATATAGAATGAAACATTTAGATGAAATGGCAAAGGCGAGCTTAACCTTAAAGAGTTCTCTTCCAGCAGCTTATTGGGAGAGAGAAATAAAGTTATAAAAGTGGGTACGTGTGCATGAAAGGGGGTAAAAAATTGAATTTTATGTATCCCCTATTCTTATCTATTTATTTCATAGAAATCAAATTCTTAGAAAAAACTTCTATATAATACAATACAGTATATAAAATACTATAAAAGCTAAGTTGCCAATAAGATATTGTATAATTTATATAAACACAGATATAAATATATATTAAATAAATACATAGATACAACAGAGTCATGAAGATATAAATCATAGACTTGACGCTTAAAAATTAAGATATTATTCCCATATAGGTAGATCAGTAGGAATGTGTTACCAATTCTGAAGTTAATTTATTCTTTCCAATTTTTTCCTAAACAAAAATAACTAAGTTCCAATTGATGTGTTCGAACAAATTAGTTAGTTATTAAGCCTGGTGTGTCCCACTGCTGGGCAAAGGCCTAATAAATAACAAATACTTTGTAAATAATTTAAAAATGCCATAGAATTTATGAGCTAATAAATAATCTCGTTATTTATTAGCTCATTAATATCAATCTCAGAAGTAACCTACAAACCTGTTGCTGGTATAAACAGTGCTGGTCTGCTTCGCCCGCTCTTCGATCGTGTGTAACCTGGTCTGACACTCTGTGAGCTTCTGCTCTGACGTCATCAGCTCCTGCGTGTAACTCTCCTCCGTCTCCACCAGGTGGCGCCGTAGTCGCTCTAACTCCTTGGCGGAGTTCTCTTCCTGTTCTGACATCTGAGAAATACACACTAACTGTTATCATCAACATGGGCCTTGTTAATCCACTGCTGGACATAGATTCTACAGCGCGACAGGCTGAAGGCAGGGAACTATGATGTAGAAACCTATGTCAAGTTGTGACACTCATTCATTAGAGAAGGTCTAATTGCAGCGGTGGATTAATATTATAAATAGGAAATTAATCCTGTAAATCTGTCAGTAACATTTTCAAGACCAAAATGCGGGACGAAACTTTGAAAATTATTTCATGGTAATGGAGGACATGGTTATAAGAATTAATGTTTTATATTTATGTGTTTCTGTGGACAAAACTAGATGTTCTCTAAAGACAGATAAGGCAATGACCATAGTTCATGGCTGGTATTTAAGGTAAATGGCAGATAAGGAGCTGAGGAAGAAGACAAACATCCCGGGCATCGCAAAAATGTAAGAGATAAGGGAAAATATACAAATCTAATAAAATATCACACCCAAAAACCTATGACAAGGCTAAATCAACAGTTATATTGGGGCCAAATTAAACTTTATTGATCTTTTTCGCTCGCATTTTGATTAAAAATATGTATTTTGGCATTCAATGATTATTTCTGATCTTTCCACCACAAAACAATGCCTGATCATCATCATCATCATATCACCCATACATGCTGGACATATTATGCCCCTACCGCTAGAAATACCGATTCTGAGCTGCCTCCATCCATCGACTTCCCGCGTCATCACATTTTACAGAAAAGATAAACTAACCTGTGCTTTCTCTGCCGCCAGTTTCTTAGCCACCTCTAGCTGAGCAGATAGATTGCTTTCAACTGCGTCACACTTCTCAGTCAAATTCTTCACAACTTCTCCCGCGTTCGCTAGCTCTACCTTAAGTCTTTCCACTTCAGCGGTACTTTGGTTCAGAGTTTTTATTATGGAATCTTTCTCTTTCAGAGTAGTTCTAAGGTTCTCACAGTTTGTGCAGTTCGCGGTAACATTTTCATGTTGCTTGATTTGTTCTTCTAGTTGGAGTTTGTATGCATTTTCTCTTTCTTGTAGTACTTGGTTCAACCTTTGTATTTCTCCGTGGTATAGCATACTTTCGTTGTGTTTCGCGTTCAAGTACTTTAAAAGTTCTGCTTTTTCGGATGCTGCTGTGTCAATGGTTGTTTTGTATTCAGTTCTCAGCTCTTCTAGCTCCTTGATGTTTTCTTCCAATTGCTGAATAGTTTCGTCAGTCTGTTTCCTGCTCATTTCGTAATCAGAGATTGTATTTTCGTGCCTAGTAATGTTATTTTTTAATTCTGCGATTACTTTGTCGTATGTGGTTATGTTGTGTTTTAGTTTCGTGACCTCTTTTTCAGCTGTTTCCTTTTCTAAAATAAGATGTGCATAGTCATCGTTTTGATGGACATTTTCTGGTGTTTTGTTTCTTTCTTTAATTTCAATAAGTGATTGGTTGAGTTCCTTGATTTCTTTATCTTTATTTTCTATTGTTATTTTTAAATCTTGCGCACTTTCAACTAGTTTAGATATTTCTGAATCTTTAACAACAATTTCTTGTTTTAATATGTCTGCTTCATCACTGATTTTACGAGTTATATTTTGAACTTTTGTTAATTCGTCTTCTACTTTGGATCTTTCTTCGAACTGGCGCGTGAGTGATTCCATATTTTGTTTTAAACGTTTCGTATTTTCATCTTTTTCTAGCAGAGATTGATTTAAATCAGCCACCGTTTTATTCAAATTTTCAATAGTAACCTTATTATCACTAATAGTTATATTTAATGCGTCGATAAGTACATCTTTTTCATCGATATCCTTCAACAATTTTTCAAATTCCTGATCTAAATTGGCAATTTTAGCGTCTGTGTTTAAAAGTTCTGTTTCAAGTTTGGTATTTTTTTCTTCAAGCTGTTGCAAGTTTGCTTTTAAGGAGTCTACTTCGTCATGATTGTCCGTTTGACTGTTTTTAGACGCTTGATTTATATCAGTTTGATTGTTTTTAGTCTCTTGGTGTACTTCTTCAGTTTGATTATTCTTAGAGTCCTGTGTTATATTGGATTTTTCTTTAAGTTTATCAAGTTGTTCTCTTAGCTCGTGATTTACTTTTTGAGTCTCTAGTACTTCAGCTTCAGCTTTCGTTAATAATCCGGTTAAGTTAGTTTTTTCATTCTGTAATTGACGTAAATTTTCACCGTGTACATTATTTTGCTCAGAATTAGTTGCATCATTGTTTTTATGTGTTAACTGAGCCTCTAATAAGCTGACCTTGATCTCTAGTTCGGATTTTTCAAATTCTACTTCTTGTTTATGCAAAATAACTTCGTCAAGCTTAGTTTCGAAATCGTGTAATTTATTGTCCAATGCATGTTTTAATACCTCTAGTTCTTTGTGTGCGTTAGCTTTTTCTTCTATCGTAGTTTTCAGATCACTAACTTGTTTTGTGAGTAATACTTTATCATTCTCTATGATATGATTATCAATCGCAAGCTGTTCATTTTTAGAATTGGCTGCTGCCAATTTCTTTTTTAAGTCATCGATTTGTTGATTATCTGTTTTAATTGTGACATTTTGTTGGTTATGCACTGTTTGTTCAAGTTTTTCAGCAGCTTCAGATTTAGTTTTGCACATCTCTACTTCACTAAGCATAGTTGTATACTTGGTTTTTAAATCAGTTAAACTCTCTTGGAGAATAGTTTTTTCTTTTCTGACTTCTGCAAGCTCTGTTTCAATCTTCTTAATTTCAGACTCAAAAGTTTTATTTACTTTGTTACAATCAGCCAACTCAGTTTCTAACTTTGCCAAGTTATCTTCGTGGTTCGTTTCTATTATAGGCTCTAATTTGGACGTATTTTTCAAAGAAGTGAGTTCAGATAATAGGAAATCGTTATTTTTCTTCATTGAGTTAAGTTCCTTTTCATAGTGTTGTATATCAGTAGTTAAGAAATCATTTTCCGTAGTCAACTCATCGATTTGGTCTTGTAATTGGTTTATATTATGATTTTTATTTGCAACTTGATTTTCTAACGAATCAATATATTTCTTAAAAGAGTTGGCGGCTTTAAAAACACTTTCCAATTTGTAAATCACTAAATTATCACCAAAAGATGGTATTTCTCCAACAAAATCTAAGGGAATATCAAAGTCCACGTACTTATTGTACAACTGCATGATTTTGTCTGCTTTGACAATTTTATGATCTGACTCATTTTGACTATCTTCTTTGTGGTTCAGTTGATGCCTCAAATCATTGATTTCACGTTTTAAATTTTCTATTACACTCTTAGCGTTATCATCTATGTTGATTTCATCTAGATGGATTTGGTTGGCATTTCGCCTGTCTTTCAACTCGTTCAATTCTTTTAGAACTTCTTCAAACAATTCTTTCGGAACAGTCGTTTGTACTTCAGCGTTTTTAGTCATAACTTCTAGGTCATGCTCTAACTTGGTAACTTGTTCTTGTAGCTTGAAAACTTCTTCGTGCAATTCTTGATTCTCTTCTTGGAACTTCTCGGCATTTTCTCTGAGCAACGCGTATATCCTCTCTAAATTTTGATATTTGTGATGTAACGTATCATAATCTGACTTCACCGCTTTCATCTCATCGATCTCTCTGGATTTTTCTCCTATCTTTTCCTGCAGCATCTTGATTTCTTCTGCGTACTCTTCGTTAACACTCTTCAGTTCCACGTGGTCTTGTTTTAAGGTTTCAAAATTGTGAAGAAGCTCTTTCTTTAGAGATAACAGCCTGTCCATAGCAAGCTGATGTTGGTTGTCTAGATCCTCAAGGTTTGTGGTAAGATTCTTGTTTTCTTCTCTCAGCCTGCGTATTTCCTCTTCATTGTCAGGTCTGATGTCAATAGTATTGCGTTTTAAGGTGGATATTTCATCTTGCAAAGTTCTGATTTGTACTTTGTAGTGGTTGTCGTCCTTTTCTGCTGTTTTCGATGTCTGTGGGGGCGGATCCCAGTACCAATTGGACTCTTCCTCGTTGACGCCATTTTGTTTTGCGAGCCTCTGTAAAGTAGAAAGGTTATGTTGAGTAATTTGATTAAAACTTTTGTAGATATCAACTATTCATTATCAAAACTGAAATCATGATGATTTATGTTGTGACTCGAAATCAAAACAACATATGTAAATCATAATGAATATTGGGATATTGGATCTGGAAACGGGTTTCCAGATTGTTTTCTTTTACGCCTTATAAATATTGTAAGTTTAAGTGGTTACAAAAGTGGACTGCATATAATTGACTGAATAACGCATTAGTAAGGCTAAAATCTTAAAGATGACGAACACTAAGTGAGTACAGTCCCAGCTATATTTTCAAGGTGTTATGTAAAACATTGAAAGACAATTTACGAACAATAATCGGCGGTTCGGTCGAGCCAATGTGAAATGAAAGTCGTAAGTAACAAAGCAAACATTCGACGCGCGTCTACGAGCTAGGTCACGTGTGTACGTGGACTAAAGTTGTGTTTGAACGAAGATAGTGGCACACGCCGGCAGCGGCGGCCAGTTTACGAGATACTGAAGTATACACAATATGATAGCAAGGAAGACACGCGAAGACACGTTTTCAGGTATCTACGGTAGTAGCGACAAGTGTGTGTGGAGCGAGACCTGTGAGGTTAGTGATTCTAGTTTCTAGCGGCTTAGCTTCTAGCTTAAAGCAAGCTGGGGCTAGCAAACCAGCTATGTCTATAACGGGAATAAGCTACAGATTGTTTGATATTAATAGTAAGGGCCAGGGCACATTTACACATTATTATTATTGGTCATACCTACATACCTACTTGATGGAAAATGTTCGTCTTGTTATAATGAAAAGCTTATAGATAATGCTGTGCTAGCCACGTCAACTAGCCCAGTGCAATCGCACCACGATCACAGCCGATTATACACCTTGAATATTGTTTATTCGATCAGTAAATCGATACCCAGCTATATTTGCTTGACACTATTCTATGCTACTTATGAGCGAGTACTGAGTAGGTACTGTCCTAAACTGAATACGATCTAAACAATTTTTCTTGATTTAAATCGACGCAAATGGAAAGACAGCAATAAGGGTTCGCTTACGTAAATGGGCACGGAACCCAAAAGACAGTAAATTTAAAGACACAACTGAAACTGGACCAAAGTTTCAGTGGGATATGGAGAGCCCGCTAGTAATACAATATACAATACAATGTGTATCGTGTCGTGTGCGTCTGTTTGCACGCGATACGTTATCGTACAGGCATTGAGTCAGAGTAAAAATGTACGTACAGTCAGTACAGCGGCGCAATGTACATTACTCTCGCTTACTCGCGTCACTGCGAGCAAACCATTGGAATAATTTTTAGTTCAATAACGAATGGCTCAAAAAGTCAGACGTAAGTATCGGATATGTATTGAGTAGATTTGATCAGATAGTCTAATCAGAAAATCTGACTATGACACAAAGCAACAAGGTATTAGAACTCGATAAAATTGAATTATTGATTACCTATAAGGTAGAACTTTAAGCTTACACATGAGAAGCCAGCTCTGCCGAGACAATTAAATTTAAACTAAATTAAGCATTTACGTGCTGTCGAGTGTACAAATGGTACCGGCTAGGAGGTATTTAGCTTAGTCAAATAGAGTGTGGTTAATGAGTAAGTTCAGCTAAAGTGGGCATTTTGTTTTCGGGCAAATTGAAACTTTGCTTTCGGCAAATTGAATCTAAACGTCAGAGAGTCATGAAATACATTTCACTACCTAATCTTGTATGTTGTATTCCGACTATTTCCGACGCATCAGTAGCGCTTTCTTTCTATTCATCATTCGAAACTACGCGTTTTGTGTTTCAAAGGTCCTACTCCTAAAAACAACTACGGAACTTTCTGATTCATCTGCTGCCTAATATAAGTGACATAAGAGAGTAAGACAGCTCGGTTTTCGAGTACACCCCCAGATCCCTTAACCTTGCCGGATTCCTAACAAAGAGATATATAATTATAACTATACTAGGCCACGAAACTAAGTAAGGTACTTGTAGCTAAGTATGCCAGGCTATCAACCTCCGGCTGAGTACAGGCGGTACCTACATAACCTGCCAAGTGGTGCGTGAAAGGCAACTGATAAGCACAACTGACAACGTTACGAGTGACAACTTTAATATAACCCGCGCACTGAAGGAATGGGATTGATGACTTCATCCTTCGTGCTGTCATGATCAGAACGTATCTGTGCTGAGCAGGACAGTATGACAAATGATAAACGCATGATATTACTGAAACGTAGTAACAACCAATGGAACGGCGGAAAGGTGACGTGATGGTAATACGCGGTTTTTGCAGGAATTGATTCAAGCTCTGCCCCATTTCTATGAAGCCAACAAATCAATTTCACAAGAATTCGAAATAGACGACGAGTTTACATTTAATAAATCATATGATAGATCGAGTACATTCTTAGCGATTTTCTTTTCACATGAAACTCGGGAGGACTTGTGTGAATGAAATACGTCAGGTACCTGTGTTACAAGAAAGAAACTTAATACATATGACATGTATATTGTAATAAATTAAGAATTGCTATGATTTTCTTATAATGCTGGGCACATTTCAGACTATTCACGAACATCCGCCTTAAAAATTCAAAAATCTAAGGCAAGTTGTGCCTTGCATACCAACATCATAGTTTCACAAACATATGGTCATATAGATAAAGGCAGATGTTGTTATCATGATCCGGTCCGAGCTGTATATTCGCCTAGTGTGACCCAAAAACGAGAACCAACACCGCAGAGTTAAGCAATTTTGAATTCTGACTAACTTTCATACGATAGCCGAGGGAATTGCATTTTAGAATTAGTTTTATACCTCTATTATAATGTTTCTCTTGGCTCCTTAATTTATTTTTCGAAAATTACTTTCAAAGTTCTAATATTTGTGGATATTTAAAGTGGCGATAGTTCAAAAATAATGCTTTGGACAGTTCTATATAAAAACGACGGAACGTAGGGTAAAATAAAACTAAAATACGCGATAAATAATATTTAACAGTTCTATAATTATAGTTTTTTTATTTGCTTAGAACACGAATACGATATCTTCTACATAAAATCCTCTCTTCTTCCATTTGCTAGAGCTTTAGTGTATTCATACAGAATGTCCGTAATTGTTTTTGAATTTAGCTGGAATTTCTAGCGCACGCAATTCTCAATACGATAGCATTTTAACGGATAGCTACCGTCAAAAGGTACATCCGTTAAAAGGCTTTAAACCCCGAGACATCATCCATTCGATGATGCCTTCAGTGGCAATGGCAACGGAACTCTTGTTGGTTGTTCCCGATAAGCATTATGAGTTCACAACTACAGTCGTATCGAAAACGCCAAATCGAAAAAAACAAATCTTCTATGAATCAAGATATTTTTCTTTGACTATGAAATACTGTCGTTTATGAACTAATTCCAACGGCTACAATAGCCATCGCCAAAAAAACGATCAACGAATTGTGTACATGCGATGTAACCGTAAAATAATATTTGAGCCAAAGTTGTACTCACGCCTCGTGTCTTACAAGTATTTTTGTAAACACAAAAGCTGTCGTTACCCTATCATTCAAGCATTGTGCCTAGATGGCGCCACCTTGACCGGATTCCCTCGACTTAGCCTTACTTACTTACGTAAGTACCGCCGTATTGTCATTGTCACATAATGACTTTTGGACTTGTGAATGGTAAACTTTTAGTTTTTGGGTCATTTCGGGTCACATGAGAACTCTGACGACTGTCGGAAGGCAACCTACACATGCTGAGATATGTAGTGTTACTGTGGTATGGTATGAGTAAACTTCAAGCGTTAGTGTAGATAGATAAATAATTCTTATGCCGCCGCCGCCGCGGCGTTATCTTTTTAGAGTGTATTTATGAATGCATATTATGTATGAAATTCCTTTAGCCCGCCTAAGATAGCAAAAGTACAGCTTTTTCGGTCCCGATATGTACGAGTCGATAAAACTACATTATAGAAACGGGTAATCTGTTGGTAGTGACCATCATGTCTTGCCAATGCTTAAAAGATGCAGAAAGTCGGTACCGACAAGTTTATTATGAACGAACCTGCGTCTAATTTTATGGTTGAAACCTATCGAGTGGATAGATTTCGGCATAATAATGAGGTGTCATTTATGAATCGTCATCGCGATAGTGGGAGAAAAAAGGGAACAAGATGAGAACGATTATGAGAACGATTATGTTAGAAGATCACCATTGTTAATGTTATGACGCCTGAAGAATATGCGTGGTAAAGTGAAAATTTACAGTGCCGATATCGCGGTGTCATTGGATACCTACATTTAATGTCGTTCTTTAGTTCGATTTCATTTTCTACAACAATTTTAAAATTTTGGTTAACCCCAGGTTAGGTTAGGTTGGAGTACTCCTTTTTCCGCATTTGGACTCGTTTTGGTCCTGTATGCGTGGTTTGGATGCTAGCAGAGCCAGCCTAACTCCGTCCAGAAGCGCAGAATCTTCCTGGGGTCTTCGCAGGCTTCACGGAGTGACCTCGGCAAGTTGAGGATTTCTGTACGTTGTGCTGCTACTCCTTCGCATTCCAGGACTACGTGGGCAGCTGTTTCGTCGTCGCTGAGGCATCCCCTGCAGAGAGGGCTGTCTGTCGCTCCGATGGTGAATAGGTGTTTGTTCAGTGGGCAATGCCCTGTTAATGTACCTACTAGAATACGTAGGTCCCGTCGATTTAGGTTCATTAAGCGTTTAGTTAGCTTCCTTGATATTGATGGGAGCGCCTCTCTAGTTTGTCTACACTCAGATAGGCGTGTCCATCGTTCGTCATGTATCTTCCTAGTTGCGAGCCTAATCCATGTTTGGAGTAATGAGAATGGCAAGGGGAGGAAGGGTAGTGGACCTTCTATGGTTGTTTCCGATCCTCGCCGTGCCAGTTCATCAGCGGCGTCGTTTCCTAGTGATCCGCTATGTCCTTTTATCCATTGGAGGGTAATCTTGTTGTTTGTTGATATTGTTTCTAAAGCCAGATGGCATTCGTACACTAGCTTGGAGTTGCAGCTGCTCCCCTCCAAGGCTTTGAGTATGGCAGCACTATCGGAGAGAATGCGAATGCATTGGTCAGTTATTGCTCTCTTTTGTACAGCTGTGGCCGCCTGAGTTATTGCTACACATTCACATTGAAATATAGAGCTGTGCTTTCCTAGTGTTACTGAGATGTTAATGTTTAGGTCCAGTGAGTGGACTCCGGCACCCGTGCCTGTATCCGTTTTGGAGCCATCTGTGTAGATTCTGACTTCATGCGTGTCAGATTCATCTTTCTGATGCTCGTGTAGTTGTACTTGGTAGTGCTTGTTTAGCATTGGTTTGCTGGGTATTCTATCACATGGGGCAGCTATTAGGGGTTCGTAGTTTATAGCCCTGTCCATGATCTGGGCGTGTGTGCTGTTCGTAGCTCCCCAGAGACCCATGTTACGTAGTCTTAGGGCCGACATTGTAGCCTCTTGTTGTATATAAAGGTCTAGTGGTTCTAGGTCTAGAATGATGTCTAGAGCAGCGCCGGGAGTGGTTCTCATGCAGCCTGTTATGGCTGAGCAAGCCATTCTTTGGAACCGTTGTAGTTTAGCGATCACGGTGCTTAACTCCGTTCTAGTCCACCAGACTATCGCTCCGTAGGTTAGTGTTGGTCTGATGATGGCGGTGTAGAGCCACATGGTTATTTTTGGTGAGATTCCCCATGTTTTGCCAAGCATTCTGCTGCATTGGTAGAGGGTGGTCGTAGCACGTTGGAGTTTGCTGTCGAGATGTTTGTTCCACAGCAGTTTGCTATCTAGTATAACACCAAGGTACTTGACTTCGGTTTTAAGCTTGATCTCTGTATTGAATAATTTTGGGAGTTTTATGTTCCCCAGGTGTCGCTTGTTTGTGAACATTATTAGTTCCGTTTTAGTTGGATTAACTGAGAGTTCATGGTCGTTGCACCATGATTCGATGGTTCTGAAGGCAAGTTTCATCAGGTCACATAGTGTGTTCTCGAAACAGCCGGTCGCCAAGATCGCGAGGTCGTCCGCATATCCTATTGTGACCAGTCCGCGTCCGTTGAGGTCACGGATTAGTTCGTCAACAACTATGTTCCATAGAAGGGGCGATAAGACGCCGCCTTGGGGGCAGCCCCTGGCAACTATACCTCTGGTGGTTTTGTTTATTGTCACTTGTATCGCTCTGTTTTTGAGCATGTTGTTTATCCACCCAGCCAACGTTGGCTCGACACCGTATCTGGTGAGAGCTCTGTGTATGCTGGTGAAGTTGGTCTTATCGAAGGCTCCTTCTATATCAATAAAGGCTGCCAGTGTTGGTTGTTTGGACGTCAATCCACCTCCTATGCGTGAGACTACGTTATGTAGAGCGGATTCTGTGGATTTGCCTTTGCTGTATGCATGTTGCTGTTGGTGTAGTGGTCTGTGAGAGAGTATGTTTTCCCTTATCTCTTTGTCACAGAGTCTTTCAAGAGTTTTTAGAAGAAATGACGTAAGGCTTATGGGCCTGAAGGATTTTGGTTGGGTGTAGTCACTTCTTCCTGGTTTTGGTATGAAAATTACTTTCACTTCCCTCCATTTCTGGGGTATGTACTTATGGGCGATACATGCTCTAAATATTCTGACCAAGTGTTCGGCTAGAATGTCGCTGCACCATCTAAGCATACCTGGAAAGATTCCATCCAGTCCTGGTGTTTTGAAGGGAAGGAAGCTGTTTATTGCCCATAGTACCTTCTCGCGGTTTATCATGTTGTGTGCTATTGTCCAGTCTAGGTCGGTGGGCGCTAGCTCTGGTATATCATCCCATGTGCAAGTGTCTGAAACCTGACAGCCTGGGAAGTGTGAGTTCAGTAGCACTTCGCTGGTTTCTGCATCTGATTTGGTGTATGTATTATCAGGTTTAATCAGGAACCCGAGCGTGTTTTCCGGCCCGTTTGCTAGTATCGTTCTGAGACGGGTAGCTTGGCTGTTATTTTCAATGTTGGTGCAGAATCTCTCCCAACATTCAGTTCTCTTAAGGCGAATTACTTTCTTATATTTCCTCTTCGCATTGTAGTAATTCACCCAGTCCTCGTCTTGTCTAGTGTTCATGGCTCTATTGAACAGTTTCCTGACTTTGCAACGGAGCTTTTGCAGTTCAGGACCCCACCATCGACTGTCCGTCCTCTGTTTGGGAGTTGTTAACGGGCAGGATTGTTCAAAGCTGTTGATGAGAGTTTGTGTTAGTTGATTCGTGTGTTTGTCAATATCAGCTATGGTTGTATAGTTCGATTGGTTAGGTTTGTCGGTAAGTTCTAATTTGACTAATTGGAAGAATTTAGTCCGATTGGTCTTACGTGGGACGCGCCTAGGTTGTGGTTTCGGTAGTGACAGTTCCAGGTTGAACCTAATCCATCTGTGATCTGAACATGAGGCCTCGTTTGAGACATGCCAGTCCTTGACGGCGTAGGAAACCTGAGCTGTCGTAAGTGTTAAGTCTATGATGGTTTGGGCTCTGGATGTTACAAAAGTGGGTTCTGAGCCCTTGTTTAGTAGTAGGAGGTTAGTGGAGATAAGATAATTTACCAATTCTTCTCCTCGGTCGTTACACCTGGGGCTGCTCCACAGCGTGTGGTGCGCGTTGGAGTCGGTGCCGATGATGAGTTCAAGTTTCTCCCTCTCGCAGTACTCAATCAGGGACACCAGCTCAGGTGTGGGTATCGTTTCATCGCTGGGTTGGTAGACTGAAGCTAGGACTATTTGTGGTGAGGTGCTATTCTTATTTGGAGTTAGGAATAGTCTAGCTGCTGTTAGGTCTCTGGAACATAGTTCAGTTATTAGAAGTGTCTTCGCAGACCTCGGAACAACAATACAAGTTCTGAGGTTGCTTACGGTTGAGTTTGCGAGAAGCTTGCTTCCCGTAATTTTTAGGCCACATATTTGGCCTTTCCTGATCCACGGTTCTTGGATAAGGGCCACGGAGTTGGGATGTTCCTCCAGCACTCTGCGTAGGGACGCGGTAGCCGTGAGGCTGTGCTGGAGGTTCGCTTGGATGAAGGGTGTGGCAGGGTGAGGTGGATCAGGAGGTGTAGGTGGTGGATTAGGAGCGCTTGATAGGAGAGGAGCCGGTGTCGCTATAGCCAACATCGCTCCCCTCCGTATCGAGAAAGCGCTCCTCGGATAGTGGGGTTGGTGGATCCTGGGTATCCATTGGGTCCAGCCCCTGGGGTGTTGGTGGGGCTGGAGAAAGGTCAGTCACGTACCCCGAACTGGGGCCGGGCTGTGGGTCAGCCTTGGGTCCCGAAGAGGGACCGGGCTCTGGACCGGGGTTGGATCCAGGATATGCTGGTTTGGCGTCGTTGTTCTCGCCCTTGGTTTCATCCTTCTGGATGAGTTTGAGGTAGATGTTACCAAGGAGCCAGTACAGGCGTCGGCCTTTTAACTTGGTCTTTTCCACCTCAGACTCGGGAACGAGAAGGAGTAGGTAGGTTCCAGTCCCATCCTGGTCCTCCCTTTTCTCCACTCGGACAGGGTTCCACGAGTTGATGTTGAGGTGTGGGTTTTGTCCCGCCAGAGTCCTGCGGATCTGTTCGATGTCCATTGGCCTGTGTGCTGTCGGCACATACAGACCGCACATTACTCTGCGCTCGAGTTCTGCTTGCCGTTTAACGACAAGCTTAGTCCCGGCGATGGGCGATGGTTGTTCTTCTATTCTTTGACGAAGCCACGCTAGCGTGTAGTCGTCCTCACACCAGAACTTGAGGACGCCATCGCTATAATGCGCACGGCCACGGAAGTTCAGTTTCGACGTCTGGAGCGACAAGTTCGGATCAACGACACCGTCGATGATGTAGTCCTCCAGTGTGTCCCGTACTTCCATGGCTTGCTCCGCCGTTAGGTCTTGGTATGGATCTACGGTAACGGCCACGCAGAGGTCATGCGACCTGAAAGCTGCTGCGTAGCTCACAGAGTTGCTCCTGTGATCCGTTTCCGACCTTTGACGCTTACTATCACCCGTAGGTGTAGTGCTGTCGTCGGGTCGGGAACGCTTGACACTCTGTGGCTGGGCTGGTGGGAATTTGTTTTTCTTGGCCAGTGCTGCCAGCCTCCCTCCGCGTTTCCCTCTGGGTCTGGGCAGCCGAGCCGGTGTCTGGCTTCTGTCGACGGGCATTAGCGCTGCGTTCGGCTGCGCTTGTGCCTGGACCACTTCGGCGGGACGGATCCCTCCTACATTGGTCGTGGACTTAGCTCCGAAGGGCTGATTACGTCCACCGTCAGTTGCCGTCGTCCTTGTCTGCGCCCGCGCCTTTTGGGTTACGCTTGGGGGCTGGGGGGGCTTTTTGCCCTTCTTCTTGCTCTTCTTCGAAGGAACAAGACTCCAGTCTGGCCCTGGGTTGGGTATAGCGGCTCTGAGGTCCGACAGTTCAATAACCGTCTCGTGCGAAGAAGCCCCGAGGGGCGCTCCTGCAGGTGAGACGGTGCGTTGGGGGGGTTTGGGTATTTCCGAGGATGGGGCCCTGGACATTGAGGAAATGGGTTTAGGGGCCTCCTTGGACGTTGATGGCTGCGGTGATCCTGGCATCGTCGATGATGCCGCCCTCGACGCAGTTGGTAAGTTAGGCGCAGTTGCAGCCGTGAAGAATTTGAGCTGTGGCGCTTCCGAGGATGCAGCCCTTGCCTGTTGATTGGGTCGTTTTTTATATTTTGGTTTTGGCAGTTCTTTGCCCCCCCCAGAGTACGAGGGGCGGCCCGAGCTGAGCTCGGGGAGGGATTCTCCGGTAGAACCGGTACCCTCCTGGGGACTACGGGTACTTGGTTAACCCCAGCAGACATGTCGGGTTGAAATGATGAAGGAAACGCGTCTCAACCAGAAATCGAAGCAGTTCCATCCAGCCCTGTACTGTATCGCAAAAACAAGCCTTGCTTTGCCAACGGCCAACAAAGGGTCATAAAACGGCGAGTGCGTGCTTATTGACCTTACGCGGAAGTGTAAGTGGAGCTGGGTTCAGGTCCTTAGGGTCACGCGGGTGTCAACGGACTGCGAAGGGATTTATTGGTTTCTGGAGGTGATTAAGGGCAATACCTGGAATCCAATCAATTCAATGCTATGGCTATGAGTTGTATTAAGTACTTCTTGAATGTAAGTATTAAGAAGAAGTAAAAGCTACTACTTTTACTTATTCTTACTACTTATACTTAATTTAGATTTAAATAAATAAATAAATAAATAAATAATGCTGGACAATCCACACAGCATCATCTAGCCCCAAGCTAATTACCTACCATGATACATTTTTGAAAAATCGTAAGGAGACATGAGGGAAGTAAAACTTTTTAGCTATGGTAACTATGAGAGGTTAGCAAAAGGCTTAACATTGTAAAGCATGGGTAAACTTGCTGGAAAAATAATTTACTTGAATAAAAGACGCTGAAAACATACTCAATTTCGCTCTACAAAATGTATATATAAAGAAACAGATGATCTAGAAGAATCTATCACTAAACACCACTACTTACACTGTTTTGGAGAGGAATCACACACCTCGATAGATCCACCAAATACAAAACTGCGCACACTTCCAACAAACTCATTGTAAAGTCTTCATCGCACTTTCACATATTGTTTATTGTTTTTACCTGTATCTTTTTTCTGTTATAAATTCAATAGTCATTTTGATATGGTTGAGCTACGTGTAGTCCAAACAACAGTCTGCAGTTAGCTCAATTGTTTCAATTGTAAATACTAGTTCTAATTTGGTTATTTTATTGTAATTTTCTTCGGTAACAAAAATTTCTATAACATAAAGTTATATAAATTTTTGAACTTTACGGGAACCAATTTTTTACACAATTGAATCATTTGCCTAGAAATTTTGATATACCGAATTCAGGATTAAAACCAAACTGACTACCTATCTAAATCTAAGTGGTCCTCGCAGATTTTTCCTGCCAGCTAAAACCAGGGTCTTTTGAAGACTAGATTGAACAGGTGTCTTATGGACCTTCGCGATTTGGTGACATTTTTGGTGACGGCGAACTTGATTGAGATTTTGTTCAAACGAAGTTTTATCCACAACATAAAATAGATAAGTTAATTGCTCCAATAAACGCATGATTGTTTTGAATCAAGTCATTTAAATTAATGAAACTGACTTACGCGAACTAACCTATTCAAAAGAAGTATCTTAACTGGGTTTTACCAATCATGCGTAGGTTATATAATAAAAAAGCAAAGATTGAAAATTTTTATACAAATCTTCCTTGTCTTTATAGCAATGAGTAATTCTGGTTCCCATAACAAAAGCCTTTCTTTATGACTACACTAGAATATCTTTAGTGAAATGTAGAGCATACATACGAGCAAAAACAGCTCTATATATACATACATGTGAAAACAGCTCTATCTATTATATATATTTCTTTGCTTTCACGACTGACCGGCTGAATGAACCCTGATTCGTCTAGGAGATCTATCACACACATGAGGATATACGTACGAATCCGTGAGCAAAAACTAGTTATGCATGTTTAAGTGGGATCATAAAGGTCTTTTTGATAAAGGAAGAAAAAAAAAGAAAAGAAAGAAGTATGATAAAGTATGAAACGTGAGCTACGCACACAAAAAGTAGTATGGGTAGATGTTCAGTTTTCACACACTGCCGGTTCTATATTTTGATATTTTCCGCTCTGTATAATATAATTATTGCGAACAGGTTGTACGCTGCTTGGTCACGAATGAGTTATATTTCAATGAAACGCCATTTTTTAGTTGCAACCATTCATGTAACTACAAATCTATTGTTGTATCGGCTTATGCATTGACCATTTTCATTTGTCGGAAACAAATCATCGACTTTTAATTATTATATCATCACTTAAACACTTTTATAAAACTATTAGCGTTCGCCCACGGTTGCGCACGAGTTTCACGGTTTAAAAAGAAGCGTAGGTATATGTTATTCCAGGTATGTCTACGCAAAATTTCAGCTTATTCCATTTCATACTTTTAGCGTGACTAACATCCCCACTTTTGCATTTATAACAAATCTCTATAATACCTTTTGTAATTTTAACATTTGGTTATTATTTTGTTTCTGCCTCTCTTCACTATTACGAGTTTTTATATTTAAAGAATCAAAAAGTACATTCACAAAACCATTCTACCAATAACTAAACGCGCACACATCACTTATTATCAAACGAAACGCACATTTTAAATATCAATTCGATTTCACGATTCCAATTTTAAATTTGCCATGATTTGGATTTCGAACGCGAACAATGGCGCGACTGGCGACCGGTCAGTTGACTGCAACCGCTAGAGTTGTAACTGAAGTTACATAATTTAACGGATATCAATAGCTAAGTTATATGGATAGTAGGTAGGTAACGTTTTTCTGTAGATTAAAACAATGACATTTTTAAGGTCCAAGAGTCATGTAAAGTTAAACAAAAGGAAAAGAAACCCTGAGATTTGAGTTCTGATAGATCGAAAATAAAAAACAAACGCTAGGCAGAAAAGAAAGGAGGAGAAAAGGTGGAGACTTCTTCCACCCAAAACATGAAAATAGTTCAGAGCTCTTAAATGCTGCTCTCTGTAGCTGATTCATCGAACTCCAAACTGTCATCTCTCTATCCCACCCCTAGCGCACGGCGTGTAGTTTTCAAAACAACACCTGTTAGCTCGACGCCTGTTATGACTAGACTTGCACTTTGTCGACAATGTGTATCGACTCGATAGACAATAGGGTTTGCCTTCGCAATGGGAAAATAGTTAGTTATTAGTTACAGTAAAAATACTGTTATGTAAATAATTTGTGATTCATTACTTTAGAAGTGTAGAACCTACTGCAAAAGGACAGAGTACATTATATACATACCCAAACTATACGTTTAGTTTTAAGACGTAGATAGAATATTTACCTAGCATTATAGCATTTTAATCCCTTATCATAAAAAGTGACAAATGTCAACTGAACAGTGTTGTTGACATAGCCAACTTACGTCATGACTACACAGAGCAATATTGCGTCCTGGTGCTGGCCGGACGAAGTGTCCGGCCAGCGGCGTTTTCGTCAATTTACGTGCGAAATTTGAAAATCTGGAATAGAAATGCGTTTTTATGACGCTTATCATATTTTTGTAGTTTGTTAGCACTACAGAATTTAATTGAGAGATTTGATCTGATCCTGATCTACGAAAACCTTCAAAGTCTGACAAGCCATTCATTTATATATATATTTTAGAGCAAAAACTTACCTAAACATAAAATTTAAATACTTGCATAACTTATTTAACCTGACCTTCCCACGAAATGCACCCGAAGTAAATAATATACTTATATGAAGATGAAGCAAAAAGCCTAAAGCAATGAAGTCATCTCAGCTAAACTAGGCTAGGTGTGAACTGCATGCTAGTATTTGTGACTCATCCTTAGGTTCTTAATATTACAAAGAGGGAAGATTTGATTATTTCGATTGAATATGTTCCGAAACTACTGGACCGATTTGAAAAATGCTTTCACCATTAGAAACATAAATTATCTATCACTCATGAATATAGAGGTAGACTATAGAATAGGAAATTTCATAAAGTTGGGGTTCCGTTTGAAAAGTTCAATAATGTCACCCTACGTGTATATAGAGGTATGTGTAAAAATTTTATATTATTGATTTTATTGTTTCGATTCGAATTCCTGTGCGAAAGACTGGACTATTGTCTAATAAATATAGAGTTGATGTTTTATTTATGTTTTTATATATTTTGTGTATGCTTTAACTATGTATTTATATTACAGTTTTGTCAGTCTAGTTTAGGTAGCTGAGGCTATACATAATTGTTTAAACAAGAATTCTCACTATTATCATAGTCATTATATTTCATTATAACAGACATATTATTGTGTAAGCATTATACATTTATATTTTGATTATTACTGCAATTTACTATTCTATTCTGTATAACATAGGGTGGGCTTAGAATTTCCAAACAAAAATTTACTAAACAGTTTTGAATGTACCCCCCTGTCTAAGAAATTAACATTTTTATATTCGTTGAAATTTCGTGATGTTTTTAATAGATTTTTGTACTAGATATGTTGGAAGAAAGTAGACATTGTCACTGTCAAACTTCTCGTCTGTCACTTCCTCCTAGTGACGTCTGCGCAATTGTATATCTCTCTCACTCCAAGACCGCTCTCGTAAAGTTCATGTTATTTTCCTAAATATTGTAATCGTGTTGAATCATAATAAAAGTACTAGTTTTTGGTATCGGGGTTTCATTTACAACAGGTTATGGGCCGCCCCATGCCTAAGTAGGTTTATTTTTCAGCAAAGTGAAATATTTTTATAAAAATCTGAAGATAACCAAAACGAGTCATCAGCTCGGGTCACCAAAATTACATTATACAAATTTGTAATCCGCAAGAATGTCGGCAACGGGCATTCATATAGACAAGCTGACGGGACGAGAAAATTATAATTCGTGGGCCTTTGCCGTGAAGGCATACTTGGAACATGAAGGTCTCTGGGAGAGCATGGCCTCCGGTAAGGTAACTGAGCAAGAAAAAGACACCAAAGCAAAGTCTAAAATCATTCTTTTAGTCGACAGTGTCAATTATGTCCATATTCAAGAAGCCAAAACAGCATGGGAAGTGTGGCAGAACCTCAAAAATGCTTTTGAAGATTCTGGTTTATGCCGGAAGGTGGGTTTGCTCAAAGAATTAATAAATACACAACTTGACGCATGTAATTCTGTTGAAGAGTATGTGAATAAAATTATTGGAGCAGCTCACAAGCTGCGTGGCATTAAATTCCCCATAAATGATGAGTGGCTCGGCACACTTATGTTGGCAGGGCTACCAGACTCCTACGGACCCATGATTATGGGAATAGAAAGCTCAGGGGTGAAAATTTCTTCTGATTTTGTTAAGACAAAGCTCTTACAAGAGGTAAAAGCTTCCGAGTCTTCCGCATTTTATACAAACCGCAAGAAGAACTTTAAAAAGGTCGAACAGGAAACGAAAAAAGGGCCACGGTGTTTCAAGTGTAATAAATATGGCCACCTCAGCAAAGCCTGCTGGTCCAAAAAACCAGAAAATAAGAGCGACAATAATATAAAAGATAAAAAATCTAACACAAATAATGATAAAGGTTTTATTGCAGCTTTTACAGTAAACACAAATGACGCAGCAAGCTGGTATGTGGACTCTGGAGCATCCATGCATCTCACAATGCACCGGGAATGGCTGAAAAATGAGAGACCATCAGTGATAAAAACAATCAAAATTGCAGACAGCAAAATGCTACAAGTAGAGAGCTGTGGAGATATAATCATAAAAGTTCCCGGAGAACATGGCAACTATGAAGAAGTGAGTATTAAAAATATATTGTATGTTCCCAAACTCACAACAAACTTACTCTCCGTAAGCCAAATCATAAAAAATGGCTGTGAAGTGCAATTCAATGAAAAAGGCTGTGTAATATACAATAAAAATGGTCAATATGTCGCAAATGCTAGTCTTGTAAATGACACATATAAACTGGATGTTTACCGTGAAAATATGGTTTATGCTCAATCCGCAGTAACCGAAAACTTTACTGAATTATGGCATAGAAGAATGGGTCATCTGAACTACACTGATATTAAAAGACTAGAGGCTTGTGCTGAAGGTGTGATGAATATAGAAATGAAAAATAAAATAAAT
Organism: Eupithecia pulchellata; assembly: GCA_963931895.1. Taxonomy (NCBI): domain Eukaryota; kingdom Metazoa; phylum Arthropoda; class Insecta; order Lepidoptera; family Geometridae; genus Eupithecia; species Eupithecia pulchellata. The sequence goes on along the minus strand of OZ007546.1, from coordinate 7,277,879 downwards.
TGTAAAACTTGCTGTGAAGGAAAGCAAACAAGGAAACCTTTCCCAAGTTCCGGTACACGTGCCAGTAATTTATTGGAAACTATTCATTCCGATTTATGTGGACCCATGGAAGTTCCATCCATAGGAGGAGCTAAATATTTCTTGACGTTTATTGATGATTACTCAAGAAAAGTGTTTGTCTATTTTCTAAAAAACAAAACAGACATAAAATCAGCATTTGAAAACTTCAAAAACAGAGTTGAAAACCAGTTAGATAAGAAAATCAAGAATTTCAGGTCTGACAATGGGACTGAATTTTGTAATAAAGAATTTTCTAAGTTTTTAGAAAAATGTGGTATTTATCACCAGAAAACCGCGCCATACACAGCTGAACAAAATGGTTTAGCGGAAAGGATGAACCGTACAATAGTTGAAAGAGCAAAATGCATGCTCTTTGATGCTGAGTTACACAAAGGATTTTGGGGGGAAGCCATCGCTACCGCTGCCTACATAATAAATCGATCTCCTTCCAGGGTTATTTCAGAGACTACACCATGTACACCAGAAGAGAAGTGGAGTGGGAAGAAACCAAATATTTCCCACATGAAAATCTTTGGTTCAAAAACTATGGTCCATGTTCCTAAGCAAAAACGCCTGAAATGGGACAAGAAGTCTGAAGAAATGGTATTTGTTGGCTATAGTGAAAATACAAAAGGCTACAGGTTGTATAACCCCAATACAAATAAGGTAATTATAAGTAGAGATCTCACATTTTTTGAGAATAATAGTGAAGAAAAAAATCCTTGTGCCGAAACTCAATCAGTTTCACTATTAGAATTAAATACTGAAAATAAAAGTTCTGAAAATTCTAGAAATATTAATACAGAAAACAATAATGATGATTCCCAGAGTTTATGTGATCAAACCATGTCACCGCAGAGCTCAACATCCTATGACAGCTGTGGAGAAACAGATGTAACTTATCAGCCAAGTACTGATGATGATGATGATGATGACAGTGATCAGTATGACAGTAGAGTTACTTTGCGGCCTCATCAAGTAAGAGGTGCTGCTAATGTTCCACAAAACTTCATCTGTATCAATCAGTTTTCAGATCCAGTAACTGTTGAAGAAGCATTATCCAGTCCTGAGGCACAGTCATGGAAAACAGCTATGGATGATGAGTATGAGTCTCTGATGATCAATGGTACATGGGAATTGACAGATTTGCCGAATGACAAGCGGGCAATACCATGTAAGTGGGTTTTTAAGACTAAAACTAATGAAAAGGGAAAAATAACTAAGCACAAAGCTCGTTTAGTAATAAAAGGTTGTGCACAGAAAAAAGGTTTGGAATACCAAGAGGTATATTCTCCAGTTATAAGACTAACCTCACTAAGATATTTATTTGCACTTGCTGCTAAATATGATTTGGATATCCATCAAATGGATGCAGTTTCAGCCTTCCTTCAAGGCGATATTAAAGAAAAAATCTACATGAGCCAACCACCCAATTATCAAGTTGATAACCGTGTATGTTTACTAAAGAAGTCTTTGTATGGGCTAAAGCAGGCAAGCCGACAGTGGAATATGAAGCTAGATTCTGCTCTGAAAGACCTTGGTCTATGCAGGTCAAAGCTAGATCCATGTGTTTACTACAAAATAACAAGTGAAAATGACATACTATTTATTGGGCTTTATGTTGATGATATTATGTTCTTTAGCAACTGTAAAAATACAAGAGAAAACATAATGAATAAATTAAAGGATACATTCAATATGAAAATAATTGGTGAGCTAAATTATTGCATTGGTATTCATGTAGAAAGGGACAAACAAAATGGTACTGTTTTCCTTGATCAGAAAAAATACATTCTTGAAGTTTTATCTAAATATAGAATGATGGATTGTAAGTCAGTGAAAATACCAATAGATGTCAATGAAAAACTACAATCAGAAAATAAAGAAAATTTCATAGAAAATGTGAAATATCAAGAAGTAATTGGTTGTTTATTGTACTTGTCTCAAGGGACAAGACCTGATATAAGTTATGTAATAAACAGATTGAGTAAATATAATAATAAACCAGAGTTACAGCACTGGAATGCTTTGAAACGGGTCATGAGATATTTGAAGGGCACCATAGACTATAAATTGTCATATAAGAAAAACTCATATGAAAATATGCCTAAAGGGTTCTGTGACTCAGACTGGGCCAGCTCCGAAGAAGATAGAAGATCATGCACCGGCTATGTTTTTGTTTTTCAGGGGGGTTCAATATCATGGAACTCCAAAAGGCAACCTACAGTAGCTCTGTCCACCACAGAGGCAGAGTACATGTCACTGTCGACATGTGTGCAGGAAGCAATGTGGCTGAAACAATTTCATGAAGAATTATGGCCACTGAAAAATCAACCGATGAAAATCTATTGTGATAATCAAAGTTGCATTAAACTTTCAGGTACTGACTGTTATCATTCCAGAACCAAGCACATTGATGTGAGACACCATTATGTACGCGGCAAGGTGTTCGATGGGTCAATAGCTGTACAGTATATACAGACAGGAGAAATGGTGGCTGACATACTAACCAAAGCCACTCCGCACTCAAAGTTGACCTTCTGCTCTGCGAAGATGGGACTATGTCTAAGGGACGATGTTGGAAGAAAGTAGACATTGTCACTGTCAAACTTCTCGTCTGTCACTTCCTCCTAGTGACGTCTGCGCAATTGTATATCTCTCTCACTCCAAGACCGCTCTCGTAAAGTTCATGTTATTTTCCTAAATATTGTAATCGTGTTGAATCATAATAAAAGTACTAGTTTTTGGTATCGGGGTTTCATTTACAACAGATATAACTTTAATAAGTACCCATCAATCCATGGAATGTTATTAACACGGTTATTCTCTTTCCCAAATAACAAACGTCTATTATTTAACACGTCTCTTGCGCTCACCAATACGTATGCCAAGCGTGGTGATTATGGCAACCCCTCCCTTCCGAGTCGAAGAACGTCGTAGAACTTGTTCGTCAAGGATAAAGGTTCCTCTTCGCGTCTCAAATGTTTAAGACTGAGTAACAGAATTTTATGTTGACAACCCCACCAATACGCGAATCCATAAACGCGACCCTAGTTAATTTCTTTAAACAATAGTAGGGTTATCCGAACCCGAATACTTTAATAAGTTTTATTTCAAGCAACTAGCCTTTGAGATCAGAGTTGAGTCATGAATAATAAAGTAAAGCAATGTTAACCATATCATAAAATTAGAAATTAATATAGATAATAACACCAAGTACGTCTCATAAATATTAAGGGAAAACATTGTCAAGTAATAATAAAGAATAAACACACTGATCCAAGGAAATTTGTTTAATTAAATTCATCATTAATATAAGTTGATTTTTCTGTAAGCCGGGATACTCCCTGCCTAACCTTAGGGGTTATATAACTAGAGATAACATTAATTGAACAACATCTTGATAATCCCTACCCTTAAGGTACAGAGGGAGTAAATCTAAAAAACTTACAATGTCCAACCCTAAATTTATTTGTTCTGATAAGGTTATTTGATTTCTTATTTGTTTACATAACAACCAGGTACCCCGTGGGAATATCAGTTCACTAACTCAAGGTTCTGTCACAATTAACTGTCCATTTAATTATAAGAATCGCCTAGAAATGTAAATTGCCGAGATATTCTCACGGCCTTCATACTAACTGTTGGATTGTCTGTGGTGGGTAGTGGTTCATAGAAGTGAAACTAGTGCACACAAATCAATTGTAAATAAAGGTCTATAGAAACTGGCGGTATGCGCTTTATTACACTGTTTATAATAAAATAACTAAGATGGCAGAAAGTTCAAGGGAATGGGAGACTTTGTCTTGCATTCTCTCCCTTTTCAATGGGTTTTTGAACAGCAGTACAGCGCTATCGTACGGACAGCGAACTCAAGCAAATATGAAAATATTATGATGATCACGTCTCGTCATCAATTCAACTCTGGGCTCAGATCTTATTTATTGCCTATTTGCTTCAGCCGTAGTACGTCTCCATATTTTTCAGTATTTTTAGTATGAGGGTCTCGTTTTGATTATGTCAGTGTGTTGAAGGTGACTTTTGAGGGTATACGTATAATTTTCATAACTACAAGAGATTCACTTCTATCCCTCACTATCATAGCAAAAGACACGCTTAAGTACAAGTTTAGCCAACCGTTAATCACACCGTATGACATTGGACAGTTCTATTCATCATTATCTCGTGAGAAACGCCTCGGCAGCTTAGTCAGGCAAAATATAACCTTCTCCTGTACATTGAAGACTGAATTTTCATTAGGTGGTGAGACGTTCGTACTTTTGTAGTATATATTTGATGTGGGCTTTAATCTTATGGGGTTAAAGTTGAGGGTTGTGATGAATGTTTCTATTGGTGTGCAGGACTAAGTTTGAAGCTAAGAGAACTACGAATCGAAGGCTGCTACTTTGTTTAGAAGAAAATCACGATGGGTTTTCAATATAAATTTAAAATAAGAATCAAAATAATAATTTATAAATAAATATGGCCGCGCCCTTATAGGGTACATGACTACATGTACTTACTTCTAAGCTTACTACCACCTAAGCCAAAACTATGTTGTAATGTACATATAGGTACGTATGCAATAAATGAATATGAATATGAAAATGTATTTCCTTGATGTGGCTGGTGTCTTTATTTTATTATTTCTATACATTATATATTTTTTAAATAATTTCGTTACAAACGTAAGAAATTTCACATTAGCTCAGATATTAATAGAATGGTTTAAGATTGTTTGTTAGCAGGCCCGCAGTGGCCCTGAACTAAGCGAAACCGCGTGCGCTCGCTGAGCTCGCCGGTTGGCGATGATTAGGAAAGGCACGCGAGCGTTCCGCTTGTGAACTGCCAAGGACATGTGAAAACATTATCTAGGCAGGTACATACTCTTTAGTTACATATGTATTCCGGGTGTTCTGAGCGTTGTAATCGTTATATATGTAAAATAAATAAATATCTATGTACGTAATGTATTATCATATATTTGACGACCTCTGTGGCACAGTGGACGAAGGTTCGCCAACGATGTAGAAGTCCACTTATAGGTTAAAAGTAAAACATTTGAGAACCCAGTGCTAAATTCTTACGAATCTTAAGATGTATTAAGTGTAACATCTATGCATCTCTGGAGATTCCCTTAGGCCCGCTCTTTAACTAAAACTTAATGATCAAAAACTGAATTTTCAACAGTCTGCAGTATCTTTTAGCAATTCTATTCAGTCTTTTTTTGAAGTCTGCAGTTATCTCCATTGTTTCAATTCAAAATACTAGTTCTAATTTGGTTATTTATATAATTTGAAGTGAAGATTCGCATATTTTGTGTCTGTAACACTGAAGAGTAGATAAACTTTAGGTTGCCCAAGTAAACCGCATCAGAAGGCGGTCGCAACATCACCTACTTACAATGTTACAATGCCTAATATGTGTTGACAGAACCCGACGTTTCGACAATGTTGGGACGCTGTAAAAACTGATGGTCCATTATATCGAGGCCCTTATGTCCCTAACACAGTTGTGTGACCTGAGAACTTGAATTTATATAAATATTATATATACATAATATGAATTATATACAATTTATATAATTAATATTTGTATTTTCTATCCTCTCTACTACCTTGACCGAGACAGTCATCTTTACCTTGAGTTCTTCTATAGAAAACTAAATCCATCAAGTGAGAGTGTGACTCGCGCCATGGATGTATAAATTATGCAAATGTATAATTTATACATTTTATGAACTTCAAATTCTCCTATACAATCAGAGATTTTAATATATGTTTCCTATAAGTTCATCATCTATGACTTTACGTAATTCAGGGATAAAGGGAGTAAGTAAATATTTTTCTTGAAAATATAAAAATTAATCCGAATTCTTACATAAAACAGTTGCTTAGTATTGTTATTTCTAACTCTGACTAATTTCAATGGAAAAAGGTTATACTATACCACTAGACTATACTACCTACTACTACATTTAGTTATTAAGTCTTTTTATATTTGTATCTATGTTAGTTTGTAAGGTAATTATTTATATGGGCCCTAGAATAAGTTTTTAACCATCTCTTCTTATGTTGCCTGAATAGATGGTATAAATGATTTATAATATAACTATTATTTATAATTAAAAAGACAGACTCAGAAATAGCAATGCTTTGAGTTAGCAGATTATTTTGAATAACTACATTATTCAAAATAATCTGCTTACTTAGATCGTGAGACAACGCTTTACTTTGTATTTCCTAATTAACAGCAAATAGCTCATCGCACATCTAAAACTGCCACTAATGCCTTTGACAGAGCAACCTCAGCGCGTCGCGTTGCAACCACTGACCTGGGTTCAACCACATGCCTTGGAAAAATGTACTTTTACCCGGCCATGGAGATCGAGTCGTAAGAATAGACCCCCAACTTAGACGATGTCGTAAGAGTTAAATCAAAATCAAAGTGCTTTATTTCTTTTAGACCTTACAGGACTCTTGGACACCTCACAAAATACAAATTACATTAGTAGTACTGAGAAATAAAGTGATCACTTTGATTCAATAAGATTCAGATTCAATAACTTTATTTCTTTAGGCTTACAAAATAAGCAGACAAGTCATTTAGACAAGTCAAATTTCAAACAGATTCATTGTTCACTTCAAAAGAAGCCAACAAGAAACCTTTACCTTGTTGGTTTTCGAGTTGGAGCAAAACTCGCCCCAAACCTTTTTATCATCTTTTAGCGCCCTGTGTAGAACAACTCCACCGAACTGCGAACCCCAACCCAGCATGGGGATTTTGGGTAATAACTCCCAAATGATGAAAAATGCCATCTATGGAGCTCTTTGGAAGAGGCCTATGCCCAGCAATGGACTATTACAGGCTGGTGATGTGATGATGTGTGTTGGTGGTTGCTTAATCGATTGTCGACCGTACATCGCACGGCACACTTAGCCAATGGCGCGGTCAGTCACGTCATAAACTAATTGTTTTTTTTATCGGTAGATGGCACGGAAACATTTAGGTACCGATAGGTATTAGGTACTGTTTGATAGGGGGCATGGGTGTTAGATACCCACGGAGTATTCACGATGGGAATTAGAAGGTACTTGACACTAACGAAAAGAAGACCATAGGCCTAGTGAAATTTTCGAAGTCAACGTAATAAACTGTGGTAATAAAAAGATAAATTGGTGGTAGGGCTAGTTTGGGTCGGCGTAGCGCCTTAATTGTATTAAAATATTTCAAGATTTTCAAGATGTTTAGGATCATTTTCAACACTTGGTGCTTTGACGTCAAACATACAAATCAATTTTGGGACATTTGACGAGTTGTATTGGTATGGGTGGATCAGTTGAGCTATATATTGTTTTGTTTGCAACAGTCTGCAGCTCCGGAACTACTAGAACGATTTCAATAATTCTTTCATCAAAATAATCCCAAATTCCGAAATTATGTAACTCAACGTGTGTAAAAGTTATATTGATATTTTTATTAAATACCTGTGCGAAGCCAGGGCGTACCGCTAGTTGAGTTAAAATTTAAAGCTCAACTAGTATTATACTCGATTATCATCAGATCAGCAAAGATTACGAAGTTTATATAATAGATAGGTATCCGATTTCCGGAACCTAGATATTTCATATGTTTTTTGAAAACAATGGAGTCAGGACTTATGGGAATAAGCCTCATAATCCATAGTAAATCTATCATAACTCCAAATCCGCTGCAACACGAGTCGCATGCGCATGGTAATTGTTTATACAAACTACATGATTGGTTCAACCACGGCCTTGTGACGAAGACCTCGTCACATCGGATACCTAAACGACGATATTAGCTAATAGTTATCTCTTGTATGAAATTACTGAGCCGAACTTAGTTTTTCAATTATTTAATAGAAAATTGTTTAAGATTTGCGGCAAATAACTTATACGTTAGTTTTATTCCTAGTAGAAAGCAGAAAAAAACCACCACAAATTTACTTGGTGGAAAAATCTGCAGATCGTACAAACATTTGCCCAGAGACGGGAAGCGAACCAGCAACCAGCTCCAAAGAAGTCGTCGTTGATGGATAGAAGTAAGAAATATTTGTAATAATTAACATTTTCAGCGGTCTTTAAGGTGAAAGTGGTAAAATGTGTATTATTGGCTGCTCAAACTTATTTTGAATAAGAAATAATTATTTATGAACGTTCTATGCCTGTCCTAGTCCAATTTAATAAAGTCTTTTATTATTAGACTAGCTTGGGAGCCACCAGAACAACAGTGTCGTCGCTCGGCCTATTTCCTACGACCAAGAGAAGTGAAGCAAAACTAGCATTTTTAATGGGTAACATATAATTTCAAAAAGTCATAACCGTAATAAAATGGCGGTACCAAACAATGCCTTAACCAATCTTCGCTAACATTCCATTATGTTTCTCATGTTTCACATAAGTACAATATCGCGTCATGCTATGATTTGAACGATCAAAAAGAACGACCTTATCTTCAATACCATAGAGTACATTTTAGAATAGAGAGCGCGTTATAGACCTGGAATCATAGCGAATACGATCCCAGGACCAATAACCTGTGCCGTGTAAACAACAACGTTGCTTAGCAACGAGGAGCGGGAACGAAATATATAGTGCAGCCTAGTGTGAGCGAGAAAGAACAGGGTTGGTTGAACGATAAAGGCTGTACGGTTTGAAGTGTTTTATTAGTAGTTTTATGACTTCCTTATGAATTGGAAGGTGTTTTGACTTCCTATTGTAATAATGGAACTAGACTACGCTGTTTGTTGGCTGTTTGCAATTAAAATCAGTTTTTTTGCGGTCGGATAACTTACAGGCCGGACTTACGGAACCATACGGTGCCTCTTTAAAAACTTGAGGGTTATGCTAAAGTCGCCACGCTTCGCATGGCAGCACTCTACAAAGGAAATTGTCATACAATACGTGTAGTTTATTGAAGATGAAGAAATAATCTTCAAGGTCATTTTGTCTACTCTACCTAGACAAATCTTTGTGAGGGGTGAAAATGCTAAGCCTGCGGAACATTAGGAACTTTTAAAGGTGTACTAAAATCAAAAGTATTTTTTAAATAAAACAGAAGATAACAAAATGACTCGTGCAAGCCCACCCACCACATTGATTCTCACTTCCGAACGAAATTTAAAAAAAGAATACGATTTCAAAAAAGGAACGCACCTTTTCGCGGAGTCATTCCAAAAGCAAACTAAGGCCTTTGCGAAATGAAATAAAAAATGTTTCGGTGTTTTTGAAGTTTTTTCAGATAAACATTTATGGTAGAAACTAACAGAAAGATTATTTAGCTACAAGTTGTGGTAAAATGATTATATGACGTGGGTATGCGACCTACATTTACTTATAAATAGAAAAATATTACAAGGAGGATTCGAGTGCGAAGGTGTGTTCTACTTCCTGCATGATTTTCTTAAGTTTTTAGAAAGCATGCTCAACTGTTAGTTTTCCTAAAAGTCGAAAAAACTAGGTAAGAGTTATACATTATAACAACTAATTAAAAAGAAACATAATTTAGTCCACTCAAATAACCTAAAAACTGACAGTAGCGTGCGACCTACCACAAATAACAAAAGCCCACAAAAGAAGAAGATTACACCAGTGTTGCCAGGTTGCCACACGACGCGACGTTCGTAGGTAATTTAAATTTATTTGAATCACAATGAAAACTGTGTATTTACTTGGTAATGCAGAACGTAGGTTTATTGTCGCCAGGGTTAAGCGGGGTTAGGTTACGAAATGTCACTTGGCTCTGTCGTAGTCGGTGTTTTTAGGGTTCCGTGCTGTCCGTGCCCAAGTTTGAAAACGGACAAAGACCGTACCGACACATTTGACATGAGAGATAAAATACATACTTGATAAAATCAGAGAGCAATACTCAATAGAACGCTGATGATGCCTATATTAACTATATCTCTGTTATCTTTTACATTACTGTATTTGATAATCATTGTTTAGGTACTAAGAAAAAAAATTGAGATAAATGATATGGTGCGGAACCCTTTATCAAAGAATCTCGCTCGCAAAATCTACGGTCACTTGTGATCACGGTCGCAGTTTATTAGCTGTGGTGATTAAATTTCTAAGTAGAACAAAAGATTCGGTAAGTCTTGATAAACTGATGTAAGATAGATAATAAATTCAAAAAAGTTTCCAAAATCTATCCGAGATACTTAATATTTTTTACCTCCTAGAGGGTTGGGTGGGATAATGTTCAGAGGGGAACTTATAGATGAAAATGACCAAGTCAATTATTGCTAATTTTCAAATTCGTGGCGACCTAGGCTATGATGAAATTTCTTCTAGACTTATTACAAAAAGAAGCACGTACCGTTCATGACAAATTGCATACATTACTAGCTCTTGTATTAGGTTAGGTCACATGGCGTCTGTTAAATACTACATACATTATACCTACCCAAGCAACTTTTAAAATTATACCTATCTACGTCTATTGAATTTACAATACTGTGAAGTGCTGCTTCAGCGTTATTATTAATTGCTTTGTCACTCCATTTCTAAAGTAGGAAGCATAATTTATTGGGAATTTGCTGATATTTTATTCTTATGGCAATTTATTTTTAAAAATTTCCTGGAATCATATGTATTTAGATCTAGTTTTTGTAACGTAAATAACCGTAATTTAACTAAACAGTGAAAGATTATGGAAATCTACTTCATTCTACTACTTCTGCAACTCTGAAAAACAAGGCTGTATATGACCTCAACTCAAATACATCCTGATTAAAAAAAAACTCGCGACACTTGACAGGTGCTAGGCGCGAAGCCCGCATTCTCATTTCGAAAATTTATCTTCAATGGCGTCTCATTCTAGTCACGTTTTCTACGTCCATTATTGGTTGAGCCTCACGAGTTTACATAACCACGAGTTTTTGAAAACAATAGGTAAATTATGTAGTTCATTCTATGCTGGTGATGAGCGTACGCGGACAGAATTGTGGCACATGGTAAAAAGTAGACAAATTAGAAGATACGGGAGCAATGTGCAACTGGTTGAGGCATTTAGATCATATCGCGTTAGAGTTGAGTTGAGGCAATTGACGAGTCTCATTGGGGGAAAGCTGCCGATCTTGAATAATCTTCTCGTAATTCGAAGTTCAAACACGTTTCTAGCTAATTTTCAATTCCAAATAGATCGGATTCTACTTTCCCCGAGCATAGAAAAAATTGAAAAAAGAGCGGGATATAAAACCTTCATAGAACAATAAAACTGTACCAACCTAATGTCGATGCCAAAAACTTCTGTTCTTCAGTTGAAATCCCTGGCCATAGATAAAATAGAACATAGAGCGGGAGACTTCAACACCTTAGCGAACTCTAGTACAATTTCAAACCGTGTTCGAATTATTTTTTTTAAACCTCCGACGGAGGTATGCAGCCAAGCCAGAGTCAACAAGACCCAACTGAGTCAACAAACAGAGCGGTCGCTATGCTGATATAGTTTATTGTAGTATTTGTGTTTAGTTGGAGCTTTACCTTGTTCTGGATTTCACGTCATATACTATGTTAGGGCTTATTTCAGGAAACGTTGCTGTCATAAATAAAAATACGCCTTTTTAATATTATTTTGCCGTTATATTATTTTAAAGTGTTTTAAGTTGTTACGTAAATTATATTTTGATATAACTACATATTTTAATTCACAAAAAAATAAAAAATTATGAAGATAAGTTTGGCCCATGAATTTCTCTAGGTACATCAAATATTTACGACGACGCAGAAAGACAAGAGGCAAATTCATTCAACCTGATATTCTAATAAATGGTAGAAGCCTTTTTTTGCCTTCGAAGTTAACCTCAATATGTTGGTGCTTATGCATACTACGTACCACCACATCGAAGTAAATACAATGATATTCCGATTTGTTTGTTTTCCGTCAGAAACGGGTGTTTTAGAAATACTTAGTACGTATTATAATGTGTAAGCAAGTAAAGTGACTTGCTAAAGTTGTGCAGGGTTCCAGGAAAAAGGCGGCAAGCTGTGAGCAGTGCTGATGCGGCAGTGTTAAGTGACAACGAGGTTCTCACACTGCGGAATCGGGTAGAAAATTGTGTTTTGCAACTTTTGGAATATTATGGTAAAATTTTAAAGTGGAACAGGATTTATTCTATTTGAACTTGATTTTATTGACTAACAAACTTGTCGAATTTTATAAAATTAGTTTTTTTTTGTTTTATAGATAAGTTTGTTTTAATTTAGGTATTCCGCAAAATGAAAAAATAATGTTAGGGAATAAGTATTTATTCCGTAAAATAAAAAAATAAGTATTTAAAAGTTTTTTAAACACCCATAATCATTACTGTTAAAAATGCTTCGACTCGAAAGCACACCAAAACCACAGTGTACATATAGACAGTGTGGAAACTACCTACAAACGCTCGAAACGGCTCACTCACACAAGCATGCGCATCTACGAGAGCTCTAAGGGGTTTTCGCAGTGCTGTGAGTAGCGCTTGTCGCGTCGCGACGAGCGGTCATGCGTAATTTAGTTTTTTGAAGAATGCTCGATAATATTGCGTTGTATACAGCTGTGTAAACTCAGTTTCATCGAAACCGGAGCTTTCGTATTTTAAACTTCCTGCTGATCAATATAAGAAAAATGGACTATTATTATTATTGTTGTTATCGAATAATGAGTCCGTGTAATTGATCATAATGAATTCTTGAATTTATTTGAAAATCCAGAATTAAGGCGGTTTAAAGGTTGTTTAAAGTCGATAGGTAGAATGGAATATTTTATACAAAAAATCCTATACTTAGGTAATAAAGAATTTCGACGTGTCGTAGTAGACGCAAGTACTTTTATGTGAATCATTTGTAATAATTAAGAATAAACATATTAAGAAATGTTTTTTAATTACTAGGTAGGAATCACACGCATTATCGTATTGAAACACGGTACGGTTTGCTGCCGCTCATGAGCGTTGCCCACGCGCCACCTGCGCTGCAGTGTCTGCGCGCGCCGTAAAGTTACAACCCTAGTGCTATAATGGAGCGTAGGTATTTATTTCATCAACTAGGCTTAGTTTCGATACTGGTCATATGTGTACTGTGCCAAAACGAAAAGGTATGTATGTACTTGCATATGTTAGATACTTAAAATGTGTAATGTATATACCTTTCATCAACCAAGGTCCTTTATTGCCGTGCCTTTTACTTTTTACTGGAAAATAGATTACTTACTATAATATATCAGTATCGGGAAACACTTGAGCATATCTCTTATTGGAATTAGTGGATAGATACAATAAATGATAATATTATCATCATCTGATAATAAATGGTGACCTACATTACTTAACTTGTGGTTAGGGCACGAAAATTTAACTAACGTCATATTTTTACTATAACTTGCTATATATAATCTAACTAGCTTTTGCCCGCGACTTCTTCCGCTTCCCTGTACTATCCCGCTCGAACATGACCTCAGTATAAAAAGTATCATTATGTCCATCTCCTGATTCTAAGCTACCTCCCCACCAATTTTCAGGCAAATCGCTTAACTTATAAATAGTGTAACTAACATGACTTTCCTGCTTTTTTTCAGTCAGCCAGCGTAGGGTCGTAGCGGCGACGAACCGCACTCACCCTGAAGAATTCCCTCGTAAAGGGATGAAACGTTGGTATATACATATACAAATATGATTCGTAGTTAGTAGGCTAGGCTTAAGTATATCAGTAAATAAAATAAAAATAAATAATTAAATAATGCCGGACAATCCACACAGCATCATCTAGCCCCAAGCTAAGCAGAGCTTGTGTTAATGGGTACTAGATGACTGATATACATAATACAATATTATTACATATATAGATATTTTTTATTATACATAAAAACGACCAGAACTCCCTGAACAAATATCTGCAGATCGTACAAATATTTGTCCCGAGGCGGGAATCGAACCCGCAACCTCCTAATTAATAATTAATTAATTAATATTTTTTTTTTAATTTTTAATATTGTTTTCAGTATTTTTGTAATGTTACTTGACAAAGTAGGTTAAGATATTCCTCGTTTCCAAGAGTGTGATAGGTCTACAGGAAATAAAGCACTTTGAATTTAATTGATTCAAGAGTTATAGAAACACTTGATATACACAGATATGTTTTTACTAGACACATAGTTGAACAGTAAAAAAAAATATTTAAGTGACTATGTAATACATTGTATCTACATATAATGCATATCAGTCATCTAGTACCCATAACACAAGCTCTGCTTAGCTTGGCGCTAGATATGCTCTATGGATTATCCAGCACTATTTATGGATTTGAGCAATCGTTAGCCGATCATTTAATAACCTATCTCAAATAATCATAAAATACATTATATAATGTAGGTGATTACTTAAATAATTTTATATTTTCTGAAAACTGCCACTTAAATATATAAGGTAGAGTTCGGTAATTATTTATCAGTTTTCCTTCGAAACATTAAGTTTATTTAAGGTTATCTATGTAAATGTGCTGTATGTTCAGTTGTCTTCGTACATACATACATTACATACGTATCCGGCTGCACTCGAGTGTGACAGTATTTTAAATAATCTACCTAAACATTAGATCCGCCATTTTGCTAGGCTGTTGCTACGACAAACAATATATAAATTTTACATAGGTATAGGTACCTAAACTAAAAAACAGTAATGATTGAATTTTTATGGTGTTTGGATCCAGTGTTTTTTTTACATCGGATCCTAAGACGGGAAATCGAAGGAACCTAGCCTCTACAAGTTTGCATTGAATCATCTTTTTTGTAAAACGTTTGTATTTGAGTGACGGCACAATCTGTCGTAAACATACAGTCACCCTACGACGCGCGATGTAAAGATAAACATTAACCGATAACAACTAACGGTTACATTTCCCGCCATTTTCGTCGTGTCGAACCTTATCTATAGTGTAAAAGCTCTATGGTCTATTTACCTTTAAAATTGCGTTCGAAATTCGAAACTCGTGATGCGTGTAGCTTATAATAAGGCAGTAAAACAAAATGGCGACTTGGCCATGTTTTAGCGATAAAATTGTCATGAAACGTCGTTAATTTGCAATGAATATGTAATTGTTATTGGTACTTGCAAGTATTCGCTAGTCATTTACCTACAGAGCTAAGCCTTGAAAATTTAAAACTGGAAAAGAAAATGCGTGAATAGATATTTGCCCGAACCAGGACATCTACTTGCGAATTTTCTTTTCATGTCTATGAAAATTCAATTTAAATTTGCACTTTCCATATTTAGTAAATTTCATCAAGGAACTGACTGAAACAGTCAAATAAAATGAGGGAGGAATTTGTCCTGCAGTGCGACAGGAAACAACTTTTTCTGTCGCCTAACCTTACATTCGAAGTCATCGTGTAAAATTACACGTAACAGTATCGAAATAAGTATTATACAGAGCATTATTAAGAAAGGGAGGTCTATGTTTACTAGGTCTGGACATACATAGGTCTTCCCTATAGACCCTATAAGCCACAATCACTAGCAACGACTGGAAATGTACGATAATAATGATCAGTTACCAGCTGCAGTCAGTCGAAACAATGACATTGACCAAACGCAAGCCATTACACCTAGAATCTATGATTGACGTTACACAGTTACACACAAACACAATTACACAGCGGCTACCTACATCATCATCGACACGCGAATCGCATTCTATTGTTGACGAGAAAAAAAGAGGACATCTTTAATTATCTTTGTGAAGGAAAAACGTGAATAGTAATACCTATATCCGATTAAAAAATTGTCTATGCATAGAATGCCATGGCCGCGGCGGTCGAGTATGAGTCTTCCGACGTCCGTGGATGTCGTAAGAGAAATAAGGGGAACCTAGAGGGCAGCAGTGTCCTTCTGGGTATTATGCAGGGTGAGTTATTTTTTCAGGGCTACTCACTGAGATCTGCAATCGTGAAAGCAGTCATCTGAGGAGTTACGTGCTCTGATTTGAAAAAAAAAGTTCTTTATTTTAAAATCTCACGATTTCAGACTTACCCTTAGTAGCCCTGAAAAAAAAACTCACCCTGAATACCCTTTTTACTTCCTCCCTTTAAACATACTATACTCTAAGCATGTCTGTTCGTAATGTTCTCTTTCTTTGTGTGGTATGATAAAGTTTTTTCTTCTATCAGCAATCCGTCAGCTAAGCGAGTTAGTGATGACAAAAGTACTATCTTTTGGAAGGTTGTGTTGAGCCGACACAATAGAATATAATAATAATAAATAATATTAATTAAAAAGTTTATTTTTTCTCACATTGTAGAATGCCATAATAGCAGACTTTGCATTGTAGTATGTCTTATGTCGTAATTTTGTCGACCTATCTCGACCTATACGTTTTTATGATAATGATTTTATTGCGTCCTTTTACGAGGGGGGTGTTATAGGATAGGGTATTAGAATGAGCCGATGACGGTTAAAGGTTAATAGGTAAATTTTTATTTGTATTGAGATCAAGGCGAATAGCATACAATATAATATTGTCTATACGGAAAATAATATCTATGAGCAGTGGGTTCGAATCGGCGGATGATGGTGATATTGAATTTATATGAATAAATAGGTTTATTTTTATTCTATTATTTAATTGTCATATATCACAGGTTAAACTTAAGTTAAAAGTATGATGACTTATTTTTATTATGAGTCTAAATTAAACAAAAATGTAAATTCATAATTTAAAATCAATAGTATAGGTTTTTATGTGAATCATAATAAGATATAATTGACAAAATACAATAGAATATACTAAAGTATTGTACTTGAGTTTTATAAAGATATGCATAATGATAAACTGGTTGTTAAGCACGTATGTGAAAAATAAATGAAAACATCTTCTTAGAAATTGCAAAGGTTAACATCAAGTGCTTTTGCTGACAGGTATACGTATACCACGTCCACTCATTTATTTACTGTTTTGTACATGCACGACTATGAAGTTCCCTAATTGTTGACAGGAGAGTGAATGAAGACTGAACGACAGAATGAAGTATTTCATAGACAGTAACTATTGACAGATAGAGATGGGATCTTTCGACTCGAAAAATATAGACACGTCGATTATTATCGAGCCAACATAGTTTATCTAACGCAGATTTTATTCTATATGATTTTATCTAAAAATGTATTAAATAATATAAAAAATATAGTTTCATATAGGCGTGCGTTTTACAATGTCAAATGGGTAAAGAAATAAATAAATGATACTGGACAATCATCATCTAGCCCTAACTAAGCTAAGCAGAATATTCCGAAAACTTTATAGGAGGGAGTTTTTTAACCGACTTTAAAAAAAATAAAGCTCACAATCTGCATATTATAATTACCACTTTCAAACAACACCGAAACGTAAAATATAAAACTAACGATATTTACCGGTTCCATACAAAAAATAAAAACCCAAATTATTGTTGTAAGATTTTCCCATCCCAGTGCTATGCAAGTTATTGAAATTAAAGTATCAATAAGCAGCAAGACTAATAACTAGGTAAATTATAATTACTATCGAGGGGCCATCCTTGACACGGTTAGAATGAAAAGGTAGTCGTTGCCACGCCGTTCAACGTCATCATCATGCCTATATTAGCCCACAGCTGGACATAGACCTTAACAGCGAGATCAGCCTGCTAGCCGCATTCTGCATCTGAATGCAGTCGCTGGTTGTCATCTGGTTGTCAAATTTTCCGAGTCGCGGTGTCCAGCCAAAAACACCAAGTGGTTGTCGGTTCTTGATAAACTGATAACTTCGGTTCTCTGTCAGATATATTCGTCACAAATCCGAAACCAAACAAATCCTATCCTTCAGAGAAACTTCGAGCATAACTCTTCCCATAACTCGCTGAGCGTCTTTACACTGGTGGAGCAGCGCTACCGTGAGTGTATAAGATCCACGCGGTTGATTGAATGACAAGCTGACGGTGGCCATTTTGGCATAGACAAAGATTTTGTTGTTTTCGTTCTTTACTTATTATTGATTTTTCTCTATGGAAGAATTAGAAAATTACGACATAGCTTCGCGCGCACATTGCTTGCATTATTGAAGTTGAAAGCGTTTAAAATTTTTGACGCATTTGATTGTTTGACTGTTGTATTTTTTTTTCTAGTCTTCAGTAGACAATTATTATCCCCGTGCTATGGATATATTAGTTTTCCCCGTCCACCGTGGACAAAACTAAAGAGAAATTAAAGTTCCAATCCAAAGAAATCTACTTGAACTCAACCAACACCTCCGTACCCATAACACAAGCTCCGCGTAACTTGGGGCTAGATGCTGTGTGGATTGCCCAGCATTTTTTATCTAGTTTCAACTGGTCTGTCAGTTTAGCAATTATATCGTAGTTGGGTAGATCTTTGGGGTAGGTTACGACTTAGTTTACGTTACTAACAGAGACTAACAGAGACTTATGTAGTATAGTAGAGTGTAGCTAGGTAAACCTATTTTGTCTTGGCGAGCTGTGTTACTCAACAAGAGTGCCATCTGAGAACTGTTTTTATGGATAATTAACGGTCATTTATTGGAATGTCCCATAACACAAGCTCAGCTTAGCTTGAGCGTAGATGATGCTGTGTGGATTGTCCAACATCATTATTATTATTTAACGCTGTTTGTTTTGCTTCTGTGGCTATTAAATACTTTATAAAATACCCCCTCCCTTGCCCGTGGTCCACCCGCGTTTGTACCGACTTATCAGATGTGTTTGTGAGTGTACCTCTAATGAGTGCTCATACTAATTATACAGCGCATTGGCTGGTTAATAACGATGGAAAACCATAACAAAATGAAACGATAAGCAGCGACAATAGTACGAATGATACACTCACGAACGGACCACGAGAAGTAATTACTAATTAGTGTTCCCGCGGTATACAGAATACACCTCTACAATGTTTAGAGTAGTCAGGAATGTTTTAATAAGTCTACACCTAAACAGTCGAGTGTACAAAGCGCACATAGAAATATTGATAAATATTTTAACCTTGCGCGCGGCGATGCGTTGCGAGACTTGCAAGGCTCGTTGTGCACTTGTGTTGCGTTTTTATGTATACTAGCTACCCGCCACGGGTTTACACGTGTAGCGGAGCAGTTTAACTGATCTTTTAAAAAGGAATATTTCTGTAATAAGTAAAATATTCTTATATAACTCTTGGTAAGGCGGCACTCGCCGTGAAAAGTCGCAGTCGGCATGATTGATTAAGATTAACTTTATTTCTTTAGGCTTACAAAATAAGCACTTTGACAAGTCAAATTTCATAAAAATAATTATTATAAAAAAAGAAATAATTTGTTATTGCTCCCGACGTTGTCACAGTCATCTTCTATACAGCCAATTTATAAAAAAACTATAATAATTACACTACAAGCAAGAGCCTGGCCAAAGAGAATAAAGCATATCCAGGTTACTCAAAATATTGGCTTAATACTATTTCAAACTGTAGTATTTGCAAATTAAACAATTTTGACATTAGAGATAGACGTTAGAACAACCGAGCTAACTGCAGACTGTTTCGACTTAACTTCTTTATCATGCTTTTAACACCTTCCCCATGATCCATCAGTATGAAAATCCGTTCGGTAGTTCTTCTGTATCGAGTTCAAACAGACAGACGTGTCGATGGGTTTTGTTTTATAATATGTAGTAATTCAACCTGTTTAGATTTCAACAAAAACCAGGATATACACTCGTACAGTATACGAACGATATAGTAGTCAACTTTTGGAGAGTCGTACACCATGACATAATGACAACGACAAACTGCTTCTCAGAAATACAGAAATATAGAGTAGCTTCTGCACGCGGCTTTACATGCGTTATTCCTTACTAAAAAGTAGATATGTGTAGCCAACTGTGTAACTCCAGTTCGAGAACTATATTTATGTCAAATTCCAGCCCAAATAATTCAGCGGGTCGCTTCAAATATATTTGTCAGATATCAAACTTTTAAAGCCGTTTGGTTCATTTCCTTATGTATTTTATCGTTATCAAATACAGGCAATTGGCGGCGAAAATGGTAGTGTCACTAACGAATAGATCCCAATTGCTCAGCATTGGTATCGCTGTGAAGAGTAACAAACACTCAAACCTTTGCATTAACAATATTAGTGTGATGCGACTAGATATTTATTACCAAGAGGCACCTTGGAACCTTGGGAACTCTGTTGGCCTAGTGACAGGATTGACTTTGAATACGAAAACTTTGAAGCATGTCTGAGTAGCTATGGAATTAGGAATAGTAAAATAATTAATGATCATGTATTAAAAAAATCTAAATCTTTGTTATAAAAAATCAATATTTATAATCGTTAGTTAGTCTCGCTAAAACTCTATAACGGCTGAACCGATTTGATTTTTTGTTTTGTTAGCTCTAATATACCTATGGGTGGTTTAAACGACAAATGGTGATGGGAAGTTCATGAGGCCGTCGAGCCAAAAATAAAACAGTACAAACGGCGGACTTAACGCTGAAAGCAATCTCCGGGACATCCTTGTATGTCAATGATACTTCGTGTTGAATAGTGGGAGACATTGCTTAGCCAGCCATTTTCCTCCTCAAAAAGTTTCAACATAAATTTTAATCTTGGATACGGTATTATGATTACGGTATGATTCTATCGGTAGAATTTTAAAACAGGACGCTATCGCGCTCATTATTGGAGGTCTATGTCCAGCAGTAGACAAATGTGGCCTGATGATGATGGCAACGTTGAATGATACGCTAGAACACGATTGGGATCAGGCTTATTTTAAATTAAAGTAATAAATGAAATTCAGTTCTTAAATAATTTGGTTGATATTGTAACCCCTAAAGATAAAGCTTTTGGTGAGGTTTATTATTAATTCTTCTAAAAGAATTTTCAAATAATTAAACGAATAAGTACCCTGGATATACTGCTGTTAAATTAGAGCATAGATATAAAAGGAGAAAAGGTAAGTATAAGAAAAAGCTGGCAGGATACAGGTCGATCCAAGGTTTTGAGAGACAAAAGTTTCTTTACACCAATCTACATCCTTCAAAAGTTACATACGTACTGACTGATGTCTAATAAAGAGTTATAATTTGTAATGACTGTCATGAAAAATTTCACAACATTTCTGAAAAACTATTTCAGTAGGCAAGTACCCACTGAAATATATATGTACCTATATATCTCTTCATAATTATCTGAGCCCTGCTCTTCAGTGATAATGAAACGTTATCATACACATCAACCTGAGTAATAAGTAAATACATGATTCACAATGCCTAACTCAGACAAAACCATCTGATGTCACTAAACCATGACTAAACCGAAAAAGATGCTCAAAAACCATAACCTAAGTCTAATCAAAAGCAAACAGCGGAGCGTAAACATTACAAAACTCACCTTAAGCTACGGATATCCTATCTGCAAACACCGATAACTCTATTTGAACGCGGGGTGTTTTAAATGTAATTTGCGGAGCGCACGTCCTTCAGGTCCGGCGTGCGGAGATCGACTGAACGTTTCTGACGGGCTAGGCGGCGCCGGAGTCGATCAGAACCGCCTTCACGCACACAAGCAAGAGTTTTTATGTGATTCTTCATGAAAATGCATCGTTTGAATTAAATATTCGAGTCGGATTTGAACTGTGGACCTTAGGGGATGTTTGCATAATTTGTTTTATATTAACCCGGGCAGCGGATGGACTATTGATATTGACTTTGTTGAGGACTTTTGGTATTGATTTGAATGTCAATGGTTTTATTATACTAAGTTTATAAAATAAGAATTTATTGATGAATTTATTGATTATTGATGAACATAATAGTAAATGAGTTAGTATTTTATATTTCAGATAGTATACATTTACGGTTATTTATCGCGTTTATTTAACCATTTTTCCCGTACACGATAAACAGCGTAAATATTTAATATGTGTTCTAGTCGCCTATGCATAAAAACTTAAAACAGACGCGTTTAGTATTTTTAAATAACTACTATCAGCTCCGTTCGCAAGTTTCAAATAATTTGAATATATATTTATACACATACAATTATACTCACACATTTACATTATTAGTTACCTGTATGGTTCCAGTTGAACAAATACGCTTACGACTCGTAGATATGTTTTATTTCTATACGTGGTATTCTTTAATTTGCTTTGATATTTTAAAGTCAAAATTACGTACATTTTTAATTTAAATTAGATCAAAGATTTAATTATTATTTGTAGATGTTGCACTATTGACATTTATTTAATGATGGGATTAAAATATATATTATATAAATAAAATAAATATTATTAATAGGTGGTGTAGTGTAATTTTTTATGTTTTTTAATACCTTGCATATCATTTGAAACCGAATGTTTATGGCGACATTACTATGACATCTATAGTTTAATACTTTTAAACGCACATTTTCTCTTACTTTTACGTTATTCCCCGATGATTCAACAGTTTAACAAAAATTACATCCATACTAATTACTAAACAATTATAGTATACATACAAGGTGTTCCAATCTATTAGGCTCTACAGTTTTCTGCGTCGACAAAGTTACGCATTTTCTTCAATCTCTTGTTTTCCTCGTGATTTTAAATTGTAGATGACAGATTTGTATGAATAAATATATGTAATTGGATTTTATGTTTATGTCTTAAAAATGAGGGGGACGCACACGGGAAAGCAAACATAAGTTAGATAGAGCTAAACTTAAAATTCATTTTGTACAGAGCTTCAAGCGTGGGTGGAAATATCATTTTTTGACAGCTTTTATGTTCGTCGTAAAATTGTCGGGGCCTTAGATTTGTAGATGCATAGATATGGGTTCACAAAATCAGTTTGTCCTGTCCCAAAATCACAAAGGCATCGCGGTAGACCGAGGAACTGGTGACCTTTGAACCTTGAACCCAATGGCTCAGGATCTTGATGCAATTTTCATTTTATTTCGCTTTTTATGGAGAACAAACAGTTTTAATCGATTTATGACTAAACATAAAAAATAACTCTTAACCATTGTTGTCTTCAAATTAAGTAGCTAAAAATACTGTTTGCCAAGGAGAAATGGAGGAACAGTTCTGTATGGTTAGCAACTCGGTAATTTAAACCACGAATAATTAACAATTAACTAAGCTTACTAATAAGATGGAGGGATCATAGAGAGGTTATGCAAAAATTATCTATAAATAAATTCAAACAGATTTTCAAACTATTCTTTGCAAAAGGCTTACTATAAAATTTCTAATTTATCTAGACGATAAAAAAAGTTTGGGACGAGTTTTGCTCCAACTCGAATACTAACAACCTAAAGGTTTCTTGTTCGCTTCTTTACTTTACCATAAAAAAAATTAAGTGAGCAAATAATCAATTTAATCAATATTAATTATGAAATTTGTAATTTGTATTTGGTTGGTGATATGTCCAAGAGTCCTAAGGTCTATATGAAATAAAGCACTTTAATTTAAGTTTCGGCCAACAGTGGGATAACAATTGAAGCTTTTTCTAATAGATAATAAAATAAAGCACTTACCTACTGCAGTGTCGTCACTGGGAAACAAAGCCCGCGCCCTCTTATCAATGCCTTTTATAGCAAGCTTATCAAAGCGATTGGACGCGATCAATACATTTATCTCATGGTGTGGTGTGTTCGCCCTTTATTTTACTAAATAAATCTTTGATATTTCTCATTCATACAGCACAATATGGTAGGAAAGCTTCGTCAAATGTTTTTTACAAATGGCACCCGATATGTACCTATCGGTTTTTTGACTTATTTTCAAAGTAATTTAGAAAATTGTCACCAAAGTATTTGGATTATTATAAGTCCCTAATATTCTATTATGTATATCAGTCATCTAGTACCCATAAAACAAGCTCTGCTTAGCTTAGGGCTAGATAGATATGGGTATTGTCATGCGTATTTATTTATAAATGAATAATAATCTGCTTACCTATTATAGAAGCTAGCAAAGGCCTTTCATCGCTCCAAACAAAAAAAACAATTTAAAGTTAAAATAAACAAAAACATAAAAAACCCAACAATAATATGCACCATTTCATAAAATATTAAAATGCAACAAAATCAAACTTATCCATATTTATGAGGACCCGTCGATATAAAGCGGAGGCAATCGATATGTATCGAAGGTGCATAGGATAACATGATTAACTGATGACCTGACTTCCTATGCATAAAAAAAACTGCTTTATTCCCAGAAGACATCACATTTGCGTCCACAAGTGGAAATGCCTACTAAAATCTAAGTTTTACCTTAATGCCGCTTGACAGGGGCATAATTAGGTTTAAAGATATTTATTCTCAAAAAAGTCACTTACATGAGAACAGTTATTTAACTAAGCATAAACAATAAAATGTAGTAAAAAAAGAATTAAAACCGCAGTTGAGATGTAAAAAATATACAGAAGGAAGCTGCTGCCTGGTAGGCTCCCAATTATAGTAAAAAAAGACGCCCTGTATTGTTAAATGTATTTTGTTGCTGAAACGGAAGGATGCCTTTGTATTCCAAAAACTCAACGAAATTATTACTTTGCTATTATTTTTATGTGTGGAACTCATTTCACCAACCTTAAGAGAGTGAGCGAACTCTTTCGTGATAGAAGACTTTAAGGAGGTTTAATTCTTACCTCAGACTGCAGAGAAGCTTGCAACTCATCGCTGAGCTTCCTTAGGGCTGCAATCTGAAACAAACAAATATATATTTAAAACTAGCGGTCCACCGCGGCTTCGCACGGGTATTTAACTAAAAATTCAAATATTACAAATGTTTTCATACGTTGAAGGTTTCACACGGAACCTTAACTTCACAGAAAATATTCTATAGTCTATGTCATCAGGGATAATGATATAATTTTTCAAATCGATCCAGAACTTTCGGAGACTATTAAATACAAACAATCAAATCTTTTCTCTTTATGATATTAGTATAGACAACGGATTCCAGGTATTTCCTATACTAAAAATATTGTATTGTATAACCATATAGCTGATTTCATTTCATGAAGATTTTTCACCAAGTCCACGCGAACGAAATAGCGAGCGGGTAGGCTAGTCTATAAATAACGGCCAACCAGTACGAGTTTGTCATCGACGGGCGTACAAAAAACAAAGCGACCAATCACACGCCTCCTTTTTGTAATTCAAATTCCGAACGATTTAAATGCAAGCAGGCAATAGGTCACAGGATGGAAGTACTTTTTAGGTTGGTTCTTGACTAGGTTTTCCCCGTGGCTTTGCTTTGCTTTACGTCACACTTCGGTTTATAGATTTTCTATTTCTCAAAGAACACACAATAATTCATTTGTATGCGAAAAACAAAACTTAAGTAACTTAAAGTAAGTAATACGTAAATTTGCATTTTAACGAGTGTGCTTATGCTTCCCTGTCATCATAGTTTGCTACCTTAAATAACAAATATCTTTAAAAAAAAGCCGTAGATAATGTGCACTATTTAGTTATTAAGACTTTTTATATTTGTATATGGAGGTTAGTCTGTAAGGTATTTGTTTACCTATATGGGCCCTAGAATAAGTTTTAATATCATCCATTAACAGTTCTTTTGTTGCCTGTAATAAATTATTTATTATTATTATTTGCATGTAGGCAAGGATTCTAAAATCGACGCCATTTTGTTAATTTTATAATTAAGTCAGGTAGTTTTCTTGTATAATAATTAATAATAAATAATCTATCTATGTTTTCGTACATCAATAATGTACATCAGTTATCTAGTACCCATAACACAATATTTGCTTAGCTTGGGGGTAGATAATGCTGTGTATAAATTTTTTTTTTTATATTTTTTAGTAAATAATTTAATTATTTTTTTAGAGTGAGAATTAATTTCTTTTAATTCAGTTGTCCAGCATTATTTATTTATTTATTTCTACGCGCTCCGTGAGTTCCTCAACCATTGTAGTTAAATATATAAACTACCTACATTGACTGTTAATAAGTGAATTAAATTGTAATTAGGCTATAGTGACATTAGATTTAATTTATTTGCATTGTTCTCAATTTAAATTTAATTACAACTAGCAGTTCCCAGGCTCCTCACGGGTTTTTGTTAAAAATGACACAGTTTATAGGTTACATATAATAAGTTTTCATACGGATCCCTAACTTTCTAGCGGCGGCATAGAGAGCACTTTTTGACATTGACGCGTGCACTTTATTTTTTGACAATGACTTGCCTCCCGCGTACCAACGACGAATTCTGAATTTGACACACCATAACCTTATCCTAACTCTTTTGAAAATTATCTATAGCCTATTTTCATCAGGGATAATAGCATTCTAAAGTTGAATGAATTTTCCAAATCGGTCCAGTAGTTTCGGAGCCTATTCAATTCAAACAATCAAATCTTTCCTCTTTATAATATTAGTATAGATATAGATTAACATGTTTCTCTTCACTTCTATTCCATTTTTGTACCGATTTAAATAAATAATTTTGGACAATCCACTCAAACACAATTGTAATTTATTCTTGTTTATTGGGTTTTAGATTATGATTACGGTTGTCGCAGATCAGGACTGCACCGCTACCGCACACCATAAAAATGTGCATCCAAACATGGGTATCAACTAGTAGTAGGTACTTAGATGCATTAAATTGTATGAGAAGACAGAAAGCTTGCGGCACTGGCTGGAAGAAAACATTTAGTCATTGTAAAATGTATCTAAAGATAATTTTAATTTATATTGCGTGATGTGCGGTAGCGGTGTTGGATTAAAGTGCGCAGGCCTTTTAGCGGCAGCTCCTCATTCACAGTTACAATGAATAGATTTAGCATTTTTTTCAATTTGTTTACATATAAATAAATCATAAAATCAAACGCGACGAAATCGTTTCACAAATCATTCAAATTGAAGCCTGCCGATATTTTTTCTACGCAGCAAAAAAGTCAAAACTGTGCATTGCAAATGACTTGAATTAATTTCTGTCAATATTTTTCCCGTGCCGATATGTTGAGGCAGGTAGATGTGGCACAGCTTAGAAGAACAGCAGCGAGGTTTCTTTATAATAGACCCCTAATCGTCCATTAATCAAGTGTTTTTAACAACGTTTAAGCCCCAAATTTATTTCCTCACCAAAATAAATATGAGTTCGCGCAAAGCAATAGTGAGACATTGTTATTAGAACCCTAGGAAAGGTACTCCTCTTGATAATAGACTCTGCTAGCCGTCTGATCCCGGGCGGGCGTCACGTCAGTTACCTGTGATCATGGCGCATACAACTGTGCCGAAATGTTGGAAAACTGAAAACAACACAAATCATGCATGATAAACATCCCGTGAGACCAACATTGGTGGTGAGAAATGTGAGCGGTGAAAATCAAACCAGCATTCTTTTGCGTCACGTAAGCTACGGAGGTCATCCAATAAATCTAGCTAGGGTTCCTATTTTTCCGGGAAGACCTTAAACTATTCTCAAAGCGGTTACAACTTGCATTAAATTTTGTGGTAATATCCGTCTCGTTGCATGTTGCGAGCGCCTTTTAAAGCCTTTTTAAAATACATTATATAGATTGAAAATATTTGTAACAATTCCGCGTACATACGACCTAAAGTTATATTTTACAATTGATTTCCGCAAGTAACAAAATAAAATATTCATAATATTCCTTTGCTTTTCCTTTTTTGTAACTGATACCACGAACGTTGGCTGTGCGGACGGTACGTTACGCCTTGTAACAGCAGCCATCTATATGGATCCTTTGCGTGGTTAATCTTCAGACACTGTGACAGAATATATCAGTATTCAGGAGGTACATTAACATAATATCTGGGACAGCGATCTGACTCCCAGATTACATCCATTGAGCTCTGTTCCAGGGCATTTACGTCATTCGCATGTTTTAGAGAGCGTTCACGTTTCGACCGGGATTCGAAGGTACAGACCGCGTCAAAATTAAGTAGGTACCCCCTTGTCTACAAAATATTTACGACTACTTCTAATTCCCTTGTAACTTGTTACAAATTTCACATGCGAAAATTTGTCACGCCGCCGCCGCACAGTGGTTTGTCTCCATACAAGAGGTTGGATATGGGATAATAAAAAAACCAAAGTCGTTATTATAAAAAACTAAATATGCCATCGCATTTGTCTATCAAACGGCAACAAATTATACGATATTCATTTTTTCGATTGGACTTATAGTCTAGGAGATAGCGCAGTTAAACTGTTTTCATTGTATGAAAAGCAACATATAAATGTAAATATCTTCCCATTTTGGCCCATTTTCGGGTTGAGATTTTATACACGTAATCTAACCGTGCTAAGCTATATTTTCTCCAAAGACACATGCTGCTACTTTTGTGCACTTTTTGAGATATATCGAAAATTAGATAAATTATAAATTTGGTTTAACGGTATGTTTTAAATGGAAGAAAATGTCTCATAATAAGTTAATTGCCTTGTTATAAACCCTAAACATCTTCAGCAGCCATAAAAAGGCGAAAAAACTAATTTGTAAAAAGCGAAGTGAATAAATATTTTTTATAAGCAAAGTCGTTTTTTCATAAAACTAAATATGCCATGGCATTGGTCTATAAAACAGCAACAAATTATACCATATTCGTTTCTTCGATTGGTCTTATAGTCTAGGAGATATCGTAGTAAAACTGTTTTTATTGTATGACAAGCAACATAAAAATGTAAATATCTTCCCATTTTGGCCCATTCTCGGGTTGAAATTTTATACACGTAATCTAACCGTGCTAAGCTATATTTTTTTCAAAGACACTGCTGCTACTTTTGTGCACTTTTTGAGATATATCGAAAATTAGATAAATTATAAATTCGGTTTAACGGTATGTTTTAAATGGAAGAAAATGTCTTATAATATGTTAATTGCCTTTTTATAAGCCCTAAACATCTTCAACAGCCATAAAAAGGCGAAAAAACTAATTTGTAAAAAGCGAAGTGAATAAATATTTTTTTTAAGCGAAGTCGTTTTTTCATAAAACTAAATATGCCATGGCATTGGTCTATAAAACAGCAACAAATTATACCATATTCGTTTCTTCGATTGGTCTTATAGTCTAGGAGATATCGTAGTAAAACTGTTTTTATTGTATGACAAGCAACATAAAAAAGTAAATATCTTCCCATTTTGGCCCATTTTCGGGTTGAAATTTTATACACGTAATCTAACCGTGCTAAGCTATATTTTCTCCAAAGACACATGCTGCTACTTTTGTGCACTTTTTGAGATATAACGAAAAACTGATAACTTATAAATTTGGTTTAACGGTTTATCTCAAAAAGTGCACAAAAGTAGCAGCATGTGTCTTTGGAGAAAATATAGCTTAGCACGGCTAGATTACGTGTATAAAATCTCAAACCGAAAATGGGCCAAAATGGGAAGATATTTAAATTTTTATGTTGCTTGTCATACAATAAAAACAGTTTTACTACGATATCTCCTAGACTATAAGACCAATCGAAGAAACGAATATGGTATAATTTGTTGCTGTTTTATAGACCAATGCCATGGCATATTTCGTTTTATGAAAAAACGACTTTGCTTAAAAAAATATTTATTCACTTCGCTTTTTACAAATTAGTTTTTTCGCCTTTTTATGGCTGTTGAAGATGTTTAGGGCTTATAACAAGGCAATTAACATATTATAAGACATTTTCTTCCATTTCAAACATACTGTTAAACCGAATTTATAATTTATCTAATTTTCGATATATCTCAAAAAGTGCACAAAAGTAGCAGCATGTGTCTTTGGAGAAAATATAGCTTAGCACGGTTAGATTACGTGTATAAAATTTCAACCCGAAAATGGGCCAAAATGGGAAGATATTTACATTTTTATGTTGCTTGTCATACAATAAAAACAGTTTTACTACGATATCTCCTAGACTATAAGACCAATCGAAGAAACGAATATGGTATAATTTGTTGCTGTTTTATAGACCAATGCCATGGCATATTTCGTTTTATGAAAAAACGACTTTGCTTAAAAAAAATATTTATTCACTTCGCTTGTGTACAAATTAGTTTTTTCGCCTTTTTATGGCTGCTGAAGATGTTAAGGGTTTATAACAAGGCAATTAACGTATTATAAGACATTTTCTTCCATTTAAAACATACCGTTAAACTAAATTTATAATTTATCTAATTTTCGATATATCTCAAAAAGTGCACAAAAGTAGCAGCATGTGTCTTTGGAGAAAATATAGCTTAGCACGGTTAGATTACGTGTATAAAATCTCAACCCGAAAATGGGCCAAAATGGGAAGATATTTACATTTATATGTTGCTTTTCATACAATGAAAACAGTTTAACTGCGCTATCTCCTAGACTATAAGTCCAATCGAAAAAATGAATATCGTATAATTTGTTGCCGTTTGATAGACAAATGCGATGGCATATTTAGTTTTTTGAAATAACGACTTTGGTTTTTTTATTATCCTATGTCCAACCTCTTGTATGGAGACAAACCACTGTGCGCCGCCCCGCTCAGGATCGAACCGCCCACCCATAATACCTACTCAAAGAAATTAATAATTAGTTAATTAATTAATTCTGAAACTCCCAACAATAATTGAATTTTAATGATGAAATTTTAAATCATACTAAAAAAGTCGATATGTTTACAAATTAATGGTTTCGGTTTGTACAGATCAAAACAGTTTTTGAAAATTGTCTTTTTTTCATTCTATTTGAATACACTTACGACAAACCTCTAAAAATTCACCAGTAGGGACCTAGTAGGTACCTTCCAGCCATAAAAGCTAAAAGCTAAGCTATTGCTTAGCTGATGATGCTGTGAAAGCTGTAAAGAAGCGAGTGGTCATTAAATTGGTATTATATGATGCCAGAGAATTTTTTGATTTGCCTTTATTATAATTTTTATGTTTATATGACATGTAAAAGTTGTCGATTTTTGTAAATTATCAATACCTACAGAATTATTAATTAACCTGCAGTTACCTCAATAATTTCAATTGTTAACACTACTCCTACTTTGGTTATACATAATAATAGTAATTTTCTTTGTTTATAAAGGTTTTATCTGAGTAAATGTTCATAAACGGCATGAAAAAAGGACATAGGTGTACAATTCTAACGGCACATTACAAGCACTCGAGTTATCCAGAAAGCTGGTATCGTTATCGGTGCGCAAACAGCGATACCTTATCTACCCTACGAGGTGCCGCGACCAGGGAATGTACGAGTGTGGCTAGGGAACACGCGGGTATAGGCTACAATAGTTATATAGGCTACTAGCGCACGGGTGCATTTCTGATGCAAAAAACTACTTGAATCACTATACAACCTCATCCAAATCCGTTGTGCATTTTTAAAGATCTAAGCATAAATAGGGACAAACAGACAGACAGCGGTAAGTGTTTTATCCTATGTAGTGGCTAGCGGTCCACCCCGGCCACGCACGGGTACTATAACAAAAAAAAATACACACATAAGGTTACATTATTGAAGTTTTCATACGGAACACTAACTTCTTTGAAAATATTATTTAGCCTATGTTTATCAGGGATAATGTAGGATTATAATGGTGAAAGAATTTTTCAAATCGGTCCAGTACTTTCGGAGGCTATTCAATTCAAACAAACAAATCTTTTATAATATTATTATAGACTAGCAGCCCGCCCCGGGTTCGCACTGGTATTTTAAAGAATTTTAAGTTCTTACACACACACACACGTTAGATAAGGTACTTTATTATTGAAGTTTTCATAAGGATCACTAACTTTAAAAATATTCTATAGCCTATGATTATCATTCTAATGATGATTTTTTTTCCAAAAAGGTCTAGTAGTTTCAGAACCTATTCAATTCAAACCACAAACAAACAATTACCTCCTTTACAGTATAGATAAACCTTCTCTTCAATACAAGAATTTTGTTTCAATACAATATTTGATTAAAAAATCTAAATCCGTTGCGTAGTCTTAGCATATGTACAGTAAGCGTCAGAGAAAAGGATACACCCCTTAATAATGACATCGATCCGTTTAAGATTTTTGTTCAATGACTAATAAGAAGTGGTGGCTAAGCGGTTCAGACATCTGCTCGGCATGCTGAAGGTCCTGGGTTCGGATCCTATGAATACAACTTCACTTTTTGATGTTTTATTTTTGCTTTCAGCTTTTGTTAGTTTATTGGTGGTTATTGTAATTTTTCGAAAACAAATATTCAGAAGGTATTAAGTAAGTGTATACAAAAATATGGTGTATAAACAATATTTATTTATTTCTCGAATTATTTACATACTTGTCATATTTGTCATAATAGTCTTTATTTAATGAAAATTATTACACATCAAACATTTTAAAACCATAATAGTAAATGAGTAACAAATTGATTATAGTAAGTAGGTATTATGCTTAGGGTATTAATTACTTAAACCTATATATTCACAAAACCAAATCGATAGCAAAAAAAAAATAAATAAATAAATAAGAACGTTAGTCTTCGGTTAAATTTGTTCAAAAATAAGGTTCAAATATGAAATATTGATATCTGTGCATGTGAGAGTAAGAACCAACATGCTAACTGTAACAGTTAAGCAATTTATATCTTTCTCTTTTCACAGTTTTTGATAACCCTTTAAACATAACATAAGAAAAATATGCGAGGTCAGATGGTGTATCGTTAACACAAAACTTCTTGAAAAAAAAAAGAAATAGATGGATACCTGTTATATTATAATTTCACTAAAATTTAAGTTTAAAACCATCTGACCCCATAAGTTTTTTATTGGATTTAGGTCCGGGCTTTTAGCCGGTTACTCCGTTGTTTTTCTTGGCCTTCAACCAGGCTTAGACGGTTCGGGGCCGATGAACTGAAGAATTATCCTGAACTAGGTATATTTGGCGTTCAGGATATGCGACATGCATAGACGGCAGCGTTACGTCCTTCAAAACTTCAAGGCATCGGTCACTGTTCATGCGGCCGCCAGTTTCTCTAGCTCGCCTGGATGACATCCGTCCACAGTAACCTACAAACAATAAACCTTTTTATATCTGTTGCAATGATGTTAGTAAAAATGTCAACAATACACCATATTTATATACATATTTAAAATATGATATTTACCTAGTGTTAGGCCCCCTTAGCCTTGTTCTGAGGTCTAATATGTTTTTAGGATTTATTCTCTATCCTACTTTTCTCCACAAAAAGATGTCGTCGACAGTGCTCAGTGACACTCCAAAAGTTTCAGCACTGCAGGCGTAGTTTTGAAGGGATCCTCTGAGTGAACTTCCCTAATATTACGATGTTGCTCAGATTCATTGATATAAAGCCATTGGGCGAGGGCCTTGGCGATCACAGTTGACATCACCTTTATATCCATCTCCGAACTGTTTTTCTCTGTAATGAAGATGATAATTAGAAATACAATATAAACACACCTTGTTAGTCTCTTGTAATGTAACATGATTGCAACACTAACTTAGCAATATTTACAACAAACAATAATCTTACCGTAATGCCCATATCTAGTAATATATTTTATCGTCCGTATACTGTGTTCTTGTTCAGAGAACCGCAATTTTTGGTTTTTATAAAAGTTGTTAATCAAACCATTATTATTATAACTGTTTCAAAACAGGAATAGATATCGCAAAACACAAACACCTTTATTAACGACAGATTTGCACAACACTTAATGATTTGTCATGTCAATTTTAAAGTCAACCCGCAATAGCAAATAATTATTTATTTGCGTTGAGGGTGACTCTAAAATTCAATATCAGTCAATCAGTATCAAACAATATATATTCTACCATCACATCTGCTAAACAACTAAGTCTTAATTTCACCGACTGACGTAAGAATCACGATAGCCGGGTGGGTAACAAAGCGGCTTAGAGTGCAGGTGGCCGATGGGACCCTGGTTCAAACCTTTGGTTGAACGGGGTGGATACTTTTCTCTGAAGCTTTTTTTATTCAACAAATTTCAACGAAGACTAACGTTCTTATCTATTTTGTTTTATTTTGCTATCGTTATGGTTTTGTGAATATTAGGTTTAAGTAATTAATAACATAAAAGCATAATACTTACTATAATCAATTTGTTACTCATTTAATATTATGGTTTTTAAATTTTTGATGTGTAATAATTTTTATTAAATAAAGACTATTAAGACAAGTATGTAAACAATTCGAGAAATAAATAAATATTTATTTTTGTATACACCTACTTAATACCTTCTCAATATTTGTTTTCGAAAATATTACAATAACCACCAATAAACTAACAAAAGCTGAAAGCAAAAATAAAACATCAAAAAGTGAAGTTGTATTCATAGGATCCGAACTCAGGACCTTCAGCATGCCGAGCAGATGTCTGAACCGCTTAGCCACCACTTCTTATTAGTCATTGAACAAAAATCTTAAACGGCTCGATGTCATTATTAAGGGGTTTATCCTTTTCTCTGACGCTTACTGTACTACATAGCAACAGACAGGCAGAGGGACTACTTTTTTTATACAATATTGCGAAAGCAAACGCAGTTGGCTTTGCCTTAATCAAGATACTCGTATTTGTCAGACGGTTAGGTGATCGCAGTAGAGTGTTAAAAGAATACCTTTAGGGTTTCCTAGACATCCACGGACTGAGTAGGAGTGTTCGATTCTTACGCCGAGCGTCCCTGGACTAATAAATATAAATAATGCTGGACAATCCACACAGCATTATCTTACCTCAAGCTAGGCAGAGCTTGTGTTATGGCTACTGAATGACTGATATACTTATTACAATATATCACATAGATAGATATTTTTAATATACATACATAGAAAACGACCAGAACACCCTGGACAAGGTATCTGTCCCGAGACGAGAATCGAACCTGCAACCTCCTGTGTCACATTAGGACCTTCAACCACCAAAAAGTGTGAAATTAATTATCGTCAAAACAATACATTTCACACGAATTTCACGGCTTTATCATACATCTCGAAAGGCTCGAGGGCAATTTAAGGTTTACAGATGTACCCTGTACAGATAATAATATACCTCGTAGATCTGTCAAGCCGTAGATCCGATAACACTCCTATTTCATGGCCCAACGTTCAGTGAGGCAACAACCCAACTGTACTTCAAAGCGTCAGAATGGGACATAAGGTACTTTTATAACCATAGGTACTGTTTTACTAACTTCCCATCAGTGTTTTGCTCCTCGAGCAAAGCTTTTAGCTGTGTGCCTTTTTGACGGGCTGCAGCGCACAAACAATTTTTTAAATCTCATATTTTTAATTGTTTATGTGTACTTTTACTTATTGTTTACTGTAACTCATTGTTCTCTTATTTATCTGTGTTATTTTATGATGTGCTTTTTCTTTTGTGACCGTTGTAATTGTAACATGTGCTGCAGTTGTCAAATAAATGTATTATCTATCTATCTATCTTCCCTTTGCAACAAAATCAATAAGCTTGCATAGAAAATTGGGCTTTTTATTAATTCTATTGTGGGAGATAGTAATGTTTGTACTTAGGGTGGTACTATCTTATTATATTTAGTTTGTACCCGCGGTTTCACAGCTTTGTTTCTATGAAATATATAAATATAATATAATATATAAATATTGAACGTTTTATTTTCGATGATGAGAATTGATTTGTGACATTCCGTTTTAAGGGCAGCAGCGCCCTCTGCTGAACAACTCCACCGAACTACGGCTCTATTGTCTAACTCAACTGGTAATCGTAATCGGCTTCTGTTTGCCATTTCAAACCTAGCCTGGACTTCGAATGTCACTTTCGTATTGTGTAAATATCTGAAACGGAAGACCAGTTGAATACCTTAGACAATACCGACAACATTCTGACTGGGTCTACAACTGGTAATCGGTTTGAAGTTCGCTGGTGATGGATTTCAAGTTAGACAATAAGCCTGCTGCGCGCAACTCGCAAGCCCAGCTTGGGGATTATGGGCAATAAATAATGCCCCAAATGATAAATAGTGCCATCTATGGCGCTCATTAGGTGAAGCCTAAGTCCAGCAGGGGGCGGGCAGCAGCGCCTTCTGCAGAACAACTACACCGAACTGCGATCCCCAACCCGCATGCCCAGCGTGGGGATTATGGGCAATAACCCCCTAATGATGCCATCTATGGCGCTCATTAGGGGAGGCCTATGTCCAGCAGTGGACTATTATAGGCTAGTGATGATAGTGATGATGATGAAGTCCAGCAGTGGACTATTAAAGGCTGATGATGATTACGTTTTACAGGTCTAGATATGAGCGAAATTGACTCATAATCACCCCATTTTTCAGATACATTAGTGATCACAACAAAGGTCTTATATAAACACAGAATGAAGCTGTTACCCTTCTTCTGAGGTTCACTTAGTCAGCTGTTGAGATGTCTTAAATGAATAATAATAAATAAATAATACTGGACAATTCACACAGGATTATCTAGCCCCAAGCTAAGCAGAGCTTGTGTAATGGGTACTAGATGCCAGATATACTTAATATAATACATAGAATATAATATTACATAGATAAATATTTTTTAGTATACATAGAAAACAACCAGAACACCATGTGTAGATCGTACAAATATTTGTCCCGAGGCGGGAATCGAACTCTCAACCTCCTACATCGCAGCACCTTAGCCCACCGCGCCACAGAGGTTGTCTTAACAGCTGACTAAGTAAACCACAACCCCTTTGAAACTGAAGGGCTGAGTTAGAGGGGTGGATTCTCACGCCGGTACCGCAGCAATTGTGTAACAACATGATCGCCACTTACTGTGTTCAAAGTAAACAACATTAAACAATACTATAACCATTTCCACTGGAGTGAGGCAGGGGGATGTCATATCCCCGAAACTGTTCACGAGCGCGTTGGAAGATATGTTTAAGACGCTGGACTGGAAAGACAAGGGCATCAACATAAACGGCGACTACATCTCACACCTGCGATTCGCTGATGACATAGTCTTAATGGCGGAGTCGCTAGAGGAGCTGAACCGGATGCTGGACAGTCTAGCTTCAGCCTCCCGATGTATCGGTCTTGGCATGAATTTGGATAAAACCAAAGTCATGATCAATGCCCACATTGATCCAAGACCGGTGATCGTACATGGCCACCTTCTCGAAATTGTTTCTGAGTACACTTACCTCGGGCAGATTTTGCAGTTGGGTAAAAACAATTTCGAGAAGGAAGCCAAGAGGAGGATCCAGCTAGGCTGGGCAGCGTTCGGAAAACTACGTCGAGTCTTCTCGTCATCCATACCGCAATGTTTGAAAACGAAAGTTTTTAATCAGTGCGTCCTACCAGTCATGACCTACGGAGCTGAGACGTGGACACTCACGATAGGGTTGGTCCACCAGTTCAAAGTCGCTCAGCGCGCTATGGAAAGAGCTATGCTCGGAGTTTCTCTGAAGGATAGGATTCGTAACGAATACATCCGACAGAGAACTAAAGTCATCGACATAGCTCAGAGAATTAGCCAACTGAAGTGGCAGTGGGCCGGCCATATTTCGCGAAGAACCGATAACCGCTGGGGTAAACGTGTTCTTGAGTGGAGACCGCGACTCGGTAAACGTAGTGTAGGACGCCCTCCGACCAGGTGGGATGACGATCTGCGAAAGACTGCTGGCAGATGCTGGATGCGACAAGCCGAAGACAGGGCGCTATGGCGCTCATTAGGGGAGGCCTATGTCCAACAGTGGACTAACATAGGCTGATGATGATGATGATGATAACCATTTCCACTAGTGGACAAAAAATTTATGAGAAGAGAAATCAATAACAAATTATTATTTTTTTTATAATAATTAACTGTATCAAATTTGACTTGTATAAGTGCTTATTTCGTAAGCCAAAAGAAATAAAGTTATTGTAACTGAATCTGTATTTATATAAGAGACAACCTGGCTGAACCAAATGTTAACGATGACATACATAATATGAATAATCATCATTCATTGGTGTTTTAAAGTAAAGTCTTGCAGAACAATGTTACCTACCGTGACACTAATCATCCTATAAAAACTATCGTAGTTTGACGAATTCATTATGAATGTAAGCGGGTTAACTACGAACCTATTATAATGGTTCATAGTTAACCCCCTTACAGTCATAATGAACACTAATCTAATCATCTTATTTGCTAATATATTTTTGTCTACTTATTAGTTTATAATGTCCCTAGAATCAGCAAAAAAACAATATAAACAAATAAAAGAGACTTCATACCTAACTTTTAAAATAAAATAGTTTATTTCACTGAGGATAATTATTATGAGTGATAGATAGTTCTGATGAACTAAACATGGAAACAGGAAGGTTCAAACTTCTTTCAAGGTGAAGGAATCACCATAGAATGGGGTTGTGTGTGACAATCTCAGTGGCGTGGTGGGCGAAGGTCCGCCTGCGACCTGCAGATATTTGTTCAGGGTGTTCTGGTCGTTTTCTATGTATAATAAAAAATATCTATATAAGTATGTATATTAGTCATCTAGTGCCCATGACACAAGCTCTGCTTAGCTTGGGGCTAGATGATGCTGTGTGGATTGTTTGGCATTATTCATTTATATATATAGTACGCAAGTGTTAAAAAAAAAAAAAAAAAAAGTGTGTATGCAAACACAAGTGCACAAGGTTTGAGACGGATTTTGCTACAACTCGAAATCTAACTAACTAACAAGGTAAAGGTTTCTTGTTAGCTTCTGTATTTTAACTAAATTAGATTGAAGTGAACGAAGAATCAAGTGATCAATTAATTTCCCAGCATTACATAATTATAATAATATGTATTCTGTAACATGTCCAAGAGTTCTGTAAGGTCTACTAAGGCACATTTATTATTATTATTTTTTATTTACACTCTATGTTCCCTTCCTCATATAGTCTGATGGGACACAGGCTGAGAAGACATTATTTATAGTTCAAAAAGTTGAGTATAGTTACGATAGTAGGTATTTGTAGCAATTGGTAAAGTTCACATAAATTCTACAGTTAGTTATCTAGAGTGTCTAAATTTAAACATATGTGGGTGGTGGACCTAATCAATTGAACAAACACCAACCCACACATCATTGTGAACATAGTGAGTAGGTAAACAATCTAGTTCTTGAAGCAATATTATAGCATACAGGTCCACCTGGACCATTTAGCGGTAATAATTACATAATAACTAAATTTTGTCCTGAAGACACTGAGAATGCTTATTTTAATTTTTTTTGGTTCTTTGACTGAAAAGAATATCAAAACATAACCTAAACACATCTGTCAGGCACCAAAATAAATTCAAATTTTAGCATGAAAACTCACCTCGAGCTCCTGATTCTGGCATTTCTCTTGTAGCTGTGATAATGAAGATTCCTGATTAGCGGCTTCGTCGCCAGATTCTTGCCCAGGAACTTCAGATAACACTTCAGTAGCAAAATTTGTGATCTGTCCTTTCAAACTGTTGAAACTCTGGTTCAAATTTAACCACGCCATTGTTGAAGTGACGGTCTAACGGCACATAGTACTCCTAAGATATAACAGCATCAAAATCTCAAATTATCGGATGTAAACAATGAGAATTTTGCATTATTTTTGCAAATTGACAGGACTAGACTATGACCAGTTGGCAAAACAAGCAGCCATTTTTGTTTTTACTATGACAGCTTGCTTTTGTTGTGACAGATTTCTGACAGAATTTTTTAGCAGCAAATCAGCTATAATTATGTGCCATGAATACATAGCAGTAGCAGCTATTTTAATAGTGATCGGTGCGGTGATTCTCTCAATATTACGGTAGAATAGTCCTCGGTCGAAAAAAGTCACATCTATTTTGAGATTGAGACTTTGAGTATCTAGAACGGGAGTTGGCAAGGTCAGGATACCCCTCTGTTGGTCACAAGACTTTACTGACCATAGACGAATAATAAAACTACTTCACTCGTAACTTCGCGGCCATTTGCTATCGTTTCGTATCGCGAGGTAGTGCTCACCAAAAATGGTGAATTGTGCGGTTTATGGGTATAAAAGGCAATTGGAGACATCCAACTTAAGGGTACATAGTGTTTCCTATCACAAGTAAGTGATATTTCTCTGAATTGTTTATGTTATATTGTATAATTTCGATTTTAATAGAATATCAGTTGCGACATTTTTATTCCTTGGTAGAAGGCGTAGTGCGGGGACAAGTTGAGTGAAATTGATTGAACGAATGATGGAATGAACGAAAAATTTGTGTAAAATGCGATGTTTTTTGTAACAAAAAATCTATTGATATAGGAAAATTGGTTATGCAAAAGTATACAGATACCAGAATCCATTTTTTATGGAAAAAATGTGTACGTCACATTGTCATTTACAATAAATTATTCCATTTTAAATGTAATATAGATTTATAAGAAACAACAAATAAAATAACACAAATAATGATATATAATAATATAGTATAAATAATATAATATTATTATAAGTCAGAAGCAGATTTATTTATAAAAAAAAGGAATTACAAAACAACCTCGATACAGAAAGACACAAGCGAAGTGATGATAGACAGCTCGTGTTTTTTCTTTTAGTAGGAATTTTCTCCATCAATTTATTAATAATTATAATATAAAAATACCTTTTTTATAGGTAGCGCAGGAACATCGCACTGATCATGACATGAAACACGGCGGCGGGGCGGCCCGATCTACATAATGTTAATATAGATAAAATTTTGTTATCCCTGTACCCTGCCTGTACCTATCACAATAAATATATTTTCTGTCTTTCTTTCTCTCTTTCTAACTGCCGCTTTTCTTCTCCTGCTCTCTATGAAAACATATAGATATAGATAGTGAAAACTTTTCAATTTGCAGAAATAAAAAAAATAATAGTCCCAAATAGACGGGGCGTCAATTACAAATTATGGTTCTTAGTTAATGTCAAATGAAAGGAAAACCAACTTTTCGCATTTCTCTCATTCGGAGCAATTTTTTTTCTATATTAAAATGCATGTCTAAAATCCCTCAGTAAGAAACAATACCTTTATCAAAAAAAGCATAGTATAATTTTAACAACCCTGATTTCATTCATTCGAAATCATTATATTTTCGGTCTTTTTACATCCAGCACTACTTTTTTGTGTTAGTGTGTAACTAAACAATAGTGTAACAACACTTATTCTATATTTGTGTGCGTGTTCTTTTGTTTGTGTTCAGCTTTTACTTTAGTGTGCGTTTATATCTTAGATTATAGAGGAATATAGATCTGGCATAAACATCTATACGAACTTGTTACGAACAGTTAGTTATAGAAGTGTGATGTATTTCGACAGCAGAGTTACTTACATATCGGCATCTCTTTTTGACTAATGAAGATAATCATGAGTAAAAAAGGACAACAGCAGTTTGATCATGACTGAAAATGGCAACATTGTTTTGGTGACGTCACAAAATACCTCACCCCTCACCCCCTGTGGCCGGTCGCCATGTTTAGTCGCAGTCAACAACAAGTACATCAGTTGTCATCCGGACTTGTTTTTATTCGAAAATGAAGGAAATTTAGAGTTAATAGGCGATAATTATGCTTTTTTATAGTGTGCAAACTTGGAGAATAATGTATTTTATAAGTGTATGTGCAGAGTGTTTGGCTGTCGCATGAAAATCAACAAAAAACATCAAAATATAACGTTGCATGGGAAAGGTACCGAATTCATTCAAAATTTCTTACATTTTCTATTATTTTCAAACATTTTGCTGTTTGTGGGAAAGTTTATAAAGATCCGCTTGCTTTTCTTTATTCATTCAATGTTTTACTATGAATATTATGTGATTTTAGGAGAAAATTATTCGTCATAGTAAATAGAGTTAGGGTTCGGTATTTTCAAAACATCGATTATCGATAACGAATTATTTCATCGACGCAGTACCAATAACACAAAAATAAAAGTAAATCCTTTACAGCAGCGTCAGCAACTTTGAACCAAGCTAACCAAGATTCAAAGGTGTGGTGCCAGGGACAGAATTTTTGGTTGGGGTGGAGTTTACGGGACGCAGGACTTAGAAAATTTTCGACGAATTTTTTTATGTATATATAACATGTATTTTTTTTGGCTACGTAAATAGGGTCACTATGGGTGCAACTTTGGTTCAGGTGATCCACCCCAAAGTTCAATGACCTCGGCGCTAGAGGTCAAAGTATGTCGTTCAGTTTCAAGGCGAAAGACTTAGAAAAATTTCGAAAGATGTTTTTAGGCATATTATAACAAATGTTTTTTCTTGTGGCATCGTTAAGAGGGTCACTAGGGGTGCAACTTTGGTTCAGCGGTTTGACCCCAAAGTTCAATGACCTCGGTGCTAGAGGTCAAAGTGTGTCGTTAAATATGGATGCAGAAACAATATAAAAACTTTACAGAGCATTCCGGGAAGAGTTGATTAGATTCAATTTGAGTGGCGGATCCGACACAGAGTTCCCCGACTCCACGTGGTCTTGTGCGTGGAGCCCCTAGAGTGTAGGTATATAATAAGCCGGAGGCGCGAAGGGAGTGCAGCCTCCGCCAGCCGTAACAAGGGACAGGCACAGTGTGCCTGTCCCTTGTTACGCAATGGCGGAGAGGCTGCACTGCACTTCCCGCAGCGCAGGAGCTATCGCGATCGCGATGCAATAAAAAAAAAACATGAAGAAATACCCCGACACATAGAATTCCAAAAATACAAAAAGGTCTAACTTTGTATTTGAAACTGATTTATTTAACTTACCTGTATACTCCAGCTTAAACTAACGTTTTTACAATAAAGGTCAGTGACCTTGTGTTCGAAAATGATTGATTTAACTTTCCGGCGTCGAATCCAGCAAAAACCAACGTTTTTACAAAAAAGGTCAGTTTTTGATGGAATGGGCTTGATAGGTCAGTGATTGTCTAAGACTCTTCCACACACGCCATCAAGGTACAAGCTGCAGAAACTGGCAGTCCACACGAAACTTACCTTGGGCCGAGCGCGGCAACCTAAATAATTGTCTTATATGAACATATTAGTATTAGTACTGAATATAGAGGATATTCATTGAATTGAGTGCCAGCCAAAGCTTGGGGAAGTTGTAGTGTTAATATTAACTGAATTGAGCTGTACTGTACGTAGTAAATAGCGTTTTTTATTGAACTTGATGAAATCTATTGTAGTATCCCGTTTTTAGACGATAGGACGGAGGGTAATATAATGCTAATGACCCGTTACGGCTGTTACGGATCACCAAGGTATAGAAACTTAAATAAAACTGAACAGAGCTTAAAGATTATTATTCTTCTACTTACTAATATTCGAAAATTTAGAATTCAACTCCGTGCAACTCAATTACTTACTTATCGATATTCAATGTTAAAATACGCGCAACTCTACAGCAGGCCGCCATCTTTGTGCCAGACTAACTTTAGGTATGCACGTAGGTATTTCAGGTCTATATATTCGTTCGTCTGAGGTTTATATGGACGCTTTATTTTTCTGCATTAGTGTGCGTGATTATGTAAACGTGTGCTGTACCGTATTACCTCGCCCCCCTCGAAATCTGACAGAAAGATTTTAGTACTGACAGAAGCGCTTGGCAACTCCCGTTCTAGATACTCAAAGGATTGAGATCGCCATTTTTGTTGTTTTTTGTTGTCGGTCGCGTTAGCTAAATGTTATAGCTTTTCGTATTTTCATATATTTACTTAATTAATATTAAGTTCATAACACTATCATCAAATCTATCAATTTACTATAAATTTAGTAGTGTGTTATTTATAATACATTAGGTATTTATCTTACCGAACACCTAACCTCTAAAACATGGATGGTCTTGATATTCCTGTATTCAAAACGAAAAATAACACGTCAACTGATACAGAAGCTTTACCAACTTGTAACGCTGATCCCATTTTACTAAATTCTGCTCTGAATTCTGCGGAAATTGGTGCTATAACCGAAGATGACTTGACCATAACAGAAGTTATTACCGACGACCCAGAAAATGAAGAACTTACTACCAAGGACGCTGTCAGTTTCCTTTTATCAGGAACGTTGACCAGTAAAGTATGCAGGTACTGCCTCAAAGTAATGGAGGAGCTGAATAGTTTGGAAAAGATAGTTGAAGTTGGGTCAAAAGGCGGCATATATTCTGTTAGTCTGAAAGACATGGTAGCCAGTTTTCATCCATTTCAAGTAAGTTTATTCAAAATGTATCTGTTTTTGCAATGATTTTGCTGGTTTTATGGCATGATATATTATTAGAGAATACAGATTATTCTAAAGTAA
The DNA here is from genome assembly GCA_963931895.1 of Eupithecia pulchellata. Classification (NCBI taxonomy): domain Eukaryota; kingdom Metazoa; phylum Arthropoda; class Insecta; order Lepidoptera; family Geometridae; genus Eupithecia; species Eupithecia pulchellata. Next base: position 7,233,581 of record OZ007546.1, on the reverse strand, counting down.
AGGAAAAGATAAATAAAATTCTTCTACATCCTTCTACAGAATTTTAATAGGCTATTTACAGAGTTGAATTTAAAAGTTGTCACTGCTATATGACATATAATTTAAGTACAAATGTAAAACATTTCACTTTATGTAAACTATGTTGTTTGAGAAATAATAGTCAATTTTATATAAGTGATCATCTGGTACCTACAAGGTATTCTCTTGATTTCATTTCTCATAGCAAGGAAGATCCTTTTGTAATGAGTATTTTTAACCTAAGTGAAAAACACTTCTTTGCACTTAGGAGGATTGGGAGAAAATAAATCAACCAAAACTTAGCTTAAATCAAATATTGCACACTATTTTCACTCGTCTACTTAACAAATTTGTTGTAAGTCGCATATTTTTTGTCATTACTGTTTTTCCACAAGAGTACATTCGGCCATTCAAAAATGTGTAGCTCAAAACTTTTCTCATGCCTAAGTCAATCTCAGATCATGCTCATCAAGCAAAAACTGATTTTAAAATTGGTACAAGCAACAACAAAATACTAAGTAAGTATATTTTTTATTCCAGGTGCAAGAAGATCCAAATTTCCCTGATCAGATATGCAACAAATGTGTAGATCGTACAATAAACTCCTATTTATTCACACAGCAGTGTGAACAATCCGAAAGGGCTTTAAGAAATTGCTTTGAAGATATCTACACTAAATTCAGCAAACTAGATCCTCTTGAAGGAAAGAAACACACCAGAGGAAGAAAGAAGATCTATGTAAACCATAATAGGATTAATGCTGCATATTCAAAAGTAATAGACTACGCTGACCCAATATACCACATAGTTAACACAAGCTCTGATTGCCTAACATCACAACCAGAAGCAATATCAGAACTAGAATGCCTTAAATGCTGCCAAACACTACCAAACTCTGAATCATTGGTAAACCATTCGAAAATACACCCTACATCAATGTGGTATAACTGCAGGCTCTGTGGCAAGTCATTCCCCAAGCTATACCAGTTAAAAAGACACTTCAAAGGGCACCAAAAAGTTTCTTATCCAATAGAAGAAAAGTTTGAATGTAAAACTTGTAGCGAGAGAAACAATAAATACTACAAACATATACAGCATTTAGAGAAGCATAAATTCATGATGGTTCTGGACCATATACTTCATAAAAAGATGGATAAGTTGTGTTCAATATGTTTGGATAAGGGCGACTTGGTTTCATTGGATAAGATGGTGACTATTCACGGTGGTCCACCTGATTTGATGGGGACAAGGACCATGCAGAGTGTTTTGGCTTCTTCTGTGCCAGAGGTAAGGTTTATTTTACATCACTTTTTTTTTCAAAAGACAAAATCAAATGCTCATAAAAGTTTCCATTGGAAAAGAAATTTGAGTGAAGCGAAAATCAAAAACACCTAATTTCTCTAAAAAACACTAAAATTTTACTGATGCTAAGTGCTTATTTTGCAAGCCTAAAGAAATAAAGATATTGCAATCTAAAAACATGGTATACATTGTGAGATCTTAATGCTTAAATTACTGTGGAATAAGTCAGCCTAGAGAGATACTTCTTTATGTCGCGCCGCCGCCATGTGACGTTTCCCACATTTCTTCGCATACATTGTGTAGCAAAGCCTATTTTTCGGTTAATGTACCTGCTGCATTAATACTGAATTCAGATCATGCATGCACAATACTTCTTATCGTAAAAGTATGTATTTTTGTTTCAGTTGGAATTAGAAGACAGTTACATGGGATCAAAAATATGCGAAAATTGTGTAAACTACGCCATCACATCATACAACTTTAAGAATCACACATACTTTGTAAGGGACCGCTTAAACACATGTATAAAACAAATGCTAGATAGCATAAAAGATATATCAACAGATAGTAATATATGTATAGAAATTTATAAAGATATAATAATGCCAGTAAAGGATGATGTAGATGAAACTATATTTGAAATAGATGAAGATGAAATGAAACAGGAAGTTCTAGAAGATGAATACAGAATTGAATCTGATGAAGAATCAGACAAAATTGAAGCAAAACCTTTGAAAACGCAAGATGTAGAAAATAACAAAAAGAAATCTAAAATTAAAGGAGTTTACATAAATGGGTACAAAAATGATGTTTACAGCGAATTTCTAGTATTCAATGATATACCCAAACACAAACCTATTAAGAAATTTGCTTGCCCTATATGTAGCAAACATTATTTATCGGATTATTTCTTAAAAAGGCATATAACAAAGCATATTAATAAAAAACTGCGCTGTGAACCTTGTGGAACCATTTTTGGGAACGAATTCGCGCTACTAGAACACGAGAAATACGCTCATGTATTATACCACAGTGATTATAAAGCCTGCAAGACATGTGGTCGGGGATTCACCAAAGAATCTAAGCTGAGGCAACATGAGGCACAACACAAAAACAAACCCTGCCTTCTTTGCAATAAGGTCTTCAAAACACAAGCATACTTCAACGCACACATGCAAAGACATAAACTAAAGTTAACAGAACTAAAGAGGAAATACGAACAATCTTGCAGCTTCTGCGAGAAAGTCTGCTCAAATGATAACCAACTGTCTATACACGTGAATAAAGTTCATCTTCAAATAAAACCCTACAGCTGTGATATGTGTGATAAACAGTATTATACTGAGTACAATTTAAGGTTTCACAAGAAAATTCACAGTCGAAGGAGCAAAGAAAAATGCACTTTTTGCAGCAAAACTTTAAGTTCAAGAAAGCAATTGGTTATTCACATAAGAAAACATATCGGAGCTACTCCTTACAATTGCCAAATCTGTAGTGAATCTTATTACTCAGTAACAAGGTTGAAAAAGCACATGAGACAGACTCATGGAGGTACAGTTATTTGCAAAATATGTAGACATGTATGTGTTAGCAAAAGTGACCTTAAAATTCATGTAAATAGGGTGCATAGTTTCTTATAGCTGTTACTTATTCAGTATTATGTTATTATTATTATTATTATCTGTAATACACAGGCAGCTCTTAAGCTGATGTGTGCATATCTTAGTCCTTGTCAGTGCACTTCAAATATTTGTCCAGTCTATTTTTAAAAGAGTTCACTGAGGGGGCACTGATCACTGACTCCGGCAACTGGTTCCAAGTGATATATTATGAGAATAGAAATATATCACTTGGAATCTTTCAAATATATTTTACTGTGTATTTATCTGAAAGTGAATCTGATTAATAAAAATTTCATGGCAATAAGAAAAAAATGTATTATTCTAAAATGTTTTAGTGCCTTATGATTAAAAAAAATTACAATGACAGTGCCTAGAAATAGAAATCGTAAAAGAGTGCTATAGCCTCGCCCGTTTATAAGAGGTAGACAAAATAACTTTATTTCTTTATAATTCAACAATGCTAAATTATGTTAAATGTAATAGCGACGTACTCAGTTATATTAAAGGAGCTAAAATTAAAGTATAATCCATGTCACATCTCTTATTTAATATTTACTCATCCAGCGCTTCACCACAGAATATTATATAGTACCACAGATAACATAATACATAGTAGTAATACATAATGTAGTAGACGACGACCTTTGTAGCGCGGTGGGCGAAGGTCCGCCTGCGATGCAGAAGATCTACAAGAAAAGTTTTCTTAGTATTTGTTTAGATAAGTATTTTCGAAAAAGCTTCTGGTAGGAACCTAAATAAATACTATTCTAGTACAAATAATAGCAAACCATGGTGCAAATACAAATTACTGAAGAAATAAAAGGCCTATGATAGTTTTAGCTAGTTTATTTGTAAATAATAGAACAAAAAAGCGAGAGCTGCTATATCGACGACGACGTGACAAAATGGAAGGGGTTTACGGATATTAGTGTTCTGTGGGGTTTACACTGTGTAAAACGAGAGCAAAGCATAACAAAATGATTGCTATAATTAAATGTTTAGGAGTCTCGTTTTAACGTAGGTGCGTAGATACGTTTTGCGTTCTATGAATATCCAACAATTACAAATAATTTTTGTAATTTTGTTTGTATGGAAGTATGGAACATCAATAAAAAACACAAGGCCTGTCTCAGGTTCCATTAATCGGCTCTTTAGACAGTCACGGGCCGAGTCGGAGTGGTCTATCTTCCTAACGACGACATTTAGGTAGGTAGGTACTTTTATCACCATCAGCCTGTAATAATCCACAGCTGACCCTCTAGGCCTCCCCTAATGAGAGCCATAGATGGCATTACTCATCATTTGGGGGTATTGCCCACAATCCCCACGCTGGGCAAGCGGGTTGGGGCTCGCAGTTCGGTGGAGTTGTTCTGCAGAGGGCGCTGCTGCCCGCCTCCTGGTGTTTCTCCCTCGCGCGGTGGGCGAAAGTTCGCCTGCGACGCAGGTGGTTGAGGGTCGTTTCCCGCCTCGCGCATATAATTTGAACGATGTAGTTGTTGTGTATTGTGGTTGTTTTCTCTTACCTACGGCAAAAGGTATCTATTCTATGTATATTGTGCTCTATTTGTAGGTACCTACTTTTGAGTTCACGCCCGGGTCTCCTAAACTAAGTACCCAGCTACATTGTAATAATAAAGGTTAGTTAATAAAAAGATCTGACCAATAACAAACATTTTCAATATTTACTTTAAAAGCAGCTTATCAAAGTACATAGGTATAGGTAAGAATAGGTTACAAAAATAAAGATCTATCAAATAGAATGTAAAAAAGATTCTTAAAATAAAACAAATTAAAAATAACATTCATAAATAAAATTAGATCATAATCTTAATGAAACAGTCAAAGGGAAGCATAAACCACTGCCTGATAATAAGTTTTGAACATGTTCAAAACATATTAAGTGATTATCGACATGATTATTAAGTGTCCATGATGGTACAGAGCCCTATAATGTTTGCCTATCTGCGGTGGCAGCTATCCCTCATTTGATTTGGTGGCAACACAGTAGATGGGTTATCGTAAGTATATATAGGTACATGATAAACATTTAGAGAGTCTTCGGTCATACAGCTCGCTTCGCTGAGGTATATATATATTAACAAGGCAAATAAAAATCAACATCCTGATCATCCATCATGATCCTCCTCCCATCATGAAACAAATGATAATGATTCTCCAAGCCCTCCACCTCCCTTGGATCAAACTTGGTATCTTTCTTCCAATGTAACTTAACCACATGTCGTCTCAACTCGACTAGAGTAAAGAATTTACTAGAGCACAGCGGACATGCAATATCCTTTTCTGTGTGTTTTTTAACTCTATGTACATTCATGATACTTGAAGATCTGAATTTTTCACCGCAGATATCACAAGGGTAGTTTTTTTCGCCTGTATGCAGTTTTAAGTGGGATTTTAAACAGCTGGGGTTCGCTAGTTTTTTACCACAGGTGTTGCAAGTAACGCTACGGTCGGCAGTGTGTAGTTTTATATGCTTTCTTAGTAGATGTTTTCCGATAAAATCTTTGCTGCAAATATGGCAGACATAGGGCTTTATTTTAAGATGGTATCTATTCATGTGGCATTCTAAAAGAATACGGTTCCAAGCTTTGAAATCACACAGATCACAAGGTATGTGTGGTTTTTGTTTTTTTACTTCTTTTGTTAGTGTAGGACTTTTATTTTGGGGATTTAATTTAGAATCACATTTTTCCCATTGGAGTTCTTGTGGACGTTTAGTTATATGATCTCTTAACTGTAATTTTACATCAATGGCCTGCTTGAGTTTTGATTCAACATCTGTTTTCTTAGCATTCTTAACATTTTGGGATTCCTTAAGATATTGGTGCCTTTCTTTTTCTTGCTCTTTACAAATTTTCTTCCTTTCTTTACAAAAATCTTTATGAACATCTATGATTGATTCGTCATCCATATCTAATCCACAAAACTTGCATTTGTATAATTGGTTGTGTGAAGCAATATGAGCATCCAGAGATCTATTAGAATGGAATTTTTTCTTACAACAGCCACATGAGTAAGGTTGATAATCAAAATGTTGCTTATTGATGTGTGTAATTAAGGTTTCTTTTTCACTGCATGTGAAGTCACAATCAAGACATTTTACTTTTGAATTTCTCTGGATTTGTTCTTGAAAGTGGATTAAATGTTTTAAGTGAATACAAGTGTTGCCACATTCCTTGCATTTTAGGTTGCAGAGGTGTTCTGTGCTGGAATCATTATGTTTTAAACGGATAGAACTTGAATCTCTGCTTATGTGTTCTTTTACATGTTCTTGTAAGCTTTTAAAGGTGTTATATGGTTCAGAGCAAAACTCACATTTTAAATTGTCATCCTTTTGTTTAGCTGGAGAACTTTTATGTGATTTAAATTTTTCCTTGATTAATCTTCTTGATTTATCTGTTGTTATTTCAGTAGGAAGTGTAACTTGACTAGTATTATTATTTGATTCTTCATAATCTAAATCAATAATTGCCTTTGATCCTTCATCTGGCTTTTTTAACTGAACAATCAACTGAATGATCTTTGATTTAAGCCTATCAACATATTTATAGAGTAGTTTAGTTACTGATTTACAGTTTTGTACAAAGTTGTATGATTGTATGAGCTTTTCCATACAACTTTTGCAAATGATGTTACTGGCAAGGTCTTCTGGTTTCTGAAAGAAAACAAAACATATTTATTTACTGAAAAATTAGACAAATAATAGGTATAAACTTACATTCTATTACTGCATCAACATATTATATTCATATTCATTTATAACATTGCAGGGTAATAGTTCTTAAAATTGTTTTAACAGTGCTACTGAAACTTTCCTGTACAGGAATATATGAATTCAACTTTAAATTAAGATTATTACATACAGTTCAGCTACGATTTATAAAATATTTTTCAATTTATTTATTTATAAAAATACAGCAGTTAGCTTACAGTCTAACACCAAAACACTAACTACTAGAAATAATCCATATTTTTAATTAATTAATTTAATTTAAATGTTGATAATAATGTCATGTCATGAATCTCATTTATTTTAAAGCTTCAGGAATTTTGTTGTAAATTTTAATCACCTTCATAAAGCTGTTATCAGATTATAATAGGCTGTTGCAACATTTCAGACCTACCTCATGAAATACCATATTATAAATTTTTCCTACGCTGATAGAAGGCTGGCAGTCATCATCATCACTGATAGCATCCACCTCGTATGTTTTCACACTGTTTTCACAGCTGTTCTCAAAGCAAAGTCCACAGAAATTAGGAGAAAATATCAAATTGTGCAGCTTTCTGGTTATTGTAGCATTGTCCATATTAATTGATTCTGTCTCCATTTCTTTCCTTTGATTATTACTTATAATCAAAGTTTCTTTCATAGTCGAGCATCGGCCAGTATGAATGAATTTACGCAGAGTAAATGTGAGATGTGGAGAATCACAAAATTAAGTAAACCTCGTAAACCAAACAAAATTTTCTCAATTCAACTGCAATGGAAAGCAAATCAATTTCCCACTATGTGTAGTAATTATTAAACACTATTCGAAATCAAAAAATTATTAAATAAAAATTATTGCCTCCCTTTCATCATCTTAAATAACACAGTGTACATTACATTGTACTGTGCTAATAATATCAGCAGATCAATATCTAATAAGCAATAAGCAATCAGAATAAACAAAATTATTATTATTTATGGCTTAATCTATTTGTCAACCTGCCCACTTTCACATTATTAGCAGCTATTTTTCACTGCTATCTCTGGATAGAAACCTCGTTAGGTTTGTAACGGTGAAAAGAAAGAAATAGCAGTCAGACAGAGATAAGAATAGGAAAAAAAAACTGGAAACCAACTAAGTAAAAACTTTTCGAAACTTTAAAGAAATGGATATGAAAAAAAATTTAATGCTTAATGCGGAACATCGAATGTTTTGTTCCCTATGTTATAAAGTGCAAGAGCAAATTATTCACGTAGATGTTATTAATGGAAATTGTTGAGGAAACTTCTAACAATACCACGACTTCTCTGAGAAACATTAATTTCAATTATTTATTTTGTTTTATGTAACTACCAACCACAACTTTATCGACTTTACCTACCGCTACCTGTTAGATTCGTTTGTGCAGTTGACATCTTACTCTAGGTAGGAAACAATGAGCATCTTAAACGAGTAGGTACCTACTTAGGTTCTCAGAAAAGACAGAATGTATTATTGAATTCAATTCTTGAACTACTATCTAGACTGTATGTTTGATGGTAAGATAATCGTTTCATAATGATTTGATGAAACGATCATTATAAGTTAGTTGGCAGTAAATAACTTTTAATGTTTTCCCCACAAACAAATGAAAAAACAATTTCGATTCTTTTGTATTTTCGGAGAATTAGGTAAAATTTTGTTGAATGCATTACATTTTACATTACATTTACATAAATGTAGCAGTAGAAATTTTTTGACATTTTCGCGGTCAGGACCGGAATTATGTGTTTTCAGATAACGATTTTACATCATAGCTCGGTGATGCTTAATCTTAAGGATTCCACGTGTTGCTTTATTCTACTTCCTGTTTCTTTATTGGTTTTCCTTTTTCCATATGCTATCAGTGTTACCAAACCAATTGAAGTAAAACAGACCTTTATAATTATGACAAATGCAAGCATCAAGACATAACTTTTCCACTGATGGTTTACCTTGTTTGTAGAACAAAGAACAAATCTATAATACACCATAATAACTTGAATCTCGCACCAACGCGAAACAATGAACCAAATGTTATTAAAATTTCGTTCAAATAAAATGTTCTTAAAATTTCAGGACAAATTATATATAGACGCAGATGGTGTTTTGGGTAGCCTGGTGAAATTATAGTCGTTGGAAAGGGTTCTGTTACCATAGAGATATAGATCCCTTCTGTCTTTGGGTCTGTCAAAATGACACTGACAAGACACAAAATATATTTATAACTGCATGCCAAGGCTTTCAGCGTGATGATGCCACTGCTTAGATTAATATTGGTATGACTGTACTAAAGATAAATAAATGTATTGCTACACCGGCAAAACATAGCATAATAATGAACCCATACAACATGAAATGTAGCACTCATTATAATAACTCCGTTATGATATTAATGTTCTGTGATACTGGGGTGCGTTCAGAGGCTCAGGGTGCGGTTGTTTGGTGTAAATTTTAACTTACCCAAAGGTTCAGAACGAGTCGGTTGTTTAACGTCAAAGTTGACATTATCATGACAAAACTGACGTTACAGTTGCCGGACGTTCGTTTGTTTTGTTTTTGTTTTGCGGTTACTTTGAGGGTAAATTGTATCTACTGACTGTAACTACGATGTATAACTGATAAATACTGAAAATTTTGAAATTTTCTGTAGAAATCTTGATATTTAAGTAGATAACAAACTATGACAACGGAAAATATGACAGCTGTCAATGTCAGAGTGTTTTTCGTCGATCGAATTACTCCGGTAAAAAGTTGCAACCGTCGGAGGTTGTGAACGCTCTAGTTAATAACAACCGAGCGTTTCTCCTGAGGTTATGAACGACCTAGTTGCACTCCGAGCGCGCTCGAGCGTAGGTTGTGAACGCAGCCCAGACGTGATCTTTTGTCGCAACCCTACGTCGTCATATCTAGCAAGTTCGTGTGATGCTCAGACGAACGAATATATAGACCTGAAATACCTACGTGCATACCTAAAGTTAGTCTGGCACAAAGATGGCGGCCTGCTGTAGAGTTGCGCGTATTTTAACATTGAATATCGATAAGTAAGTAATTGAGTTGCACGGAGTTGAATTCTAAATTTTCGAATATTAGTAAGTAGAAGAATAAATAAATAAATAAATAAATAAATAAATAAATAATGCTGGACAATCCACACAGCATCATCTAGCCCCAAGCTAAGTAATAAGTACCTATCTTTAAGCTCTGTTCAGTTTTATTTAAGTTTCTATACCTTGGTGATCCGTAACGGCCGTAACGGGTCATTAGCATTATATTACCCTCCGTCCTATCGTCTAAAAACGGGATACTACAATAGATTTCATCAAGTTCAATAAAAAACGCTATTTACTACGTACAGTACAGCTCAATTCAGTTAATATTAACACTACAACTTCCCCAAGCTTTGGCTGGCACTCAATTCAATGAATATCCTCTATATTCAGTACTAATACTAATATGTTCATATAAGACAATTATTTAGGTTGCCGCGCTCGGCCCAAGGTAAGTTTCGTGTGGACTGCCAGTTTCTGCAGCTTGTACCTTGATGGCGTGTGTGGAAGAGTCTTAGACAATCACTGACCTATCAAGCCCATTCCATCAAAAACTGACCTTTTTTGTAAAAACGTTGGTTTTTGCTGGAGTCGACGCCGGAAAGTTAAATCAATCATTTTCGAACACAAGGTCACTGACCTTTATTGTAAAAACGTTAGTTTAAGCTGGAGTATACAGGTAAGTTAAATAAATCAGTTTCAAATACAAAGTTAGACCTTTTTGTATTTTTGTAATTCTATGTGTCGGGGTATTTCTTCATGTTTTTTTTTATTGCATCGCGATCGCGATAGCTCCTGCGCTGCGGGAAGTGCAGTGCAGCCTCTCCGCCATTGCGTAACAAGGGACAGGCACACTGTGCCTGTCCCTTGTTACGGCTGGCGGAGGCTGCACTCCCTTCGCGCCTCCGGCTTATTATATACCTACACTCTAGGGGCTCCACGCACAAGACCACGTGGAGTCGGGGAACTCTGTGTCGGATCCGCCACTCAAATTGAATCTAATCAACTCTTCCCGGAATGCTCTGTAAAGTTTTTATATTGTTTCTGCATCCATATTTAACGACACACTTTGACCTCTAGCACCGAGGTCATTGAACTTTGGGGTCAAACCGCTGAACCAAAGTTGCACCCCTAGTGACCCTCTTAACGATGCCACAAGAAAAAACATTTGTTATAATATGCCTAAAAACATCTTTCGAAATTTTTCTAAGTCTTTCGCCTTGAAACTGAACGACATACTTTGACCTCTAGCGCCGAGGTCATTGAACTTTGGGGTGGATCACCTGAACCAAAGTTGCACCCATAGTGACCCTATTTACGTAGCCAAAAAAAATACATGTTATATATACATAAAAAAATTCGTCGAAAATTTTCTAAGTCCTGCGTCCCGTAAACTCCACCCCAACCAAAAATTCTGTCCCTGGCACCACACCTTTGAATCTTGGTTAGCTTGGTTCAAAGTTGCTGACGCTGCTGTAAAGGATTTACTTTTATTTTTGTGTTATTGGTACTGCGTCGATGAAATAATTCGTTATCGATAATCGATGTTTTGAAAATACCGAACCCTAACTCTATTTACTATGACGAATAATTTTCTCCTAAAATCACATAATATTCATAGTAAAACATTGAATGAATAAAGAAAAGCAAGCGGATCTTTATAAACTTTCCCACAAACAGCAAAATGTTTGAAAATAATAGAAAATGTAAGAAATTTTGAATGAATTCGGTACCTTTCCCATGCAACGTTATATTTTGATGTTTTTTGTTGATTTTCATGCGACAGCCAAACACTCTGCACATACACTTATAAAATACATTATTCTCCAAGTTTGCACACTATAAAAAAGCATAATTATCGCCTATTAACTCTAAATTTCCTTCATTTTCGAATAAAAACAAGTCCGGATGACAACTGATGTACTTGTTGTTGACTGCGACTAAACATGGCGACCGGCCACAGGGGGTGAGGGGTGAGGTATTTTGTGACGTCACCAAAACAATGTTGCCATTTTCAGTCATGATCAAACTGCTGTTGTCCTTTTTTACTCATGATTATCTTCATTAGTCAAAAAGAGATGCCGATATGTAAGTAACTCTGCTGTCGAAATACATCACACTTCTATAACTAACTGTTCGTAACAAGTTCGTATAGATGTTTATGCCAGATCTATATTCCTCTATAATCTAAGGTGTGATGTCATCATGTCAAGTCAAGAGTGTCAAAATGACAGTCATCAGACGTCCGCCATTTTGTTGCATTTTCTTTTCGCTTTTGCAGTTTTGCGCAGCATTACATTATTAAAATAATCAAGCAAAAACCCTGGAACATTTAAGCGGATATTAATGTAAAGTTTGCGTTGAGCTAGGAGCGACAAAAAACTAACGAAAGGTAGGTACATACGCATGAACCTGTGAAAATAAGGTACCTACCTATGTAATAAAATCGTTTTTAAACATGCGTTATTTTATTAAATTAAGAATTTTTGTATACTTACTTAAATAGAGCAATTATCTAGGGTAGGTACTTGCTATAGTTACGATTTTGGTTTTTAGATTGTTAAATTGCATGTAGGTAGGCAAACTATGTACCGGACGTGGTCGTTTCTCCGTAACATCTCCATGGATGTAAGAACCAAAGAGAATAAAGCCACTACGTGTAAGAATCGGACGGAGAGTCAGACACCTTAACTCAGACCGAACTTTTAAGAGCGACACAAAACTCCTAAGATTCTTATTTCTTGCCTTATTTTTATAAGGCATCTCATGTTAGGTAATATTAAGAATCTACTTTTCAGAACAACAATGGAGGCACCAACTAAAAGGAGTCTGCAAGAGCAGCTAAATATAGAATGGTTAAAACAACACTTGAGGACAATTTTTCACTCCCCCGAGTACTGTTCCATATGCCTCAAAACAGACGGAGAGTTTTACTCCCTTGAGAAGATGTTTGCAGCTAATGAAGAGCTATCTACGAGACCACTGAGGGAAGTGGTCAACTATGTTTTCAATTTTGATGTAAGTTCATTTCTAATTAACCAGAAGCCACACTCTCTGCTACCCATGTTCAGCACTATAGGTGCTTGGCATGGCATGCACATGGCAAAATCCCCTATTTTAAAAGGATCTATTTTTGCTAATCTATGTTTGATAGGTACCTACAGCTTACTTATGATGAGTTATGTTACCAATCAATTGTTAGCTACTGGCTTAGTATATAGTCTAGACTAGTAAAGTTGGATATTTCCTTCCAACTTTACTAGTCCAACTTTTTATATATTTTTTTACAAGTTGCGTTAACAAGACACTCAGATAAATAGTAACCAAGATTGATTCAAACTTAATCATCTAAATTTCAGGTTGAGGAGTACATGACGAGTAACAAGATCTGCGAGCAATGTACTGAGAAGACCATACAATCTTATATATTCATCTCAAACACCAAAAAATCATACCAAATACTCAACAACTGTTTAAACGATTTGGAATCCAAAGTCAACGACATAAACTGCACATTAGATAATGAAAACAACTATGAAAACTCCAACATAATGATTGTCATTGAATATGATGTTGAGACATGCAACCAATTGAAAGAACTGAATGCGGGATGCAGCACTATGCTTACAGACAACACTATCATTAAAAATAAGGAAGTACCTGTCCAACACTTGCAGAAAGAATGTAAAGAAAATAATGGCCCGGTAATAAAACCTACTCCAAGAGTGGAGAAATACCCTAGAACTAATATTGCGAAGAAAAATATAGCGGTCGAAGAAAAGGTACCAACCCCAAATGTGACACTTAAAGAGGGCAAAATTGTCATAGAGCCTTTAGTAACTAACATGATACCAGCATCACCAATATTTAACACATACTGCTGTACATCGTGTGATGATATATTCACAACATACCGATCCTTGAAAGAACATGAAAAAGCTAAGCATAACACTGTAATTTTCAAATGCAGATTCTGTGATAAAATCTACAACACCCAACAGTATCTAGACTCTCATTATCGGTCGATGCATGATCAATCTAGATGCAGATTCTGTCAGAATCTATTCGCAGGTGATAAACTAAATGAACACCTAAAAGAGATGCATGGAAATAATATCCACAGCTGCGGACAATGTGAATTAGTGTACTACACAAAAGAGCAATTAGACACACATCATAGAGCCACACATGGAATATCGATAGATAAAAATAGCAAGGTATGTGTCATGTGTTTGAAGAACATAACAGAAATGGAAGTAAGCAGTCACAAATGCAAGTTTTCATGCCTAGAATGCCTTAAATCACCGTGCATCCATTATAACTATTTAATGTCATACCGAGAACAGATCTTGAATCATTCAGCGATAATACAATGCCTGGATTGTGACTACACAACAAAAAGAAAGGAACATCTTATAACGCATGTCAATCGTGAACATTTGGATCACCATCCCTTCACTTGCGGTGACTGTGGAACCCAATTCTACACTAAATTGTCCCTTAAAACTCACATAATGCAGTTCCATCAAGATCTCAAATGTCAGTACTGTGACGCCACTTTTAAGAACACAACACTTTTGCAAAGGCATCGCTCAGCTTGTAAGTTAATCAGTCGATTACACGAATGCCAAAAATGTGTAGCATCTTTTGACACAGTCCAAGACTTGGAAAGGCACACCAAATTGAGCCACAGCGCAATAGTATTCCCATGCTTGCGATGTAATAAAGAATTTAACCAAAAATCTGCTTTAGAGGAGCATCATCTTAAGGTTCACACTGGAATACAAACAAAAAAGCGAAGGAAGATCATAGAATGTACTTTATGTGATATTACATTCAGAACCCTCAAGGAAATGATTGAGCACGAGCAATCCCATGATCCCGGGGAAGTGTACCCCTGCAAAGTGTGCCCCAAATCTTACCAAAGTTTGAAAAAAGTATACATGCACAAGCAAAGGCATTACACCAAGAAAATTTACTGTGGTGGTTGTAAAAAGCCAGTTATTAGCTCTTACTATAACCAACACAAGCTACGCTGCCCATTTCTAAAGGAGGACACCGGTATAAACCTTTGTAATGTCTGCGGCAAGGTTTTCGCAACACAACTTAGTTTAAAAACGCATCAGCTATCCCATTCTAACCCGATACCATGTATACATTGTGGTAGGCGGATAAAACCGGCATCCATGAAACGCCATTTAGAAATATGGCACTCAAGTTACATTGGGTACGACGAGACAAAATCTAAAAATCTATTAATACACTGCGATGCTTGTACCTACGTAGCCAGAAAGAACAGCGACTATGAAAATCATGTAAACAAAGTTCACTTGCAGATAAAGCCGTACAGCTGTGATGTCTGTGGGAAACAGTTTTGTGGCAAGTCAAGGCTCGCTGAGCACATGCGAACACATTCGACATCAAACGTCTGCTTTTGCCCAACATGCAATAAGAAATTTGCCAACAAAGTCTGTCTGAAAATGCATCTCAGACGGCACACTAATGAAAATCCTTATGAATGCAACATCTGTTCTGAGAGGTTCCGTTCATCGAGTATAATGAAGACTCATAGATTGAAGAAACACCAGGATAAGACCATAGCCTGTCCGTTGTGCGATGCAATGTACCATTTAGTGGCAGAAATGAGGTTTCATGTGAAAAAAACTCATTGGAAGAGTCCAGAACCTTTTGATTATAAGAAAATCGTTTCCGAGGAGTATTATCATTTGTTCCAAGATAGGCGGCTGCAAAAACTTGGTGATGAAAATGGGTTACGAACTGGTTATATCTTACAGGCTTCATAATAGTTATTCTCTATAAGACCAACAATTTCATAAAATGGCTACTCTATCAAGGACAAAATAACGTAACTCAGTTTACGACAAATATGTCGTAAGCCGAGTTTAAATTTTATACGACTGAATTTATCATAATAGTAACTTAGAGTATTATTCTAAGAATAGTAAGTTAACAATCTATGGTTGTAAATCATGAATTATTTAGTTTACTGTTTGGATACTTTTACATGAGCAAAACTTCATGTAAAATGTTTTTATTTTTTAACCTCTATATAAAAAACTGGAACTTGCGGAGTAGTTTTAGATATAAAGCAAATTATTACAATACGACAAATATTGATAAATTCCTATTAAAAGAATCAAACAAAGAGATTGTATAAAGAATGTTAATATTGTTTGTTATTTCAATTCAGTTTATTTATGTATTATACCCACTAATTGACGTGAAATCAGACGTCGTCAAGCACTAAAAATGTTCAAACAGATGTCAAAAGTATTAGTTACAATACGGTTTACTTTATAATATCAGATTATTAAAGTCTGGATAATCTAGCTGGATTCTAGAGGATAAAAAGGTTTGGGACGAGTTTTGCTACAACTCGAAAACTAACAACCTAACAAAGTAACGGTTTCTTGTTCGCTTCTGTACCTACGTTACTATAAAAGATTGTAGTTATCAAAAAATCAAAGTGATCACTTATGAACTATGAAATAACGTCCTCAATCAGTGATGTGATCACGTTATTTCCAGAGATGTGATTTATTTGAAATACTTCTATTTTAAATGCAAATAGAAAATGCAAAATACCTATTTTGTATTTTGTATTTAAATACCTTTCAGTGAAAAGTATTTTGTATTTTATTTGAAATGCCTTTCGAGATGCATTTTGTATTTTAATATACATTTTAAAATACAAAATACTTTGTGATTAAGTTGAGCCAACATTACCAGTCAAACAAAACAAAACGCTTGTATTGCCGAATTCGACCGATAGAGGCGCCAACTAACCATGCACGACATCTTTTTCTTCTTTGGTCAGAGTGCGCGTCTTATGTCAATGTCAAGTAATGTCTTCATCATCATCATCATCATCACCAGCCTATAATAGTCCACTGCTGGACATAGGCCTCCCCTAATGAGCGCCATAGATGGCATCATTATTTGGTTAAATGTAATTTAATTTATGTCTGACAAGTGTCAATGTCTGACAAGTGTGAAAAAGATATATTCGACGAACAACTGGCATTGTTAAAAAGTGTTATAAATAAAAAATGATATTTATTTTTATCACTTTTTAACAATACCAGTCCAGTTGTTATTAATTTAAAAATAAAAGTGTAATCGCATTGAGTGTATCTATTCTCCTGTGTAATAAATAAAAATATATCTGTGATTTGGTCAGAAGGTATTTTATTTTGAAAAAGTATTTTGAAAATACCTATTTTGCATTTAGCATTTGAAATACAAAAAGCAATACTATTTGGTATTTTGCATTTGAAATAGTAAATCTGAAAAGTATTTTGCATTTTGTATTTAAATGCTTTTTTAAAACCATTTTGTACATCTCTGGTTATTTCATAGTTTTACTTGTTTAATTTTATTTGTATTTTGTGACTTGTCCAAGAGTCTAAGGTCTAAAGTAAAAAAGCAGATGCTTGCTACCGTTTCTTTCTTACTGTCGAAATAAAAAGGATGGTATCATTTTTAGTGCTTTCAAATTGCTTAGGTTTATTGGCGAGTGACACTTGAATAACTTAGACTTTATTAATTTACTAATTAATTTAATGGATTTGTTCAAAAAGACTTTATTAATTTACTAATTAATTTAATGGATTTGTTCAAAAATAAAGACATCTAAAAATTATGTAATTTTTATTAAAAAAATAAGGTACAAAAGGACTTTACTTTCTTTTAGATACTTATGTAAAATAATTTTACAATAAATATATTGAACGGCAGTGTTTGAGTATTATTTGATAAAATACTTAAAATTATGTAGGTAAGTAATACAATTATGCATTTGAAATCACACGAGTTTCTAGCTTATTACAGATTAACATCTAAAATGCCCTGCATGACATTAATTTCACCTTTTGAAACTCTGAATCATACATCATTTTGGTTCCTACCATCACAGATATAAAAAATATATGATAGGTAGGTACTTTTGATAATATTGTTTCGTTCAAGGGCTAAATGATGCTGTGTTGCACATCAGTATTATTAATCAACAACACAAAGCGCTAACAGCTCGGCTTAAGATATGTATATGTGTACTGTGGCTTAAGTCATCAAAAGAGCGCCTTTAGTTTTCGAATGTTTACAGTAAAATGTGGGTATTCCGCGAATCTACTTTTGAAGCCTACGAAAATTTTGTAGGAATGTTGAACTATCTTGCAGCTTGTATAACATCATATTCTTATTTACATTTTACTTCATCTTCTAAATAACTTAAAGCTTCAATATACATAATGGTAACTAATACAAGGTCCACCTTCTTTAAATTAGAACAAAAAATTATATGTATTTCACATTTTTATAAACAGCGCGCGGATATCAACATCGATACAACAAAACTTTTGAAAATATAAATTCTGTGGTAGCGCTGAAGACCTCAAATTTAACGAAAAATCTTCAAAATAATCTAGTAACAAGAAAAGAAATTACGCGGCGCATAACAAATTTAACAGCTAGGAAGGGTATGTTTTTTTATGGAATGAAGGAATAGAGGAATAAAAACTATACGTTTACTGGATCCTTTGATTATTATGAAGGAGGAAGGGAATGGGACAGGATAGCAAAGCCATGTTATGTTAACCTAAAATACGCGGCGATTTGAAGAACCTCCACTTTTTCCAACATCGTTCGATGCCAAAAGTTTTCAAACAACATAAAAAATTAAATACCGCGCAATCACTTCCACATTTGAAATAATACCGTTCCGTTATTCGCACAACATTCGAAAGAGTTTCTACAACTTAGTACTGGTATCCACCTCCTTGGGTAGGCGGCAGGTACTCTTGGCCTCCTTGGTTGACGGGGCCGCGGCCGTATCCACCAGCTGGTGCGTCGGGGTATCTCGCTTCACCTTCGTAGGTGACCTGAAATAAAGATATATTATATTGTTCATGTATTATAATTGTAGAATGATTGTAGACATAATAAATAACACCATCATCAAACTGAACCTGTTTGATGATGAGCTTTAGGTAGTCTCGCAATGGTCTGAGCGAAAGGATACTTATCGTTCCGCCTGAGGTGTATTAAATGAATACCGTCTAAAAATCCTAAAGTTGAGTTTGGGTGGTATGGTAGTGCCATTTATACTCTCTCTATAAATCACCACTGGCGCCACTCACTATCACTTTTTTGTGAGAGTTGTTAATAATCCACTAACTTAACTGTTGTTTGTTATTGTTACATTACATTACATAAGCATTACAAACATTACGCCCTAATCTACCCACGACAGAGTGAAACAGAGCCATTCCACAAGAAGGAGAAGAGGGAGATTCCAGCTTCTTGCTATTCTCCGTTGTTCTAGCATTTTGTCGGTTAGTGCAACTTATTACAACGTAGTGGTTATATTCTCTTTGGCTTAGTGTTGCTAAAATGATCCACCAGAGGGACGTATTACCCATCTCTGCGTCCAAAAGACTCAACTATAGCATTATATTTCAAACTATAACTTAAATTTTTGTATGTAGGTATGTTAGTCTGTAAAGTATTTGTTGATATGGGCCCTAGAATAAGTTTTTTTACCATCCTTAACTGTTCTTATGTTGTCTGAAATAAATGATTTATTATTATTATTAAATATATAGTCTATTTCCCTACCTCAGCATTGAAACCGTTCCTCCAATCAGCGGTATACTTGACGATCTGCGTGCGTCCGTCGGGCAGCGCCACGCGGTATTCTCCCCGCGTGACGTCACCGTCAGAGATGGCGTTGTGGCTGAAGTTGTTATCGTCTTCGTTGACGGCGTACGAGAAGTCGAAGGGCATGCCCGGCTCGTGGTGGTGGTGGTCTTCGTGATGCTCGTGGTTTTCGTGTTGCTGGAAGGAAAATGGAAGGAATTTAATCTGGTTAATGAGATTATTAACATAGGTTACTCGAATATTGAACCTAATTTTTGTAGAATATGGCGAAATTGTATCAAGTAGGTATTCATTTGGTTGCTGTTATTGTTTAGTTAAGAATTATTATTCATAGATCTAATTAAAACTGGAAAGTATTTTTGGTTTGGAGGAGCGTAAGTAGTTTCCCATGTCTTTAGTTTCTACCTTAGAGAGTTCGAGTTTCAAAACGGTTAAAAATGTATCACCCCACTGATGGGTTATAATTGTAACGCTCGTTCCGCCGGCTCAGTCGTGACGCTGTCACTGTATGGTAAACACGCGATCTGTGAGATACAAAAATGAGGATTTGCGCCATAACAGTGTGCAGGAATTACAGTGGACGTTTGAAAACAATTTAAAAAATCACTTATCATCGGTAAGTAAACTTAGAATTACTAAATAAGATAGAGAAACAATTAAATAAGTAAAGTTTTTTCTGGGGTTTTATACGACGCCATGTTTACATGGTTGCCAGCTCTTGGAGTATAAAATTTCGCAGTTTTGTGATTTTTAATTTGAAAAAAATATTTTGTCATGACCCAACAAATATTTTTCCGTAACTATTAGCGTTATTAAAAGTGAAACCATTTACTATTATTATTATGCTAACCTTATGTATTAATCGGTAGTTAAAATTGATATTAATTTTGCGGTTTTTTGTGATGTTTGATACGAAATAACGACGACCACTGTAGCGCGGTGGGCGAAGGTCCGCCTGTGACGCAGGAGGTTGCGGGTTCGATTCCCGCCTCGGGACAAATATTTGTACGATCTGCAGATATTTGTTCAGGGGTTCTGGTTGTTTTCTATGTATAATAAAAAATATCTATCTATTTAATAATATTATATTATGTGTATCAGTCATCTAGTACCCATACATAACACAAGCTCTGCTTAGTTTGGGGCTAGATGATGCTGTGTGGATTGTCTAGCATTATTTATTATTTATTTATTAAATACAACCAAGGTGTCAATTTGGGGGGGTTTTACGGTTGATAAAGAAAGTATCTACATTTACACCGTATTCCTACTAAATAAGGAAATTATAGTTTACCTATTTAAATTACAAAAACCTGCGGCTGCGTTGAATGATAAAGCCAGATTTTTTTTACAGAATACCTACTGATCCTGTTTTAAGAAAAAAGTGGATAGACATTATAAGAAAAAGCCGGAAAGAGGATGTCTGGAACCCAGCTAAGACAGCAGTTATTTGCTCTTTAAATTATAAGCTGCATAAATAAATAATCTGCAATAATACCTGTGTGTGTTTTTTTACAATAGATTTATTTACCTAGTAATCCTGATTTAATTTTTATAATTAAAGATGAATCAAAATAAATACATTTTTTTTTTACCCCTACTATTATTGGAAATATTCAAAAGCTGGTATCACTCGGTACGGCCAGATGTGACGTTGCGCTCCTGTAGTTACACATACTTGTGTGCGTAATTCGCACACAAGCCCTTCAAACCTGGCCTGTTGTTTTTGTTGCGATTGCAGCGCAACACTCGTTTCTACTTCATACCTACTGTTAACACCTAGGTACCTACTTACCCACAGCCAGTCGTAAAATATACATACAATAAACAATTCCATGGCTTGATAAACATTTTATGTGAGTAAAAATACAAATTCCATAACGTCGAAGTCGTAAAAATGTTTAACAACTCCACATTTGATAATTTATAACAAAAACATGATTTTACTCGGATTTGAGCAGAGTTTTCAACATTCATGGATTTTGGTGAGTTATCTAATAATTTTTAAACTTATGACGTCACGTTTTACGTCTAATTTAGCATAATTTGCAGCCATCGTACCTACTTTAACATATCATCACTAGTAGGTACCTATTAAACAAAATCCCTCCCCGCTATCTGTCCCTATGTATGCTTTATCTTTAAAACTTCGCAACAGTTATGATGATGCGGTTTTTTTACATATAGATCGATTCAAGAGGCACGTTTACCTTTTATGTTATGCATCCGTGCGAAGCCAGGCGGTAGTAGTAAATAATAATTTGCCAAAAAATAAAGCTGCCAAAAAATTAAGGAATTTTTTAGATACAAATCAGCTTTGTAATCAAGTAAGTTCCGCCAGAGGGCGCCGGTCGTTAACTTTGATTTTGAAAAAGTTTCGAATGTGATCTTGAAATTATTAATATTTAGCTCTTGAAATTAATTTGTGTTTTAGTTATTTACACTGATACCCTGGATATCTGGTGGACTTGGTGCATACCCATTACACGGAACGTATGGTAAGTGACCGAAGTATCTGACATCTTTGTTTTTATCGAAATTTATAAAAATACTACAAAAAAGACCTAACATTGTAATAAAAAAATAACGATAATTTGAGTCGACTCGAAGAACCGACAACCGCTGGGGTAAACGTATTGTTGAGCGGAGAGCGCGACTTGGTAAACGTAGTGTAAGACGCCCTTCGGCCAGGTGGGATGACGAGCTGCGAAAGACTGCTGGCAGATGCTGGATGCGACAAGCTGAAGACAGGGCGCTATGGCGCTCATTAGGGGAGGCCTATGGCCAGCAGTGGACTGATGTGGGCTGATGATGATGGAGTCGACCCTAGCCAGTCGGGCCTAGCGCATCAGCATGGCCATACAGAGAAGCAATGCAGCCAGCGTCTTGGGGACGCTTTCGATTTGTATATTTCAAGAGTTTTTTTGTTCTTGTTTTTTGAGATACTTTTAGATCGTCAACAGTCTACAGTTAGCTTAACTGTTTCAACTGTATACTATATTATTTTATTATTATTTTCTCTGTAACTAAAGAAAAATTTCCCTAATGATAAAAGTATTCTTACAAATTCTTTTTTCAGCTGACAAACTGAAGGCTATAGATATGGGTAATTGATCTATTAATTACTACACTCACCATCTTTTAAATATAATATACTCTTTTGTGACCAGACTTCCATAAAAAGTTACAATTAATAAGTACTACACTAATTATCTTTTTAACTTATACTCTATGACCAGATTTACATAATATAGTACAATTAATAATAAATTTTTCTAGAATACGGTGAAAGGTTCACGAGTGAGTGAAATTTTTATAATTATGGAGCTTTTATAATTTGCTAACGTCGGGGAACTAGTGTTGTTGTAGCAGTCAATCAATTAAATATACATAATGTGCATAAGACTCATTACAAAACTAAATTCTTACATCATTTTGTATGTTCACTAAAACTTACATATACTTAGATAATAAAATAAAGAAAATACGTAGGTAATCGCTGAGGACTAGTAGCAAAGTCATGAATATTTTTCTCTGTAAACTGTGATTGGGTGTTCCAGATAAATTTGTTTCTAATATAATAATGATTCCTATGTAGACTATGATTCATTGATATTCTGCTTAATGTTCTAGGTACAGAAGATGGTAATTTGCCGGAAAAAGGTATCTTGATCAAACCTTGTGTACTTACTAGGTGCCACTGACATTATATTTTATTGATTTGTAAAATGATTCAACGATTTTGACAGACTTAAGTTTTAATCCTTAAAACCTGAGAGTCACCTCAATAATTAAAATAACTTATATATAAATCAAAGATTGAATTGTTTTTATTTTTTAAACTGGCTAAGCCTTTATTAACAAATAAATTACAATGATCTAACTAAATAAAAAAAAAAAACCACTAGTATTTACAATTGAGCTAACTGCAGACTGTTGCGAACAAACTACAGGCAGCTCAACTGATCCATATCAATACCAGTTGGAAGTGTACCCAAGATGCTGGCTGCATTGAATTGAATTGTTTGGTATTGTGTAAAGTAAATAATCAAATATCATTTATTGCTCATATCTAACTTAACCTAAACTACAGTCAGAACCGTCAGTAACGTCGCGGGCCAACAATAGACATGGTTATGAATGGCCTACGCCAATCTTATCTATATCTATTGTTGACCCAGCTCTCAAAAGCTGGGAGGCCTATAGGGAACTACTCAACAGTGGGTGAACACTGGTTACGGATGATATTGTAATGAAAAGAAAAAAATACTTTCACACGAGAGGCTTCTTAATAATATTTGAACCCTTATTGAACAAAATTGTTGCTTACGAACTAAATAAAAATAGACATTTTATGGTAAGTTTGAATTCTTTTAGTCGATTCTTAGTAGTTTTTCTGTTGTTTCAAGGATTCTCACGACAGAGTTTCAAGGCAAGAGTAAGTGAGATGAGATGTACGACAGAAAGGCCGCTTCCACCAGGTACGTACACAAATAAATAGATATTAGGTACGTAAACGTAGTACACAGGGTTATACATAGGTAATTAATAACCTCTTTTTCAATTCATTCATTACATTCTTAATTCAATACAAAAAATTTAAGCGAAGAGAAATCAATAACAACTTATTTCTTGTTTTATAATAATTAACTGTATGTAATTTTACTTGTCTAAGTGCTTATTTTGTAAGCCTAAAGAAAAAAAAATGTGAAAACTACTACCATTGTCACTTACCATCAGGAAATATTTTAATGAAACAAAGGTCTATTAACGAAAAAATGCACAAGCATATCAATGCAATAGCTATGGAGAGATAATCTAGCAAGTTAAGCATCACTATGAAGTGGTGGATTGAAGTGTTTAAGAAATTTTTATTTTATTTTACTTTATTTCGAGTACAAACAGTTTTACACGCTTTATGTCTGACTTAAATACTAAATTTTAACCATTTATGTGTCCTCGCATTTAGTAGCCAAACTGTTGTCAAGATACAAAACTGCTCCAGTTCTGTATCTTGACAACTATGTAATATTTTAAACTAAGAATAAATAACAATTAATAGAACTTTACAAAAGAATTTCACAGTATGTTCTGTTTTTTTCAGCGGACCCCTCTTATAAGCCCAGTAAGTCTATTGAACTTTCTGCTAGACGGACTTTTTTATTTGGCGTTGATTTGCTACCTACTAATTATTTAGAACTTTTTTATTGGCTTAATTTGTTATTTATTTCTTCTAGCGAGTGATGGTAAGTTATCGCTTTTATATAAATTACCCACTTGAATGTTTAAACGAAAAACCGAGTTGAACTCCGAAATATATACTTGCATAGTATATAAGGTTATATAAGTTTGGAGATATATACGAATCCCTCGGGATTCATGAGATTATCTAGGGATCGATGTCTATAAGAGTCGATCAATGTCTATGCATTAGTAAAGTTATTATTACAATAATAAAATAATGTCCATAAACAACTGAGAAATTTGCGAACATGCAAAAAACTTACATAGAAAATTAAGAACCTCATTTTTTGAAATCGGTTATGAATAAGAAGGTACCTACTGATTATTATTTGTAATTCTTATTGTTAATTGATACAATTATATAACTGTCCAGCATTATTTTATTTGTTTTTATTTTATGTTGCCAGAGACTGAAAATGATAATACAAAACCTGCAGTACTTAATATGCAAGGTAAGTGTCTATTTATATTGCCAATGTTTGTGTAATCAGCAAATATTTGTTCCGGTTTCCATGTACGGGTTCCTTTGTGCGATATGATAAAAATACTACCGATACAAGAATGTAATTATTTGTCAGGCAACTCCTTAAAACATAAAGATCTGCTGATCTATCAATGCCATTCAATTTATGACTCATATTATAAATGTTACATTATCTATCTATGTAATAATATTGTATTATGTATATCAGTCATCTAGTACCCATAACACAAGCTCTGCTTAGCTTGGGGCTAGATGATGCTGTGTGAATTGTCCGGCATTATTTATTTATTATTGACGCCGCTGTATGGCTCAACTTCTACGCAGACAAACATCAGTAGAGCTACATGTAGTTTATTTACCAGTCTGCAGTTAGCTCAATTGTTCAAGTATAAAAACTAGTTTTAATTTCATTATTTAATTCTAAACAACTAGCAACCTAATCCGGCTTCGCACGGTTGCAATGCTGATACAAAAACCTTCCTCTTAAATCATTCTATCTATTAAAAAAACCGCATCAAAATCAGTTGCGTTGTATCAAAGATCTAAGCATACATATGAATAAACAGACAGACAGCGGGAAATTATACTATGTAGTGATAATGACGTTGTGTAAAAAGTCCAGTTTCTAAGTCCAGTGTGTTTTGGGCTGATGATGGTAAAGACTAATCAATTGTTTATGTTTTAGAGACTTCTGTATCAACACGATCGTCGTATTTTGGGCCACCTATTCCACCAGATATGCTTTTTTACGTTGATGATGAGTAGTGTTTGAGTGTTCAATAAATTGAATGTGATGATTTAAGGGGATTCTTACTAACTTTTAGTACCTACTCCTTAGGACAGTATTTCACTTATAGATTAAAATCTGTTTTAACATAAATCACCGCGACCAAGATCTGCTACCTATTTAATCGTATTATTACGTTGAAGAAAGGAAAATTTGAGAAATGCGAAATTCTTCTCTGCGTAAATTATACAAGATAAAAATATTTAAAAGGCAAGCTTAGCACGCCGCGCCGGCCGTTTCATACAAAATTGCTTTGTCATGTTCCAAATTCAAAAAGCGCTCCATCAATGGATTTAACGTGTTCTCTTTACGAATATAATGAATTTTTTTTGATTTTATGTTCTCCTGTTCTGTTTTTGTCTATAATACTGTGCAATAAAGAGTATTTGTATTGTATTGTTATTAAAGAATATTTATCGGGTATTATTACGCGTACCTTTTGTTTTATTTTCCCCTACGTCGATCAGAATCGATCGTTGCAGCGATCGTGGTCACGCGTGACCACGATCGCTGCAACGCGATGGAAACGTAGGGGAAAATAAAAACAAAAGGTACGCGATATATACCCGATAAATGTTCTTTAATATGTCAACAAATCGTGAATATTTCCATGCATGTTTGAACAGTAAATAATGAAGTACATACCTCAGGGGTGGGAGGTATGTAGGTGTTGGGTCTGGGAGCCGGCTGCGTCGGTCTGGGAGGCCGGTATGTGGGCGGAGTCGGTATCTGGAATATTAAACAGAAATGATTTTTAGAAACGTAACATCTTAGATGTTATAATAAAAAATAAAAATATCTAAATATCTGTATGCATAGGAACTAAAACTAACCACATAAAAATATAACAAAGATAATATTACATTAAAGATTTGTTTAAAGAAAAAATATAATAGTAACATCTTAGATGTTATAATAAAAAAGAAAAATATCTAAATATCTGTATGCATAGGAACTAAAACTAACCACATAAAAAACATAACAAAGATTACATTAAAGATTTGTTTAAAGAAAAAATATAATATGTAACATCTTAGATGTTATAATAAAAAAGAAAAATATCTAAATATCTGTATGCATAGGAACTAAAACTAACCACATAAAAAACATAACAAAGATAATATTACATTAAAGATTTGTTTAAAGAAAAAATATAATATGTAACATCTTATGCTATGTTCACATGCGCGCGTTCAACTCGACATTCAACGTGCACGTTCACGTTCACGAGCGTGTGAACAGTACGCCCGAGCCCGTAAACGCGCCCGTGAACGTGAATGCCGCGAACCAAATGCACTGACTGACACGACGGCGTGCGTGTGAACAGCTTGAATTGTCGCCGGCCCGGGACGGGCTGCATGCCGCGCAGCCCGCCAGGCAGCCCGCCGTGCTGCACGGCGCGCATGTGAACGTACAATTAGATGTTATAATAAAAAAGAAAAATATCTAAATATCTGTATGCATAGGAACTAAAACTAACCACATAAAAAACATAACAAAGATAATATTACATTAAAGATTTGTTTAAAGAAAAAATATAATATGTAACATCTTAGATGTTATAATAAAAAAGAAAAATATCTAAATATCTGTATGCATAGGAACTAAAACTAACCACATAAAAAACATAACAAAGATAATATTACATTAAAGATTTGTTTAAAGAAAAATATAATATGTAACATCTTAGATGTTATAATAAAAAAGAAAAATATCTAAATATCTGTATGCATAGGAACTAAAACTAACCACATAAAAACATAACAAAGATAATATTACATTAAAGATTTGTTTAAAGAAAAAATATAATATGTAACATTGTATTATGTACAATTTACAAGATAAAAGCAATGAGTATTTGTAAAGCAGAAACAGCAGAAACTGATGTACCTACATTGTACATTAGTTTCTGCTTACTGATGTAACTTGTACATCAGTTTCTATTTCTTTTATCTTTATCTTTTTTAAAATTTATTTATGTTTTACAGTAAGTCTAATCTAGTACCCATAACACAAGCTCTGCTTAGCTTGGGATTAGATGATTCTGCGTGGATTGTTATTTATTTATTTATTTTCCTTGAGATACCCACATAGACTCAGATTTTGAATATATCCTTGATCCAACACAAGCGAGCCTATCGTAACATAACATGACCCAAATATTTTAAACAATAATTAACGTAGGTATAGATAGATAAATCACGTCAAAACAATTACTATCGTTGTTACAATGTTGTAGCGCCCACACGATGTGAACAATGCCCAACCTTGCCGTTACAACACAGTACACATATGACACTGTGGTTACAACCTGTTGAAATGTCAAAAACGGTGGATGATTATGAGATAAACATTTTTGGCCATGGTGTGGTATGGTGCTATTGTTTTTGGATTTAGTTGACTCATAGATAATACACCGTGTGAATTTTGGTGATGGAATTATTATACACCTACCTTTACAGCCACTGCTAGTTTTATAATCTGCACAATAAGCAAAATTAAGCGTCGGTCTCTCTGGCAGGAATGGGTTCCTCTAAAGTTGCACATGTCTCAGGCCAATCGGATAAGTATTTGCCTGCCTCCCACAGAGTGTACTTTGTAATGAACACTGCACAAAATAGCACTATCTAATCTAATTATAGCAAACAAAATTTTATTTCGGTTTCGGTTCATTGGGGATAGATACAACGAAAAACTGCAAAGTAAAATATCGCGCCATCTAAACTTCGCGTCAGTTCGTTTCTGTAAGGTGGCACCTCTGGCACTAGCGCTTAAACCTCAAACGTCATGTTGAATCCAACCTTTGTTGTCACCCTTTATGACAGAACTCGTTGGAGTATTTCGTTCGTCCAAGGAAAATATTTGGGTTAGATTGTCGTTAACAATTTAAACTAGATTTATAAAAATGCGGGTTGTGGATCGCAATTTGGTGGAGTTGCTCTGCAGAGGGCGCTGCTGCCCGCCCCCCCCCCCCGATGTGTCTCCCTTAGTCGCCGCTTACGACACCCACGGGAAGAGTAAAGGTGGTGAAATTCTGTGCCGGCACCACACGCCATCTAGTTACACTCACCTTATTAGGGTTAACTTGAGGTGGGAAGGGAATCTTAGGTGGCTCGTAGTTGTACCCCTTGTTCGGCGGTAGGTATTCGTTACCCTGCGCCGTTGCCATGGCAACCGCGCATAACGCTACTGCACAGGATACCCACATCTGAAAAAAAGGGAAGAAAATTTTAGTACGTTGCTGAGAATAAAGGTATCTAAATCTAATCTCGGCTAAGCCTGAGTCTACACTATATATTACTGTCAAGCGTTTTGCAAAGATCTAGGGACTCAGGTGACCTGATAATCTATACTAATATTATAAAGAGGAAAGATTTGATTGTTTGTTTGTTTGTATGTTTGTTTGTTTGTTTGTTTGTTTGAATTGAATAGGCTCCGAAACTACTGGACCGAGTTAAAAAATTCTTTCACCATTAGAATCCTTAATTTTCCGTGATGAACATAGGCTATATAATATTTTCAAAAAAGTTAGGGATCCGCATGAAAAATTCAATAATTGAACCGTGGGCTGTATATTCAACCTCTTTTTCTATTATGGCGCGTCAGAATAGAAAAAGAGGTTGTATAGCGCACGGTGCTTGCTTTTTCTCTACGGCCAGTGTCAGTTTTGGAATGTCGAGTCAATGTCAAAAACCCCAATGCTGTTAAAAAAAGTAAAGATCCGTATGAAAACTGTAAAACCCATCGTTTTAGTGTGTATAATTTCTGAAATTTTTGTTAAATACCCGTGCGAAGCCGGGGCGGGCCGCTAGTTGTCAATAAACTTAATTTTATCGTGATTTATTAAGTACCTTATCCAACAACGATAGATTTTACATAAAACTGTACTTATAAAATAAAATTAACGCTGAAATAAGCCCACGATATTGTACTAGAGAAAATATTTCGTCAGATAACAGCCCTCGGGTTACAAGTAGCTACGACCAGACGCTCAGATATTTTTTTAAACTTGGACTGCCTTAAGGCACTCCAATTGGTACCCCACTGACCTAGGGTCTCGACTCCAAGGGGATTGGAGGTCATAAGAATAAGACACTAAGGGGATTAGAGTAGGTTACCCTAAGGGGAACCTACTCGAAGGGGCATGGGTAGTCTATACTAATATTATAAAGAGGAAAGATTTGATTGTTTGTTTGTTTGTATGTTTGTTTGTTTGTTTGTTTGTTTGAATTGAATAGGCTCCGAAACTACTGGACCGATTTGAAAAATTATTTTACCATTAGAATCCAAAATTTTCCGTGATGAACATAGGCTATATAATATTTTCAAAAAAGTTAGGGATCCGCATGAAAAATTCAATAATTGAACCGTGCGCTGTATATTCAACCTCTTTTTCTATTATGGCGCGTCAGAATAGAAAAAGAGGTTGAATATGCGCACGCTGCTTGCTTTTTCTTTACGGCCAGTGTCAGTTATGAAGTGTCGAGTCAATGTCAAAAACCCCAAAGCTGTTAAAAAAAGTAAGGGATCCGTATGAAAACTGTGAAACCCATCGTGTTAGTGTGTATAACTTCTGAAATGCGAAGCCGGGGCGGACCGCTAGTACAATATAAAAAGTAAAGTAAGAAATCCAGTTTCTACGACATCCTTTAAAAGAAATCCAGTTTCTACGATTCCTTTTGTCAAATTCCGTTTTAATATCATAACCATGACCACGATCGCAGCAACGCGATGGAAACGTCGAAAATAAAAAAGGTACCCGATAATATTCTTTAATATTATGTGAAAATCCGGTCTCAATATCATATTACACTAGTCTACCGGGCGTTATATTGAAAGGTGTACTTAGTTCACCCCGGTGTATTAAGTCTACCCTGCGTAGCACTTAATGCACCCAGGTGATTTACTTCAGGTGAATTAAGTCTCATCACCATCAATCATCAACAGCCTATGATAGTCCACAGCTGGACATAGCCCTCCCCTAATGAGCGCCATAGATGGCATCATTATATAGGGGGTTATTGCCCATAATCCCCATCATGGGACTGATATAGGCTGACTATAATTATGAAGAATCATTTGTCATTTTTACCAATAACAAAAAAGAAAATTATGCTGAAGTAAAATCTTAAACAAATTTGTACCTACAAAAAGTTTATAACTTGATAATTTTTATGGTTTAAATATCTCTACGATTTATTCGAAAGATTTTCACTGAATTTCAAATAGTCACCTCCTAAGTGCAGATAAGCTTATTGAGTCAACTGTACGAAGCACTTGCATAGTGCAAGGAGATTCTCAAAGTGCAAGGTCGAATCACTGAAATACCTACAGATTGCATCTAGTTATCGGTGTTGCCACCTGGTTACGTGTTTACACATTTAACTACTGATAATCTAAGCTATAAAATACGTACTTATGCTAAGATCGTGAGGGCAACATTTATCATGTCTAAAATAAAAACGTTAGCATAAGTTAGCTGATTTTTTGAATTTCGAGATTGGTTTCCAAACCTTTGTGGTCTTGCTCTGTGTCCTATTTTTCAATTTTAAATATCTCAGCAACTGCCGCAACCGATTTGAAATATTAATTCATTTCGTGCGCTTGTACAGATTGACGAAAGGTGTTTTGTTCATCTCAAAAACATTTTGATATGTCTGTAGTTTTTATAAATGTGATATTTCGAATAAAAGTGTTTCTCGTAGTTTACCATTTTCCCGATATCCGATGTATGACAAAATGTATGCAGCGTTTTTTTATAATAATATGGATCTATATTTTACAGGAAAATAAAGACGAAGGAATAAAGACAATGAGACAGACAAATACCTAGGTACATATTACCAAATTAAAAATGTAAACATACCCTCTAATTGATTTATTTTTAGATTAAGCCCAAGGCTAAGCTAGCAGATGATAGTACAAATTGAATAGAACATATAACAAAATAAACATGTCAAGCACCTATCAGTTCAACTCTATGTTTAACATCGTTTGGGAAATCGGCCCCTACACGATTGCAATAAGGAACACATTTAGTTTTCCTGTATAAGAAGTATCTTTAGAATTTCCAACATAAAGTAATGTAAAATCGAACTTGCGACCTTTTGCAATAAATTAAACGCTTCTATGGCCTGAGGATGAATTTTATGAACAAAGTTGATTAACACCTCTACACCATAAAGAGGTTAAATGGCTTGGAACCTCTTTGGAACGGAAATTGTCTATGGTTGAAATAGTGTTCCATTGAGAGGCAACGATTGCATCTTTGATGTAGGAACATTACTTATTATCTTAGGATGTAGGTAATAGGTATTCACTTCTGAACAGCGAACCTTGTTCTACATCTGTAAAAAAATATAATTTGATCTTTATATTTGATCAACCTGTACAAGCTCTGTGTAAGGAGTTACTGTTATTATTAAATATTATCTAGTCTTACAAGCAGGACAAGTCACTGTGGCAAATGTTTTGGGGAGGTCTATGTCCAACATTGTTATTATTATATTTATTATTAATTATTATTGATTATATCAGATGTCATTCATCTGATATAATCGTACTTTGAGCATCATCCCAAACCAGACAATTTTTGTACCCTATTACCAAAATAAACTGTGTTGAATTTCCAACTGGTCTGATCTTTCAAAAAAATAATAACATTTATTTCTTTTTAACCCAAAACTATCGTAGTTTGTTGAATACATTATGAATGTGAGTGGGTTAACAACGACCCTCTTTTGTGTTGGAAGAATACCAACGTTTCATCCCTTATTGAGGGACTTTATCAAGGAGATTGTGACTCACATCTCTTTCGTTCATATTTGGGTCGAAACCATAGACATATGGTTTCGACCAAAGATTTCATTGTGTCACTCAATGTACATATGTATACAGATGTAGGTATACTCAATTTATGTAGTGTATAAGTGACAGAATGAAATAGACTAGACTAATAGGGCAGAAATACCAAATCTGTCGACACAGCACGCCATAGGTCGAGTTCGTGGTCTAAAACTGAACTTATCTATCCGAATTGGATTGTCTTGCTTCGTTACTTTTGGAAGAATGCAATGTTGAGTGATTCAATTAACTCGAAACAATGGTAGGGTTTCTTTAGGGTTCTGGAGCTAAAGGTAAAAACAGAACAGAAGAAGATTTATTTATTTGGTTAGACCGAATTATTAAGAAAACTTATATAGCTTTGACTATTTAGGATTGATGTACATAAAACCTTGTATTTGCGCATAGCGAGACATTAAGTACCTGTCTAAGTGCGGATCTAATTCTTACTAGTTTATATTTTACTCATCATCATCATCATCAGCCCATGTAATTCCAATGCTGGTCATACGCCTCCCCTAATGAGCGCCATAGCGCCCTGTCTTCAGCTTGTCGCATCCAGCATCTGCCAGCAGTCTTTCGCAGATCGTCATCCCACCTGGCAGGAGGGCATCCTACACTACGTTTACCCCAGCCAGCGGTTACCGGTTCTTCGCGTAATAATAACCAGCCCACTGCCACTTCAGTTTGCTAATTCTCTAAGCCGTGTCGATAACTTTGGTTCTAGAATGAGCTATGTCGATATTTTACTCATAATACTTGAAAGGAGATGTTCCATTTTATTCGACACTTTACGCCAAAAACATTTGCATCAAAATCGTTCTGATAGATTCAATTTGATCGTAAAATATAAGGTGTGGATAGATGCATGATGATATTCAAAATAGCAATAATACGTACCTTTGAAAGTGAACCGTGGGACCATGGAGACCAGAGTAACGATTTTTTAATTATAGTATGAACTAACGTAACGGACTCTACGTCATTGTAATGGACAACTATCATGACATAGGTTGCCTGGGAGAGATCGATGCTAGAGATAAGATCGCTGATTGTGCCGTTCTAGATATAGTTAGTATTAAAATTGTGTATGATTGTAACTTTTATTTTGTATTGATGGTGTAGTAAAGAATATTCTATATTGGTGATATTGCATCCTGATCTCGATTTTCCTTGGATACCGCGTCTGCATAGTTCCTTTAATATACCTACACGTGTAAATTATTTATACATGTTAAAATAAATTAATATAAGTGATCAAAACAGCGCTAAAGCATAATATTGTATTACGTATATCAGTCATCTAGTACCCATAACACAAGCTCTGCTTAGCTTGTGGCTAGGTGATGCTGAATCTAATTGGGTTCATATTATTTTATTAAAAAATCTTGTTCAATATTAGTAGAAGAAGTGATGAGCATTGTATGTATTATGATTTAAAAAGATCGTTAAATAAATATCTATTTATTGTACGTATGATGATAATTACAGACAAAGAATTATTTTTCGTTATTAATGATAGATTCTAAGACAATATAAAGAAATTAAAATTCAAGAAGTCCTCTTAATTATGCACTTAAATAAATACCGTAACTAAGAATGCGGATTAACTAGAACCTAGAGATGGAAGAAAAACTAACTAAAGTTTTGAAGTAAACTCCCGTAATTATATCCATTTCGGTAAAACTCAACAATATCATATAATTTCAAGTTTTAGCAATAACAAGTTTGAAATAGATGCAGCTGACTCTACTGGTTGTTGCTTATAACGCAACCATCCCGCGGTGCTATGTAAACTGGCGCCAGAACAACTGTTTTAAAAAAATATCTGATTGTTTAATTAAAGGAAAACCAGAAGCTTATAAATACAGACTTAATAGTAATTAATAAATACAGGAAGCTTAATTACGGTGAAAACCTTTAGGTTTAAAACCGTTTAGGTTAACTAATAATTTAGAATTTTTACTTATTAAAGATTTTCGGGTTTTAAATTACTCTCTATTCGTCCAAACAACCGGAAATGTCAAAATCAAAGTTCTTGACTTTGATTTTGACATTTCCACAATACACAATAAATAAATTAAAATTAAATTTTCGCAAGTGAGATTGGGAAATAAAATAATCAAATTTTAGTTCACTTCAATCATTATAAGGGAATAAAGAAAATTTAAGAGAACCGCGGGCAAACGCCCATACTAATAAAAACTCTTCTAGGGCATATGAGCGAAATAAATAATTTGGTGGCAATGTGGCAATATCACATTAAAGGTTGCCAGCTAACTTTTAAACATGTAATTTTGTTGTCCAAACATGAGATACATAATGTATGTTAAATGTCCGCTCATTCTAAGTTTCGCGCCTTCACCATAAGTATCTAGTAATAGGTAAACAGCTCAATTTATGATTTACAAAATTTAATTTTATTCGTTATAACAACAAATCATAAAATACATTTAACAATCAAGTCCGTATGAAGTCGAGTACCGATCAAATTCGCAGATCGTACAAATATTTGCTGCTAGGTTGGTACAAAATAATTGTACTTGGAGGTTATGTGTAAATACCTAGCTACAACCAGTATTACCTAACAAAATTATGCAACGCCATGTCCTACGGAATAAGAGACTGAATTCTTTCATTATGATGCGTTTTTGAATGCACTGAGATTTCTCAGACGTTTCTGATCTGAAGATACCTGTCTTTTTTCCTATAAAAACTAGTAGAATGTGCATAGAAGCGATGCGAAGTGAGTAGATTTTGATAACTCTGTTTCCACAGGTTTACAAAATAACCGAAATTTTCTAAGATTTTTATACTTACAGGGCAGACAAAAGTTATTCGTCTTGATCTACCCAAGTCGCCTATAAGAGGTTTTTGATCATCTACCTATAACCCTGTATATTGAGTATGCGGCAGGGTCCCAAGGACTAGTTCCTTGGGACCCTGCCGCAGGTTGTTTTTCGTCCCAAACGTAACCTTGTCAAGATTAGCGTATTCTCGCCATTTTAAGTAATAAATAAGACGAAAACGATTTTGAAAATGAATTCACATTTTTTCTGCTCTGCGCATTAGAAATATTTATTTTATTTGAGGATTTAATTATAACATGCCCTTAAGGATACGATCTCTTCCCAACAGCCCAAAGCTCACACGTTATTCAATACAAATACCTTCCCAATGTAATAAATTACGTTATCAAAAAATCTATCTAAATAAGTCATATTTTGTAACAACAACACAATGCAATTTGGTCCGTAACAAATGGGTATAAGATTTATATTGACGATGTGCTGTTTGGTCGCTGGTTCACATAAAAACAATAGAACTTGATAGATGTTCGCACGAAATTATTATGTGCATGCAACCTATTTTATAAAGTCCTTCGTGAGAGCTGTGTAACCGGGGCTTTAGATAAAAGGTCAACAGAGTTCGCTAAATGTTTAAAAATTGTGATAAAATCTAAACGCTTTATTCATTGCAAAATGCTTTATTTATACAAAAGACTTGAACATACAAAACGAGAGATTTCTCCTAAGAGAGTTCTTGAATGTTTTATTTGATTATAAGCAGAAATCTTTAAGAGTACCTAGGAGGCGATGTTATGAAAAGTTTTAAAAAACTGATAAATTATCGTCTAGAAAATAAAATCTAAGGTCCAATTCCATCGAACCTAAACTTCAGCTTAATCATTGCTTGACATGACAACTCTTGCAACCGCTGATATTGTACCTAAGTTCAGCTTGAATGATTTGAGTTTAGTGAAAATTCAATTCAATTGTTTCCATTGTAAATACTAATTTGTTTTTGTAATTTGATTGTAATTTCAAAATTCTTGAACTTGTTTCAGCTTTTAAACTGGATAAACTTTATCTAGGTGAAATGAACTGACTTGGAATAAAGCATTAAACTAAGTTTATCTAATATTAAAAGCGATTAGTTGCAACGTAAACTAATTCAAGTGCAACGGTGAAACTGGAACTAAAATTCTAGCTTTTTTGGCAGCATTTGGGCTTTAGGTACCTACGTAAGATTGGTAGAATCTAACGAAATGTCATTTTAAAATGTGGGAGCGCGTTTGCGTTACGCTAACATAAGCGTTAGCACCATGTCTATATTGTGACATCGTGAAAAGATTTGCATCTTTGCAGCTAGGAACCTAAATATCACGATATTCGGTACTTCGTTTTGTTTTTATGTATTATCTACTAAATTGCATCTATTTTAGCAGATACTTTAGCACCTTGGTCTAACCGAAAAGCTTATTATAATAAATAAAATATAAATAAATCGAATGAATTTATTTCAAACATAACAAAAAACTATTATGATCAAGAGTATATAGTTATTTTGTAGAAACGAAACCGCTTTTGTTTTTGCGCAGTCGGGTAAACTTAAACTGCACGTATAATTAAACTTAAGGCATTGAATTAAGAATAATTCCCGACAATTATCTTAGGCCACGACTAAACATCGCAAGCACTAAATTAGAGGTTAGGACATCCCTAGTCACGAGTGACAGAAGTGTTGCAGCTAGTGTTGCCAGATCGGTTTAGTTTTTGCTAGATTTAGCTATTTGTTTAAACGTTACCCACGTTCGAAATGATAATTTAAGAAAATTGTATTCTCGAACAAATCAAAAATCAAAATCAAAGTGCTTTATTAGCTATAGACCTTACAGGACTCTTTGACACGCCAGAAAACACAAATTAATTAAAAGTAATACTGAAAAATGAAGTGACTACTTTATTCATTGTTCACTTCATTTTTTAAAGGTGAAGTAAAGCTTTAAATCTAGGTACAATGGTTCCAAAGAGATTTCTCAAATTATTAATATTATTTCTGAAATGTCTCTTATTATGATTAATGAAAATTGATGGAGAAGTGCTAAAGTTATTTGTTAGATGTTAGATATTCATTATTAATTCTCTAATACCATAATTTCAAGAAATCTACTTCATCGTTCCGTACTTCTTGTTTGTCATTAAGCTAGAGCATAGAGTGTAAATAATTTTAAAAAGCTGTTTACAAAGCAAGTATAGCTGGCAACCCAGTACAAAAGACAACCGCCGACATTATCCGTTTCCGAATGCAATCGCTAAAGGCGGGAGAAACCACGATCTACTTTCTAAATTTGAATGCACTTCTTGCATTGGTTGCGATTTAAATTGCCCAGGATTTAGTTCTACCACGATATCTGTGGATTGAGCTCTAATCGCCTAAGTCTGACTAACTCTTTACTAATCTATAGCAGTGGGTATGATGGCCACCAACACTGTTGAACTACCATAATAGAGTATTAGGGTTTATGTGGAAATTTAGGTGATTGTACACGAAATATCGCGAACAATTGTCGCGTTGTGTTAAAACGAATACCAACGTTATATTGTATGAACTTTCACAAAAAGTTGTGTTTAATGTAAAATGTAATTTTATTTAATGATTCTATCATAAGATGAAATCACAAGAGAAGTTTAATTAAAATTTTGGGTCTTAGACCAAAACCGTCTCGACTTACACAATAGTAAACAATCAGCGATTTTTTAATGTATTATTTATTATTATTATTATTTTTTTAATTCATAATGTATGTTTTTGTGATGCAATTCTTACATATCAATAACAGCTGAAATTAGAATTTATATTAATTCTAACTTAGTTAAATCTTCCGGAATTTCACAGATATTTTGACCAAACTGTACCGCTTACCGAAAGTAAAACGCTTTCGATACAAAATGGTTATAGTTTCTGTTAAACTTAAAAAAGGATTGTTTTACCGGCAAAGCATTTTGACATTCACCGGGCCAGGGCAACACTGACGCCAGAAATCATAAAAAATCGGATACAAATGTATATGTAATGTAAAAATATTAAACTAAATAACGCGTTGAAAAGTAAAAAATGTGTGAGAAAAGTTTTTAAAGCTTTTTTAATCACAAAAGCGAATAATTAATTAAATTAATCATCATCCATCATCACCAGCCTACAATAGTCCACTGCTGGACATAGGCCTCCCCTAATGAGCGCCATAGATGGCATCATTATGTGGGGGTTATTGCCCATAATCCCCACGCTGGGCATGCGGGTTGGGGATCGCAGTTCGGTGTAGTTGTTCTGCAGAAGGCGCTGCTGCCCGCCCCCCGCTGTGTTTCCCTTAGTCGCCTCTTACGACACCCACGGGAAGAGTTGGGGTGGTGAAATTCTATGCCGGCACCACACGGAGCAATTAAAAAATTAAATTAATATTGAAGACTAATTCAACGAAAAGTAAGAAAATAAACCTATATTTTAAAAAATTACATCCTCCTCCGTACATATTGTATACAAAACCGGGCTTATAATGATACTTTACTATATACATTATATACCTCTGTACGACAGAACGCAATGTATCTTTTAAAGGGCAATGTATGCGCTTCTACAACAAAACTCCAAGTGAGTTGCAGAAATTACTTTAAATAAATTCAAACAGAAATAAATAAATAAATAGAACTATTCTATGCAAAAAGGCTTACTATAAAATATCAATTTATCTACACGACAAAAAAGTTTGGGACGCATTTCGCTTCTCGAAATCTAACAATTTATCAAGGTAAAGGTTTCTTATTAGCTTTTTTACCTGAAAAAGATT
The DNA here is from genome assembly GCA_963931895.1 of Eupithecia pulchellata. Lineage (NCBI taxonomy): Eukaryota > Metazoa > Arthropoda > Insecta > Lepidoptera > Geometridae > Eupithecia > Eupithecia pulchellata. Next base: position 7,194,176 of record OZ007546.1, on the reverse strand, counting down.
AAAGTGAACAATGAATCAAAGTGATCACTTTGTTTCCTTACAATACTTATGTAATTTGTGACTTGTCTAAAAGTCCTGTAAGGTCTAAAGGAAATAAAGCACTTTTATTTTGATTTTAATAAATGATTTCGTATTGAATATGAAACCGCTATTATCATCTACAGTGCGATATAATCGCTTCGATATTTTCGCCCAAGAGACAATACAATAGAATAGAGCAATTTAGCTAATACGAGCCCATCGGCCACGTCTAACTTGACATGAAGTTGTTCCGGATTCCACAATCTGTCTGTCTGTTGGTTCCTTGTTAGTTTTACTCTTTGTGGATTGTTAAATTGGTTTGTAATCATCTGTTGGGTACGTAGGTAACTTTATTTAGAAATCAAATAGAGCTAGAGCTAGCTTTTGCATATGGCTTTCCATGACGAGTTTTACAAGTTGATCAAATGTTTCGGATTTGTGAAACATATCGATTAAAAAATCTGGTAGATCCTTTCTTCCTTTTAATTATAGAAGCAAATGAACAACAAACGAACATTAAAAATAAAGTATTCCTGTGACATTTTTGTGTTTGAAAATGTAAATAAGTCGAAATATGAAAAAATATTTCGCCATACAAAAGACATCAACGCGCTTAAGTTACAAGTTCAAACATCGCTAGGGTTTATCAATTTAATGACAACAAAACATTTGTCTATAAGTCACACATATGTATAAAGATTGGGATTAAAATAATAATCTATCTCATGCCATTTTCAGTCATTTACCCTCTCAATCTTTAGCTACGCGACTTATACAGTGACAAAGCGTTGGGAATAAAAATCCGATTTAAATAACCTACCAAATGACTCAAACGAAAAAACTTGCAAAATAATGTTCTTTACAATGAATCACAATAGGTTCGTATAGAATACATTATCAACAAAGCATTATTAAGCTGTTACAAAAGAAATGAACACTTCCAAATACACATCTATTAGATATTATTATCAAAGATGAAAGACAGCTGTATCGAATTGCGTCAGCCATTTTGTGTCAGATAATTTTTTACGGTCGAGTTGGAAACTCAGGTTTTAGCTAGCATTAAAAAAAATAGGTTTCATAAAATTATTGTAAGACACTAAGTAATTAAGAAAAAAGGGATTGTCTTCGAGTAGGTACGAATATTTTTTCTATATATTTTCTTTTAAACTAAATCTAACCAGAGCTTGTGTTATGGTCCTAGATAAAGTTTCTAGAAGAAGGATTTTGATTACACTTTGTACATAGACAGTTTATAACCAGGAATAACATATGGGCACTTTTCATCCCGAAAATCCCACGGGATCGGGAGTTACGCGGGTGAAACCGCGGGCATCCAGCTGGTTATCTTTATCTATACTAATTTTATAAAGAGGATATATTTGATTGTTTGTTTGAAATGAAAAGGCTCCGAAACTATTGGACCGATTTGAACCATTATTTCATCATTAATAAAAAAAAATATAATCCTAAATTATCCCTGATGAACATAGGCTACAGAATAGTTTCAAAAAAGTTAGGGATCCGCATGAAAAATTCAATGGTTGCTAAATAAATAAAATACCCATGCGAAGCCGGGGCAGATCGCTATTTTATAAAATAAAGAACCACGGACATTATTATTGACTACACAAGTTTACTCAATACTAGAAAACAGAAGTTGATGCAAAAGAAATACATTATCGAAGTATACAAGGGAACAATAACGCTAAATATTGAATACCTATTTTTTAGTACACAACAATAGGTATTCGTGAGAAAGGCGTCACGGCCTTAATTTGTTAATGATTGTTTTCAATGAGTTCTGATGTACAGGTGGGTAGAGTTCCGTACATCATCACTACTAGCGGAAGAAGTGTAGTAGTCTATGGTAGTAATAAAAACACTGTGGAATAAAAGGAGACGAGACAAGCGGATTGTCTGTGCACTGTGTGTACTACAACCTAATCTTTTAATTAATATACCTTACAATACATGGCGCAGCCAGAAGTGAAAAATAAACCACTAGTACATTCATAGGCCTCAACTCTTCCCGTGGGTGTCGTAAGAGGTGACTAACTCCACCGAACTGCGATCTACCTGCATGCCCAGCGTGGATTATGGACAATAAGCCCTAAATGAATGCTTTGGCAGGCGCGTGTCATTAGTCAGGAAGTAAACGTAATAAACTAAATTCTACCAACAAGACGGATTTAACCATTTCCACCCCGCTTGACAAGACGATTGTTGATCGCAGTGAAGGTGTTTAAAATACGCAGAATAAAGCTGTTGCTCTTCCTCTGGTAGTTTCTCTAAGTCAACTCTTACGACATTCACAGACGGAGTAGAAGGGGTCTATTCTGACGCTGCAACCGCGACGACTACGACATGACTATTAAGCTTATTTTATGTCATTGTAGCAAAGTGACACTGACGCCTGTCAAACTGTTTAGAATACACTGTAAGACGGATTTTGAACTGGGTAGAATGGAGTATCTTTTGGGTTGAAGGGGAAAATAAATATTAGGTAGAAAATAGTGGGTTGAACGGGTAAGCACTCACTGAATACCCTATCAAACCATTCAGAGTTTAAAATCTATGCGGAACCCTTTTCAAAAGCGCGAAGCTCACTCTTCAGTTTTATTTCGACGCGAATAAAGTGCACGTTTACATAATTATAATTATACCTAATGTGAATAATAATTGATGTTTTAATGAGCATGTGTTTTTAATGTATAATTATGGTGTAGCTAGAAGTTTCTTTTTATATTGTTGGTTTTATGAGATAAACGTGTTAAGTAACTCATGACTGGTTTAGTTTTGAGGCCATTAAGGGTTTCCATGGAAACCAATATGGGATAAAAAAAAATCGATATACACTTACCGTTCTGACTGAAGCCACCATTTTATTTGGACCTGTAAAAAATAATAACTGTTAAATGGTTAGATATTTTTGTAAAAATATAAAAATCTTAACCAAAATTAAATTATGCATTGACTACAATTATTTTTTTTAAGTAAAATACAACGTCATATTTTGGTTGGAAGTTCTATTTTTAACTATTTAATAGACTAGATTCGGATTCGATTCCCGCCTCGGCACATATATTTCAACGATCTGCAGATATTTGTTCCGGGTTTACTGATCGTTTTCTATATAAAGTATAAATTACTGGTAGTATACATGTAAACAATATGTAATAATCATTTTCTTTGTTCATAAAGATTTTTTCCTTTTAACAAAAAAGTAATCTATGTATATCATGTAGTACCCATAACTCAAGCTCTGCTTAGCTTGGGGCTAGATGATGCTATGGATTGTAATATACAATGCAGCATTATTTACCCATAATTGACCTATTAATTATACTTTTATCGAATGCCCTTTGCCCTTTCCCCTTAGGCTTACAATCACTACATAGTATAAAATAAAGTCGCTATCTGTCCTTATGTGTACATATCTCTTTAAAACAACGCAATGGATTTTGATGCGGTTTTTTTGAATAGATAGAGTGATTCAAGAGGACGGTTTTTTATCCGTGCAAAGCAGAGCCACGTCACTAGTTATATTATAAAGGTTTGTTAATTGATAGCTCACGAACAGGAAGAAATACCTGTGTATAATTTTCACACGATAAAATGTATAAATAAAATTAATATTCATTAGAAGTTTGTTTGTAAACAGTAATTATATATTTATATATTATCATCGAGTCTAGGCATTTTAGTCCAAGTTTCGCTAAAACATTATTATATATATAATATTTATGATAATCGTTTATTAACAAAGTAAATTACAATAAAACGACCAAATTAGAAATTGCATCGCCATATAGCGAGACAATGCAGCATCTTGGGTACACGTCCAACTGTTATTCAAAATCAATCAAAATCAAAATCAAAGTGCTTTATTTCCTTTAGACCTTACAGGACTCTTGGACACGTCACAAAATACAAGTTAAATAAGAAATAAAAATGGGAAATAAAGTGATCACTTTGATTAATTGTTCACTTCAATCTTTTTTAGGTAAAGTAAAGAAGCGAACAAGAAACCTTTACCTTGTTAGATTGTTAGTTTTAGAGTTGGAGCATAACTCGTCCCTAACTTTTTTGTCGTCTAGATAATCTGATATTTTATAGTAAGCTTTTTTGCTAAGTTATATTTTTGACAATCCGTTTGAATTTATTTATAGATAATTTTTGCAACTCACTTTGAATTTTGTTGTAGAAGCGTATACATTGCCCTTTAAAAGATACATTAATCTTACGTAGCCTAGTAGTGGGCACAGCCAGTTTGTTCTATTTATTGATATGTATCAGTAAATAGTTTGTTTGCAACAGTCTGCAGTTAGCTCGATTGTTTCAATTGCGAATTCTAGTTGTAATTCGGTGTTTTAATGGAATTAAATGTAGAAATATGAAAAGAATAGAAAAATATTTACTGAACATGCACACATGACCTAGACTTCCCCTAATCAGTCATCCCACCTAGCAAGAGGAGGTCCTATACTTCGTTTACCGAGTCGCGGTCTCCACTCAAGAACAAGTTACTTAATTTAAGATAGTTAAACTACAAAAAAATATATACACTTAAATATAAATACATATACAAAACATATCAACGTTTTATAAAAAGAAACAAACTAATGTTCAGAAATAATAGAGTTCCTTTACGCTCTTGAATATCTGATTTTGCAATAGGTAAAGAAAATAATTAATTGGTTGAAGACCTCTGTGGCGCGGTGGGCGAATATATATAATTCGATTCCCGCCTCGTGACAAATATTTCTACGATCTACAAATATTTGTTCAGGGTGTTCTAGTCGTTTTCTTTGTACTATAAAAAATATCTAGGTACATTATGTATGTACTCGAACATTATTTTGTATACCCATAACACAAGCTCTGCTTAGCTTGGGGCTAGATGATGCTGTGTGGATTGTCCAATATTATTTATTTAATTAAGAAAGGTTGTCTACCTCAAAACATTTAAATATTATCTGAAATCTTACAAAATGCTTAAAGATAAAAACCATGCTAACAATAAAAGCATAAGGTCAAATATCGTGAAACCTCTATAAAATCGCTAATATCCTAAACCAGTTGCCAAAACGAGCGCAACAATCGCTTTGTTATGGTTTCCAACAATCGTATGAAAGTTTGTAGGTCACAGCGCATGGATTTTTGTTAAAATTTGCTTTAAAATCTTCGCTACATATTGACTAAATGCTTAAAAATTATTGGAAATACATAAGCAATGCTGCCAGCATTTTGGGTACTCTGCTTTCTGGTGACGGCTTAGTTTTCTAGGAATTAGATAGAAATGTAACTGGTTGTAGTTGTTGTCTATACTAATATTTTATAGAGGAAAGATTTGTTTTTTTTTTGTTGTATTGAATAGGCTCCGAAACTTCTGGACCGATTTGAAAAATTAATTCCCATTAGAATCCTAAATTTTCCGTGATGAACATAGGCTTGATAATATTTATAAAAAGTTAGGGGTCCGCATGAAACATTCAATTTGATAAACATACGTGCGAGAAGCCGGAGCGAACCCCTAGTCTTTTCTGTACTCAGAAATCAGTTCATTAATTTTGCACCTTTGTGTTATTTTATCTATTTAATCATAAATCTGTACAAATATTACTACTTTTACAAATATTATACCTCAGTTTGTTTATAAATGTTTCACTATTTATATACTGTCAGGTTTTTAATTGTGTGTGGTGCCGGCATAGAATTTCACCACCCCAACTCTTCCCGTGGGTGTCGTAAGAGGCGACTAAGGGAAACACCGGGGGGCGGGCAGCAGCGCCTTCTGCAGAACAACTACAACGAACTGCGATCCCCAACCCGCATGCCCAGCGTGGGGATTATGGGCAATAACCCCCTAAATGATAATGCCATCTATGGCGCTCATTAGGGGAGGCCTATGTCCAGCAGTGGACTGTTATAGGCTGGTGATGATGATGATGATGAGGTTTTTAATAAATTTATTTTTTCACCACATAATTGAATTCCTATATAAACTAAGTTCCAATTTATTTTGCCTCTATATCCCCAAATAACTCAGCCAGAATATCAAGTGAAATTTATGACTTAACCGATTTTGATAAGGATTCATTCTGAGGGAGTAAACATTTAATAACAAAGAAAATGGCACTGACACATTGAGCTAAATGCAGACTGTTGCAAACATACAGGTAACTTGTATCCTATTGTATCCTTACGAAGACAAGCTATTCCAAATCTGTATCATCATCAGCCCATGTTAGTCCACTGCTGGACATAGGCCTCCCCTAATGAGCGCCATAGCGTCCTGTCTTCAGCTTGTCGCATTCGCCTGTCTTCAGTTTGTCGCATTTATATAATGCTGGACAATCCTTACAGCATCATCTAGCCCCAAGCTAAGCAGAGCTTGTATGGGTACTAGATGACTGATATATGTATATATGATATAATATTATTACATAAATATATATTTTTTTATTATACATAGAAAACGACCAGAACGCCCTGAACAAACTTTCAATATCTGCAGATCGTACAAATATTTGTACCGACGACGCGGGAATCGAACCGCAACCTCCTGCGTCGCTGGCGGACCTTCGCCCACCGCGCCACAGAGGTCGTCATTTCTATATATTCAGGATAACATTTAGAAGCACGACCAGAAACTGGTTCACAAACTCATGCATAATTCAGTTAACAAAAGTTCCCACGGCATCCTACAGTCACCCGTCGATTTCATAACATATTATAAATGAGTGTCTGAGTGTCTGCCCTAATTCAGTTAGGTCATCCAATTAAAATGTATTCTATATTATACTATGTATACTAGCGCAGCGCTGACATTTACCTAGATATAGGATTCTAGATGGGTCAGTACGAGTTAGTGGCGTTACGGAATTCAAGTGGTAGTTTATTATCATTAATTTTTTTGCTTAGTTTAGAGTATTAAAATGGTATTTATCTAGGTCAGGAAACTGTAATAAGAATAGAGAAATATTTAAAATTAAAACTTTTTAATTTTTTTCATAACCCTTTTCTTAAATGAAATTTATTTATTTATTTATTTGTTAATAGACGAGCAGCCTATGGCTGATGTGTCTATATCATACAGTGTTGAATTTTGTTATTGCGTCACTTTTTTTAGCTTAATATTTTTGTCTCGTAACCAGTGATTAATTGCATTTTTACATCTAAGAACTTAGTTTTCTTAGTGTTTGTGACTTTATATAGGTATTTTGAAAAAACCTTGTGGCAGAAACGTGAATATATACAATTCTAATGCAAATATTATCTGACCATGGTAAAAATTCACAAATCACAAATCATATTAGTACCATGTTTGTTTGAGAAATTCAACCATCGCCTGAGCCTTAAGAAATTAAAGCACTTTTGATTTTCTTTTTAATTACGATAATCTATATAATATATTTAAAAGAAAGTCGTGTTAGTTACACTATTTTAAACTCAAGAAAGGCTGGATCGGTTTGGCTGAAAATTGGCGGCCTGTCCAGCAGTGGACATACTATGGGTGATGATGACTATGGTTTAATTATTTATTTTTTTATTTATATCATAATAGCTGGATGCCCGCGGTTTCACACGCGTAACATTAGATTCCGTGAGATTTTCGGGATAAAAAACCTTATATACGAGTATGTATATCTATATCTATACTAATATTATAAAGAGGAAAGATTTGATTGTTTGTTTGTATGTTTGTTTGTTTGTTTGTTTGTTTGAATTGAATAGGCTCCGAAACTACTGGACCGTTTTGAAAAATTCTTTCACCATTAGAATCCTAAATTTTGCGTGATGAACATAGGCTATATAATATTTTCAAAAAAGTTAGGGATCCGCATGAAAAATTCAATAATTGAACCGTGCGCTGTATATCCAACCTCTTTTTCTATTATGGCGCGTCAGAATAGAAAAAGAGGTTGAATATAATATCGCACGGTGCTTGCTTTTTCTCTACGGCCAGTGTCAATTATGGAGTGTCGAGTCAATGTCAAAAATCCCAATGCTCAAAAAGTAAGGGATCCGTATGAAAACTGTGAAGCCCATCATGTTAGTGTGTATAATTTCTGAAATTTTTGTTTAATACCCGTGCGAAGCCGGGGCGGGCCGCTAGTAATATATAAAACTATAATCTGTGTACCAAGTTTAATCTAAATTTGTTTAGTAGCTTTTGCGTGAAAGAAACAAACATCCAAACACATACAAATTTTCGCGTTTGTAATATTAGTAGGATGGAATGAGATAAGAGGACGTCATTGTTACTTGATACATTTTACTAAAATTATCTTCGTTTAGAGAGAAAGAAAATGAGAAGATTATCATATTGATATGGATCAGTTGAGCTACCTGTAGTTTGTTTGCAACAGTCTGCAGTTAGCTCAATTGTTTCAATTGTAAATACTAGTTTTTATTTAGTTAGATAAAAGAGAATAAATATTGTTTTTAGATATTCGTTATTCGATTTATAAGAACCTTTACATCGGTCTTCAATTGAAAGTGAGTTTGTAGGGTTTGTGTCCACGGATCCCGGGATCAGATTTAATTGGCCACTGATACCGCCAAGTTTTATCCACCGATACCGGGATCGGTTTCCAGTGAAAAACTAATAAATATTTTTATCCACTGATCCCGGTATCCGTGGATACAAAATATTACTGTATCGCTCTAATTTAAATAATGAAAGGTAAAGACAGAACAATCCAGTTTAAGTGAACGTTTGAATGTGAATTTGTGCAGTTTACCTTTGTGCATGTTTGGTATATAAAAGACATAGAAATTAGTTTAATAACAGAGGTATAATTACGGTACAAGAAACTTTATTCTTATTCGAATCCTAAGTTCATCAAATTTTACATAAATTCACATAAAATGAGAAGTTAGGACTGATTGCTAATAAATAAATAACATTATATTGAAAGCTTCAACCTTTGAAATTTTCTTTATTTATTATATGAACACGTAAATCAGTGATAACACATAAGATACTTCACGCGGCTTCGCTCGCGTTGTTACTATCAAAACGATTTAAGGTAATTTTATCCCATGGGAACTGATTTATTGCATAAAATGTAACCTTTGTTTTATTCCAAGTCAAGAACAACGTAAAATTTTAGTCCGATGTGCTTAGTATTTTATGCGTGAAAAAATATGAAACATCCATCCAAATATCTAAACTATCGCATTTATAATCATTGTGATTTATATCAATACCAGTCAGAAGCGTCTCCAAGACGCTGCTGGCTGCATTGTCTTGCTGGATAAAGCTAAAACGAGCTACCTGTACATTATTTTCAGCAGTCTCCAGATACCTCAATCGTTTGATTTGTAATCTAATTTTCGTTCTTAATATAGGTAATTTATCTTTCTGCGTGGTTACCTATATTTTGACATTCCAAGGTGACTAAGTTTTAGAATAATAGCAATAAACTTGCATCCATACAAAGCACTGAAGCGGTTATTGATAAGTTTAGCTTGGATATTTTGGCCGGTGTATATTCAACGAAGCTAACCCATACTTACCTAATCGCAATGACTTTGCATATACCATAGCACCAAAGCGCTTTATTAATAGTTTAGATTCCTTATTTTGAAAAATGAAGCTAACCTGTGCTAACCCATGCTAACCCTGCATGCTAATTGCAAGCTGTCTCCGTATCACATTACAAATTGAATGGAGTACGTTTGAAGTGACTGAGTTATTAGGGACTAGATGACGGTCTAGACCTAGACCTAAGGTATTTCTAGACTTGCAGTAGGTAATTATATTGATTCACAAAGCGAGAGATTAATTTATTTAAAACTAACTTTTGCTAGAGACTTTGGGTATTTCTAGAATTACCGTAATTTAAATATTGATTTACAAAGCAAAAGATTATTTTATTAAAACTAGCTTTCGTCCGCGAATATGTCTGCGTGTCCCTGACTATAACGCGAAACATGACACCCGAGTACAAAGTATTCTTTCTCCCGGTCTAGACAACGTCTGCTAAATTTCATCAAAATCAGTTCCGTAGTTTAGGTATCAGTCTGACAGACAGACCTTTGCATTTATAATATTAGTAAGGATTTAGTTATCATCATCATCACCAGCCTATAATAGTCCACTGCTGGACATAGGCCTCCCCTAATGAGCGCCATAGATGGCATCATTATTTGGGGGTTATTGCCCATAATCCCCACGCTGGGCATGCGGGTTGGGGATCGCAGTTCGGTGTAGTTGTTCTGCAGAGGGCGCTGCTGCCCGCCCCCCGGTGTGTTTCCCTTAGTCGCCTCTTACGACACCCACGGGAAGAGATGGGGTGGTGCAATTCTATGCCGGCACCACACGGCCTCTTAGGATTTAGTTATGCGGTATACTAACTTTTTATGTAACATTTTTTTACTTTTTCTTTCCTCCATAACACACAGCATTATTTAGCTCCAAGCTAAGCAGATCCTGTGTTAGGGTACAGGTATATTATGTGTTAGGTATATATATATAATAATGATGCCATCTATGGCGCTCATTAGGGGAGGCCTATGTCCAACAGTGGACTATTATAGGCTTGTGATGTTGATGTTGATGTTGATACATATTGATACATATAATGTAGTGACATGACTGATATACAAAACAGTATAATACACATTTAGATAGATATAATCTGGTGTAACACCTAATGTAATACATAGTTGCGATATAATCTTAGGCAACAAAGTCCCAAACTTTGCTACAACTTAAAAAACCAGCGGATGCTGTACAAATAATCACCATAATCAGTACAAATAAGCTCAGAATGATAACTATGTTTGCAATTTCCTACTTCAATCTAAATAATAGCATAGAGGACATTAAATATTACATAATGTAATAAATAATTGAGTACATAATATGTTGTGTGGTAATCTAATAAGTAATAACATGATTTTCTGTAATTTGGTAAGTATTTGAAGAAGCCAGTTGTGACATAGAGCAGTAAATTTGGGACTCAATTCCGCAAACTTTATTGGTCACATGCCTGAGTTTTTTTTTGATAGATAGAAAGATAGCGTTTATTAAAAAAATTATGACTTTTTTATGATTAGTAGCAAATCCTAAATTAGGTGTCTACGCGCTTAAAATCTATGACAGTTACAGGCAAAACAGTGTCACAGTAGAGTTCTGTATGGCGCGAAAGAAGTTGATTTACGGTGGGAACAAACGGCTCCCGAAAATAATATTTTTTTATCTGGTGCCCTTACTTCCCATTTGAGATATAGCTGAATGGGGAGAACCAGTGACCTACCCGTTGAAAGGGTAGATTCTTACGCTGCGACCGTCATGGCTAAATATACTCTAAGTAAAAAAAAAAAATGTCTGCGACGCGAAATATATACCGAATCATACTCCTTCACATGCCAGCCATTAATAGTCCACAGCTGGACATAAGCCTCCCCTAATGAGCGCCATAAATGGCATTATTTATCATTTTGGGGGTAGATGCCCATAATCCCCACATAATCATACTTCTTGGATGGACTCCATAAATAAAGAATATAATAAATAAATACATAATGCTGGACAATCCACACAGCATCATCTAGCCCCAAGTTAAGCATAAACATTACTTACTCGTAAGTTTGTATTGTAGTTTAACCTTACAGCGAGGCCATACAAACAGCGTCTTTAGGATGCTTCCGACTAGTGTTGATATAGATCAGTTGAGCTATCTGTAGATTATTTTCAACAATCTGCAGTAAGCTCAATTGTTTCAAATGTTAATACTAGACCTAATTTGGTTCTGTTATTAAATTTTAACCTCTTTGTTAATAAAGAATATCTTTTAGTATTTTAAAACTTTGTATATTTTCTATTTAAATTATGTTTTACTTGTGTCACGCTCCCGCTTCACGGGTATTTAACAAAAACTTAATTATTTATGCAGATCTCTAACTTTTTTGAAAACATTCTATAGCCAATGTTCATCAGGGAAAATTAAGGATTGTAATGTATTATGTTATCTGAGGAAATGTTGATTTTTTTTTCAGTCTTAAAATTTCAGTAATAAAGTCCAGTAGTTTCGTAGCCTATTCAATTCAAACAAACAAACAATTAAATCCTTCCTCTTTATAATATTAGTAGCTAAGTAGACTCTTGATATTCTCTATACCTAATATTAGTAGAAGTATAGATATGTGTAATAATATATCTTATAATAAATAAATACTTCACGGATTCGCGATGGAATGGGTAGGTATTGGATAGCGTGCTAGACGGCACTTATAGATGATTAGCATAAAGTGCAGTTCCTAAATAGTTAGATTATCTTTAAATATTCACTGAGGCGGGTTTTACCGCTGCGAAGGTTAGTCTTTAATCGAGATTAAACGTTTCTGAAAATTTGTTTTTACGTGGATACAGCCGGCGCGGCGGCGGGCGGCGTCTTGGGAACGCTACCGACTGGTATTGATTTGGATCAGTTGAGGTATCTATACTTTTATTGCAACAGTCTGCAGTTAGCTCAATTGGAAATACTAGTGCTAATTTATATGTGTATATTAGTAATTTTTTTTAATTTCACTGCTACCAATATTATAGACGCGAAAGTTTGTGCAAGTTGTGATGCTGTTAGGCTGAAGAATACTGAATGAATCTTGATGAAATTTTGCACACGCACGTAAAGATGACCTTTTTTTTTTTTTTTTTTTTTTTTTTTTTTTTTTTTTTTTTTTTTTTTTTTTTTCTTTTACGGCGAGGAAATTCCTTTACGAATAAACTGGTCTGGGGGGGACCAGAATTATGTGGGACTCGACGTCCTAAGAAGGACGTAATACCCACTAAAACCTCTCCGGTGACCCTCTCTCGCCATTTTTGGCCGAACCACGGGAACATAATAAACCTTCCGCGGCCCGACTGGCGTCCCCTCTTCCTCACATATTCATGGCCGGCAAGCCCACCGTTCCACACGCTGGCCGACCCCATCTATTCATCACCTTTCCTCCCCCCGATTAGGACACAGACAGGACAGGCACAGTTGAAACCGTGTCTGTCCACCACTGTATCCAGATGGGCGACAGAAATCCGTCGCCCCATACTTCTTCCAGGCGTGGGTCTCACATTTACACACTACTCTCGCTCACATACATACATAACATACAATTCTCATTCATTCTAGTCACACGGGCACAGTGCCGCGCCTACTCAGCTATAGCGAGCACGCGCCTCACCGACCCGCATGTCCCACACACGTAAAGATGACCTAGAATATTTTAATGTTCCAAGATAGCCGTGGTTAGCCGCGGGCGAAAGCTAGATAAGTATTATACTCAAGAAATAGCTATTGAAAGAAAATAATAAAATAGTTTAAAAAAACAATCAATTAAGTACCCAATACATACCGAGTAGGTAATTGTCCATGACAATAGGTACATTTATGTATGATACTACCTATTAGATGTTTTTTACGAGATACGTATATTGTATGTTTGTGATTGGATTTGTCTTCTTCAAATTTAAAGTCTGTTGATTAATGGGTTTGGATTAAATTTTGTGTAAATAAAAAAAGGGCCTCGAATGTAATACCATTGTACCATTTTTCTCCTGAGAACGGAAAGTTTACCTCCATTTCGCACGCGTCATAAACTAAGAAACCTAAATTTATAACTTTAAACTTGTTTAAGCCATAGTTGATGTTTGATGAAATCGGCCCTGAGTGCTTCTACACCGACCTTACAAAGTGCAATTTAGGAAACATAGAAACATAGGCTTTGTTTCTACCTCGGGCGAAATCATCGTCTGCCATTATGTGGGTAGGTATGTATATAGGTATGCAAAGCATTGTAATGTCGACTGTATTGTTTATTGTGTAGGTGCGATTATTGAGTGGCACGGTAAGGTTAGTGAGTTATGAGGAGGTAGCTATAGGTTTTTGAACTTGGTTGAGGTGCGGTTTATTTTAGCGGGAAAGGCTTAAATAACAAAAATATAATATTGATATACTTATAGGCTTTAAAATCATATTAATCATAATGCTAGCATTGAATACATAGTTTTTTTTTGTGTTTTTAAGGTAAAAGAATAGCTGGTGAGATAAGTATTTTTTTTTGTATTCTTTTTCATTGAAAGCTTCTAAAAATCTGTTCTATTTCATTGAAATTTACAATTTTTTTTTTAAATTGCCCAACTTTTGTGTTCGTCACAGAAAAAAAAATTCAATCATAGATTTTCATAGCTTTTGTCTTGCTAAGTTAAATTAATTAAATGATTGATTAATTTAATTATTACAATACAGTTCTAGTAAAATTAACCAAAATTTTACGACCCTTTAAATGATTTTGTGAGTATGAACATTTTGCCGTGAAGTCACGATCTATCTTAATTTATTATTCGAGGGGGCAATTGAACCAGCCTGGCTCGGAATGTCTAACGAAGCTACTCATTAATTTTCTATATGTATACGTACCTTATTGAAACTACCTAGTAACTAAAACTTTGGCATTTATAAATTCTAAAAGTTATTTATTTTATTTATTTAAAGAAAAGTTTACATTTACTTTAATCTTCAAGCATCTCTAATAATAAAGGGTAAAAATTTGTAGGCTGATATCAAATATCAAAAAATGCTTGTTAAAATACAAATTACATCCGTGGAACTTGGAAATAATACATAGATTTTTTTTTACCCTTGGTTGTGATTTAGGGGAATCGAAAAAAAAATTACAATGTGTTTCAAAACTTAATTCTTAATCCAAAATATTCAAACATTGTAATAATTAATTTAATGAATCATTCAATTAATTTTAGCAACTAATTATTAGCTCTAACATGCATTTACATTTTAACGAATCTATTTGTAGCATGATGGATATAAATTAGTTGATTTTTCTGAAGTAAAATCACATTGCAGTGGATTCATAATTTGTTTCCGGATTTTTACCACTGGACTTTTTTATCGCTCATAATAATTTATTCAAAAACACCCTTGCTCTACCAAAAACTCAGCAGATTTCAATAACTATTTCTTTAGACTTACAAACCACTAAGACAAGTCAAACCTTTTTGTATTTGCATTATAAAAAAATAAATAAGGTGTTTAAAGTTTTGAAACTTACGCGATCTGAACACATAATGATTAGTAATTAACGGGTATTTATCGCGTTAAGGAGGAAGAAGAAACGCGATAAATACCCGTTAATTACTAATCATTACAAATAAGGTGTTATTAATATTCTCTTCACTTAAATATTTTGTTCACTAGCGGGAGATGCCTATGAATGATATTTATAATAATAATAATGTTCGACAATCCACACAGCATCATCTAGCCCCAAGCTAAGCAGAACTTGTGTTACGGGTACTAGATGACTGATATACATAATACAATATTATTACATATAGGTATAGATATTTTTTATTATACATAGAAAACGACCAGAAGATGTTAGTTTCTCAATCTAACTTTATTGGAACTTTACTGTCAAATCTAATAGGTAGTTAACTGCCGCTAAACTTTAGTTTAGTAGTAAACTTTTATAGTGAGTGATGAAACACAGAACGAATAAAGGGTTAACATTTGACTTGGAAGAAAAGTTTTCTAAGCCTTGTGATGAAATGGCGCTTCAAAGGTGAATGAGTTTTTCTTTAGAAAACTACAAATAAAGTAAGAGATCAACAGTCAATCAATTCTGAAAGACTGGTTGTCGGGACGCTCATAAATAGTTTTTGTAATTTAACTCATGAAGCTCTAGAAGATCGCAGCATTACAAGAACGGTAAAAAAGGCCACAGAAATTTCAATATTATCTCTTAAAAACATTGGCATTAATAACAATAGACACAAAATTTTCATTCGTTTACTTTTAAAATAAATAATTTATAAAAAAATTGACGCGGTAATGGAGCATTTTTTCAAAATACCATTAATTTCTTTTAATATCTACATTTTCACCTATAACATTTCGGTTACTATGCTGGTTTTAGTATTTATGTAGTGTTTAATTAAGTTTATAATAACTGTTTGTTTCCAAAAAAATTAAATAAAAAGACATAGAAAAGCTTTTTAAAAATCCCAGTAACGTTTACAACCAGCTCGTGTTATTTGTTTAGTTTTAAAAGTTTAAAATAACTGTTTATTTCCCAAATAAAAATAAACAAAGTAACAAAAAACATTAAATACTCCCCAAAACCCTTAACCTTTCAACCCGCTCTACAATCACATCCTAAAACTTACGCCTTTCGTAACAATCCAACACTGTAAAGCCACCACCACCGTAATAGTAAAATATTGACCTTGTATCACACACAACACACCAGACCCACTCAAAGCTATCCGCAGACTGACGGAGGATCCGAACCTTCGCTTTTATACATGCTCTTATTTCTCCAAGAGAGGGGCTTCCGGACTCTTCTTGATATCGTTTGATGATGATAAAGTTTGATTTGCTGGTAAGTTCAATGTCAGGAAAGGTAACAGGCGATTTATACTAAATAATGCTGGGCAATCCACACAGCATCATTTAGCAAGATATACTTAATATATTATGTATATATCGCACGGGTATTTTAACGAAAATTTTACTTTTCATGCGTGTTAGGATTCTAACGGTGAAAGAAATTTTCTAATCGATCCCGTTGTTTCGGAGCCTTTGAGCCTTTTCAATTCAAACAAACAATCAAAACTTTCCTCATGGGTATAGATAACTGATATATATCTAATTATGTATGTTTCATGTGATTATTATGAGATTTAATTATTATCTAGGCATTTAAATATTTCCTATTCTTGTTTCGTATGCGGTCGAAGGGAAACGTGATAGTAGATTTCAAAGGTCTCAAAAAAAGAGAACCAATATTCTATTGAAAGAAATCAATCAAAATCCTCTTTAGTTTTCGCTAGCGAAATTTCAAAATTGGGAAATTCATATTTCTTTTTTTTGAGTAAAACAATATTGTTTATTTTGTTTATGAACTACATTTCTATTGTTTTACAACAGGACATACCTCTATTAACAAAGAAAACTACAATTAAATAACTATAATAGAACTAGTTTTTACAAATGAAACAATTGAGCTAACCGCAGACTGTTGCAGTCTACAGGTAGCTCGACTGATCCAAATCAATACCAGTCGGAAGCGTCCCGAAGCTGGCTGCATTGCTTCGCTGTATGGCAAAATGGAAGAGAATTTAATAGAATATTATTTAATTGCACCATAAATACAATACAATACAAAGGTACACGATCTTAATGCTAACTAGAACTAGGATGGTACAATCGGCGGCCTTATCACTAACAGGGATCCAGGCAACCTTTGGATAAATAAATAAATAATGACGACTGCCGGATACGATTGGTACGAATAAAAACTTTGGCGTTATTATGATAGTACCTCAGCGAAATAGATAATCTATACTAATATTATAATAAGATTTGATTGTTTGTTTGTTTGAATTAAAAATAAAATTTTCGATAAATACCCATGCGAAGCTGGGGCGGACCGCTAGTACTAGATAAAGTTGCTTAAATTAAAATAGATATATCAAATAATAAATAGCATGTACATCTAATAATTTCCGAGATATGTATGTACGTTTGTTACATACATACATACTAGTTTGGAATCGCTGACCCCGTTAAAATTACAACGATCCCATCTCATAGCTCGTTAATTATTATAGCTCAGTAAATTACCATAAATATCACGATTGTGTATTGTACTTTACGACGACCTCTGTGGCGCGGTGGGCGTAGGTCCGCCTGCGACGCAGGAGGTTGCGTTCGATTCCCTCATTTTTACGATCTGCTAATATTTGGTCAGGGTGTTCTGGTCGTTTTCTATCTATGGTAAGAAATATCTATCTATGTACTCGTATATTATTATGTACCTATATCAGTTATCTAGTACTACTACACACGCTCTGCTTAGCTTGGGGTTAGATAATGCTGTGTGAATTGTCCAGCATTATTTATTTTAACATAATTAAAAGCGTTTTGCTCCCTTACTATTTTAGGGACTAAGTTCTTTTAATATATTATAGTAAAAAGTATACCTATAGGTACAGTGCGCGTCACATATAAGTACCCCCCATCTCAATGTATGTGGGACACAATAGTTGTTATTGTTGGGAATTTCAGACTTTGAGTATCATGGTGGGTGGTTCGATCCTTAGCGGCGGCGGCGTGATAAATATTTGCATGTGGAAAATTTGTGATAAGTTACAAGGGAATTCGAAGTAGTCTTATATATTATGTAGACAAGGGGGGTACTTAATTCTGACGCGCACTGTACATAAATAATCTATACTAATATTATAAAGAGGAAAGATTTGATTGTTTGTTTGTTTGTATGTTTGTTTGTTTGTTTGTTTGTTTGTTTGTTTGTTTGAATTGAATAGGCTCCGAAACTACTGGACCGAGTTAAAAAATTCTTTCACCATTAGAATCCTTAATTTTCCGTGATGAACATAGGCTATATAATATTTTCAAAAAAGTTAGGGATCCGCATGAAAAATTCAATAATTGAACCGTGGGCTGTATATTCAACCTCTTTTTCTATTATGGCGCGTCAGAATATAAAAAGAGGTTGTATAGCGCACGGTGCTTGCTTTATCTCTACGGCCAGTGTCAGTTTTGGAATGTTGAGTCAATGTCAAAAACCCCAATGCTGTTAAAAAAGTAAAGATCCGTATGAAAACTGTGAAACCTATCGTTTTAGTGTGTATAATTTCTGAAATTTTTGTTTAATACCCGTGCGAAGCCGGGGCGGGCCGCTAGTGTAATATACTTTACCGGCAGTTGACGGTAAAGTACTAAATTTATTAGATTTATGTACATAGTATGTACATGCTTAAATATTATTTATTTCAAATTAAGATCAATCATAATTTCTATGTAAATAATTATATTCAATTCACACAAGATCATTTAGAGTAATTTTAACTTATTAAATATTTATATTTTTTTAGATTACTGTAATTGTTTTTGTTTGTAAAATTTCCAATAGAAATTAATTTCCTTTGTGTAAATGTATGATAAAAACTTCTATTAGAATGTATGGTCTGAATGTCACTTCACACCGGAACAAAACGCGGGAAAAAGCCACAGATGGTGTCGTACCATTGCAAAACAACGGAGCAAAAAGATATGTCGGTAATGGCGTTGTGTTCACAGCTAGGTATTCTAGACTCGGTAAACTACGGCGAAGGGACAATTTAGCATTGAATTTAATACATTTTAGCAATATTGACGCAAAAAATATAAATAAGTAACATTAAAAAATGGAATTAAAAAAAATATTTAAATTTAAGGTTACCTACCTATTTTGAAAATGAAATATAAACCGGTTGATTCTAGACCTTATAAAGTGTAAGTAGGTACATAAATTGTTATTATCATTATTATTTTCATTTTCAATACCTACCTAGTTTTTATTCTTTTAATTGACTTTTGAAGTTGTTTTTTCAAATAGGAGACAATATCTGTTGAAATGTAAATGAATTTCGTATAAACAAGAGTTAATGTTTCCATATTTTTAGAATTTTCTTACACGTACACAAAATCGTAAAATTGAAATAGTGTTGCCACATTGTGTTAGTGGAAGTTTCAGAAATGTCACCGTTTACTGCCGTTTAATCGAGGAACAATAAAAGCCATGTTGACAAATTATTTCGAGTATACACGTGGATTGTGGCGGTGGTTATAGGACATTCTAATCAAAATAGAAAACTATTTATGATATAATTATGTAAGTCATTCACTGAGTGACTTGCTTAGACTATTTCCGGTCTTTTCTGCGTGTATCGATTTAAAATACAGATAACTTGCTTAGACTATTTTTCGGTTAATATCTGTATTTTAAATCGATACACGCATCAAGAGCAGACATCGTCTTAGCAAGTCACAGTGAATGACTATACTTAAGTTTACTTTAGGTTTAAGTTGCCTACCCAACTTGCTTAGACTATTTTTTCGGTTATTATACCCTCTCTTACTTTCTTTTCAACTTTACCTTCTTATAAGATGACCCTGTGTCTACTTTGGCGCAATGGCGAGACATTTTAGAATTGGCCGCCAGCATCGACCACCTACCGTTTGTTGCTGGTGTTTCTAACTCGAAGCGTGCTACTGACCAATCATCAGCTATTATAAATCAGGCATGGTCGATTGTATGCCCATTATTTATGCTGGTAGGGCTGTGATTATCGATACGACTAATATCGATAATTTTTACAGTGTAGTATGTACCAGTATTAGGTTTATTTGACAGTCGTCAAAGGATTTTTTGCCAACTTACACTATAAAACGCCAAATTTTATAAAGGTTTTAAATTAGGTTATTGGCATACATTAGAATCTATATATTTTTAATGGTAAAACTTTTATTAAAATAAAATAAATTACAAGAATTACTACTAAAACTAAATTGAGCGGAACAGTCTGCAGTTATGCAGACTGTTGCAAACAAACTACAGCTAGAATTAGCAATAGAACCTTAGCGTACCAACAACTCGCGTTGGATACTTGACCCGGTTTATTGTAATGTAAAAGCTTTGATTCATCTTTCATCACCGATGAAAGATCAAACATTCTGAAAATATCAAATAATAATGCCCCTATGATTTTTTACGATTATTTTATCGACATCGCTAAAAGTTATCGATGTAATGATATTGTTTTGGTAACATCACTAGCGTATAAGAGGATTCGGTAAGTTTATTGTACCTGAATATTATAGATGCAACTGTTAACCTATTTGTACATTTTAAACCTTTTGATCATTGAGTGCATATCAATTAATGGATTTATGTTTATGACGATTCTCTAGATAAATGTATTTGGTCATTAAAGAGTGGTAAATTCTTATATCAAAATCAAAATCAAAGTGCTTTATTTCCTTTAAACCTTACAGGACTCCTGAACACGTCACAAAATACAAGTTAAGTAAGAAATAAAATGGGAAATAATTGATCACTTTGATTAATTGTTCACTTCAATCTTTTTAAGGTAAAGTAAAGAAGCGAACAAGAAACCTTTACCTTGTAAGATTCTTAGTTTTAGAGTTGGAGCATAACTCGTCCCAAACTTTTTTGTATCATGTAGTTACCTACATGATACAAAAAAGTTTGGGACGAGTTATGCACTTCTACAATCAAATCAGGCAAAAAAAAAGTAGACACAATGTTATAAATGAATGTACTAGTGGTTTATTTTCCACTTCTTCCACTAGTGGACAATAAACTTAAGTGAAGAGAAAATTAATAACACCTTGTTTGTTATCTATACCTATATCTATACAAATTTTATAAAGAGGAAAGACTTTATTGTTTGTTTTTATGTTTCTTTGTTTGTTTGAATTCAGTACGCTCTGAAATATTCTATAGCCAGAGTTCATCACGGATAATTTTGGAATCTAATGGTGAAATAATTTTTCGAATCGGTCCAGAAGTTTCGGAGCCTATTCAATTCAAACAAACAAACAATCAAATCTTTCATCTTTATAATATTGGTATAGATGACATTTAACATAGACTCTTGTGCAGCGCCATCTAGTATCAAAAAAACAAACGGGCTTGGTTTTTTTTAAAGATTGCTTTGAAAAATAACCATAAACTCTAAGACCTTAAAGAATTGAAACGTTTAAAAAAAGGCCGAAGTTCACAGGTACCAAACAATTCCACTTGAAGTTATTGTTGGGAACAAAGAGTAACAAACAATACACGCGTCTGGCACAATGTTACCATGGTTACCAACACGTGGTACCTAGATCTATGCTATTCATTATGACTAGGTGAGACCAAAGCTTACCGTCCACTGGCCTTTATCCACTATTGCCAATCCCAACGTGTTTCACAGATATGACAAGACAGCGGCGTGGAATCGAACTAAATCGTATTAAGATCACATTGTGACGTCACACAGTTTGGGGATCTCCTATTTCATACAGAATTGGGCCCTGGATCGGAATCGAAGGGTAACGTATGGATTTGTTGTTCAGTAGTTATTTCTATTGTATAGCGTGCATTTGCCGAAACCGATGTCAAAGGTACAGGATAGTAAACAATGACACTGCGTATGCTCTGATCCGGTGGACGCACAGCTTCAGTTAGTTGAAACTTGGGAAATCCCTATTCTGCTAAAAGAATAAATTGACAGTCACAGACATTTATGCATTATAATTTCACCAATCATTTATTTGCAAGAATCAGAGATGTGATTTATTTGAAATACTTCTATTTTAAATGCAAATAGAAAATGCAAAATACCTATTTTGTATTTAAATACCTGTCAGTGAAAAGTATTTTGTATTTTATTTGAAATGCCTTTCGAGATGCATTTTGTATTTTTAATATACATTTTAAAATACAAAATACTTTGTGATTAAGTTGAGCCAACATTACCAGTCAAACAAAACAAAACGCTTGTATTGCCGAATTCGACCGATAGAGGCGCCAACTAACCATGCACGACATCTTTTTCTTCTTTGGTCAGAGTGCGCGTCTTATGTCAATGTCAAGTAATGTCTGACAAGTGTCAATATCTGACAAGTGTGAAAAATGAGTGATGATGTATTCGAACAACTGGTATTGTTAAAAAGTGTTATATATAAAAAATGATATTTATTTTTAACACTTTTTAACAATACCAGTTGTTATTAATTAAAAAAAAAGTGTAATCGCATTGAGTGTATCTATTCTCCTGTGTAATAAATAAAAATATCTGTGATTTATTCAGGAGGTACCTATTTTATTTTGAAAAAGTATTTTGAAAATACCTATTTTGCATTTAGCATTTGAAATACAAAACGCAATACTATTTGGTATTTTGCATTTGAAATAGTAAATCTGAAAAGTATTTTGCATTTTGTATTTAAATGCTTTTTTAAAACCATTTTGTACATCTCTGGCAAGAATACGGAATGAATATATGTATGTATTACAATGGCCTGACATTGTATTTTCTTAAAACTATTTTTGTAACTGTATTCGGCATGCGCGCAAGGCGTGCAAATATTCTGTGAGTCATATTAATAGAATTTATACTAAATGTATGTTACAATATATTAATAATCTTTACATTATATTAACTTTTGATACTTGATGATACATATTTAGAATAAAGAAACAATAGATGTAGAGGGCGCACGAAAGCTAAGAAATGCTTAACTATCTCTTAGTGCCAATAAAACCGCACCCATGTTCCCTTTATTTCTTATAAGAATTATGTTTCGACAATTATTATTATTAATTATTAGTTTCAGATTAAGATTCAGATTCAATAACTTTATTTCTTTAGGCTTACAAAATAAGCACTTAGACAATTCCAGTGCAGATTAGTCCAGTGACAATTCTTTTTTCGATAAATTTGTCATTGTAAAGCTCTTTTTAAGCAGAATCGAGGCCCTACTTCTAGATTTCTTTTTTCATATTTAGATTTAAAGATTCTTAATATTTTTCAATACCATAATTATAGGTAGTTCCCTAAAATAAGAAACAAAACATTAGGAAAATAGTACAGGTTCTATTTCACTGCAGTTTTCACATATTTCATGTACCGCCATCTTTTTTTCAAAAACACCAAAGAGAAAAACTGGAACATTTTTGACCACCTTAATGGAGATTGTACAGTTCGTCTGACAGTAAGACATATAATATAGACACAAATAGGTTGCATAAAATTTCATTATGCTGACATCTAAGACAAAGTATTTTATGGCATGTAACAAGTAACTCATACTGCTCAGTAATATAATAACGGATGACATAATAATAACTGGAGGTAACATGATAGATTGATATTTAATTTTGTATTATCTCACATTTGTGGATGGTTTCATGGGATATATAGCAATGTACAATTAAATAATTCAGTCATTCTTTATAATTATAATTCACCTCTTTTTCCTGACGTTTCAGTCGTGGTTACGAGACACGAGAAAGTAGACAAAAATGTTACTGATTTTATTAATTTTAAATATTGTCAAACGCAAATATATGAATAAATTTTTGTAATGAAGATTGTAACTATTAATCTGTTACGCTTTTTTTAATTACAACAACATTATAAGATAACTAAGAAAAAATATCATGAAAAAATTAATTAATGGTCTTTGAAGGATAATAAGACTTTAAACCTAAAGGTAGAGATAACATAACTGACCAGAAATCAAAGTGACCATAATTTTTTAGCACATAAGTACCCTTTATATTATCACTTAAAAATAACGTAGGCAATTAATAATGTCTATAACTAATTCACCTAAATCCCTAAATTATAGATATAAAATGATTCTTGCGTCACTCTTGCATAACACCGTCTTGTACCACATGCGCAATGACCGTGTGTCTCTAACCCGCCGCAAAAACAACATCATTCAAGAGCGAACCATCCAGGGTATACTCATCTACATAAATGTTAGGTTAATATTGTAGGTTTACCTTCTTTAGAGGAAAAAATCGCGTTTATTTAAGGCGGTTCCAGAACTCCAGTCATCTCGTGACCACGACAGTGTGCAAACCTGTTGAAACATCGAGAAAAAATTAATTAATAAAAAAAAGTTAATACCCTTTAAAATAGTACTAATAATTATGTGTTCAGATCGCGTATGTTTTAAAATATTCAGAAAAAAAGACGACACAAATAAATATTTCCGTCGGAAATGAAGGACAAAAAATTGAAGTGAAGAGAAATCAATAACATATTTATTTCTTTTTTATAATAATTTATCTGTTTGAAATTTGACTTGTCTAAGTGCTTATTTTGTAAGCCTAAAGAAATAAAGTTATTGAATCTGAATCTGAAAATCTGAAATGCTACTGGGTGTTTCATTCTGTTTCAATTAAATACTTTCAATTAAAATTATAGGAAATGAAACAAAAATAACAAACAGATCATAAAAAAAATAATTTGAGTGTAATTTTCTTTGTTATCTATCACGTACCTACGTTCCGTTTAAAATTTAAAATAATAAAATTCTATACTCATATGATAAGTGTGTTAACAAATTGCAGACAACACAATAATATGCAGTTAGCTCAGTTTTTTCAATTGTGAATACTAGTTCTGTTTTGGTTATTTAATTGTATGTATGTTAATAAAGGTTTTACCGCAAATTAAATTAAAATGTTGATATCCAAACACGTACTTTCAAATAAAAAATACGTACCTATAAGAACGAATAACAAATATTCATACTAATATTACAAATGCGAAAGTTTGGATGTATATAGTCTAGACCTGGAGTACTCCTGAAAACGAAATGAAAGTTTCTGTTTCGTTTCCGTATAAAGAATTTGCTTTGCATAAAAGGAAGCTGACGCTTTGACTTTTCTTTTCTAAGCGACCCCTTGGAAGTTATTCCAAGGGGTCCAAAATTTGCCTAGATAGGTATGTTAATACCTATCTAGGCAATTTTAATCCCGGAAAATAGGCGCGAAGTCGCAGGAAACTGTTATAACTTGTGAGCCTGACTGTTCCGCTCCAACGTTAATGTCGACGCCTGCGGTTCTACATGTTTTGCTATGACACCTTGGCTTAATCCATTCTTCAGTCTGTCTTGTATGAACTTTACTAAAATAACAAAACTTAACTAACCTAACAAAAAACATAAAAGTTAAACACTTTCATGAGACCACCTTTTTTAAACAGCTACACCAATAGATGGCGCTGATTTTCGATGTTGTGTTTTTTTTTCTCTCTTAATATTCTTTAAATATAATAATTTAATTATAAATTATATAATATATTTTCCACAAATAAAAATTCAATTAAAAAGACATCATACGATTACATTAAAATCTATTATTCAACTATGTTTGAATGACATTTTGAGGCGGTTCAACCTTTTTGTTTAGGCATAGCTGCACCAATAGATGGCGCTAATATTCGGTAAAGAAATATATTTGCCGCAAACAGTAAGTTATATTTCATGTACCAACCAAGCGAACATTCGGCCACTGTGCCATACAGGTTGTTCGTTTTTCCAAGACAAAAAGGTCTTGAACAACGTTAAGCAAAATTTCAAACCAAACTATTCTCGTAACCTCTTACGACATCTAAGTTCGGTTCCGTTCTTCCGACCGCCACGGTTAACGCGTTTTGGTGCCGAAATATTAATAATAAATGTTGGACAATCCACACAGCATCATCTAGCCCAAGCCAAGCAGAGCTTGTGTTATAGGTAGGTACTAGATGACTGACATACATAATTTATATCTATATATTAATATTATAAAAAGGAAAGATTGTTTCTTTGTTTGTTTCATCTTTAGAATTCTACATTATATTAAATGAATAAGTAATAAAAGTTTAACATAAATTGTTCATGCCGAGTAACATGACTCATACAGAAATTACATTTAAAATACACAATAGTAAGTATAAAAGTACAATGAAAAATTATGATTATTATGCTTGACGAACATAGACTATAGAATATTTTCAAAAAAAATAGGAATCTGTACAAAAAAAACTTCAATTATTTTATTAAATACCCGTGCGAAGCGCATCTCTAGTATAAAATTATACCTATCTAAATTACTTATTTCTATCTATTTTCCCTATCGTTCATATTTCTTCCCTATTCGTCGACCATATTTTAACCTATACAAGTGACTTTTTAAAACTGTTTAGTTCAAGTCAAGGGTTAACTTCTCACACCTTAATGAATACCGAGGTACCGCCTTAACCTTTCACACGCAGAAGACAAGCTTCTGTCATCGTGATATCCAAAGATTAGGTAGGTGCAGGTTCGAATCGCGACCTTGCTCATAGAATTTCAAATATGTAGCTCAGTACAAAAGACTCGCGCTTAGTCACTTAAACTGACACTTACATAAACACTAACGCTAGCTTAAATACATAAAACAGTTAACTTTAATAAACCAAGTTACAGAGTTCAGTAACTTGGGTTTAATATTTATTCAAAATCCAAATCAAAAATCAAAATCAAAGTGCTTTATTTCCTTTAGACCTTACAGGACTCTTGGACACGTCACAAAATACAAGTTAAATAAATAAATAAATCATTTATTTAAATAGGAAATAAAGTGATCAGATCACTGTGATTCGTTTTTGTATACGCAACAAAACATAGTAGGTACCTACATTTAAATAAATGATTTAAACATAGTACCTACATTATGTATAAACTTAAACTGATAGTGTATGTTAGAGGTAATAAGACTGGCCCTAATTCAAATGTGACTTAAATTATTTCGGAAAGTGTCTGTAATTTTTACGTTTCTTAGAAAAATAGAATGGTTAATCCTGAAAAGAGTCTTCTTCCAGCAAACCCAAGGTTTTTTTTTATAATAAATATCTGCAGTAGGGCAAGCACGGGCTTTCTTGTCTAAGGTAGAATAGACAAAAATTACGTCACTTTGTCATCGAATGCGTAAATTATTTGAAATTAATTTCTTCAACTTCAATGATGTACGCAATGTATGGCGACGCGATGTCATTATTGTCTATTCTACCCTAGAGAACAGTCCCCGTCCTTGGCCTACAGTAGGCCAAGCACGGGGATTGTTGTCTTATATATCTCTATTCTACCGTAGACAAGAAAGGCCGTGCTTGCCCTACAGATCGTATAAAGATATGTCCTGAGGCGATAATCTAACCCGCAGCCTCCTGCGTCGGCAGAACTTCGCCCGCCGCGCCACAGAGGTCGTCGTTTATCTTTATCTACACACATAAAGAAAAAATCTCCGAAACAAGACAAATTTTACCCTTTTTCTAAAGCTTGTTTTTATTTCCGCTTTATCGCAGATGTTTTTGCCAAGTTGAATAATTAAATAAAAAATCTGACAAATTAAAGCATGCTTTAAATGCAAGCCAACACCGCTACCAGCAGCAGCGCCCTCTGCAGAACAACTCCGCCGAACTGCGATCCCTAACCCGCATGCCTAGCGTGGGGATTATGGGCAATAACCCCCAGATGAAATAACGCCACCTTTGGCGCACATTAGGGGAGGCCTATGTCCAGCTGTGGACTGATATAGGCTGATGTTGTTGTTGTTGTTTATTTCCCAGTATTACTTTTTTGTAATTTGTGTTTTCGTCGAGATGGAATCAAAATTGTCGACCCACAAGGTTCAAAAGAGTGGTCCTGTTACGTGTATAAAATTTAATCTAAATATTATGATTTCAATCTGATTTATGACATATTCGTCCTTAATGTTCGGCCCACTTAAAAAAATCTCCTTTCGTCTCACTTTGTATGCCATCTACGGCACTTAATAATCCAAATTTTTATACTATACATATGAATTTACAAAAAAGAAATATAAATTTTTACATACCACCTACTGTTACACGTTGACTTACGTTATTGAATGTTCTATGGATTTTATAGCATAATGTAGGTTTCTAAAGGTGAAAGAATTATCAAATCGGTCCAGTAGTTTCGGAGCCTATTCAATTCAAACAAACAATCAAAATCCTCTATAATATTAGTATAGACAGCGGTACGGGTCTGAAGTCTCTAAAATTAAAACAAAATAATTTACAAAACTAACTTTTTCTTCAGCATTTCTGCCTTGGGAATCGAACCTGTTATCCATTGAACTGTCAACTTCAGTGTCGCAAGACTACGCATAGAATACCTGGTTAACTTCTTGCCACCTTGCTAAACTATAGTTTATCAGTATCACACCATTGTCTGTTTTTTTACAGTGTTTACATCAATTATAAATGATTTATAGCATCGTCTCGGAAAGTTTTCACCATAACATTGCTGAGTTTAAAGTCTAAAATATATATCAATAGAATCCAAACATGTCGTATTTCACAAAGCTATTGATTTTTTTGAAAACCGGGAGAGCTTGTAATGAAACAAGCTGTCCCGGTTTTTAAATCTTCCAAATATCTCGGAAATTTAATTTTGGAACAATTATTCCCGGTTACGATCCCTAGTAGAAAAATATCATGAACAGAAAATACAATAAGAAATTACCTAAATAAAAACAATTTAACTAAATATGTTCTAAATAGGCACCTCACCTACCAATTTGCGTGAGTTTCATTTGGCCTTATTCTTTGCATTTGAAGACGCACTGTCTAGAATAAGATTAAGAAGTGAAGGTTGAATCTAAGTGTAATCGGGGTGGTTAGCTAGTAATGTATTATTTAAGCACCCATTAGGTTGAAGATTTAGTGAACGGCCTAAGTACGGCAGAATCGATCCTGTTGTGGGCATAGACTTATTGATCGTTTAACAAGGTTTCTGGCGCATCCGATCCAGGTTCCGATTTTTTTTGAGATTCAATAACTTTATTTCATTAGGCTCACAAATTTAAATTTTCGACTTGTGTGCTTATCGTCAAATTTACGAATTTGACGATAAGCACACAAGTCGAATTTCATACAGATAATTCATCATCTCTAGTAACATTCCAACAGTGGCTTGTATTGTTTTGTAAATGCCACATTTATTTATAAAATGTTAAGGAAATTCACAGCTTACTTACCTAATAAATAATTATGAAGAGATAAAGGTTCTGCAAGGTACTTAAAATTTTCCAAAAATGAACCAACTGAGTCAAAACAAAGGTAGAAACATAAACAAAGTTACAGGAAGACTAATAAATTTTAATAACTAATAATAAATTCCGAGCGCTGTGTCGGTTGAATCAGAAATTATTTTTAAATCGATTGACGGTAGACAAATGGTTTGTACTAGTCTAAAAAGAAAAAAAAAAAACAAAAAATACAAAAAGAAGAAAAAAATCAAAAAAGAAGCAGACAAAGTTTTAAGTCACTGAGGTGGCTTTTAAAATAAAGTTTCAATATCAACATCAATGAAATATCGTTATTTCGTTTTTTTTAGTTTAATTATTATTTACTTAATAAGTAGGTACCTTGTCTCTGTTTCCTGTTTTTTTGTAAACATATTAATTAAATTATTGTCTCTACTTATTGTGTACTAAAATTACAAAAAAATATTTTCTTTCTCGTCTTTATTATTATTTTAGATCAACAAGTCTAAACTCCCGCAGAAGATATGAACGTAAATCAGATTCACCAAAACACCATATCGGTAACTGGAGGACATAACCTTTTATGGCGTTTTAGCAATAACCATCGTACACGCTGACCCTTCAGGCATGGACAAGAATATATATATCTTAATAAACAAGAACCTTAAACACACTAATGACGCTATTCAAAAAATATTAGACTAGACTGATACGAAGGCGTTTTTGACGACATTGCTTAATTTTCGTGATATGTCATAGTACTTAATTTTCGTGAAAAATAAATAATGATGGACAATTCACACAGCATCGTCTAGTGTGTGTTATGGGTACAAGATGACTGTTATAGATTTTGTTATAGATAGATAATGAACAGAAAATCCTGAACAAATTATCTGTAGATCGTGCATACATTGTCCAGAGGCGGGAATTAAAGCCGGAACCTCCTTGGTTTGCATGCGGATCTTTGGCCACTGCGTCACACTTGTCGTCAAAGAAGAAAGAAGATGTCTTCAATCTTTAGCAGATTAAATGCATCTGCGCTCTGCCTAAACTAACTCAGCTCGATCCACCGCCAACGTCGCGGGTTCAAATCAATATTATCATATCATCTTATATGGCATTTGTTGAGGGTTAGCTCCAGAGTTAACCCGTCTAATTTTAAGTTTCTTTGTCTTGCAGTGAATAAATTTGGTGCCAAGAATGGAACTTACGGAAAGCGGAAAATCACTGTATTTTTATAGTACTCGTATAATCATCAGCTACTTTGTACTGGATATCGGTATATTAATTTCACAATCCTTAAGAAAGACCAGGGCACATGAAACCAATCCCGCTGAAATTGGCAACACCCACCTACAACAAAATCTCACTACCATGCCATTAAATAAAAACTGCTCCAGACATAACACCTCCTTGATAAACTATAATCCCTATAATCCAGACATAAAATCTCCTTGATAAACTATAATCCAGTCATAAAACCTCCTTGATAAAATCCACTCTAGCTCTAAGGTATTTTCACACGTGTAGTACAATAGTTATTGTTGCCCAATCCTGATACTCAGGTATTGATTTACTACTGAAATAAGTACTGGTTACTGGCATTTGTGATAATAAGCGATGGGTATTATTCGGTCTGTTTCGAAAGTCCAATCTCGACACAAACCAAATAGGAGTTGACGAGATAAATACATGATAATACTTCCAATCTCGACACAATTCAAAATAAATAGGAGTTTTCGAGATAAAGAATTACATGATAATACTGTAATTCTAAGAAAGATTTGACATCCATTGTGATAATGATGACAACGAACAAACAAAGTTCTTAATTTATGATGTATCTTGATTTATAAGACACTAGCGGTCCGCCCCGGCTTCGCACGGGTATTAAACAAAAATTTCAGAAATTATACACACTAACACGATGGGTTTCACAATTTTCATGCGGATCCCTTACTTTTTTTTATCAGCATTGGGATTTTTGACATTGACTCGACACTCCATAACTGACACTGGCTGTAGAGAAAAAGCAAGCACCGTGCGCTATATATTCAACCTCCTTTTCTATTCTGACGCGCCATAATAGAAAAAGAGGTTAAATATACAGCGCACGGTTCAATTATTGAATTTTTCATGAGGATCCCTAACTTTTTTGAAAATATGATATAGCCTATGTTCATCACGGAAAATTTAGGATTCTAATGGTGAAAGAATTTTTCAAATCGGTCTAGTAGTTTCGGAGCCTATTCAATTCAAACAAACAAACAAACAAACAAACATACAAACAAACAAACAATCAAATCTTTCCTCTTTATAATATTAGTATAGACTATAAAAATAAGATCTACAGCTACTGTTAGACTGTTATTTACTTTTCCGAATTATGACCCTGAAATTTAACATTCGCGTAAATAATGTAGGAAAAGCAAAGAGCTAAACATATTCATTTAATACTCAGATCCCAGTGTGTTCGCCGCACGAAATAATAATTTATTTTAGCAATTTTCAATAAACACTAGGTAAAGGCTATTTTTATAGACCCAACAACAATTATAGAAATTACTTAACAATTGTAAAAATGGCGGAAATATAAAGTTTTTGCGAAACCAACGAAATGCAAATTACAGACGCATACAAAACAAGTTTTAAAACAATAAAACACATAACCACTCGTAAAAATTAACACAGAATCAAAATTACTTTACAACTATTATAAAAACTGACGAGTGAAAGTCTCATCAAAATGGGATCAGTATTATTTACGCACGATAAATTTGCAAGCGCATTAATTTTGAATTAAGTAATAATTGCGAGGGGGAACTCTCTTAATGAGATAAATGCTTAATAAGTAGGTACTTAATTACCTACTTACATGATACTTTAAGAAAATTAGTGACTCCTTTTTTGGGTTGCTTGCTCGATGGGGTAAATAGGAAAGACTCCGCTGTTTGGCCATCTAATAAATTTGGCCAGTAAATAAATTAATAATGCTGGAAAATCCACAATGCATCGTCTACCCAGATTATTTAAAAAAAAGTTAATAATTTGGAGTTTTTTTGTGCAAATTGGTTCTCTGATTCGGAGTAATAGTATATATATTATATATTGTGTATGCGTATGTAATATTGGCCTATAAAAACATGAAATTTCGTGTTGTAGAAAAAATAGGCCCATTTCTATCAAAATATATCTTAACTGACTAAAGTGCAAAATACTAATTACTCACTAAAATCTAGGTCAACCGAACTTGACCTTTTTAAAAACAATTTAAGTAGCAATGAGGTCATTAAATAGTTAGAAACTATTACCTATAGAAATCATCGTGCGTTAATAGATCAAAAAAAAAGTGTAACGTGTAATTCGTGACTTTATGTACTTATGTGGTAAGTAATTCTAATTTATAAGGTACTTAGGTTTTTAAAATGGGTAAATGTGATTTGGTTTATCATTCAGCCTGTAATAGTCTTTCCTACCAATCGTAAATTTGTCTTATTAGGGAACGTGGCTAACAAGGAATACGAAACACGGGACTTAATGACAGCTACCTTAAAAAAACCTAAGGTAACCTAAAAAAATTTAGGTTTCGCATAAAATATATTTTTTTTACATACCCGTGCGAAGCCAGGGCGGACCGCTAGTAATACATATTATATAAAGGAACAAGCGATTTCCGGGACAATAGCCAGCCTATACCGCTGAAGCTAGATAGAGATTTTAAGATTCGTTTGGAAACTTCTTTTAAAATCAGAATGATAAACATAATATGTGTAACTTTTATGTTATAGCATATATGCTACTTTGATTATATACTTATATAATCAAAGATGTGCTATAGATTTTTTTTTAAGTTACGGATCCGTATGGGAACATCAATAATCCAACATTTAATTGTGTAAAATAGCAAAAATATAGTAAAGTGAAAAGGTTTAGGCATGTTTTATTTCTTATTTAACTTGTATTTTGTGACGTGTCCAAGAGTCCTGTAAGGTCTAAAGGAAATAAACCACTTTGATTTTGATTTTGTTGGATGAAGTTTTAGAGCAGTGCACTTGACTTTACTTTTTCTTTTATTTGCTATTTTTATAGGTGAGTTTAGTTTGCTAGCAATATTTGCAACAGGAAGTATTGCCCAATACTAAGTACCTCTCAGTACTCAACAGAATGTTAAGTACATTCAGATCACAATGATGTAATCCAGAACATCTTGTAGCAACGCACGATTAACGCAGTAATCAGTACATCGATCGCTATCTGTTGCGATATGGAATGTTATGGATCATAATGGACTTATGGAATGTCTGATGGACTCTAAATGTTAGATGGACTCTTGGAATGTAAGATGGACTGTAACATGTCTTTACAGTCACTTTGGCCTTTGAGGTATGTCCTTACCTAATTTTCTTTTATACTTTTCTTTATACATACATGACGACCTCTGTACCGCGGTGAACGAAGGTCCGCCTGCAATGTAGGCCGTCTAGGTATACATTTTTGTACGATCTGCAGATATTTGTTTTGGGTGTTCTGGTCAAATTCAAAGTTTTAATAAAAATATCTACCTGTGTAATATATTGTTATTATTAGTATATTGGTGTAGTTCCCAAGCTCTGCTTCGCTTGGGACTGGATGATATCGTGTGGATTGTCCACAATTATTTATTTATTATTATTATTTTATTTTATATTAAGGGCTTCAGATGACGAACAACTCGCGGGCCACTAATTTGAGGCCTGTGGAAAGCCATTGTCACAGTAAAATAAGCCCATATTTGATTCATTTATCCTCCGTAGACCGAGACACGTTCTCGGTGACCCCGTTGACCCAATCACCGCCGCTATCTCGGAGGTGACGTCAACCAGTACCGATTCGCTTCCGCACACTACACACACGACCAAAAACCCACCCCGCCGGATGCGGGGTCGTAGAATTCCCCGTTTCCACCCATAGGTGCACGAGTGCACCTAGGCGAAACCTCTTTACCCTCTTGTAGCATCTGGCAAGTGGTAATAAAGGCAACAGTGTAAAAAAGGTAAGGCCTAAGTGGTGGCCCTTGCGCGTGTTGCCCCAACCTAACTAAACCGGTGTGGCGCCCTCTGCGCCCGCCAAAAGTCCGGTAACGCTGTCATGGCCATCTACGGTCAAAAGCATTATAGTCCTTTCATAAAAAAAAAATACCCTTGTGTGATAGGAGTATGTTATTATGAGTATGCACTAGGTCGTTTTAGATATTTTAAAATTTTCTCTGTATCCTCGAAAGAGATTAATAAAACTGAAACAGTAGGTATACATTTATAAATGTACTAGCGGTCCGCCCCGGCTTCGCACGGGTGTTTAACAATAATTATATTTTCTTGCTATGTTCATCAGGTAAAAGTTAGGATTCAAGAATTTTTCAAATTTTTTTAGCCTATTCAATTCAAACAATCTTTCCTCTTTATAATATTAGTATAGAAAAGAGCTACCTATATATGTTTATTTAGTACTACTTATTATCAAATAAGAAATAAGTTTGTGTAAGGCTAACCTATTGACCCTTAAAAATAATGAACTTACCTATTAACAACTGACCTATCTAAGATCAAAGTTAATAAGTCCCTATAATGCGCAAGAGTTGCATCGTGAGATTTTTTCCGCTTTAATTTAACTAATAAGACTATTAATTATATTATTATTTCAACTCAAGGGCGATAATTTCGATGAGCTTTAAGCTCTTTATTTACAACTTTATATTTTCATTTAAAAGCATCTTTATTGTTAGAACCAAAGGGATCAATAACGAAGAATCGATTGGAATCAATAAGTTGGTAACACTTCGAAATAAATTGATGCGTCTATTGAAGATAATTACTATTATTTTAGGTCGTATTAAGTAACTAGTTTCTGCCCGCGGCTACAGTCGCTTTGTTTCTATGGAAATGTTTAGAAGCTATTTTTTCCATGTAATTTATTTATTTATTTATTCCCTCCTCGGGACAATGTATTATGTAAATCAGTCATCTAGTACCCATATCACAAGCTCTGTTTAGCTTGGGGCTAGATGATGCTGTGTGTATTGTCAAGAACTATTTATTAAAAAAATATTATTAATGTTTTGAAACTTACGCGATCTGAACACATAATGATTAGTAGTTAACGGGTATTTATCGCGTTTCTTCTTCCTCCTTTCTTCTTCCTCTTTTCTCGACGTTTCAACAGGTTTGCACTCTGTCGTGGTCACGAGATGTCATCGAGAAAAGAAGAAGAAGAAAGGAGGAAGAAGAAACGCGATAAATACCCGTTAATTACTAATCAAATATTATTAAATAATTATGAAAAAGTTTGTTAAATAAATAAAATTTTACAAATTCTTGCAGCCAACTCCTCGAATTTAATGTAAACGTGATTTTGGCTTAAGCCAAGCAAATAGAGATGATCAATTACCCACTAATCCCACGAGTGGGCAGGTGTGGGCTATGCGTCCTTCAATCAAGTGCAGCGCGGTATTCGAACCCACACTCGCCTAACGATAAGGCGGTATGATTCACTCACGATTCACTACTATGGCAATGCATTCATAGCTTTAGGTAATTGATAACATCAGTGACCCAAATTTTAGAAGGTAGGTGGTATGTAAGTAAGCAAAATATCATCATCAGTCTATAATAGTCCACTGCTGGACATAGCCCTCCCCTAATGAGCGCCATAGCGCCTTGTCTATCATAAAGGTTTTATTGCCCATAATCCCTACGCTGGGCATGTGGGTTGGGGATCGCAGTTCGGTGATGTTGTTCTGCAGAGGGCGCTGCTGCCCGCCCCCCGTTATATTAATATACTATATAATTTAATAGAATATTAATATATAATAATACTACTCTTTATTTCACACCAAGATAGAGAAAGAAGAACAGAAGAACAGTTGCACAATGGGTGGCCTTATTGCTAAGAGCGATTTCTCCCAGGCAACATTTGGACACGTAACTATTGTACAGGTATAGACGGTGGCGTTTCATATAATAATGTGTACATAAATTATATAAGCAAATAATTCAAAAAAAGCAAAATTTGCTCATAAATCGAGATCCAATGCCTCCTCAGGTCTCATTTCACCATTTGCTGCTAAAACTAACTTCAGTTTGATTGAGTTCAAATAAGTATTACGTGACATGACAGCTCTTAAAGCGCTAAACTGAGTTTATCTTATATT
Source organism: Eupithecia pulchellata (assembly GCA_963931895.1). NCBI lineage: Eukaryota > Metazoa > Arthropoda > Insecta > Lepidoptera > Geometridae > Eupithecia > Eupithecia pulchellata. The sequence continues at coordinate 7,157,533 of OZ007546.1, read as the reverse complement.
CAAATCACTAAATTTCTATTTTAAAATCCTAATAATTGAACCTACTCATAAAATTGTACTCAAGACCTTTTAGGTTATTTTTATAACAAAACTAATTTGTAATATGTGACAGATTAAGATCACATATTACTCGTTTAAAGCACTAAACTGAGTTTATCTCATATTGAAATAATAAAATTTCTATTATAAAATCCTACCTTATAAACTTTAAGCTATATAAGCTATAAATAAGTTGTAATTTTTATTAAAAAAATCAGATCAATCAACATCTAAAGATTTCTTTCTTTAACAAATCCACACATCCAAACGTCGAAACTCTCGCATTTAAAATATTAATGTATTATTTATTATATTTATTCTTAAATCCATCTCTAGATAACCTTTTGCACGTGCAAAAGACATCAACTGAGTTAAATAAAATCCCAGCACTGCAATAAACAAATTGCAGCTGTGGTCTACAAATGAGAAATAAATGAGGTGGCCAATTACTGAGTTGATGAATGTTGCCTCAGCAGTCATGACCTGATGTTACTGTATTTGTACATTTCTACTGTTACTGGGCCTATTTCTAGATTGGAATATCTTAGCTTATTTTTTATTTTATGAATTTAAATTTTCAAGTTTCATATAGATCCCTAATTTTTCTAAATACTCTATAGCCATGGTTCACCGATGATGTAGGATTCTAATGGTCGTCAGAAAAATAGCTTGAGTTTAGAATTTTTGTAAACAAAGAGGTTACAAAAACAATAAAATATTGGTGGAAAATATTTAAAAACTCTGTTAGGTACCAGAGCCAATAATTTTTTTTCATTAATTAATTTTGATTCGTGTCCGTTTTCGAACTTGAATTTGAATCTTTTACCTGCGCGTTACCAAGAACACGTTGCTGATTGTCTAATTTTCTAAACCCCGACGTTTCGACCGCTCTAACGCGACCTAGAGCTGACTAAATCCATGGATATCAATATCCACTTCACACCTGCTAAAGGTCGAATGATTACCTCGATGTTATTCAGTACATTTTTCAAGCAAATCATCGTAATGATCTGTGATTAATGAGTACGGAACCCTAATGGGCATAGGTGCATGTGTGGATTTAAGGCTTTGTTCACACGAGCATAGTTGATTTAATTATGTAACGGCCACCCTATTTGACTAGAAATTTGATAATTGAAGTTTCTTAAAAACTATACGGATAACCTGTCGGCTAGGGAAGACTAAATTTTATACAAACAAGACTGGATATGTTCAAACCTCGGCATCGAGCCATAAATAAGTTAAGTTATATGTATTATGGGGCCATATGATGCTGAGTGGCTTGCACACTGTGGTATTTACTGTATTTATTTATTTACAGTTTTCTTTATTTATGTATGCTGAACTTATAATTGCAATGAGACTTTATAATTGAAGTGTTAGTTAAGTTAGTTTTGACTCGGGCTTCGACTCTATTATTTATATATCTTAATATTGTATAAATCCTTGATTATGGACTAAAACACAAGCTCTGCTTAGCTTGGGGCTAGATTATGCTGCGTGGATTATCCAGCATTATTTATTTATTTAATATGCCATAAAAAATAAATTTTGTACATGACGGTCTACCCGTAAAAACTGCGCGCAAATCAACGAAGAGCTACTTGTCTCGTGTAAAAACGCCTTACTGTTATTAATCTGCAAAAGTACAATGAATCTTTGTACAAAGATCGTTCTTATTATATATTGTATGTGTTGGCTCTAGGACAATGAATAGTGTGGACGATGGTATGCAACACCAAGCCATGTTTAGTCAATGGCATCATGTGATTTCCTGGCCTTGAATGTTAATTTATGAATTCTTATAGGTTTACCGGTACCATTTTCCAATCGGGTATTTAATATTTAATTATCAATGGATACATTTTTGCGAATTGTTTTTATTTTTTAATGTTTTGAAATGACTGTCTCTTAGTTTTTCTTATTTTCTATTAGCTGTTAATTTTAGTAATTATAAGGAAATTATTAACCTGATTAAAATATACATGTATATTTACGAAGAACAAAGACCAGCATGGTTGAGTATTTTTAAGCGTGGAGATAATAACAAAAAACTTGAATTTATTGTTAAATTAAAGTCTTTATATGTATTGTATAGACTCATCCCACGGCTACACAAAGGCGCCATATTTGGTACAAATTAACAACCAATTGTATATGATGCTATTCATGATATATTGCGTGCATCATTCATACATTAAACAATACAAATACAAAATGATTATCAAAAAACGAATTGCTTAGATGAAATTTGAAGTCTTCTGAGTCTTCAAACTTCATGCATAATAATTATTAGAACTTCATGCATATAATTATTAGTAACTAGCAGCCCGCCCCGGCTTCGCACGGGTATTTTAAAGAATTTTAAGTTCTTACACACGCACACGTTAGATAAGGTACTTTATTATTTAAGTTTTCATAGGGATCACTAACTTTAAAAATATTCTATAGCCTATGATTATCATTCAAATGATGATTTTTTTTCCAAAAAGGTCTAGTAGTTTCAGAACCTATTCAATTCAAACCACAAACAAACAATAAAATCTTTCCTATTTAAAATTGTACCTTTACCTCATTTACTTACCTCTATGTATATAAAGACTTTTCTCTCGCACCGCTTTATCGCCTACATCGAATGGTTCCAATCTTGAAGTTTTTATATTTTTTGACATTGAGTTTCCTCTCGCACCCCAGTAACGAATTGTGATGTCTATGGCAATCCATAACTGACACTGGTTAAGTCGTCGAAGCAAAAGCGGTGCCATAAAAAAAGAAGTTGACGTTGAGTCACAGCAAAAGTGAGCAGCGCAAAAAAAAGAAAAAAAAAAGAAGTTGATGTATAGCGCTATGGTTTTATTATTGAAGTTTTTATACGGATCTCTAACTTTTTTGAAAATATTTTATAGCCTATGTTCATCACGGAAATTTTAGGATTCTTATGGTGGAAGAATTTTTCAAATTGGTCCAGTAGTTTCTGAGCCTATTCAATTCAAACAAACAAACAAACAAACAAACAAACAAACATACAAACAAACAAACAATCAAATCTTTCCTCTTTATAATATTAGTATAGACATAATTTTTTAACAAATTTAATTTGTTTTTAATATTTTTATTTTTTTTCGGAGATACCCAAGGGTTACAAATTATCAGCTGGTTCCATATTCCCACCCCTTCCTCTATAGGTACATGGTGTTCCAATTTTGGAACATTTTAAAGAAAAATAAAGAAAAACGGTGGACATGCACGGAAGGCAATGACTTTTTGACAGCCTTTTGAATAAAATCTACTTTTTACAATAATAATAATAATAATGCTGGACAATCCACACAGCATCATCTAGCCCCAATAGTGGCCAGAACTGGCTTACCATAGAGAATAAAGAAAGAAGATCACTTTTCGACTTTCTTCTTTGCCTTTTTTGAAATTAGTCTTTTGTTCTGTATTAGTCTTTTATTATTTGCATCGTCCTTTTGTTTCGAAAACTATCCATATTCCAATAGACATTATCCTATCAATATTTATTATAGGTATAAAAACTGAGTTCCAGTCATTATTTATAAACTGTTTTTAGGTTTTACGGGATAAATAGGTACTTATAAAATTCCAAATCGGGCCATAGATAACGGAGAAATGGCATACCTACATAAAATAATATATAAAGCGAAAACTAGAACTTTTAGAATCTTCAAACTTGGTTAAATACGGTTTAAGTGTTGAAACTATATTTTTTTAGTTTCACAAATTAAAATGTATAGGTACATATTCCTACCTAGGTTATAATAATACCTACGTTTATTACGAAGCCATTCGGAAGTGTTAAGAAAAAGCAATTCAGCGTTTTAATAAGAATAATAACCATAATTGCACAGTGCTAAGGTCGCAATTTGGTGTGACTAGCGCGCGTCCGCAGCTTTACTCGGGTTCGGAAATTTGAAAGACCTCTTTTTATGTTAATAAGCTAAGTTTCTCTTCATTTGTGGGCACGCAAAGTGTTAAGCAATAGTTAATAGTTGTTTGTTTTCTTCTGCTGGTTTAAACTGATTGAGAAAGTATTTATCACGTTTCTTCTTCCTCCTTTCTTCTTCTTCTTTTCTCGACGTTTCAACAGGTTTGCACTCTGTCGTGGTCACGAGATGACTGATAAATACCCGTTAATTACTAATCATTATGTGTTCAGATCGCGTAAGTTTCAAAACATTGATTGAGAAAGAACACTGCTAAGCAACATGGCATGAGTTTAAATTTGACAGATATTTTGTAAAAAACAAAGAAATAAATAAAATTAATAATAATTGAATTAATTTATTCTATTAAATAGGTAATCGAATTAATTATTTAATAAGTAAATGATTATTATTTCCAGGAAAGCACATAGGCTACATAGGTAAATTATAAAGGTGCGAAAACACAACCCAAATTATTGTATATTATAGAATAGTACCGTATATAGTAATGTATTTTAAAATGCGTAACGCTTCACAAAAAAATCGGCGGCAGTCCGTTTCCGAGTTTTTATACAGAAAAGATAATCCTTATGGTATGAAAAAAGGTCCATGTTGTATGTGGCCGCCATTTTATGTTCCTGACAACAATGTACAACATGCAAATGGCGGTAGAGGCTTTACCGCCATTTGCATCAATGGTTGTTGCGACTTTTCATTGTTTGAAAATTGGCGAAGTGATTTGTCAATTTGTTGGCCAGTGTAAAGAGAATATAAAGTGAATTAGTATATAACTATAACGTGGTCAGACGGAAACTACAACATTCATTCAAACAATTCGTTTTTCTATTAAAATAAATAACAATGACAGACAAAATTGCATTGTATATTTTGATAATTGAGAATATCCGAGAAGCTACTGGTATTGGTAAGTTCAAGGATTAGTTAAGTTTATTATCTTTTGAATTGAAGCGTTAACAATAAAGTACATAACATTATATAGGTACTTCATTGTTAGCTATTTTAGGACAATAATGCGTAGAGCTATAAAATAATTAACAATAAAGTACCTAAACATTTTTTAGGTACTTTATTGATAGCTATTTAAGATAATAATACATAGAGCTATTCTGTGGGCTTAAACATCGATGACCAAATAGAACTTTAGTTATTGACCTTCCTAGATAGGTACATACAAGCATTTGTCTACGAGGAAGAATCGAATTCAAAACCATCTTTACCCCATTGGAATTAAGACTAGAGCTGTGATACCTCATTCAAATAAAATCGCTTATTATCGGAATAATGAGTGCCAACTAACATCCAACATAACATTTAAAACTTTACTTAAACCCTTATGAGTTAGGTTGATTTAGGTAGGTTTCGTTGCCGTGTGGTGCCGGCATAGAATTTCACCACCCTAATTCTTCCCGTGGGTGTCGTAAGGGCGACTAAGGGAGACACACCGGGTGGCGGGCAGCAGCGCCCTCTGCAGAACAACTCCACCGAACTGCTATCCCCAACCCGCATGCCCAGCGTGAGGATTATGGGCAATAACCCCCACATAATGATGCCATCTATGGCGCTCATTAGGAGAGGCCTATGTCCAGCAGTGGACTGATATAGGATGACGATGTGAGGGAGATTTCGAGGTTTGCAGAGTAGTGACTCTACTCTGCCAATTGGAATTTGCCCTGTGCGTCATAACACGTCAAGATCTTGAATTAAATTACGTAAATTATGTTGATTTACCGACATTATCACAAACTGTGTTATAAATTACAAACTTGTGCATTCCTAGCGCAGCATCCGTGATGTCATCATTCTGACTTGTGCGAGGAATTTACAGACAGTGATAATTGATGTTTTATAAATATAACATTACAAAGTGAAAAGGTTCGAACCCACAACGATGACAATCATATAGTAGACGTATGGTAATTTTAACAGTTACTTTTTCATACTAAACTTATGGTTTTTGTGCTGTCTCTACATTTATGAAATATGTTTATTCGTTAAGAGAATGTTTATTTTGAAAAACAAGAATTTAAAAGTGCAAGACTTCGTGAGCGTTTTGAAAACAAATTAGCCACTCCTATGTATAGGTTATCATCAAGTCGCAAAAGCATTTACTATATGTCGGTCAAAATTTATAATAATGTGCCAAATGACATAACTTCCTTGCCACTCCAGAAGTTAAAAACAGAACTATTTACTTGGCTCTTAGAAAATTGTTATTATGACCTAAAATAATTCTTTGACATTAATTAAATTGTATGTAGGTATATTGAATTATTATGATTATTGGGTATTTATTATTATTTTCATTACTATGACATCTAATTATTATGACTCTAATACAAAATGTATTGTTAAATTTAATTATTAAATGATGAATTGAATGGAATTATGAACATGGCATGAAATTTTTATATATCTTGTAAACAAATACCTAATAATTTATGACTGCATGTAATTTAATTTTAAATCTAATTATATAAAAAATCTTTGTACGCTCGAAAGAGTAAATTGTGTAGAGCAAACAATTATATTTAAGATCTTATGTATAACGACCACAATCACAAAGAATAAATGCTTTCAATGTTTTTTTCATTCAATTTTATTTTGTATGTATTTATTATTAATTCAACAGCTATAAACTATTTTGAACGTAATATTACTGCAAAGATATCCAACAATATGTTTGGGGAGGTTGTTCTTCTAAACTAAATAAAGCTCTTGAGAGGAACAATTTTTTTCTAAAATTTGTATTAAACGCTGGCGTCGAAAACTTTTTTTAGGAGATAATAAACACGGAAAATATAAAAATATATTTTGGAGCAAAAAGCAAGTATACAGGTTGAACCTGAAGTTAAACCTCTATGACGATGTAGCTTTTTATTATTTACAGAATTCATCTGAGTTTATGTAGACATAACATTCCTTATTTAATTGTGTGTAAGACATTTCCGGAAGTCATAAAGAGAACTAGCGTCGCAACGTGGGTGTAACATTTCGTAATAGGAAAATGGATATAAAATACATACCTATCTCGAAATTATTTACTAACTACTACTTGTGGCATCCACGCGCTTTTCATATACCCTTTGTCTGTTCCTGAGATACAGTCTACCTCACTGCTAAATTTTATCAATTTCTTTTCAGCCGGATAAGACAGACAAATAAAAAATTCTTCTGTAATTTATATTTTTTAAATACTCGGAGAGCCTCGGAACCCCGCAGATTTAGAGTATTATACCTATTCCATCATGGAACTCTAGCAGTTTAAGTAATCAGGTAGCATCTTTCGTTGTAACGTTAGGTAACCAATAATTAAAACAATAAATGAAATATTTTATTGATTGTACTGCATATACGGATGTACGGATAGGGTTAACAGAAAACCGATATTTTTTTTATTGAAAACTTGATTTTGCGTTCTTGGCCTGTTACCCGTAAATTAAACAACTATTTACAACACAATTTTTGTAAACAACTCAATAGATTGAGTCAAGCAGAGACAGGGAGGTCCTTGTCTATCTAAATCTAGGCTACGTAGCCTAGATTTAGATAGGCAAACCAAAAATTGTATAAGACACATAAGTTATATAATATGAATGTACTAGTGGATTTTTTTTCACTTCTTTCACTAGTGGACAGAAAATTGAACTAAAGAGAAATCAATAACAAATTATTTCTTTTTTTTATGATAAATAACTGTATGAAATTTTAATTGTCTAAGTGCTAATTTTGTAAGCCTAAAGAAATAAAGTTACTGAATTTTTGTTTTCCTATTATGTTTAGGTATTTAAATTCTTTTAAGTGAGATAGATGCTTTTGTCCCTAAATCAAAAGTATTTTATTATTGTATTGACTTATTATGTTACTGGTCACAATTAAAATTAATTTTCAATCTGGTATTGATATGGATCAGTTGAGCTACCTGTAGTTCGTTCGCAACAGTCTGCAGTTAGCTCAATTGTAAATTTAGTTTTTTTTATTTAGTTAGATCATTGTAATTTTATTTGTTAATAAAGACTTTTTGCTCTTTAAAAAAAAAAAACAATATTTCTTTCTTATTAGATATTTGTAGCATTTTGAAAAATATAAATAAACTTAATTAAACCAAATAACTTTCGTATGAAACTGAATATGTGTAGCAACTAATTTACTATGATAATAATATCAATAAAGTAGTGTGTCAGTCTGTCACGTGACCTCGGGAGCAGAGCATGCTGTAGGTAGGGTTAGCGAAACAACCGGCAATTATTATAATTATAAAAAAAAATGTATCTGCACATTTTTGTGCCTAACGGCGACTAAATAATCCTTCGGTCTTGAAAATTTTGCAATGGAATCTTGCTCATTTCCATCATCATCATCACCAGCCTATAATAGTCCACTGCTGGACATAGGCCTCCCCCAATGAGCGCCATAGATGGCATTATCATTTGGGGGTTATTGCCCATAATCCCATTATTTATTATAAAATTATATATTTTATTATACTCATTTATTGCCCATTTTATATTCCAAAAATTTTAGATTTCGGCGGAAGTCGAACCTTCGACTCTCTCTCAGTACGGGAATGCGGTAACCGCTACACCACAAAATCAACTAATAGCACCATTATTGATAATCGAGGTATGGCTCCGGTGACGGTTGTATTTCCCATACAAACGAAATAACAAAATGATTTGTAATATAAGCATACGAGTATTTTCTCCATGTACGGAAAGAAAAGAAAGAAAGAAAATATTTTTATTTACCTTAATCAAACAACACAATAATATACACAGCAATCTTAAACTTAAGTTGTGAAGTAGGTTATTTAATAAGGCAAATATGGTCGTCACTCAGCGTTATGCTGGGTGCACACTGATGTGTCCACCCAGCGCTGATTTTCAGTGAAGACCAGAGGGGTCGTGTCACTACTGCTATTAGAATAGTAATTATCTAGGTTCCGACAATAACTTCAACTTCACTGAAATGAAATTAAACCAAATCTTATTTCTTAAAAAAAAATACGTTATAATTTGTGAAGATAGCAATTATTTTCAAAAAAGCTTGTGGTAGCAACCTAGATATGAGTAAATACTAATCTAATACAAATAATAGCTGTACATGGTGACAATATGCTCAAATTACAAATCATTTTGGTATTACGTTTGTGTGGAAAATTCATCCGTGGCCGGAGCCTTAAGAAGTTTCAGTTAGAAAATACCTACTACATATAAAGATTTCCCTACAAAAGACTTCAACGCGCTCGGATACTGTTGCAAATTTTTGTTTTCTAGTTATTTTGGCATTCCTCATAATACGAAAAAGAACAAGGCAGTATTAAGCTGTAAACTGAACTGCCTGGAACTTATATGGGTAATAAAAAATTCGTGTTTGGCCTCTTGATGCGTAATGGAGCATTTTCTGATATTTTTACTATGTTCAAATTATCCAGCTGTGGAGTAGTATCAGTTGAAGTTAGCTTCCGGCGGTGGTCATAGCGGCATTAGAATCGACCCCTCCTTAAACTATGGATGTCTTAAGGGCCGACTAAGGAAACCTTACAGAAGATCAGCAGCTTCGTTCTGCTTATTTCTGTATAATGCAAATCAGAATCTGTGTGCCTCTATGTTTAACCGAACCGATAAAAAATTATTTTTTATTATTTATTAAAAAATGAAAGTAGTAGTAGGTAGGTATATAAACATTTGATTTATATACCTACATACTACATAAGATATACACAAAAACAGAAGAGAGTAAAAATCAAATAAGATAAGAAAATATGGTAAAAAAAGGGTCATGGCAAACTGCCCTTGTTTGGTGCCATGCTCACCAGTGGACATGTTACGGTGTTCGCAAGTTGTAAGTTTATCCGTATGTTTGTTGCGATCTGTACGCACAGTGCGTTGCTGATGACGGCAACATAATGCGTTCGGTTACAAATGTCATAAACATTGAAGACAGAGGTCTGGGCGCCACAGAGTTGGTAGGTTAGAAAGACAAGTCATTATTACTGAATCAAAGCAGTACCTTTGTCATTCAGTGGGAGAATAACTCTAAGTGATGTTCTCTGTGGTTCGGTGGAAGGCCCGCCTGCGACGCAGGAGGTTGCGAGTTCGATTCCCGTTTCGGGTCAAATGTTCGTACGATCTGCAGAGGTTGTCTTTTTATATGTATAATAAAAATATCTATCTGTGTAATATATTGTATTATGTATATCAGTCATGTAGTACTCATAACACAAGCTCTGCTTAGCTTGGGTCTAGGTGATGCTGTGTGGATTGTCCGGCATTATTTATTTATTTCCACCGGACATTGATTGCATTGCACGTGCAGAAATGATCAATAGCAAAATTAATCTGAGCGAGTTTTTTTTTTACTTCTAATAATAGACCACTGCAGCACTGGTGTCTGTGACACAAAAACTTTGTGTTTCTTTCATTTAAAATTAAGGAATAGTATTAATTAAATAAAATATCTAAATGTAATAAGAGAAATTAATGAAAGGGCAGTTCAAAGAAGATTTTCGTCCCATTTTACTCACTCAGCTATGCTAATTCAAATATTATTTCATATTTCATTATTTTGCATGTAGATTCATTCTTAGGTTTAAGTGAATGTTTAGTATATTTTTCACTCTATACATTCACCTTTAAAGGGCATAATAATCAAAACGTTATCTCGCGTTAACTCGCGCAACATCGCGGGTTTCATTCGAGCCAGTTGACGAATAAGTCATGTATATCCTCTGCATATTTCCTAATGTACCCAATATTTTCGGACACGAAGTAGAAAAAAACCCTACAGCCCTATCTACACAGTCGCCTATTCTACATAGATACCCTATATAGATTCGCAGTGAATCTGCGCAGTTGATTTGTGCGTGAGACGTATACTTAGATTAGCTATCGCACTAGCTTTATCCCGCGGTCTGGTTCGTGGTAGAGGCATCTACATCAGCTCGAGAATTGGAGTTTTTACCTAATATCAAAAAATTTTATTTCGTTTGGAACTTACAGGACTATACAAATTACATAAGATAAAGGAAATAAAGTGAGCACTTTGATTCTTTGTTCATAAGTAAATTAAAGAAGTGAACAAGAAACCTTTAACTTGTTAGTTTTCAAGTTGGAGCAAAATTTGTACCAACCTTTTGATCGTCTAGATATGTAATTTGATTTTATTGAAACATTTTATGTAAAGATATGTTTGAAAATTTGTTTATTTTTTTTCCAATCGCTTGTGTTAGCTGTTTTTAGATTTTGTTTGCAAATTTCAGTAACATGATTTTTTTATGCTTACAAAATATGCATTAAAACATGTTAACTCCTATACGATGAATTATTAAAGAAATAACATAATTATTACAGATTTTGTCTTAATTTAAGTACGGAGTAATCCCGGATAATATTGATTATAAGATCTATCTCAATTGATCATGATTCATTAAGATTAATTTAAAGCAAAGAAATAAATTCAAAGAAATTAATTTAAAGCAAAGAAATAAATTCAAAGAAATAAATTCATTGAATATGAATCTGAATCTGATACAGTCCAATCAAAGAAATACACCAAAAAGTCACCAAATTTTTCTGTAACCTGAAGCATAAATAACAACCATAAATATGAAACCCATTTATTAGAGAACAATCCTCTTTCAATGGGGCGCGACTCCACTTCCTTTTCTATGTCTTTTCGCCAAACGTAAGTTTATTAAACACTAAGTTCTCATCTGTTTTACCTAAAACTTCAACTTCACATCAGTAGGCCAAGCACGGCGATTGTTCTCTAGGGTAGAATAGACAATAATGACATCGCATCGCCATACATTGCGTACATTATTGAAGTTGAAGAAATTAATTTCAAATAATTTACGCATTCGATGACAAAGTGACGTAATTTTTGTCTATTCTACCTTAGACAAGAAAGCCCGTGCTTGCCCTACTGAGGCCAAGCACGGCGATTGTTCTCTAGGGTAGAATAGACAATAATGACATCGCATCGCCATACATTGCGTACATTATTGAAGTTGAAGAAATTAATTTCAAATAATTTACGCATTCGATGACAAAGTGACGTAATTTTTGTCTATTCTACCTTAGACAAGAAAGCCCGTGCTTGCCCTACAGGTATAATAAGTTTTAAGTAAAATAGACATTATTCTGATATTAACACAATCATAATAATGCGTAACTTAATTGATGAGATAATAAACTTCAATGACCTAATGAAATCCAGGACTTTAGTATAAAGATGAAGCATATTAAATGTTCGTATTAGATTGACAGATCTAGGTGCGCCCTGTATAAATCTTAGAGGTACCAAACCTAGGTGATTTAAGATGAACTAATGAACAGGATGTTGTGACTGCCTTCTGTGCGTGGCTTTACTTGTTAAATAAATGCTGGTCACATCTTGAATACGGCTAGCCTCGTAAGAGAAGCTATGGGTATCAGATTTTGACGAAGGTTGTAGGGTGGGGTGTGGAGTGGTGTCGGCATAGAATTTCACCACTCCCACTCTTCCCGTGGATGTCGTAAGAGGCGACTAAAGGAAACACACCGGAGCGGAGGCCTATGTCCAGCTGTGGACTGATATAGACTGATGTTGTTGTTGTGGGGTCTACCAAATTGTTTAAAGGATATATTTGTGATATGGGTATCACATTTATGATGAAGGTTGTGGGGTCTAACAAATCGTTTGAAGAATATTTGCTCCAGACCAGAAATTTCTGGATTTCTCTTATGTATAAATCATATCCTACTTCTATTCTAATATTATAAAGAAGAAATATTTGATTGTTTTTTTGATTGAAAGCTCCGAAACTACTGGACCGTTTTGAAAAATTCTTTCACTATTAAAATCCTAAATTTTCCTTGATGAACATAAGGCTATTCAATATTTTCAAAAAAGTAAGGGATCCGCATGATAAATTGAATTTTTGTTAAATACCCGTGCGAAGCGGAGCGCTAGTCTATACTAATATTATAAAGAGGAAAGATTTGATTGTTTGTTTGTTTGAATTGAATAGGCTCCGAAACTACTGGACCAATTTGAAAAATTATTTCACCATTAGAATCCTTAATTTTCCGTGATGAACGTAGGCTATATAATATTTTCAAAAAAGTAGGGATCCGCATGAAAAATGCAATAATTGAACCGCGTGCGCTGTATATACAATCTCTTTTTCTATTATGGCGCGAAATAATAGAAAAAGAGGTTGAATATATAGCGCACGGTGCTTGCTTTTTCTCTACAGTTATGGAATGTCGAGTCAATGTCAAAAATCCCAATGCTGTTAAAAAAAGTAAGGGATCCGTATGAAAACTGTGAAACCCATCGTGTTAGTGTCTAATTTCTGAAATTTTTGTTTAATACCCGTGCGAAGCCGGGGCGGACCGCTAGTATATTAGAAACGCGAAAAATGTGCCGTTGTTAAATGTATGCGTGAAAACAACCCCATATCAACAAATCCTAACGCTCTGCTCCGATACCGGGGTCGCGTCTAGTTACATAACACTATCACTGCCATAACACTATCTCTGCCCACTTAGCGGCTGTGAAATGTACATTCAATTAATTTGAACATCGTTGCAAACCGATTGACCACATTACATTTTTAGGCTTCGTTTTTGATGACAGGAGAAGCGAGAGCTGAAGCGAATTTTCGACAGAATTTAAAAAATGATCGCGTCTTTGAAAACTCCTTTAAAACCTGGAGTAACTGAAATGGAATTGCAAATCCTATATAATAATCATGACTTTGTTTTATACTATGTAGTGATGATGTATATCGAGAAAACAAGTTTAATGTTTGAATGTTTATTTTTGATTTGTCTTTAATGCGGATCGTTTTCAGTGCTCAATCACATATACAACAAACTTGCCTATGTGCTTTATTGTCTATGTAACATTTATCTATAATATTTCTGTCTTAAGGTTGAATTAGCGGCTTAGCAAGGGTGTTTAAAGAAAATGGTAAGAAGATATTATTTTTTTTACACGCACACACGTGTTGTTGTGTGTTGTTTACATACACGTTTAGTAAGATAATTGAAGTTTTCGAACGGATCCCTAACTTTTTGAAACTGAATATGCTGTAGACTATTTTCATAAGAGATAATGTAGAATTATAAAAGTGAAAAAAAAAAACAAATTTGCCGGGTAGTTTCGAAGCCTATTCAATCCAAACAAACCAACAATCAAATCTTCTCTAATTATATCCGATCATCATCATCAGCCTATGTTAGTCCACTGTTGGACATAGGCCTCCCCTAATGAGCGCCATAGCGCCCTGTCTTCTAGTAATATTAGATAGATTAACAAAATCCGCCCGCTCTCGCTCCGCTTTCCACTATAAACGCAGCCTGATTTAATTTGAATTTAAATCAGTACTTATTGAGTAGAAGCATCATGTTTTACGAGTCTTTGGCAATTTAAGAGGTTCAGGCAATTAATGTGTGCCCTTTAAGTGCCCTATTTGTGCCCTATTTATGCCCTGTTTGATGGATCGTTGGCGTTTTATATGGTGTTGGATGGTTTCGTCAATTGAGTCCTTGAAAGTTTTAGTTGGGGAAGATTCCTGAAGATGCATTTACTTGATGCCATTAATAGGAATTTTGGCCATTCTGACTAGTCTAAACAAAGACAGCAATATGCATATATATTTAACTTTATATTATATTCATATATATTGTACTGCACTAGCAGTTTGCCCCGGCTTCGCCTCCCGTTCACCTACATTCATCCTCTCCGCAACTAGCTCGTCAAAGGTCCTTTTCCGTTCCGTTATTCTTTTTGTTTTGCTAGATCATTACAGAATGCATGTACATTGATGTACACCGCGGATAGGAATGTAATGCACGTACACAATGGGATGCTTTGTCTGCTATCTCGGCTGACTGAAGGGAAATTTCGTAACAAACGGTCCAATTACGTGTATAGGCTATTGCTATTGGTGAAAGGAAACATTTGTTTTGTTCTACGGTTTATCGGGTAGAACTTCAAAGAAACATCTTGATTTAAGATTTTCTGGGAAAATTTAAGGCATAGAAAACCTTGTCAGCCCAAAAATTTACTCCATTTGGCCTTTCAAAATATTACTGAAAATTTCTTATAATTAGAGGAAATCTCACGACATGATCAACATCATTCTATGACTCAATGTAAATTGATATAAATAATAAGTTTTTCCATGCTAAGGTTCCTGAAAACGTTGGGAATTTAGTTTAGTCTGTCAAATTAATACGACATAGACCCAGGGGGCCTACTCTTATTCCCCAAAATGAAATTTCGAGTTTGATGCACTCTAATACACCGAGTTTAGTTAATTACTTTTTGCAACGTTTTATATTCGTCTTTTTTATTATGTACGTAAATTAATAATTAAGTCTTGTGTAGTGGAAAATAATCAATATGTTTAACTTTGTATTTTGATCTTTGCTTACACACTGGGGCTTTTCTATTTTCGGTTTGAAATAAAGACAATAGAATCCACTTGACATCACACGTAACAAAACCCCACCCAATTTGAATATGCCATTAAACGAAATGGAGTCAAGGTCGTCAAAAGGAGTACCATTGTATTAGTTCACTTCACCAGACAATAGCAAGAAGACATCTGTAAATGTTAACGTTGGGAAATTCCGCTAATTGCTATAGAAGTTTCCGATGGTGTGATTTGATAAAACAGTTGTTATTTTTTACGCCTCTACACCAATGATGAATCCTATAAGAAACAGTTCCCTCCATATTTAATAAGCTATTATTATTTTTATCTTATTTTTATTATTATAATCTATTATTATTTAATAAGCTCCTTTCACTAGACTGTTCTTGGTCTACCATTGAACGTTTAAGTAATTTCAGTAAATTCAGCTAATTGCTGTAAATGTTTCCGATAGTGTGATGTGATATTTTTTTTACTACTTAATATACGCCTCCTTACCGATGATGGCAATCCTATAAGAAACAGTTTCCTCGTTCTTTGATAAGCTTCTTTCGCTGTACCGACCTTGTTATACTATTACAGGTTTCAGTAATTTCAGTAAATTCAGCTGTAGAAGTTTGCGATTGTGTGATGTGATAAATAAATTTTACTTCTTAATATATACGCCTCCACATTGATGATAGCAATACTAGAAGAAGCAGTTTCCTCGTTCTTTGATAAGCTCCTTTCGCTAGACTGATCTAGGTCTACCATTGAAGTCTACCATTGGTTTCAGTAATTTCAGTAAATTCAGCTTATTGCTGTAGAAGTTTCCAATGGTGTGATGGAATAAAAACAGTTATTTTTTCCAGGACAATCCTAGAAGAAACGATAAGCTCCATTCCCTAGACCAACCTTTGTCTACCATTGGAGGTTTCAGTAAGTTGAATGTTTTTAAAGAACTAAAAACAGAGTTTGAATCGATCATCCGGGAAATTCCAAATATTGCGTTGCTAATCTGTACACCTTCGGGCGCTGTTAGTAAAATAGCGGCTTTATCTTTTTAGATTTAATTATGCGAGTGCTTACCCGTTCAACCACAATTTTTCTACCGCTCGTTTTAACACAATAGGCACGTACACTTCTTAAGTTACACAAACAAAAAATAAATAAAGTGCTGGGTTTCGGTTTACCATAGCAAAACCAAATATTCAAATCATACTTGGATGAACCAGTTTGACTTATCAAGTTCTTATTTTGTTGCCTAAAACAATAAATTTATTGAAATCTGAATTAGAAAATGTAAAAGTAAACGCCAAACATAGAGCTTCCTCCTTTTTATAAGTTGGCTATAAATAGGATGCCCTCATCTCATCACCACTGCGTTGTGTTTCGTTAAACATTCCAATCATTATTGACTCATAGAGAATGATTTTCAATAGTTTTTAAAGATATTCTAGGTTTTACTTTTTTTTTTTATTAAAATTTGAAGAAAGAAAAGATCAGGAATCGAATTCTCAAAAGACTTTGAAGTAGTAAGTAACATGATTGAAGCCATAAGAGATTATCATTTTGAGATATGGCAGTAAATGGCTACATCTGATACATATGAAAATTAGAGAAGTCTAAGATGACCCTGATTTATGAAAGAAAACTGCATATTATTTTGATATGGATCGCTTGACCTACCTGTAGATTGTTTGCAGCTCAATTGTTTCAATTGAAAATACTAGTTCTAATTTGCTTGTATTTTAAGGTAATTTCTTTGCATTATTTAGTAATTTTAATCTATTTAAAAAAAAATCAAAACTTTTGTAGCTTGACGAATTAGATAGATCTATTAAATACTTTGAACTAATTTACAAAGTAATAACTATGGAATAAGCGACGGGCTCACGTTCAAGGGCGTTCTCTCCCAGACAACCTTGATTAATTACAGATGCAAGCGTGTAAACTACGAATCTTATTTGTATACTTACTTTTTCTTATGCATATTTTTCATAGGAAAAAGGTGAGCGAGACACGAGCAAGAGATAGTATGTCAATAATCGCGCATGCGATCATCCTACCTTGAACCAGCAAACTCATGCTTTACCAATAATTGCTGATTACATGTTCTAGGAAAGGTTACTCGAATTATAGTTTGCAGCTTAACACGTTCGCGCGAGCAAGCCGCTTTCTCGGACTGCTTAGATTGACACGAAATTTTCCCATACAATAGTGAACGACTTCATTACACGTTCTGTTGTTATTCCTCATGAAATTATACTATTACACGACAGAACGTGTTAAGCCGTCATTGTCACTGTACGGGTCTGGAGTAGTTTTACCCGATGAAGCTTCATCAAATAATTTTTGTAGTCGCTTCTCAAACTCGTCCATCTAAAAAGCAAGTGTTTTTGGATTATGAATGCTTGTCTAGCCATAGACCAATGCTTGAGTATCGTTTATGCCATAGAAAAGCTTTACTCAAGCATAGATCGATGACTGAGCAGATTTCATATTACGAGCCTTAGTCACTCAGAAATAAAACAACCTATCTTGTTTTTGTTATTCTGTGTCTTTAGATTTGATTGTTGACTAGTGATTTTGCAACCGGTACGCCTACTACAGTCTTATTCCTGTGTCGTTTGCCTCTACTTGTAAACTAACCTCTTTACACGAAATTCTTGAGAAACCAACAGCTAATTCGCAAGATATTATCTATTCCTTCAGTTGAAAGGTTCAAACGATTGAGACGAAGAGATTTGTCCGCAAAATTCACAAAAAACACTTGTTGCCACGCAAAATGCACGCGAAACACACGCGCGTCCCTCTCCTGTGACACAGCTAGACCAAGATGTATGGCAGTGTACGGGGGAATGCGACGTGTAATCACGTTGTGTCGCAGGAGCAACCCGTAGCTAAGCTATTTTCAACTCTATGCTTAGGCTCATATTTGAACCGTCCCAAGTGACAGTAAACGCTTGATATTTTGATATGATGTGACACAGAGAACGAAATTCCCATATTTGTATTAAAATCAAACGTGGCTACACGTTCTGACCATTAGCATCGGAACTAAAAAGGACGTGATATGACGTTGTGTCACCTCACATAATCACCGAAAGGACTTGAAATGACGTTGTGTCAGAGAACGTGTTAAGTTCATGGTACTGCTTGCCTAACACCCTAAGTTTAAAATTATCAAAGAAATTCCAATAGTAAAAGAATGGCTACAATCATTAATAAAACAGTTTTAAATAAATAATGCTGGAAAATCCACAAAGCATCATCTTTCCCCAAGCTAAGCAGCGCTTTGTTACGGGTACTAGATGACTACGGTACGGGCGCGACGTGAGACGTGAGCCGCACTCACCCTGATGAAGTCCCTCGTTAAGGGATGAAACGTTGGTGTTCTTACAACATATAATAGGTTCGTAGTTAACCCGCTTACATTCATAATGATATATAATATTTAATACAATGTAATAACATAAATAGATATTTTTGTTAAATAGAAAACAACCAGAAAACCCAGAACCAATGTATGCAGATCGTACATATAGTTGTCACGAGGCGGGAATCGAACCCGCAACCGCCTGCATCGGAGGCGGGCCTTCGCATACTGCGCCACAGAGGTCACGAAATTTTCATAGTTCAATACAAAAATGCGTTTTTATACCTACCTACAGACACATGATCCATTACAATTACATGTAACATAAATTAAATTAGAAATATGTAATGTACCTACTTGTACACTCAGGAGGCTAGTTCCATCCATCGTTTGTATGTGTCAGTCTGGATCAGTCGATCCGCCAGACTAGATATAATACTATTTTTACACCTGTCAACCCTGGACAAGAATTTCGCAATACGGGTTCTTTGGATGGCCTCAAAGGAGCTTACTCTTGCCTCAAGGAACATCCCGGAGGCACTGCAGCACCAAGCTAGGCCAAAAAACTGTCTGAAGATGTTATTGTAAGCAACCCTGATGCCACCAAGCGCTTTTTGGTGAAGTGTGTCCAGAGTTGGCAAGTGTAAAAGGACTGACAGAACGACCTGAAAAGCGTCAGTCTGACATCTTTTTGCCGACCTATCAAATTACTGTACAGAGCGATCTACGCTGTCGTTCAATATCCTCGTCGTCTTTAAGAGACAAGGTGTACCAAGACTAAAATCAAACGCTCGGCTAAGCTTAGGGCTAGATGATGCTGTGTGGATTGTCCAGCATATGTTATAAAAAAAAACAAACAAAAAAAAAAATTATTTACAGAAATAAGACACCAATATAAACTTAATTCTATCGTTTTGTATAACATATTTAATAAGACCTGTTTTTGTGGTAAGTTTGAATCCTCGCTAACTAAGAGAATCTTGTGTGAAAATGCGATTTATTGTATATTTCTTATTATTGTTACCAATAAAATAAGCTAAGCACTTATCGGGTGATCTGAGGGCGTCAATCAAACGTGCGTGGGCGCATAAAGCTACGCTCTTGAACTTACACCGAATTCTTAACCTTATTGTAGCATCATAGTTAACACTGTACGGTGGGAAATGGTGCGATATGTCAAAATTCGACATTTTTGGGCGACGGGATCTCAAAAATAAGGGAAATAATTTGATTTGTTTAAAGAAACTTAAAACGGACTTCAACGTTCTTAGACCCAATAATATTTAAGTTTTTCGTAACAAATACTAATATGTCGTCGGAAATAAAAAAAAAGGGAACAATTTGGGATCATTCTTCATACGTATACGTAGCGTAAAGAAATTTAATTTTCAGATTCCAATAACTTTATTACTTCAGGCTTACAAAAAAGCACTTAGACAAGTAACATTTCATAACAATAAAATATTATGACAAAAAAGTGTTATTGATTTTCTCTACACTTAAATTTGTGTTTGACAGAGAAATTGGCGCACATACATAAAAATCATACATACGGTCCAGCACAAAAACCTTTTTACTAGGAAGTCGGTTAGGTTATTAAAGTTATTGAAATCTGAAAATCTGTTAGAAAAACTTGTTTATTATCATCATCATCATCACCAGCATATAATAGTCCACTGCTGGACATAGGCCTCCCCTATTTATTATGAATTTGGTTAATCGAGCAGCGTATTGGACGAATGAAAAATAAACCTGCTGTCATTCTGATTCGGAGACTTCGACTAAAACAAACGCAATTTTTTTTTATTCCAAAAAAATAAATAGCTAATTTTTTGTAATATTTGAAACCGTCTAAATTAAAACTCATTTTCGGCTCTCTTTAGACCATTTGCAATATCCATAAATCTAGATAGAGAACTAGGTCAAAAGTCTGCTAAAGGAGAGTCCCTGAAAAATTCGATTCAACTGAGATAAGCTTATTAAAGCAGTGCAGATGGTATTGCTGATAGACTAAGGCACACTCGCACATTTTCAATGCGTAAGAGTCTAAAGGACGATCCAAATTTGACACAAAGCAAGGTCTCACCTATCACGACTAATTCACAAAAAGCACTCGGAAATTTGATACAATAATAATTGCAGCAAACTTACGTGGTTTCGGTGTTCTTGACTTTCGTAGGTGTTGAGGCAACTGGATTGTTAGTAAAATTGACAAAAAAACATATTTGACACAATATTTGGCAACACATAATACAAAGTAAAGTACTACACATAATAAAAAATATAATACAAACCTCTGTGGTTTACATAGTGTTATTATTATAAGTTTCTTTGTAATATAATTTTTAAGATGATAAATAAATAAAAAAAAGATATATTATAAAATACTAGCGGTCCGCCCCGGTCTCGCACGGGTCATTGACAAATTTAAAAGTTATAAATTTTAACACACCTCACACGTTGGGTTACTTTATTGACGTTTTCACAAGGATCTCTAACTTTTTTGAAAATCTATACTAATATTATAAAGAGGAAAGATTTGATTGTTTGTTTGTTTGTATGTTTGTATGTTTGTTTGTTTGTTTGAATTGAATAGGCTACGAAACTACTGGACCGATTTGAAAAATTCTTTCACCATTAGAATCCTACATTTTCCGTGATGAACATAGGCTATATAATATTTTCAAAAAAGTTAGGGATCCGCATGAAAAATTCAATAGTTGAACCGTGCGCTGTATATTCAACCTCTTTTTCTATTATGGCGCGTCAGAATAGAAAAAGAGGTTAAATATACACGGTGCTTGCTTTTTCTCTACGGCCAGTGTCAGTTATGGTGTGTCGAGTCAATGTCAATAAAACACATCGTGTTAGTGTGTATAATTTCTAAAATTTTTGTTTATTACCCGTGCGAAGCCGGGGCGGACCGCTAGTATTCTATAAATAGGCAATGCAGCCAGTCTTGGGGACGCTCCAGTCGGGTATTGACATGGATTTGATTATTTGTTTGAACTAAATTGGCTCCGAAACTACTGGACCGATTTGAAAAATTATTTCTCCATTAGAATCTGGAAACCATTACAGTTTTAACAAAATCATCAGCCCTTTATCTAAACAATTCAAACCTTAATAATCTAACTTACAGCCAATAAAACATTAACATTTTATACGAGAAACTTACGAAATACCGACAGTCTAACTTAAAGTTAAGTTTAAGTAAGTTTAGTTGTTTAGTCTAAAAAACAAGATAATATGTTACTCCGGAATCGAATCGAACCTACAATACAGTAACTCACTACGCCATATAAGTCGTGCATTATCAGATACAGATGGTCCGTTCACAAGCTTTCGCTATTGCTCTGGTCGATATGTCTGGTCGATGTGGTCAGTGCAGGGTCTCATGACCTTAAAGTGGAATGCTAGTTAGCGTAATCTATGTTCAGACGTCTGCTGATCGGCGATACTATTATTAAATTACTTTGCTTACGTTAGTCTTATAATATTAGTAAAGACACAGTATAGAATAGCAGAGCTGATTTTATTTTACAATTACTTTCGGTTACTTTATTGAAGTTTTACCCTTAGTCACGGAACCCGCGATAACGGCTGGACCAATTTTACCAACTCTTTTTGTATGTTTGTCATCTTATGTAAGAAATAACGTAAAACCTACTCCTACTGACCGCGGGTAACGTCGCGGATCGCAGCTAGTACATTAATAGTAACCTATAAACGTTTTCACCAATGCCAGAATTTATTTGAATATTAAAAGTTGATCTGCCAGCTTCATTATAACGACCAAAGTTGCGTAGAAAGCCTAGTTGAAATTCTGGTTTCTTAATTAGTTTTTAAAAAGGGCAATAAGCCTTTATTAACAAATAAAATTACAATGATCTAACTAAATAAAAAACTAGTATTTAAAATTGAAACAATTGAGCTAACTGCAGACTGTTGCGAACAAACTACAGGTACATACAACGTGGCAATGCAGCCAGCATCTTGGGTACACTTCCAACTGGTATTGATTTGGATCAGTTGACTACCTGTAGTTTCTTAATTCAATCTAATGAACTCTATGTATTTTCGCAGGAAACTTAATTCTGTTTCATGACATACATATATATGTTTGAATAATATAATTATAAGGTACCTTAAGGCTCTGGGGACTGGATGAGTTTCGTATACAAACGGAGTACCAAAATAATTTGTAATTTGAGAATATTTTCACCATGATCTGTTATTATTTGTATTAAAATAGTAGGTATTTATAGGTTTTTGCCCTAACTTTTTTCAAAATACTTTTATGAAATCAAATTCAATCTAATTGTATTTTGGCATGAAAGAACATATTTCATCTATGCATAGTAATTGTGTTGATAAGTATTTGGGAAAAGCTTGTGGTAGAAACCTAAATACAATTCTAATAGAAATTATAGCAAACCATGGTGACAATATTCTCAAATAACAAATCATTTTGCTACTACGTTTTGATTTTGATTTTGATTTCATCCGTCGCCGGAGCCTTAACTAATATCACTTAGACCTAAGAAACAGACAAAAATTAATGATACATGAAAAAAAACCCACGTTGAAAATTAACCTACATAACGCCTTAACCATTAATGATTGAACTTATTATATCTAGCAATTAAATCCTCATCATAATTTATTTCTACACATTACATAACGATATAAGAAAGCTACCGATGACAGACAGACGTGATGTTATTATTTAGAAATTAACATGAGCAGGGGGCCTATTCTGCTAAATCCATCGCATAAAATGTTATCGGCACAGAATGAAATATTTTGATAATAGCAAGAAAAGAAGGCAAGAAATAAATTTGTTAAAGAAGTCCTGGGTCCTAAAATACAACCTGGTTTAGTTTAGGACCCTACGGATTTAATAATCTGAACCATTGTTATTATGTTAAATTCATCATTTTTATGTTATTTATGAGCTGAAGGGCGTTATGACGCTCATTATTGGACGCTTAACTAGCAGTGGACTAAGATGGGCTGATGATGAGGTTTTTTATGTTTATGTTTATTTGGCACTCGATAGATACACAATATTGGAAAAAACCTTTATATGATTGGTTAAGAGTCTCCAGCATGTAAACTAAAAAGGTCCTACCTCAGCATAATACTATTCAGGAGTTGAGCGACGCTAGTTTTCTGGTAGGACCTTTCTGACTGACAGACCAGAGGTTACACACACAAAAACTACAATATATTTTTTTATTTTTATAAGTGAATTTATGAAATGAAGAAGAGTTGAAGTTGAATCGATTGAAGAATTACTCAAGAATACCTTTGTGATAGAAACAAAAAGAACGCGCGTCAAAAGTGTGCGTTGAAGTCTTTGTTGTATCCATTCTATCAATTTCTCCGTGCAAATAGCACCGCACTATCTAGAGAGAGATAGAAAAATAAAATAAAATAAGGTCAAATGCAACCACAGGAAAAAACAAATATCTAGAATTCGAGAGTTTATTTCATATATTCTACGTAAGGATGATGCATTCTCATAGTAAATAGATAGGCTATCAGAATTGGAACTCAGGTAATTATTTTGAAACAAAGTACTTATGTAGGTTGATATGTTATACGTATGTTGGATAACCATAAGCCATCATAGCTTGTGTAGACGCGAATTTAGTTAAAGTTGAACTTTTATGGCATAATATACTAATAATCTAGAATATTCTAACTTAAAACAGTTGCTAAGTACCTAGTTATTTCTCACTAGAACTTACCTATGTCAATAGAAAAAAGTGAGAATCTCAATGCTTTAACTTAGCAGACAATATAAATCTATACTAATATTATCAAGAGGAAAGATTTGATTGTTTGTTTGAATTGAATAGGCTCCGAAACTACTGGAGGGATTTGAAAAATTCTTTCGCTATTAGAATTCGACATTATCAATTATGAATATAAGCTGTAGAATATTTTCGAAAAAGCTAGAGATCCGTATGGAAACGTCAACAAAACATCGTGTAAGAGAGTGTAAAAATTTAAAATTTTGGCTCGTTATGTTGTATGTTTTATCCCCAACCCGCATGCACAGCGTGGGGATTATGGGCAATAACCCCCAAATAATGATGCCATCTATGACGCTCATTAGGAGAGGCCTATGTCCAGCAGTGGACTATTATAGGCTGGTGATGATGATGATGATGATGATGATGTTTTATGTAAATAAATTATGATAACGATTTAATTGCTAGACATAATAAGTTCAATCTATAATGGTTAGGGCGAATCTTAGGTTAGGGTTTTTTTCTTATTTGAATAGGACCTTTTAACTAGAAGAAAATTCTACAGCTAAAAACGAAAAATCTGGCAAAGTTTCGCTCCTAAAAGACAAACCCAACAGCTGCCGAGGTTCTCACACAAGACAGTTCGAGTTAGTTGTTAAGTTATACGCCGGTTAAACTTAACCTTTCGAAATGTTAGCCGGTCGAGCGCCGCGTGCTTTCAGAACAAGAGTGCTATGGAGACGCTATTAGATTGAAAACAATCCGTGACAATATTCTATTCGATGCAATATTTTACTAGCATCGATTTATTCGCAAGTAATGCCGTGTGGCATAGAATTTCACCACCCCAACTCTTCCCGTGGGTGTCGTAAGAGGCCGCCCAACCCGCATGCCCAGCGGGGACTATGGGTGATGATAACCCCAAAATGATGAATAATGCCATATATGGCGCTAGTTAATGGAGGCCTATGTCCAGCAGTGGACTATTATAGGCTCTGGTGATTGTGATGTTCTGTGATTTGAGAATATTTTATGGTAGGCGCTGTCGGCGTCGAGGTTCGCTTACCGGACAGATATTTATATACTTTCAATATCTCATGTACATCTCAATGTACATGCAGTAGATATTTTTACTGTAAAGTTTTGACCTCGATTGCCAACTAATGCGGAAACAATAAAATAGCATTGTTCAATCAATCAACGGGTTCGGTTGTTTTAACATCTGCGGAGTTTTTTACCACCCTCAGCTAGCCAGTACCGTTTGTGGTCTTGAATGAATTAAAAAAAAAGCATTCATATTACAGAATCGCCACGCCCCCGCGACGTTGTAATCTTATTTATTTGTTGTGTTCTCATAAATAATTTCTTTTTCATTTTCCTAATTCTTAATTCTTTATTGCACGATATAATATACAAAAAAAAAACATTAAAAATGTAATAGAAATGGCAAAGGCGAACTTAACCCTAAAAAGTGTTCTCTTCCAGCAAACCTTATTGGGAGAGAGAGATAAAGTTACAAACGCTTTCATTTTCTTTTTCGATCAGCTTTTCCCAAAACAAAATTAATTTTCTACACAAAGCAAATAATGCGCTGCCCCATCAATAGCCTCTCCATGTATTCCTCTGTTCTGTATCCGTAGCGTTGTTAATGTGAGGGTTAGGGCTTGCCTTCCTTCCTACATTCTCATCTGAGCAGATATCTGTATACTCTGAATACCACACCTGACATGTATTCCTATATTGTATCTAGAAACAATTGAGCCAACTGCAGAAACTGCACACTGTTGCAAACAATCTACAGGTAGCTCAACTGATCCCTATCTATAACAGCAAGCGATATGTTATACCTACCTACATTGGATCAGTTGAGCTACCCGTAGTTTGTTCGCAACAGTCTGCAGTAAGCTCAATTGTTTCAATTGTAAATACTAGCTCTAATTTTGTTATATAATTGTAATTTCCTTTATTAATAAAGGTTTTACCCTATATTGTATCTCGAAACAACTGAACTAACTGCAGGAACTGAAGACTTTTGCAAACAATCTATAGGTAGCTCAAATGATCCATAATACCAGTCGCTACAAAGACACTGGATGCATTGCCACGCTGTGAATGCGCTGCAGTCTTTTAATAGTAAAAATAATTAATATCACTTTTAATAATTATTAGTTTGCAAATAATATATTACACCATAAAAACTATCGCAGTTTGATGAATTCATTATGAATGTAAGCGGGATGAAGTCCCTCGTTATGGGATGAAACGTTGGTGTTCTTACAACATATAATAGGTTCGTAGTTAACCCGCTTACATTCATAACGAATATCTATATCTATATAATATTATAAAGAGGAAAGATTTGATTGTTTGTATGTTTGTTTGTTTGTTTGTTTGTTTGTTTGAATTGAATAGGCTCCGAAACTACTGGACCGAGTTAAAAAATTCTTTCACCATTAGAATCCTTAATTTTCCGTGATGAACATAGGCTATATAATATTTTCAAAAAAGTTAGGGATCCGCATGAAAAATTCAATAATTGAACCGTGGGCTGTATATTCAACCTCTTTTTCTATTATGGCGCGTCAGAATAGAAAAAGAGGTTGTATAGCGCACGGTGCTTGCTTTTTCTCTACGGCCAGTGTCAGTTTTGGAATGTCGAGTCAATGTCAAAAACCCCAATGCTGTTAAAAAAGTAAAGATCGGTATGAAAACTGTGAAACCCATCGTTTTAGTGTGTATACTTTCTGAAATTTTTGTTTAATACCCGTGCGAAGCCGGGGCGGGCCGCTAGTATTATATATTTTTGTGGTTTTAAATTTGTATAATCATAGTTTATAAAATAAAACTTGCAGAAAAGTTATTTGCTGCAAATTGTCAACCGTTTTCTATTAACTTACGAAAACATGAAATTCGTTTCATTTTAGAATAAGAAAGAGTTAATTAAATATCACAAAACCTTGTCGCTCTAACACCAGGTAGTTTATCGACATAAGGTGTGGGAACACCTTAGCTCGATAGACTATGTTATTGCCCCTTAGATTTATAATATTCCTACCATTTTAGCCTTCAAATAGTTTGTGATCTCCTGTGAATAGGCAAGTTAGTATACTCGTACTGTACCAAGCTAAATATACTAATAAAACATATATACCAATAAAACATAGGTTTCTGTAATCTGTGGGTACATAGGTATAGTTAGATTGTTCATTGAATGAACGCCTGAGAGTTTTTAACGAGCAACCGTCAATGTTAACTATGATTTTTAATAGGGGTTTTTGTATATTTATGTATGAGATGGAGGTTTGTTCCCTCTTCACGCCAAAACTATACTCAGGTCAGGCTGAAATTTATATAAAAGAAAGTATATAGGAAGTTTTAGGCCTGGATTACAACATGGGCTTTTCATCCCATAAATCAGTTCCCATGGGAAAGAAATAACATTAAAACGTTTTATAGAAACAAAGCGAAGCCGCGGGCAGATTTTACGGAGTTATTAGTCAAAAACAGAATTTTCGTTTAATAAAACATTTATTTTAAATCACAGAGATCGTATTTATAAATATTAAAACATCATAATAATATAAATATTACAGAATACTACGTTAAATAAATCAAAAAGTTGTCAACTTAAATAAACTATGATTATTTCGTCCAATACGTTAAGTTTTCAAAAAATTAAGTACCTTAAACTAATAAATGCAACTGACTAGTATGCTAATTGCGAAGCACTTACACATATTTTAAGTTTAAAACGCTTAAATAATTTAGTTTTACTAATTTTCGTAGGAACATTTTTCGGCGGGTCTCATTTTCATTTCAAGATCAATCTGAAAAAGGAATTAAAATAAATTAGGAAAATTAAAATAATAATCATTACCATAAGAATTATAATAAATAAATAAATAATGCTGGACAATCCACACAGCATCATCTAGCCCCAAGCTAAGCAAAATAAAAGAATAAAAGGTATTTGTAAAACAAAACAATTACTTGAAGATACCTCATTATGGGTAATACCTGAGTAGGCAAAGTGGACGTTGTTACCGAGACGTAAAAGAATTGACGCTAAAGTCTGAAGGGGATTACTAGAGATTCACTTTAATTTCTGCAAACAACTTAAATACCACATTTGAGTTGCTGTGGAAAAAATTATAAATAAATAATTATAGACAACCCCACACATCATCATGTTAACCCAAGGTGTTATGGGTATTAAATGACTGATATAGATAATACAATATACCACAAAGATATATAATTTTTATATTATACATTCCACATATATCTGCAGGTTGTACAAAACATCGGCCCTAGACGGGAATCGAGCCGCCAGCGCCGCCGCGCCATAGACATCTTCGAATTGCAAATACAGTTTCGTTTAACTCACCGATTCAAGCTTTAACGGGGTAGACGAAGGTAGCAGCTTCTACCCTCCCGAAGACGTTTTCAGCGACGCAGGTGAAGTTGCCCATGTCATCAGCCCAGCGCAGGCTGCTGATCAGAAGGTCTCCGGAGGGGAGAACCTGGAATAATTAAGGAAATTGAATCATGGCAAATGGTATTTCACCTTGGACATGCTGAGCATAACAGGGGAAAATAACAATACGCTACCTGTAGAGGCTGTAGATAAAGCCTTTATTAATAAAGAAATTTTTGCAATTACATAACCAAATTAGAACTAATATTTACAATTTAGCTAACTGCAGACTGTTGCAAACAAATTGCAGCTCAACGGATCCATATCAATACCAGTCGGAATTGTCCCCAAGACGCTGGCTACATTGCCTCGCTGTGCTGCGCCAGATACTGACCAGCTCTCGGGTCATTCGTTGCTTCGTGGTCAAAGCAAAGTGTTATCCAAGAGCTCTCAGCACCCCACCGACCTACGGCCTCGATTTCAAAGGGAGCAAATGCGTAGGCTCACTCGACACCTGCATGTTGGTGCCTTTTCAGATCCTCGACCAAAGAACTTACTAACTTAACTTACTTTAACTTACTTTACTACTTGTAGATCAGGCCGTATTACGGAAGATGCTGTTTAAAGGTCTTACAATAACTTCATCGTTCATGCAATCATCAAGCATGTATTTAGATATGCGAAGGCAGTTAATCTTCCACTTACCCTCATCCTCGAGTTCCCGTAGATCGGCTGCTGGTTCCTGTCCTGCCAGATCACCTCCGTCGTCGCTTGGCTCTGCGCGCGGCACGGAAGTAGAGCTGCGCTGCCTTCCTCCGAGAACAAGCTGTTGTAGTGGTACGTGATGATCGGCTTTGAAGGAAGGAACAGGCTTTCGAGGGTCAGGAGTTCTTCGCCTGCTGGTGCTGGAAAAGAGAGTAAAAACCAGGTTTAGAATTTTTTTTATTGGTTTGCAACTATGCAGGGCACAGGGGTATTTAACAAAATTTAAATTTTTTTATGTTGATCCCTTATTTTTTTTAATGGCTCCGACACTGCTGGACCGATTTGAAAAATTATTTCACAAGGATTCTATCCTTAATATTCCGTGATGAACATACCTATGCATATAGAATATTGAAAAAAGTAAGGGATCTGCATGAAAAATTCGATAATTAGACCGTGCGCTATAAATTCAACTTCTTTTTTTTTATTATGGCTCCGCTGCTTTCTTTTTCTCTACGGCCAGTGTCAATTCTCTCTAATTGTGTTAATGCTAAACACCTCAATGCTGCTAAAAAAATTAGGTTTAAGAAAACTGTGAACCCAACGTGTTAGTGTGTATAATTATTAAAATTTTTGTGTGCGAAGCCGGGACGGACCGCTAGTGTATACATAAGTAGACTTACTCGGTATTGTGTATACATGAGTAGACTTACTCAGTATTGTGTATACATGAGTAGACTTACTCAGTATTGTGTATACATGAGTAGACTTACTCAGTATTGTGTATACATAAGTAGACTTACTCGGTATCGTGTACACGATAGTGGTGGCGACATCTCTCTTGGTACCCGCCTCAGCGACGCAGCTGTATTCATCTTCCCCTGGAGTGGTGCTGGTGATGATCAGGCGAGTAGT
Organism: Eupithecia pulchellata; assembly: GCA_963931895.1. NCBI lineage: Eukaryota > Metazoa > Arthropoda > Insecta > Lepidoptera > Geometridae > Eupithecia > Eupithecia pulchellata. The sequence goes on along the minus strand of OZ007546.1, from coordinate 7,126,941 downwards.
CAGTTCTGCGACCCCCGAGAATGGGAAGAGCTCGTTTACTTCTTCTGAAGGCTGGGGGAAAAGGAAGAATGGTGGTGGTCAAATGGACAGCAAAGTTATTTAACGTAGATATATCAAATTGACGACCACTGTAACGCGGTTGGCGAATGTCCGCCTGCGGAGCAGGAGGTTGCGGGTTCGATTCCCGCCTCGGGACAAATATTTACGTACGATCTGCAGATATTTGTTCAGGGGTTCTGGTCGTTTTCTATGTATAATAAAAAAAAAATTAAAATATATTTCCATTTAATGATATTGTATTATGTATATCAGTCACTGCTTACTGCTTAGCTTGGGGCTAGATGACGCTGTGTGGATGGTCCAGCATAAAAAAAAAAACAAAAAGAAAATAATATAGCAAATGATCATCCGTTTTTCAAATAACTTGAAAATCATTTTTAACCGCGAGACTAAATTAGTTATATTAGAGACTCTAAACGCTGGCCTATTGTATCTTAGGGAAATAGTTTTCAATTAATCACGTGTAGCTTTATTAATTAGGCACATAAACACGCATAAAACTTCTTTATTAAGACTTCTTGATCACGATCTCGTTACTGATCATAAAATCACAAATAACTATAGCAAATAGTTCATCAGAAAAGAAAAATTACTTTTTTAAGAAAATTCACCGCATATTACTACTTACCCGTAAGCCGTGTGGTGCCGGCATAGAATTACACCACCCCAACTCTTCCCGTGGGTGCCTCAACAGGCGACTAAGGAAAACACACCGGAGGGCGGACAGCAGCGCCCTCTGCAGAACAACTCCGCCGAACTGCGATCCCCTACCCGCATGCCCAGCGTGCAGAGGGCGCTGCTGCCCGCCCTCCGGTGTGTTTCCCTTAGTCGCCTCTTACGACACCCACGGGAAGAGATGGGGTGGTGAAATTCTATGCCGACACCACACGGAAATCTATGCCGACACCACACGGAAAATGCCGACACCACACGGAAAATGCCGACACCACACGGATTATGTGCAATAACCCTCAAAGGATGAATAATGCCATCTATGGCGGTCTTTAGGGGAGGCCTATGTCCAGTGGACTATAATAGGCTGTTGATGATGATATGCTATAAAACACTTACATCCTGCAGAACCTCTCCATTCTTCATCCAGTAGGCCACTGGCGCGGGATTGCCCATGACCACGCACTCTAGAACCCCCCTCTCCCCCGCCGCACGCCGCAGTTCCTGCCCTGGGGGGCTGCGTATGAGAACGAATTTGCGGAACTGGCGGGATTGTTTTGCTGGTGTTACTACTGTAATATATGTATAAAGTATTAAACTTTAGGAAGATGGTAATCAAATGGAGAAGGCAGTTTTGAGCGCGAAAGTAATATGTTGTGCACGAACGGCAGAGAATGTGTGTTATATATAAAAATCTACATACAAATCGTGGTTATTAACACTAAAGTTAAGTAAGTTATTTATAACGAGATATTTACAAAGGTTTCTTTGTTTTGAGTATTTAAATATTTTGGCACAGTTCTATGCGCCATGATCACAGGAAACTGAAGTTCATGCCAGTGAGTTTTTGCTGGTAGATAAACCAATCTACCCCCATGTTTTAGAAAATGAAGTTGAGCAGAGAATGAAGAAAAACGATCACGTTCCCGTCTGAGGCCCTATTTTAACTTTCCAGAACACACAAATGATTGTTTCGTTTAGTTTTTAAGTGAAAATTGGTAATTGGCTATGGCCAATGTTTCGAAACGAAATACAAAGTTTCATTTGGAAAAATTATATAGACAGTGCGGTAAGCGATGCCGCCTGTTGCAAAAACCACACCGTACAATGCGGTGGTTAGGTCGAACCGTGTTCGATCGTGTGTTAACTATTTTAGGTCCGATTTCACCAAACACATGCTTTACACACTACTAAACTCAGTCTCATAATTTGGGGCTTTGAAGACCTGGTGGAGTGTCTGACTTACAAGGCAGAATGGAGGGCAAAGGTCCCATGGTCGGTCTTCAACTAGATGGTCGAACCTCATCACCTCCTTAACACAATCCACCATGACATGACCAACTGCTCCCACAACGCAACTAATAGGGAACGATGGCGGCGCGAACAGCTGTTCCTCAGGACCCCCATTATATCCATGAACCCCCATCATAACCACAACCCCCCTCATAACCACGATTTGAAGAAACTCAGTTTAAAATCCAGGTAAAGTCATAATGAAATGAAGCCAGTTAGAATCGTATACAATGACCTCGCATCAAGTAGATATCTAGAAATAATTGATTTGACTTTGTAATGGTCGAGCCAGACACTTTGCAAGTCAATGCACATCTGTGTAACTCCTTTAGGTATGAATTTGTAAATCTTTTGTCCAAAAGCTCCTTTTGCTTTTCCGTTTTCCGTGTGAATGATATAAAACCACTATAAGTGAGACCAGGAGCACATAAAATAGTTTTTAACTATGTTAAAACTCACCATTAGGCTTTAGGCTGTTGTCCAAATGTTTATGAAGATTGACTTGCGCGTTTGCTTCCAATCCACCCTGGAGCGACACTAGCGCCGCGGCGACGAGTAGTGACACTATGCTAATCATTTTGCTACTCGTTGATAGATGGCGATAGCAAGAAGACACTGAAAGTAAAAAAATGTGTAAGGGCGCGATCTCACTGTGTTGTGACGTGACGACAAAACGTCGAGCAGTTTAAAGCATTGTGGCTTGTATATTCCTTAAAAAAAACTTTTTAATGATAGTATTCTTTGTCATTTAGGACGGCACGATTCTCTGTCGTCCCACTACTTTTTTTTGTAGTGAGGATAGCTTGTTAATTAATATAAAAGCTGGCTACCACGACAATCGTAAAATCATAAAAATAGCCACGTCAAAGCGACTGCAGTGAACCGGTGAGATGTCGTCACTATGTAATGGGAATGGGAACTAGATACGGTTGGATACGATAGATAGTCGTTCAAAGATAAGGCGACACGATGACGACAAGTAGGAAAGCAACAAGTTGAATAAATTCTCCATAAGTATCCTATTATTGTCCTTCTACAATATTAATACGTTCCTACGTAGTCCTACGTAGTTTAGTCCTCTAAAGTAGCAGCCTACGTTTCTAGACTCGGACGAAATATTTTATTAAACACCCTTGTCAGAAATTTTTATACGATGAGTTATCAACAACAACATCATCATCATTCGCCATGACAGTTGTACCTTGATCATGGCGCATGAAACAGTGAATTATTGGAAAACTTCTAATCATAGTAACTATATCCCGTCAATAATCAACAAAGCTCTCGATCGTGATTATCTTTCTAAACACCCATTGTAAATTAACTGGTATGCGCAACAAGTTGTCTAGTGACGTGTTATTATTAATTTAATAAGAGGGGACTGTAAAGACCTCTTTTCCCCCCTTCCTATTATTATACATCTAGCTATTACAGAGAGGTAAAATAACTATTTTTGTAAATTTTCTTCGTGACTGCCGCAGAAAAGAAAATTATACGTATAAAAAAAAATTAAACAATTTTGGATAAAACCTTTGCAGTTGGAACTGAGAAACTTTCTATTTTTGAAAGTCTGATAAAATCAGGCAGGTATCTAATAGATAAACTAAATACGAGTATCAAATCAATTCCTAGAGTGATCACCGGCAAATAAAGATAAAATAAAACAATTTCGATCCATCTAAAACGAAGAGAATCATTCTTGATATTCTTTACTTCTCTTACATATTTACTCTTTACTTCTTTCTCTCCTCTATAATGCTTCATAATGGCAATTGAAGAACTTATTACTCGGAATCTCACCCAGACAGCATTGGAACCGTACATATCTACCCACTTCTGGTAAATTAATAATACCTACGAGTACACTCAGCTGCACTAATATGTAACTATTACCTACACTTTGGAATGACATGATGTTCTACGTGTATGTACGATTCAGACAAATTATTGAGAATCAAGTGTACCTTTTTAATTGAACTGTTGTTGGTTTGGGTAGATGATAAAATCTAGATCCTACTAATATTATAACTAAACTCGAAAGTCATTTCGTGACTTTTTTTGTTACCTAGGTTCTCCAAAACCACTGAACATGTTAAGATAAAATTTGGCGTAGGTACATTTTGAACACGCTATTTATGATTAGGTACCGAATAAGAGCGTAATCGAGGGTAGAAGCTAGTTACAAATAAATAAATGAGCATTATTTATTCCAATCCACACAGCATTATCTAGCCCCAGGCTAATCAGAGCTTGTGTATGGGTACTAGATGATTGTTATACTTATAATAATCTTAGATAAATAATGCCTAGTTACCAGGTCACTGTTTCTTAGCTTAAACAAAGTTTGTCCGTCTGTCTTGTAACTGTATTATGAGTCCAAATTTTTACAGAATGCGTGTAAACAGGGGCTACCACGAACTACATCCACAAGTTAACAAAATATTAAGAGAAAATAATCAAATAATATGTTTCTTAGTTGATAATAATTTTTATAAACATATTTTGTAAGATCCAAGAGTCCTGTAAGGTCTAAAGGAAATAAAGCACTTTGATTTTGATTTTGTAAGCTTACAGAACTAATTATGATTAGTTATGATTTTAACATAAAATAATTAAAAATAACGTCTTCCGAACTGCGATCCCCAACCCGCATGCCCAAGGTGGGGATTATGGGCAATATTCCCCAAATGATGAATAATCTATGGCACTCATTAGGGGGCTGATGATGATGATGAATGTTACGGAACCTTTAGAGCCCAAGTTCAATTAACACTCTCGATTTATTATTTAAACGTGAAAAACTTAAACCTACCTTAGATTCAGGTTTCAATCTAGCAAGATCCAGCCACTACCACTTTTCTTACGACAACTATTCTCACGTAAAATTTCTACAGCACGTAAATAAACTTTCGTTTTCTTGAAAATGATAAATACGTATTTTCCGACTACAAAACGGTCCTTAGTCTATGCTGTTTGAACTGGGAATAGATGAGTGGAAGGAAAATCCGCCCTTATATAGGCAGCTTTCCTGGATGGTTGGCTAGACGGCTCATGGCCCGGGGGAAGCTTTTGGTGAGCTTTTTAAAGATTAATTAAGTTCAACTCTATTTGGAAAATTTCAGTAAACCGTCACAGATATTTTTTGAACCTTTGTTTGGAGCTGATAGTTTTAATGTATATGTGTTAGGTGTCCGAGTATATAGCTATATTTAATTTATTAATATGTTATTATAATCTATATGAGAATCTACAAATATATCTAATATATCTATTGTTAAGTAGGGACATAGTAAAGTTTTAGTTTCTAAAAATTAATAGAATTTGTCTTTTTGCATCACTTTTTAGTTAAGTTAAGTTACGTTTTAGTTTTAGTTAAACTTTAAATTCAATGTTAGAACCTAGTTATGCAGTGTCCATCTATATAGTACATTAATGTGAAAAACCTAAGTTAACCGGAGCAGGAGCCCTACAAGCGATGCATTAAATTAGGTCTTTTACACATCCAGGTACGTACACCAATATATTAGATAGTATCTCAATATGTAATAGATTCTAATACTGGTGTGTTAACAAGACAAATAAATATCTTTTTATCTTATCATATCTTTATCTTATATCATTGCACTTAAGCAAAAATAAAAACAAAATAGTTGATAAAATATCAACATAAATTTAAAAATTCAACTCAAAGATTTAAAATTTGTATGGCTTTTATCACGTCAAACGGCTGGTCAATTAAAAAGAGTCAATTGTAAAATGATCAGCGTATAAAAGTTCAGGCTTTTTATATTGTTCACACAGAAAATTACGGTCAATTAATGCGTGAATTTTGGTTTTTGGAGTAATTTAAGGGGAAATGTAAAAGCCAGGGTGGTGAAGGAAAGTAGTACGGGTCTGCTGAAGTATTATTATTATTATTCTTCATTTTCCCCCTTTTCTTTTTTTTGTCTACGATTTTTTTTTTGTCTACGATTTTTTTTCTGTTCTGGGTCACACACAACACTCAAGAACTAGTTCGTAGTTTGTTGATAGAATTATTTTTGGTAACTTATCGAGAGAAACGTCTGCGCGCAAAGCGGTTGTGTCTAGCGATTTGTAGTTTTCACGAAGGTATGCAGTGTAAAACTACCTTCAAATTAACAGAAAAATCCAACTAAGCTATCTAGTATCCATAACGCGTAAGCTCCAAGGTCTGCTTAGTTTGGGACTAGATTACCCAGCATTATTAATTGAACTAAGTTTTCTGATCAGATGTAGAGACGTTTTGTAGAGTAAAAGGCCCTGGAGGTATTGTAAAACTGTTTTTTTTTTGGGCAAAATAATGTTTCTTTTTGCTTTAGAGCACTTGAGTACAAGATTGGCCGTTTACCTAGATATTGACCATTTGGATACTTGTTGCTTCGAGTTTCAATTGAGTATTTGATTGAACAATCTATGATATTTATTGTTTTATTATTGTGTATTCTTATAAAATTACATAAAAATATAGTTTCTCATTTACTATCAATTAATTACATTTGGTTGGCGACTTTATACACTCAAGTTTTTACCGAAGACGTGCATGCAATAATATCTATACCTGAAATATTGATTATTTTTTTATTATTGAGTAAGTTAGGTTTCACTCGGTCTCGCGTGATTCAACTTCTTGCGGCCCGAAGTGAGATTGACTATATGATAAGGTCTCTAAAAAGAAAAATATTTGTCGGCGTTTCTACCCAAAATTCGTTTTTGTTTCTCACCACAAAGAGATTTTGTACAGTCAGATATACAGTATACAGTACAGTCATAATCGACAGATTCTGGGGTACATTATGCTACTTTATAAAGTATGATTTTCTGTTTTTGTTTATTTTTCTTTGGTGTGCAATATAGTGTAGTATGTTGTACTATAATTTATAATAAGTATACATTAATTTATTAATATGTCAGTCATTTAAAACACATACACAAAACAAGTTGTGCTTAGCTTGAGGCTAGATGATGATTATGTGGAGTATCAATTGATTATCAAACGTAATATAATATTAATTACATAATAGATAATAATAGATAATAATAGATAATAATAGATAATCAAACCTTAAACTGTACAATAACCGAAATGCTTTCGGGTTTTACCTTATCGATTTAACATGTAATAAAATATCATAAAAGAACTTGTAACTGTAAACTGTATCGACGCTTTATCTAATAGTAGGTAATATTTCCATAGAATTATATAGAATAGAATAGAATAGAATATTATTATTATTTATTTGCAACTCATACAAAAACAAGCATACAAAAGTAAAAAAGAAGAAAAATATAATATATAGTATGATAGTGCTTCCAATTGCGTCATAAAAAATCAATCATGAATCAGAAAAATGGAATTCACGTTGTTACAATTCGCTACTCAAAATTCTAAGAAATATTCACAGCTGCTTGTATTTCACAAGGTTTCACTATAATATTATAAATTTGAGAGTTTGGATGAATCGATGGATGTTTGTAACGTTTTAACGTCAAAAGTAATGAACGGATTGGGATGAAATTTTGCTAACTTCTAGGCCTCGAATCTAACATAGGCTACTTTTATCCCATAAATCCCTTGGTAGCTTGTTCCCTAGGGATAAAAATTCCATTTAAACGTTTTACAGAAACAATGTGGAGAAGCCTCGATCAGAAACTAGTGTATTATCAAATTTATTTTACTTTATTTGGAGCGGAAACAATTTTACTCATATTTCAATTCTTAACCATTATGTGTCGTCGCATGTAGTAACTAAAAATACCTACTGCTTGCGGAGGCGAAATGGAGGCACAGTTCTGTATTGTTAACAATTAGGTAATAATCTATATAATATTATAATGAGGAAAGATTTGTTTGTATGTTTGAATTGAATAGGCTCCGAAACTACTGGACCGATTTGAAAAATTCTTTCACCATAGAATCTAAAATTTTCCTTGAACATAAGCTATAGGTAGAATATTTTCAAAAAAGTTAGGGATTCATTTTTTAAATTTTTATTAAATACCCTTGTAAAGCCGGGACGGGCGGCGGACCGCTAAAAATATTATAAAGATTGAATTCTTTGTTACATACTATGTAAGTATATACTTTACTCATCTAGTACCCATAACACAAGCTCTGCTTAGCTTGGGGCTAGATGATGCTGTGTGGATTGTCCAGCATTATTTATTTATTTATTATTTATTTATACTTAAGTGTTTCCCGTTATCAGTGCTTTTTTTGAGGTGCAACTTTATTCTTATCTATTAAAAATGATGATGAATCAACTGACCATGAAATTCCTATGCTAGCATTTCGGAGAATCGTAGTTGTATGACGTCGATATCTTACCTACTCGATATCTTACCTACTCGATATTATAATTACTCATTTTGATAGCGAGTGGGTATCGTGGAGACCGCGACTCTGCAAACGTAGTGTAGGAGCCCTTCGGCCAGGTGGGACTGCGAGAGACTGCAAGGAGATGCTGGATGCAACAAGCTGGAGACAGGGCGCTATGGCGCACATTAGGGGAGGCCTATGTCCAGCAGTGGGCTGTAGGCTGATGTAGCTGTAGGCTGATGACGTCATTTGATGTATCAACAGCTTTCGTAGGTATCAATAAAATTATTTAGTCTCCTCGAAAATTCGTAACACTACAGCGGTAGGCAGGTACAGTTATAAAAAAATTAAATGAAGATCATCAATCAAAATTAAAAAAAAAATGATAATTAAATAAAATAAAAAAATATATTATATATTAAATGATAATGCCATCTTTGGCGCTCATTAGGGGAGGCCTACGTCCTGCAGTGGACTATTATAGGCTGGTGATGATGATGATGATGAATCAAAATTACAATTAAATAACCAAATAAGATTTTGGTTATTTAGCTCAATTTTTCTACAATTGATATAATTGAGCTATCTTCAGACTGTTTCAAACAACAAACAAATAACAGGTACCAACTCAAACAACAACCAACTCATGCTGAGGCAGAGGCCATTTTGTGGCTTTCGGGCTCACATCTATATCTATATCTATACTAATATTATAAAGAGGAAAGATTTGATTGTTTGTTTGTTTGTATGTTTGAATTGAATAGGCTCCGAAACTACTGGACCGATTTGAAAAATTCTTTCACCATTAGAATCCTGAATTTTCCGTGATGAACATAGGCTATATAATATTTTCAAAAAGTTAGGGATCCGCATGAAAAATTCAATAATTGAACCGTGCGCTGTATATTCAATTCAACCTCTTTTTCTATTATGGCGCGTCAGAATAGAAAAGGAGGTTGACACACGGTGCATGCTTTTTCTCTACGGCCAGTGTCAGTTATGGAGTGTCGAGTCAATGTCAAAAATCCCAATGCTGTTTAAAAAAGTAAGGGATCCGTATGAAAACTGTGAAACCCATCGCGTTAGTGTGTATAATTTCTGAAATTTTTGTTTAATACCCGTGCGAGTGCGAAGCCGGGGCGGACCGCTAGTTTTATTATAATTTTCTTTTATGTTTTTAACTAACCTTTGTAAGCTTGTTGTGAACGGAATTTCAGCCCGATTAAAAGCGAACCAAAATCACTTTTCACGTTGACCTAGAATGTTGAAATTGGGCGACGCACGAGGTTGCGGGTTCAATTCCCGCCTCAGCACAAATGTTTGTACGATCTTCATATTTGTTCAGGGTGTTTTAGACGTTTTCTATTATACATTTAAAAATTCTATCTATGTACCTATATTGTATTATGTATACCAGTCATCTAGTACCCATAACACAGCTCTGCAGAACTTGGGGCTAGGTGATGCTGTGTGGATTCCAGCATTATTATTATATATAACAAAGACATTTTAAAAACAAGTGTCAATTGGGACACCCAATAAATTTTCCCAATAAATTGGGTGTCCCAATAAATTTTGCCAGAATCGACAGCAAGTCTTTAAAAACCCTATAATAGGTATTATTATTGTATGTATTTTGTGACGTGTCCAAGAGTATTTTTTTTTTGATGTTGGTGGCTTTAGTATCGCTGCGGCCATGATTGGCCTATTGTGATCGCCACTGTGACGGTTCACCTCCGGAGGCGCGGCGTTATAGTTCGCCACTTATCCTTGCAGTTGCTAAGAACTGTAGGATATCCTTCGGGGAGTTCGTAGTTCGTCTGGGCTAAGCAGGTGCCTGCCCAAACAAGTGCAAGAGTAAGGAGGAAAGGAAATTAAACACTTTGGTTTTGATTTAGGTATCACGAACTGTCCAAGGTAGACTCGAAGATGGGACTCATATGAACATAATAAGATATGTAAAAAATTAAGTCATTAAATTAATTGACTGATTTGATTCGAGGGTCGGCACTTGGTTCGTTTTCAGGAAAGAAATTGTTCTTAATAATTTAGCTCTCTAAAAGTCTTAGTTTGAAAAATATCTACTTTCGATGTAGTACTACGTTAGTGGTCGTGTTTCACACATTCGCCGACGTTGTATTCCAACACGTGTAAGACTTGCGCAATATTTATTTAGATTTTTATTCAGCGACAGCAAATTCTAGATCTTGTTTTACTACCTAAAATCTAAGCTACAACCAGAACAAAACACAAATCAATAGCTGCAGTAATTTCTGAGATATTAAGGATTCAAAACACAAAGCGATCCCATGATTTGAAATCGATTACAAAACCCTAAAAAAGACGTAATTAGCGCCATTGGTCATCAGGGAAAATTAAGGTTACTAATTTTTAAAATCGGTCTAGTTGTTTCGGAGCCTATTTAATTCAAACAACCAAAGATTTGATTGAATTGGCTCCAAAATTCTATACCTACAGTAAAAGATGAGATACATCTCCAATATAACTAAATAGACAAGTCTGTATAACACAGATGAATCACCTACTTACATACGTTTTATAACTTTATAGACCGATTATCTAAAGTGCTGATACCGTGATAATGCTATTTAGTTATCAGTTAAATAAATATGGTTATGTAATCATAACGGCATAATTTGATGATAATGATAACGGTGATAGAGAAAATCATGAGTATGTCACGCCTATAAAAATCCTACCTACAAAAAAAACTTGAAAAGTATATAGCCAATAATCTACATGATATGTGGTGCCGGCATTGAATAAACCCAACTCTTCCCGTGGTCCTCCCACAATGAGCGCCATAGATGGCTTTATTTATAATTTGGGTGTTATTGCCCATTATTCTTCCCACGCTGGGCATGCGGGTTGGGGATCGCAGTTTAGTGGAGTTGCTCTGCAGAGGGCGCTGCTGCCCGCCCCCCGGTGTGTTTCCCTTAGTCGCCTCTTACGACACCCACGGGAAGAGTTGGGTGGTGAAATTCTATGCCGGCACCACACGGCTAATAATAATACGATTGTTCAAGGGCGAATACTGGAAAATTAATATAATAAAGTCGTGAATTCCCCCTTACGTTTTTTTTATCCACTATTCCTTATGAACTAGTAAAAATCTAAGTAGGTAAGTATTAGCTAAGTATATTATTTTTCCCTAATAATAATGTAAGTTTAAAATTGTTAATCCATGGCCAGTATCGACTCTTACAACATATACATACTACAAGCTGCATTGATAGTGCCCTAGGCTATGTTTTAGTCTGTATCTATACTAATATCATAAAGAGGAAAGATTTGATTGTTTGTTTGTTTAAATTGAATAGGCTCCGAAACTACTGGACCGATTTGAAAAATTCTTTCACCATTAGAATCCAAAATTTTCCGTGATGAACATAGGCTATAGAATATTATTAAAAATTTAGTATTCCGTATGAAAAATTATATCACCATTTGCATCCTAACTTTCTGTGATAAACATAGGCTATAGAATATTTTCAAAAAAGTTAGGGTTTGTATGAAAAATTCAATTTTTGTTAAATACGTGTGCACGGTATATTAAAATCAAACTCTACGTGAGCAAAGTCGCGGGTAGAAATTAGTAACTTGAAGCTGAATGCTATTCACCTTAAGCGGGTAGGATGAAAATAGACAGAAACTTTTGATGGTTTAGGTTTTCCTAAGAAATAATGTTTATTCAACTTGATTTTCCCCAAATAAAACATGAAGGAAAACTATAGTACCTCAATAAGAGGCACTGGGTTTTCAATATCTATTTTTATTCGATGGATGGTTTGGATGACGACCTCTGTGGCGCGGTGGGCGAAGGTGCTGCGACGCAGAAGGTTGCGGGTTCGATTCCCGCCTTAAGACAAATGTTTTCTACGATCTGCAGTTATTTGTTCAGGGTGTTCTGGTCGTTTTCTATATTATAATAAAAACAATATCGAGCACAAGCTCTGCTTAGCTTGGGGCTTGATGATGCTGTGTGGATTGTCTAGCATTATTTATTTTTTTAAGTTTGTTACTCCTTACGCCAAAAACTACTGCACAAATAGGGCTGAAAGTTTACAAATAGGTGTGAATGAAGAAGGATGAAGAAATAGAAATTTCTTTCTTTAATTGCCGTAAATCAGTTTCTTTCGGAACTATGCGTGAAAGACGGACAGACAGACGGGCAGAAGTCTAATAATTAAATTAAGGATAAGGATCTCAGTTTGCAATACAGTATTATCTAGGCACTTATCAAATTAATTCTCTGTTGAATTGGAATAACGTTTCTTTTATACTTTTCACGAAAAAAATATGAGTGATTCATAATTCCGCTAAAAGATCAAAGTTATTTTATGACGGAATGGAATTTTCTTCCGTTATTATTCAGTTTAAAAACTTCCGCCTATTATAGCTCTCACATTTATAACTAAACGGTTTAAAACGTGATTCATACCTTGAGAACTCACTTAATTCATTGTTAGTTAATGGAAGGAATTAAGTTAAGTTGCGTGTATGGTGCGGATCAAATCAGCTCGCGCTCCGAGCGCGAGCGGGTTCGATACAGATTCTCAATGGCGTTTACGCATGTTAAAAATATAGTAATTCCTCTAATTTAACTCATTAATTTATTTTTAATTGGTAATAAATTTATTTTAGAAGTTTTTGGTTTAGTTAATAAAAACTGTTTGATTTAAAAATAAAATTATCAATGCTTGTTCAGTCATTAAGCTATACATACTTGAATAACGCTTTTAATATTAATAGTCATAATAGAAATTATTTATTAGTATGTTTAACTGATGTCAGCCGACACTTCGCACGGGTACTAAACACAAATATAATAAATTTTTATTTTTCACTTACATGTTGCAGTGTTGGCTGCTGTCCCTAACTTTAATGTACGTATATGAGGTATGCCTAAAAAAATTATTATTATATAATTCCAATTTCTTATGAAACAGTACATGAATTACATTTGAATTAGAATTAGAATAACAAAAAGGTACTAATTGCATGTATTAGATAAGTTAGTTAATAAGCCAAAGCCAATAATTTTCATATTATACAACATTACATTGCCCACATAGGTATAAGTATAACAGTGAATCAAAAATCGTAGCTCGTGTAGCATCTTGCTGTAGCAGCGTATCATGCATTTTAACTAATATTAAATTAAATCCGCTCCGCTCCACGCTCAGCTTATAACTAGCATCGGCATCACAATCGAAACCAATACTGGATATTAGAAACCGGTAATTTCCGAAAATATCAACACAATCCGGATCCTTCCAAGATATCCGGTCTAAATTAAGTTAATTGAATTCTGACCTCAACTGAAGATCACCAGTTCTTGTAACTCAGATTCAGATTCAATAACTTTATTTCTTTAAACTTACAAAATAAGCACCAGACAACTGTTAACGGTAAGGTACCAAATAAAGTAAACAGTAAGGAACTATGCTTCGACTAAATTATTGGAAAACTTTAACCTTTATTTACAAAGAAAATAATCAATTAAATATCTAAATTAGAACAAGTATTTATAACTGAAATAATAAATAATAAAGTGTTATAGATATAATTGAAAACTGTTTCCAAAGGTCCAATACCTTTCAATTGATATCTCACTCCACGAAAACCTTTAATAATTTATTTTTTGACCATTTTCAAAAAGTGGTCTATGTACAGACTTCTTTATAATTTTTCCTGTAAAATATAAATCCATATCTACAAACGCCTGGTTTGGATGGCCATTTTAGATGGTTTGCTCTGCAAACTTCAGAGCTAAGGTTGGGGAATGTCGATAAAATCAGTTTTTTTTTATTTTAAAATAATTCAAAAACTATTTAACTATGATTTTATTGTACCTATCTAGTTCATAGTTCGTACTTAAGTAGCCTCTCTGTGTTTGCCTTATTTTTATTATACATAGAAAACGAACAGAACACCATGATCAAATATCTGCAAATCGTACAAATATTTGTGCCGAGGAAATCGAAACCGCAACCTCCTGCGTCGCAGGCGGACCTTCCTCCACCGCGCTACAGAGGTCCTCTAGCTAAAATACTGCTTGCTTGCGGAGGAGCAGTTCTGTATTCTTAACAACTAAGTAATGTAAACTAAGAATAACATAAGTACCTAATATTATAGAAAGTTTACAAAAAAAATCTGAGGTTTTCTACCAAAAGATGTAGGTAATCTTATAATTCAGGAACGGAATGGTGAGAAAAACAAAAGTAACACAAATTATATTAACTTTTTTTCTTGCGATTGACAAAAAAAACCTTAAGCTCTGCTTAGCTTGGGGCTAGATGATGCTGTGTGGATTGTCTGGCATTATTTATTTATTTATTAATAAAGAAAATTACAATTATCCAACTAAATTAGACCTTGTAGTTATAATTGAAACAATTGAGCTAACTGCAGACTGTTGCCAACAAACTACATGTAGCTCAACTGATCAATAATAATATTAAAAACACTAATATTAACTGATGACAATAGTTATTAAGACGCCGCATCAAACCAGCGCTCGATATTTCCATTCAATAGAAAAGCGTCACAAATAACTATGATTGGCACGATTAGTTCTTAATTGATTTGTTTGATCCCATCGTTGGACATAAGATCACGCTGAGCTGCTTATTGGCTTATTGGGAGAGTCAATATCAATAATAAATTAATTTAGCTTATCGACTGTGCTCGAATTAATCATAATGTATCGTCTTGGGAGCTAGCTCTGTAATCAAATTGAATTGAATTGAATAAACATTAATAATTAGAATCTTGCTTTGGGCCCTGGCTTAGCTAGCGTTTTTCTATTATCTATTACTTATTTCATTATTTGTTAGTTAGAATTGAATAGGCTCCGAAATAAGTTGATTTGAAATATTCTGTCACCATTAGAATCCTGCATTATCCCTTATAAACCTTTGTTGATCAGGGATATAGCCTATCTATGCTATAGAATTCTGAAAGATAATTCCAATGATGTTACCCAACGTGTGAAAACATTTGTATAATAAATATTAAATATTTTTGTATATAAATATATAATTTTTGTAAAATACCCGTACGAAGCCAGTCCTGTATAATGAACTTAATGTATTAAAGAATATTTATCGGGTATTTATCGCGTACCTTTCGTTTTTATTTTCCCCTACGTTTCCATCGCGTTGCAGCGATCGTGGTCACGGGGCGAAAACAAAAGGTACGCGATAAAATACCCGATAATTATTCTTTAATACACAAATCGTGAAAGTTTAAGAACTTAATGTACTTCTAAAGTTGGGTACTATACTGCGCCGGTCAGTATAGTACCTGTTCCTAGGCATAATATTAAAAAAATTGCGTTACATAACAAATTTTGCATGAGCAAATGGTGCAACAGGCAAAGAGCCGGATTTTTGGCGTGAAATGCTTGCTACTACGAATGTCATAGTACGGCCCGTAACATCGGTCAGATTCGCCGAATATCGTTTAACATTTCGGACATTTTATATACACTAATAAAGTAAATTAGAGTATCAATTTACATTTAAAACGAAACAAGCGATTGCGTATTTTGACGCATTAAGGACTGTACCCGGTTTGTTTTTGTCATTTGACATCAGATGACAAAAACAAACGACGGTCCGGTCGTGACGCGGCTCGGACATTGTGGATCCATTGAGTTATCAATATTGAGATATAAAACAAATGCCTCTCCTTATTAGTTTACTTACGTCATAGTTAGGTACAGAAATGGTCTATATCTAATACAGAGGGTAAAATACTTATTAACAAAGAAAATTATAATTAATTAAATGACTAAATTAGAACTAGTCATAATTGAAAACATTAAGTCATTCGATTGTTCGAGATATAGTTAGTATTAAGATCGTCTTGTCGTGTGGTGCCGGCATAGAAACCCTTCCCGTGGGTGTCGTAAGAGGCGACTAAGGGAAACACACCGGAGGGCGGGCAGCAGCGCCTTCTGCAGAGCAACTCCACCGTACTGCGATCCCCAACCCGCATGCCTAGCGTGGGGATTATGGGCAATAACCCCCAAAAGATCAATAATGCCATCTATGGCTCTCATTGGGGGAGGCCTAGAGGTCCAGCAGTGGACTGTTATTGATGAAGGTCGTCTTAATACTGACTGATTAATACTAAATAAAGTCATATTCAATTCTATTATATTCTCTTCCATTCCATTGCATTCTAACTCCAGACTTTTGCAAACAATTCTAAATTAACTCCAGAATGTTTTGGATAGGGCAACAAGTTTTTGTAGCTGATATTGTATGGTGTGGCAAAAAAGCGACAAACACGCCCTAACGATTTTTTTTAAAACCTTCAGTAGCGTGATTTTTTAAAGAAAACATGTTACATTATCGACTAAAATGATTACATATTTGCAAAATTTTAAAAGAAACGTACGCCCGACTCGCACTTCCAAACACTGACAAATTATTGTTTAATTTTTTGCTCTATGTCCATGAGCTGTCAGTCATTGACAAGATATTCAATTCTGTCATTCAAGCTCTGACGCATACCAGTGGTTTCAGTAAAAAACGCCGCAATTTTTGACTTTGGACTCGAAAAAAGACGTGGAACGATATCGAATAATTATTTTTTGTAGCTTTTGTAATGTTTTGTGTGAAGGATTAGTACTTGATACGTAGTGATTCATTGGGAAAATACGGATGCGATTTTGCTTTGCGACATTTTGTCATATTGTCGCTGAACGCTGAAAAAAAGTTATTTTTTAAATATTTTTTATTGTTTACATCGCCATTACCCATATCTTCAGCTTGTCCCATCCAGTTTCTTGTAAAAACGAGCCAGTGTAATAAGCATCCTATATTAAAAACAGCTTGTGGTAGAAACCTGAATAGGTATACATAGGGGAGAAGGAGGTAAGACGGGGTAGTGGGTAAGACGGGGTACCCAGCGAAATTCACATTTCAAATTAACTAATCACGCCTGTTCCGTCCGACATCGTTCGACGCGTTTCCAGGACTCTTGTCAGTCGCTCGTTGGTTAGATTTTCAATACGACACAGAGTCAAAAAAAAATTTAAAAAAGTGTTTTTCTGCAATTGGCTTATTACATTTTCACCTGATTTGACACGTGACTGTGGTTTGGTAAATAACGTTAGCTGGTGAGGTGTCGCTGTGATTGACGCTGAAACTAACCTATAATAAGGTAGGCATTCTGTTTCCTTAAGAATGTTGCCTGTATTTTTTTGTTTGTTTTTTTTCTCTTAAATGGCTCTGCAGGCAAGATGGGGTAACGGATACCCCATCTTGCCCCCCAATGAGAATAATTTTGTTCTTGTTTGTTTTCCGTAAAAATGTGTGGGTTTTTTAGGTTTAGTTTTATAGTTTGCCGTTTTAGAATAGTTCGTGACTACAGACGCATGACTGCCAGAGGGACGTGGTCCGAAGAATCCGTCCGGGGAGCAGTTCAAGTGGTTTTGGATGGAAAAACATATTCTTCCACTTTCGCTCACTGTAAACATCTTTTGATGCTAAAAAAAAAGAGGAAATCCAGAGATTATCACGTCGTCTCCGTAAAAACAAGAATTGAAAGTCAAGGCCCAGAAAAAAAAGATGCTGAACAGAAAAAGGAAGAGAAAATAATAACAAAAAAGAGAAAAGAGGAAATAAAAGAAAAGTAAACCTCTACAAAAGCTCAAAATAAAAAATCTAAGAAGAATAGCCGATCAGCGAAAAAGCATAACGACGAATAGTCTCATTGTCTGGAGATGACAGTGAAAAAGAGCAGGACACACCATGTATGTATTCTGTTTCCATTGAAGGGTGGATATCATGCTCATTATATGGAAGATGGGCTTTTAATAGCTGCTCAGGAATAGATGATGATGATGACTAAGCCACCCATGTCTGAGTGTTCTGCCAGCTCAAATAATCACCATTATCTGTGGTCTTTCTCATCACCCCATCTTACATCAGGGGGGTACCCCATCTTACCAGCACCATGGGGCAAGACGGGGCAAAACACCTTTTGTTTATTTAATTTTTTTTTCTCTTAAATGCGTTACCGAAAGTTCCTAACGACACCACATATTAAAATAATAATAATAAGTTGTTAATTAAAAATAAATATGTTTGTTTCGCTCTGTATTTTTTTTTATTATAGACCTTTAAAGCTTAAGTACCCCATCTTGCCACCCTCTCCCCTATGTATACCATTCTAATTCAAATAAAAGAAAATCATGCATGGTGAAACTCTACAATGTAATTTTTGAAAACGCCTTTGCTCAACTTTCTTTGTTTTGTCACAAAATACAAAATAGGTGGCTGCGCTAATTTGGGTCGCAGAAACGCTATAAACAGTTTTCAGATTCTACTCCTACATTGTTAAGAGTTATCTTAACATAATGCGACAAACTGTTCGTCCAAGTCGCCTCCTAAAGGAAATAAGTATGTAGGCATAAGTTCTTCTTGTTGGTTTCCTTTGAGTTTTTGTGTAATTAAGATGAGTTTATGTTACTCATTTGATTCCAATGAGCGATGATTCAGAGTAACTGAATGTGCTTCAATAATATAAGCGTGTACTAACTACATGTATTTATGGTGATTAAATGAGAGACATTTTTGAACCATAAATTAAGAAAAAACTAAATATAAGTATAACGTTTTACCTAGATTAAAATATGATTACTGCAGTGTCTAAGTAGATAGCTACATCGCCGTACTAGTCCACTGCTGGACAGATGATTTTATTTTATTTTCTTTGTTTACATTTTTTATATTGCTACACAGCACAGCATACATAGAAAAAATATCTGCAGAACGTAGAATCATTTTTGTCCCGAGGCGAAATTGAACCAACCTCCTGCGTCGCACCAGTAAACTAACATTTACAAATAAAATTGTTTATTATGTTATTCTGTACATAACTTCCGTTGGTTAATCGATCACCAGAATAAACTGGTTCTAGAATTTACTTGTAACAATACAAATTAGATCAATCGTAACAATAATTTTACAGTATAAATCTAGTAGAAACATTATAAATATAAATTTTCTTCTGTTAAGTGGGTACTTATCGTTATTTTATCAGCTTAGTAGTTTTTGCGTGAAAAAGTAACAAACATCCAAATATTAGTAGGATATAGGTACTTAGTTCTTCAGATTACAAAGATTTGTAGTTGCCTATGCTTGGGTTCCTTCCTACCTTTAACTCAAATCTTCTTAAAAAAATAAGTAGATTCAAACAAATTATCAGACATATTCTTTGCAACAAGGCTTGCTATAGAAGAAGATTATCTATACGATAAAAAGGCTTGGGACGAGTCTTGCTACAACTCTATAACTAACAACCCAAAAAGGGAAAGGTTTTCTGTTCGCTGTTACTTAACCGTAAAAAAACTAAAAAAAAATGAAAGTTTTGAGAGAGAAACCGCGATTAAGAAATAATCTTTTAAAATTTTCATTTTGCTGTAACAAAAGTAAAACACAAAGGCCATAGCTAATCATCATGTAAATAAACCTATTTTCTAGTTCACATTTCAATGCAAGCTAAGGTAAATAAATGCATGGTAAATGTAACCACTTATAGCAGTATTGATGCAAGATAAGGTGAATGACCTCAATAACAATAGTGTCAAATGAAAACCCACTTCCCATCACGCTATTTCCCAAAATGCAAAACAGCACAATTGCAACCTTATTTTATTACGGTAAAATACGCATTTTCTGTCATTTGATAATCCATTTGTCGGAGTAGCGCGTTCGGCGAAACACGTGTCAGAAATTTAAATATCGAATTTTTTTATCGTGTGTTATCCATCCCTATTGGAAACGTTCGGGAGTATTCGCGGAAGTTCGGAAATATTCGGATCGATTCGTGATTCGATTCATGTTTTAGGCGCGCTCGGTTGGAATGATGTTAATTGGTTTTTACAGAATACAATATTTTTTATATTTCGCTATAAAATAACATTTGAAGAATCTGTGAGTGTCACGTGGCAGATTTCTGGGTAAGTCCAGTTGAATTACTTTTACAATTGTACCTACAGTTGGTACAAAGCTGTACCAACTGTAGTTAAAACAACCTGTGGCTTTGTACCAACTATTGTTTAACCAATTTGTACGTGTTATTTTGTACGCTTTGTATTTTATGACATAATTCTATTAGTTATTTAGATATTTCACATTTCCATTACCTATTTATTAGTACCATAGACTTACTTAGTTTACCAACCATAACAATTCTACTTACAGTAGAACATCAACTTATTATCAACTTTTTGTGTTTTGAGGAAATTTTCTCCACTTTTAATTAATGCAATCTTAGGGGTTGTTGGGTTGTTTGGTTGTTGGGTTAGGTACATTATTGAGGGTTTGTGTCCACGGATCCCGGGATCAGATTTAATTGGCCACTGATACCGCCAAGTTTTATCCACCGATACCGGGATCGGTTTCCAATGAAAAATTACCTAATAAATATTTTTATCCACTGATCCCGGTATCCGTGGCTACAAAAAATTACTTAAAATAGTGAAGTTAGTAATGGTAGGTATGCTTGTTATTTAGCAGATATTTTATGTTTATTGTGATTATATCCGAGACAATATGGGAGAAACGGATAGAAACGTTATTATTGTAATAATGCCGTTTCCGGTGGTTGCTAGGTCACCTCACTTCCGAAGTGAATGGATGTTGTTGGGAATAAAAAATAGAACTGAAACTCAAGTCCAACTATGGTCAATAGCGCGGTTTTTTAACGCTAAAGATGTTGCGAGTTTTAAATTAAATTTATTTTTAATCTTCTATGAAAAATGCAGGGGTTCCTGTGTTGGGTTTTATGTATAAGTACATTTTTCTATGTACGAGATATGTATATGTGATCCCAAATATTCATAAGGGATTCGAAGTATGTTTTTGTGTCAAACGACAACATGGTTTATTTTATGTTTTTTGTTAGGACTAAATTTCATAATTGACTATCAGTTTCACAGGGCTTCTAAAATTCTATTAAAATAGCGGTAAAGTTTTACTTTATTGAAGCGGAATTTGAACCCATAGTTGAGCAAACTGTAGACTATGGTAAACAAACTACAGGTAGCAGCGGGCTGCAGTTAGTTCAATTGTATTAATTACTAGAACAATTTGGTTATTTAATTGTAGGTAATTTTCTTTTTCATTATGGTAGATGGTAGACCTGTAGTTTGTTGCAACAGTCTGCAGTTATGACAAATATAAATCGGAATAAGATTAATCTGATTACTTTTCAAATGGAAATTCTTTAAGGCGTCATCATTAGAGTAATTTATTTGGGAAAAACTGTTATCTTACGCGATACTTAAAGCGAGTAGACTCGTTATGGAAATAAATTCTAGAATGTTCATAATTGCGCCGTTTTGCGTAAAGGAATAAATCAAAGTTTTAATAATAACATTTACGTCTCATTTATTGCTAAAACATATACACAATTACGCATTTGTCCTCATTAATTATTCGGATAGTACGAGTATCTGAATGGCGCCTAAACTGATTAAATCTAGTTTGTCTTTATTTCCTTCATTAGTTTATCGTAACATTAATAAGGAACGTGTCGTTGTGATAATAACTCTTATCAAATTCCGAATCCAAGATAAGCAATAAGCAGTTGTACTATTACGTTTGACTGATAAAAATAAGTGATAAGTATCAAATTTGAAGGCGTTTCTATTTCAAATATTCAAATAGCAGGTGTAGCATCTAAAACTATTACCTAAATCGTTGTTAAGTATCCTTCAGTTTCAGTTCTATATCCATTTATTTATCTCTGCTTAATGTCTGTCTATTTTACCTTTCTATCTCTTATACCTAATAATAAAAATGTTAAAGGAAATAGAAAAACTACTGAGAAGAAAATTTCTCATTATTTCCTTCATGAAATGTTACATTATCGCACCACAAAGTATCTTCAAAAGGTAAAATGAAGCGTTTTTATTTTTAGACACTAAATTGCTAAGTTATATATGAAGTATTAAAAAACTAGAAGAAACTTAGTGCGATCACCCACTTCTGGTAGTAAGTTGGCAATTCCACTCTTGATTAAAGCTACCCACTGTTGGGTGTAGTGCTAGGTACTCCAAAGCTCAGGCTGATTACCCTAAAACTATTTATCTTATATTTATATTTGAAAGCCCTTTGAATGGCCTTCGTATTCTTCGTAATTTGAAATTGATTGGCGAAGGCCATTGAAATGGCTTTCAAATGTCAATTAAAGGTTTAGCGTCTTTGGTGCCTGGCATAATCTAAACTACAAGTTTCATAATTATAATTTTCTATACGGATCACTTCATTTAGAGATTTTATTCTATTGGATATTTCTAGAACTACCTCGATAAGAAAATCCTCAATTATGTTATAAAATTTTAATAGCTACATCGGAATGCTACCTTTTCTATGCGGATCACTTCAGAGATATTATTCCATTGGTTAATTCTAGAATGATTTTGCGAAGAGATTCCTAAATTACCCTAAAAAGTGTTAAAAACAGCCGGCAACAGCTAGTTGAACAGTCTGTGGTACCTCGCCCTGCGAAGGTAGAAAAGCAAGGTCAGGAGCGCCGGTCACTGACCACGTAACCAGCTCAAGGTGACGAGTTGCGCTTCTAATCGTCTACTTTATTACCTTATCGCATACGTTACGGTTTATCTACTCCAAGAAGTAGGTAAAATCACTGATTAGAAATTATTGGAGTCTCTTGAAGTACAGTTTTAAGTTTCGTGAAGTGCGAGTGTAAAGGGCGCCGAGGGTTTTGAATTTTTGTCGTATAGGCATATTGACGACTTGTGTGGCGCGGTGGGCGAAGGGTCTATCTAAGTTACATAATTATCGTAATCTAGTACCCACAGTACAAGCTCTGCTTAGCTCGGGGCTAGATGATACTGTGTGGATTCAGCATTATTTATTAATATTTATTTTAATTCATATAAATAATCAAATAATAAATAACCACCCTTCCCTATATCTCTTAATACAATTCACAAGTAACTTACCTATTGCAAAAATAAAGCACAATCGCCGAAACTCTTTCTACAATTCTGCAAATTCTCATCGCATTCGAAACATCCGACTACATGGACCGCAATGAGACTACTAGTTCGTGGGAATCGCATCGAAAATGGCTCAGGAATTTATGACGATATTGTGTAAAGCTTTATTAGGGCAGCGAGAGCATTCAGAGACTATACATTCTCATTACGATAGCTGTTTCCCGCGACATCGTCTTTATTTATAACTAGCAGTCCGACCCGTCTTCGCACGGGTATTTTACAGAATCTCTATAGTTTTTACACACATTTACAGGTTGGGTTTCACTATTGAAATATGAATAGGGATCCCTAAATTAAAAAAAAATTAAAGCCTTTGTTCATCAGGGATAATGTAGGATTCTAATGGTGAAATAATTTTCCAAATTGATCCAGTAGTTTCGGAGCCTATTCAATTCAAACTAACAGTCAAATCTTTCCTCTTTACAATACTAGTATAGACTAACTAACTTTGCGCAGTACCTGAAGTGAAGTGACGATGTATCACAAACAACAAGTCATAAGTGAAGACACGTGCCAAAACTAGTAACTAACACGTGTATCTTGAGATGATGTTGATGATGCCTCACTCGTGTCGACTTAAATAAGACCCTGCGACCTTTGAGAGTCAATCTGACCACGTGGTGGGAAGTTGGTTTCCTATAGACCAGGGGATCGCGGTGCCTTTCGTATTTTACTAGAAATAACCGTGCGAAGCCGGGGCGGACCGCTAGTAGATGAATGAAGACAGAAATAAAGAAAGATTCAATATGACGTTTGAAAAATATATGTATCTACATAATAGGCACTAGCGGTCCAACTTCGAAAAATTAATAAAAATTTCAAAAATTATATTTTTACAGATTGGGTTACATTATAGGTACGGATTGGGTTACATTATTTAGGGAACGTTTAAAATAAAATATTCTATGACTTATGTTCATCACATCACTATGTAAGATTCTAATAGTGAAAGAGTTTTTCGAATAGGTCTAGTAGTTTCGGAGTTACTTCAAACAAACAAACAAATCTTTATAATGTTATTAGCTATTATAATGTTATTATAATGTTACTAGCGGTCCGCCCCGGCTTCGCACGAGTATTTCAGAAATTATACACACTAACACGATGGGTTTCACAATTTTCATACGGATCCCTTACTATTTTTAACAGCATTGGGTGTTTTTCAAATTGGTCCAGTAGTTTCGGAGCCTATTCAATTCAAACAAACATACAAACAATCAAATCTTTCCTCTTTATAATATTAGTATAGATTAGGTACAAATAAAGACATAAGGTTGACATGAAGAGATGAAACAATGATCTATTATAAAGATAAAGAAAATTTGAGTCAGTGATGCCCCCGTCGTCGGTCAAAACGGGCCTTGCGAAAATAGTTCGATGGCCAAAAAGGGCTTCTGCGGTCAAAATTCTATTAAATTCAATAGCCTACCGAAACTCCTACAGATCGCGCAGGTAGTTTTATAGACTAAATGTTTAGTTTAGTAACTATGATTTTGTATTTACCTACTTATTAAGGCGAGGTATTCCTGCAGCTGTAGGCATTTTGTCGCGGCGCCAACGACATGGTATAGAAATAAGCAGCAGCATAATATTATTTCACTTTAGAAACGCTGTTGCTATGATCAAACTTAGCCTTGGAGTTAAAAAACATCTGTAATTATGTTATACTGATTTCTAAATAAATAAATCTTAAAATTCTATCCTATAGATATGAAATTACACAGAGGTATTAAAGCGGATGAATTTCCCAAACAAAGTGCCAAAATTATTTGTATAATAATTTGAAAATATTCTTGTACCTATTACTTGGTTTACTGTTATTTGTGTTAGAATATACCTGCCACAAGCTTTTTTTAAAAAATACTTACCTATCTACACAAATAATAAAAAAACATGTTTTCTTTGAAAATATTCGATTTGTATTAGTTATATTTAAGTATTGAAAAAAAAAATTAATTGTTTCTTGTAAATACTAATTCAAATTTGGTCACTGGATTGCCTTTGTTAATGAATATTTTTAAACTTACGCGATCTGAACAAATTATTATTATTATTAAAGGGTCTGTATCGCGTTTTTTTTTCTCGACGTTTCAACAGGTTTGCACTCTGTCTGACTGGTCATCCCGTGACCACGACAAAAAAAAAACGCGATAAATAAATACCCGTTAAAGTAGTACTAATCATTATTCTTTGTTAATAACGGTGTCTCTAATACACAAATACAACATTATACATAATGCAATCATACCTATAAGGACATCCGTGAGGGCTGGTGCGGCGGCAGATTTGGACTAGGATCTTAAGAGGCGCAAATATGCAGGTCTCGACAGAGCCTACAAATTTGCTCCCCTTGGAGTCGAGACCCTAGGTCCGTGGGGTACCGAGGCTCTCCGGGTCTTCAAAAAATTATCTGAGCGTCTGGTCGAAGCGACGTGTGACCCAAGAGCTGGTCAATATCTGGCGCAGCGCATCAGCATTGCCATACAACGTGGCAATGCAGTCAGCATTTTGGGTACACTTCCAACTGGTATTGATATGGATCAGTTGAGCTACCTGTAGTTTGTTCGCAGCAGTCTGCAGTTAGCTCAATTGTTTCAAATGTAAATACTAGTTTTTTATTTAGTTAGATCATTGTAATTTTATTTGTTAATAAAGGCTTTTTGCCCTATCTAAATAAGTTACCTAGTATGCTATGCATAGATATCTCTAGAGCCTTGAGAGACACGGGTCCATGTGCATGATTCACTTCCCGCTTCAAGTCGTGCAATCCGACGCGCAAATTGCCCAAAGTTCGGCGCAAATTCCAAGATGGGTGTGTCAATTGATAAATCAATTTGTTATCTATGACTCTGCTCCACATTTGCTTCCGGCTTGATAGTAAACAGCGTTGTTATATGAATGATCTAGATCAGGGATTCCCAAACTTTCCCGTTTACGAAAAGACGAACCTATAACCAGTAGGCCAGAACGGGGATTGTTCTAGGGTACAATAGACAATAATGACATCGCATCGCCATACATTGCGTACAATATTAAAGTTGAAGAGATTAATTTCAAAAAAATTACGCATTCGATGACAAAGTGACGTAATTTTTGTCTATTCTACCTTAGAAAAGAAAGCCCGTGCTTGCCCTACAGGGATTCCCAAACTTTCTCGCTACGAACGCTCGCAGGCAACAGAGTAAAATTTAGCTTTAGTACGGGCGGTTTGTTTACAAACATTTTACAACCAATTTCGCTTTATAAAAAGACTTTTCTAGAAGAGAGTGACGAAATTTCTTTGAATATTGAGAACTTTAATGCTATTTATATTTTTAAACTTACGTCTGAACACATAGTTATTAGTACAATTTTAACGGGTATTTAGTCATCCCGTGACCACGACAGTGTGTAAACCTGTTGAAACGTCGGGAAAAAAGTAGGTAAAGTAGGATAAGTACCCGTTAAAATAGTACCTACTAATATTTAATGCTATTCGCCTGTGTGTTAGCAAGACGCTTCTGACTGGTATTTATTATTTTTTTATTATTTCAGAATTGATATCAGTTGAGCTATCTGTAGATTTTATGCAAAAGTCTGCAATTAGCTCAATTCTTCACCGTTTGTTACCCCCGGCCTCGCACGGGCGTATGTTATACAAATAAAAATTCCCCTTGAACCTCTATTTATAAGAAAAACCGCATCAATATCTCTTGCGTAGTTATTATATTATGTAGATATATAGATGTAGTCTACCTTTGTTTGCACATTCTTTGTAACCGGAAGTCAAGTAACATATTAATTACTGTCACTTCCGTCTAGGTCACGATGTACCTATAGGTATCGGAAAAAATATCTAATAATGCAATTTATTGCGGCGATTTTAAGTTTGCTGTCGTGGAATATATTTCAAACATACGTATGTTGTGTAGTATGTCTTCAATCAAAGAGTTTTGTTTTTGATATAACTTTCTGTAGGTACCAAATTTTTCCTATGACTATTTGTACGAACATTGGATTTTTTCGATCATTTCGAGAGCGGTCCCATTCGCCGGAAGAAAAATAAAAATTTTTATCAATCCGGCGAATGGGACCGCGGTCCCAATACCTAGTGGCAGGGTTGCCGCTCAGGCAAAAAAAAAGTCGCTAAGCTACAACCGAAAAGTCGCCAGATATATGAAAAATCTAGTTAAATGTCGCTAGATTTTTTATAAATAAATAAGGATATTGCATTAATAAAAGACGGGTAATATTTAAGTGTTTATAACTTGAAGATAACCACCACTTACTTCCCATCAGGCGGGCCTTTCTCCTTACCATATTACATAAAAAAAAGATGTAGGTTTACACAAACAATAGGTAATCAAAATTGAATAAATTGCAATATTTCGTCATCTAAGACGTCATCCTCATCACAAACATTGGCAGGAGCAGTTCTGTAAGTTGATGGTCCCATTTCGGTACTCTTTGTTTTTTTTAATGGTTTTTGAGATTTTGGAAAGAACATCTTCAGGCAATACGTAGCAGTGGCAACACTGGTTTAAAATTTTTAATTGGTTTCATAAAAGAATGATTGAGTTCAGAGTAACAGGCGCCAATCTGTTTCTTAGTTTATTTTTTACGATATTCATTCATCACACTGAACATTCGCTCGACTTCAGCGTTTGAATGTGGCAGTGACATAACTGTTATAGCCAAATCTGCTAGTTCTATGTATGTATTAATTCCTGCAGCATTTTTGTACTTACTTAGTACCTACTCCGTGGTACCAACCACGGTCCACGACAAATAAACTTCACTGCTAGGGGCATCCCCGAATTATCAATAATAGACTAAGTGTTGCAAGTAATTAAAGACCAAGTAACTATTTCATTATTTTAAAAAGTCGCTAGATGTCGCTAGATATTTTTTTGTCGCTAAATCTGAAAAAAATGTCGCTAAAAGAGTCCAAAATCCCCTAGATCTAGCGACAAAGTCGCTAAAACGGCAACGCTGCCTAGTGGTCCCAATCGACGTAAGCCGCAAACACACATGCACCGTAAGACATACCACATTATGTGCACAGTTTTTTCGCCTCTCCAAAATCATATACAATGACTTGACTTGATCCTACACAATACCCAAAATTTGAGTTTGACATCAAACTGCACTTGACAGTTGGATAGGTGACGATGTCGCAGAGAAGGTATTGAGCAATATTCAGCAAGATCGACCCCTGAAACTCACCCTGCGGATATCGTAATAGCCTACTTAAAGCCTCTCCACACTCGGGCACTGTTACGCCCAGCCACGAACAATCGCGAACCATTCGTATAATCGGCATCGCTTCGTGTTCACGTTCGTTCCCGTAGTTTATCTGTATTTTTTCCCGCGACAGAGAAAAATTTAGATTTATCAATCATTAGAAGGCGCGTGTGGTTCGCGCGCGAATGTAGGCCCGCCATTCGCTACCGCTGACGTCACCCGCGAAAAGTAGAGGCTCAAATTTTGAATGGTTGAAAATCCGTCTGATGCGATAAACGCGCACTATCCGATGCCGGCCTGTCGACGCTAACCATAATTATATTCCCATTACCTACTCTCCTTCGCAATCCCGTTAAAAACAGATAAAATTAAAAAAAAAATTCGTCCATAAAAATTACAATTACATTTATTAGGTACCTATATTAAAATTACACATAAAGCGAATATCTTACCTGTTACTTACAGACGGTATGAAAGCGAAAGACAAAACGAAATTCTGTACCAAAATTAGTTTATTTTATCTTATCAGCATCGATAAAATTCCAGTTTTTGTGTTATTTTTGGATTCCGAAGTTTCACATCGTAAAAAGTAACGGGTTTGCGAATGAAGCGAACAATTTGCAATCAAATTAAATTAATAAAATTAAACAGCGGCTGCGGATAATAGTTATGCGAAATGAAATCAAGGTTTTATTGATTTTCACTTGAAAGTAAACGATGTAGGAAGTGTACAAGTGCACACAGCTGAACCACCTTATTTTTCGTTGTAGGTTAAAAAAATATAAAACAATAATTAAAAATAATAATAACTCTCTTATGACATTTTGACTTGTCCAGCTTGGTTCCTCACTCGCTTCGAGAATCCACTAGTTTTTTTTAGATAATAAATAAATAATGCTGAACAATCTAGATTACCTAGTCATACATTGCCAATATTCAGTTCAAAAAATGAATTTCAAAATTATATACGCATTCGATGACAAAGTAAAATTTTTCTCTATTCTATTTCAAAAATCGTTTTTATACGGATCTATTTTGAAAATATTCTAAAACCTACGTTCATCAGGGATAATGTAGGATTCTAAATGGTGAAAGAATTTTTCAAATCGGTCCAGTACTTTCGGTACCTATTCGATTCAAACAAACAATCAAATCTTTTCTCTTTGTTATTTTAGTAGGTATAGATGAAAGAGTAAATCTTATTTGGATCGAATTTAGTTTTCGATTTAATAAAACGATTACTAATTATATCAAATCAAACTTTAAGAACTTACCTTTCACCTATCTTTGATACCTATCATCATCATCATCACCAGCCTATAATAGTCCACTGCTGGACATAGGCCTCCCCTAATGAGCGCCATAGATGGCATCATTATTTGGGGGTTATTGCCCATAATCCCCACGCTGGGCATGCGGGTTGGGGATCGCAGTTCGGTGTAGTTGTTCTGCAGAAGGCGCTGCTGCCCGCCCCCCGGTGTGTTTCCCTTAGTCGCCTCTTACGACACCCACGGGAAGAGTTGGGGTGGTGAAATTCTATGCCGGCACCACACGGCACTGTGATACCTAACAGTTAGCTCAATTGTAAATATGTACTAGTTCTGATTTGGTAAAATAAAGTATAATTTAAAGTCATTTATGTGTATATAACTACATATAGAGAGATATATCAGAGGTCCACGTCTAATGGGTATCCTTGAAGGAGCGCATGGCTACACGTCAGCTGATGCAATCAGAGTCATACGGTCAGTAATGCCTTCCTTTAGTGTTGTACATCTGTCTTGAATAACTTCAAGACTTACGAGACGAAACCTTAAAGTCTTGAAAGTCTTCAAGATCGAAATCTTGAGTTTTTCGGTAATCATGAAGGTTTAACTCTAAGAAATTGTATTTATCTGTATATATCTACATAATATGGTACTTTAAATAGATATATGAGGGAGCGCATGGCTCCACGTCAGCTGATGCAATCAGAGCTATCAGCTGGTCATACGGTCAGTAATGCCTTCCTTTAGTGTTGTACATCTGTCTTGAATAATGTCAAGACTTACGAGACGAAACCTGGAAGTCTTGTGTTAGTCTTCAAGATCTTGATTTTTTCGGTAATCTGTTGACTGTTGAACTCTGAACTCTAAATTTTTATGTGTAATTTAAATATAATAAGTTTTATTGTAATTTTGATTGAATGAGCCTGAATAAACAAACTTTTGATTTTTTTTATTTATTTACCTAGATAACGATTATCGTAAAAGTGCCTTGACTTTTGAATCCATTTTCATTAAGTTGGGATTTGGATGGATGATGTAAGTTTCTACGCTGATTAACTATTCAATCATCTAATCTGATAAGAAATTTGATCTTAGTCGTAATTATTAACCTACATATTGACGGTGGTACGAGATTGTACTTATATTATACTCCTGATGAGCAACATTATGCCGAGGCAGGGCCTTTTTGTGTCATAAGCCGTATGTTTTGTTAATATTTTATATTTTTCAGGTTCTATATTTTAACTAATGTAAGAAAAACGAAACACGTTTATTTTCTTTCTTTCTATTTATGTATATTTAAAATTACGTCTATATTTACAGGTATGACCGAATGCAATAGCGTAGTCAACATAATATTAATAATCAATAATAGATTATATACGATAGAAATTATTAGTATTTACAGCCGGTTGTAAATGTCATGATTCCCTCGTTAAATGATTTTTACTGTTCAATATCGCGCCGGCATCTGAGCGTAAATAACGTTGTGGGAGTTTTTATCTAACATGCGAATCTGTTCCAATTATCTGAGCAGGCAATCCTCTATGTATTTTTTTGTCATGTAACATCTCTTCAAAACCAGTTGTCAAATTGGACATAATGAGTAAAGCCTGTAGCTTTGCACGCGTTATTTCTAGAGCGAACTTTTCAAAACAAGTCGTCTTTATGTTATTATATTATAGTGCGTAAGCCCCCGCACTCGGAGTAATCTATAGGAAATTAAATATTATTTCAAAAATTCGGGTTTGAGTCCCACCGTAATGGAAAAATTTTGGGATACTATTTAATTTCCAAGACCAGTCTTGTCTTCGTAGCACATCACTAGTCCTTTCACTGGCCGGATGCGTATCCAGAGAGCGTTGGATACGTCCCACCGACCCGGCCGAACCAGAATCAGGCGGTTTGTTGTCACGCAGGCAATATGTCTACAAAGGAGATCTAGGGATTCTAATACCTAAGGAATATTAAAGTTTAGTGCTTTAACATTTCGCTTCGATAGCTACGTAGAAACTAGAAATAAGTATTGTATATCGGGGGAAGATCGTATTCGGGTTAAGAACGGATAAATCTAATAACTCCCTAATCTAGGGTGTTTTTCAGATGTTGGCAACATAGTCAGAAACGCAATTTTGTCGAACCCCTCCTCAGTTACCGTCAGTCGCTGAGGTGGATGGATGCGTGTTATTTTTTGCGAAAATGGGAAAGGTACATAAAGTGTCATTTTTTCAAAATCCGGACTTACCCCGTCGACTTTTGTTTGAAATTCTAGTGTAACTGCTGTGTTTTTTACGAATTTTATATCATAAAGCCACCATGGCAACTTGTTAACAAATTTCAGTGTATTAGACACCCTAAAACCGTCTGTGGACTGAGATCCGACCTTTCCCCGTTCAAATTTCAGACCTAGCTCTGTCATCTTAGGTCTGACTAAAGTAACAATATTTTTTTGAAAACTCAGGGAAAGACCGTCGTTGACGGGGTTACATCGGAATACCTTCTAAAACCGCTTCTGTAGCTCTGATCTTAAGCGCTATCACATAGAAATATCCGGTCTTAACCAAGAAAAACACAGATACCTATTTTTCTATATAATTGTTAATATGTCAAGTTTTAGAGCTGAAAACATTTTTCTTTTGCTTTTATATGAAGATCCGAACTTTACCCATTAAAATTTGAACGGGGAAAGGTCGGATCTCAGTCCACAGACGGTTTTAGGGTGTCTAATACACTGAAATTTGTTAACAAGTTGCCATATGATGGCTTTATGATACGTAAAAAACACAGCAGTTACACTAGAATTTCAAACAAAAAGTCGACGGGGTAAGTCCAGATTTTGAAAAAATGACACTTTATGTACCTTTCCCATTTTCGCACAAAATAACACGCATCCATCCACCTCAGCGACTGACGGTAACTGAGGAGAGGGGCTCGACAAAATGGCGTTTCTGACTATGTTGCCAACATCTTAAAAACACCCTAGATTAGGGAGTTATTAGATTTATCCGTTCTTAACCCGAATACGATCTTCCCCCGATACACAATACTTCTGTTTTACCTTTTACCTACAACCTGGGTCTCTTTAAAACTGAGTAAATTGGTAGTATGTTAGAGTGAATTGGTAAGGTGTCTTCTCAAGACTAGAGGTGAACGGGTGTCTTCTAGACCTGCGTGATCCGCCGTCGGCCACATCTTCACTTTCCATCATCATCAGGTGAGATCGTGGTCAAACGGAAGTCTATCAGTTATAAAAAAAATTCTTATCTACTTACAACATAAGCACAATTTCCAACATTTTTTCTTGTAGAAAATTTCATAATAACCGCGTTAAATCAAACATATCCTCAACATAACCTACATGCATTAACTTCATTCGATCTGCATTTTTCTAATTCTTGTAGGTACTAATATATACGCTGTTCTAGAATCCAATATAATGTATGTCAACAAAGACTGATTAATGAATCACAAAAGCAATTAGTAATAATATAATACTATAACAATAACTAAAAACCGCAAGGTAACATTAGAGTAATTAGTAAAATAAAAACAAAAACTTCATCAGCGCATAATTGCACAAAAAATTGCAGTGTGAAAACGAACCGCAGTCTAATGTAATGCGTTGTAAATAGTTCAAATTTTGAACTATCCTGTTATTTTATTAGTAATTAATATTAAAAAAAAATGTTGAATAAAAGCTCAAAACCAAATAGTGTTTTGGCGTTCACAGTTTACTATACTATGTGACTAGTGACATCAAACGTTTACCACCAATATTTATTTCATATTATAATCTCTTTGTTTACAAAAAATATTTTTATTAATAGGGTACCTATTCTTTTATTTCCTATTGCATGACGGAAATACCGTAAATTATTGTTTTTTCAGAACTTCTTAAGTGCATACGTTTTCTTTACAAGTAAAACTATATTAAAACAGTCATTAAAACCACTAGTGTAACTCGCTAAAATGTAAGTAAAATTTATATTTATAATAAGTCTCGCTTACGCAAGGAATTTTAGGTGTTATTATTTTAAGCTAGCATAGTCAGGTAACTTCATATCACCTCTTTTATGTTTTTTTTTCTTTTTCGGCGAGGAAATTAATTTAAGATTACAGATAAAATAGAACTGATCTTGGACCAGTAGGGCAAGCACGGGCTTTCTTGTCTAAGGTAGAATATAGAAAAATTACGTCACTTTGTCATCGAATGCGTACATTATTTGAAATGTATATCTTAAACTTCAATAATGTGCGCAATGTATGGCGATGCGATGCCATTATTGTCTATTCTACCCTAGAAAACAATCCCCGTGCTTGGCCTACTGAATTATGTGGGACTCAACGCCCTGAGAAGAAATAATACTTACTAAAACCCCTGTTTTTATTATTTATTTATTAATGTTTGGGTAAACTAACAGCTAGGTTTTCAAATATCTAGATTTTGATATAAAACATGCCAGGATATACCAGTCTACCTATGTTTCAACAACAACATCAACATCAGCCTATAATAGTCCATAGCTGGACATAGGCCTCCCCTAATGAGCGCCATAGATGGCATTATTTAATATTTCGGTGTTATTACCCATAATCCCCACGCTGGGTATGCGGGTTGGGGATCGCAGTTCGGTGTAGTTGTTCTGCAGAAGGCGCTGCTGCCCGCCCCCCGGTGTATTTCCCTTAGTCGCCTCTTACGACACCCACGGGAAGAGTTGGAGTAGTGAAATTCTATGCCGGCACCACACGGCTACCTATGTTTGTTAACGGATAATTACAGGTTTCGGTTGATGGGAATTGAAAAATTCTTTGAATTACGATGAACATAGGTCAGAAAATTTCCAAAAAAGTCAGGGATCCGTATTTAAACTTTA
This sequence comes from Eupithecia pulchellata, assembly GCA_963931895.1. Lineage (NCBI taxonomy): Eukaryota > Metazoa > Arthropoda > Insecta > Lepidoptera > Geometridae > Eupithecia > Eupithecia pulchellata. The sequence continues at coordinate 7,092,144 of OZ007546.1, read as the reverse complement.
ATAATGTAATGCAACGTGTATGTATGTATGTGTGTGTAAAAATTGATAGGATTATTAAAAATATCCATGCGGAGCCTGGGCGGACTGCTAGTTGTGTATTTCGAGATTATTTGTTGAGGCTTAGAATAACTAAACAACATTTTATCAAAATTTATCAAATGTATTTATCAAAATCGGTCGTTATCAACGGGAAAACAAACAAACATACCGACATCAAGAAACATACATACAACCGATCATAAAACATCTATTTCGAAGTCGGTTAAATATGTATGTCACAATATTATACAAACAAGTCAATATCGATTGATTTCCGCTTAGTTTGTTAAGAGGTTCCATTATAAGGAAGTAGACGGTTCTTTTACGATGGCGCCTCAAAATGGCTGCCCCAGGGGTTCAACAATATCAACGAAAATCTACCTAGTTTACTTCCGACTAGTTCCGACTGGTATTGATATGGATCAGTTGAGCTACCTGTAGTTTGTTTGCAACAGTCGGCAACGCAGCGTCTTGAGGACGCTTCCGAATGGTATTGATATGGAACAGTTGTGGTACAATTGTTTCAATTGGGAATCCTAGTATTCACAATTGATATAAAGACAAATTACAAGTAAATATCCAAATATTTACTTGTAATTCTCGTCTTTGTTAATAAAGGTTTTATTTCCCATATTTACATATTATTTATACCATGATAATTACAAATAGGTAACAGAGCCTTATCAGTATTTCCAATTGACGACCTCTGTGGCGCGGTAGGCAAAGGTCCGCCGACGACGTAGAAGGTTTCGGGTTCCATTCCCGCTCGGGACATATATTTTGTGCGATCTGCAAAGATAAGTTCAGGGTGTTCTGGTCGTTTTCTATGTATAATAAAAAATATATAACTATGTACTCCTATACTATGAATATCAGTCATCTGGTACCAGCTCAGCTCTGCTTAGCTTAGAGCTAGATAATGCTCCGTGAATTAGAGATAAAGATAAATAATTTACTGTTGTAATTGTCCAGCATTATTTATTTAGCTAACCCCAGACTGTTGCGAACTGATCCATATAAATACCAGTCGTTCGCATCCCCAAGACGCAGAACATTACGGCCATGGCCAGTTGCTGACCCTACCATGGCAACCCCATAAACTGTTAAAATATGGCAAAATTTTGGCAAACCCTTCTGTTTCTGTCTTTCCAAAATATGGCAAAACAGAAAGGTTTTGTCATATTTTTGGTTCTTACGCTACACGATAATTTTATTTTTAAATCTTATTTATTTTACTTTTTACATATTACTTTAAGGTTTATTAACAATTTTTGTGAGTCAAATAAACGATTTCCTTTCTTATTTCCTATGAAAACTGTGAAACCCATCGTTTTAGTGTGTATAATTTCTGAATTTTTTGTTTAATACCCGTGCGAAGCCGGGGCGGGCCGCTAGTTTCCTATATGCATGACATTGGTCGTCGCACTGAACACTATTTAATTAATTACAAAGATACTATATAAGATAAAATAGTTACTAACCTCTTTTGAAAACTGAGGCTGAGTTCTTAGGGTCGATTCTAACGCCGTTACCGCTATATGTAAAGGACTGGCGGACTAACGTCACCCTGACGTAAATAATAACCTTGGCAACATTTATACAAACGTTGAAGTTTTTGTGCAAATAATGAGTAGTTCAGGATGGGAAATTAAGTTTTTCGACCGATTTCAAAATTCATGAAACCTACAGAAACTTCAAAAATTTAAATTTCGTCTAGAAATAGGTATACAAACTGATAATTTTTATTTGACCATTTTTGCTGTTGTGGGTCTCTAATAAATTTTAACTTCGAGATTTGTACGGTCTTCTAATAATCTTCAATAATATAAACGGGTTAACTATGAACCTATTCTTGCCTAACGGGCGCGACTTGAGCCGCACTCACCCTGAACTCCCTTGTTTAAGGGATGAAACGTTGGTGTTCTTCCAACACCATAGATTCGTAGTTAACCCGCTTACTTTCACAATGAATTCGTCAAACTGCGATAGTTTTATAATAAAATTATCTTCAATTTCATTTTTTTTCTCAAAATCTGAACACACGAACGAAATGTCAACTTCTTTAAAAAAAAGAGCTACAGAGTTATTTCATACTAGCAGCCCGCCCCGGCTTCGCACGGGTATTTTAAGTTCTTACATACACACGTTAGATAAGGTAGTTTATTATTGAGATTTTCATAGGGATCACTAACTTTAAAAATATTGTATAGCCCATGGATTTATGAAAAGTACGGATAGAATCCTGTCAAATCAAACTTGAATCTTATCAATGGCGGAATGACATTGAGTGTCAGTGTATAGAGAGATGCCAACAGAAGAAAAAAATACCCATAATTTTTATAAATATTCTTCCTAATAATTGTTTAAAAATGAATATGTAAATTATAAAAAATCAACTTAGGTACTGCTTTAGCCACGGTAATCGTCTTTATTAGACCTACTTTTTATAATTTTCAATTTACGCAGTTATCAAACTACAGTGAATTTGATTATCCCACAAGCACAGAACAGAACACTGTACTTTCCCGGGATCAAATAGTAACGTATTTGCTAATCGAAGAAATTTCAACAAAATCTGTTCAGCCCTCAGTGTGTGTCCAGAACTAACAAACATAAACACAGTCGAACTCTCCGTTCACTGTCTAATTTTAGTTTGAAAAAATTACCTATTCTTTGTGCCTATTACTCGCTGATAACTTTTTTCTGCCTGCGGCTTCGCATGCGTTGTTCCTATGGAAATGTCTAACCTAATATATTTTATTAAAATATATTTAAAAAAATAACCTTAATAATAATTATAATTATTTAAAAGTGGCAATTTGCGGCCATATCTCATGATTGTTACTGGGAAGATCAATTAAACGTTCCTAATAATAAAAAAATATTAAATTTTCTCATATTCATTGTTTGGTTTGATAAATAATAAATAAAAATTTATGTCGGTATACATACATATAATTTAAGAATTCTTTTACATGAAAAATCTTATGCACACTGCGTGCTATACTAGATTTAGTGGAATTCCAATTATTTTCATTGTGAGATTCTCTGATTATGCGAATTCAATTTAACTTTCAATTTTCATCACCTGAAGATCTGAAAAAATATTGACTATTAGTTATGCCCCACGGCTACCTATAATCTCGATATAACATGATATCTACGTAGCATCAGCGTCAGTAAAATTATTATCAAAATGGGTGCAGCTATTTTGGAGGTTAGCTTAAATAAACACCAAACATATTTCGTAATTCGTATACCTAAAGCTAAAGCTAAGCTATTGTATTGATATTACAAACAGAAATTCAATATCATAATTATATTTCAAATAATACATATTATTATAGATAACCAGAATGATAAAGAAATGCATATTTACCTGATTTATAATTTACCTAAAGTCAATAAAATATGAGAATTCAAACTTTTTTAATATCCTCCCAAACTTACCGGAAAATTTACAAGTTTTCATGTTGGCAAGACTGGCTAGATTTTGTGCTTTTATTTAGATTTTTTTGTTGATAATAATTTTGCGTCAAATCGAAGAAATAAGTTGGTGAAATAAGAAATTTACCTAGGAAATGTGATCCGGTGTTTTTTATTGACAAACCCATTGTGATTTTTGCAACATCTGACCACACAAGACGGCGTTTTCCATTTATTTTGGTTTGTTTACAATGGGGTTCATCAGTTGGTGTATAAAGCCGTAATGGCGATGGCCAGCATACTATTTGATTGATTGGCATGCTTGCTTGATTGGAGTGCTTCGTTTTATTTTTTTCTGATACTCCTTCCGTACTTATAGTTTCATGGTATAGCCTATGATTATCATTCTAAAGATGATTTTTTTTTCCAAAAAGGTCTAGCAGTTTCAGATCCTATGTATTTAATTCAGACCACAAACAAACAATAAAACCTTTCCTTTTTAAAATTGTACCTTTACCTCCTTTACTTATATTGTACCTTTACCTCCTCTACATAGATAAAGAAAAACAGGGAGAACTTAATTTTTTGGCATTGACTTTTCTCTCGCACCGCTATATCGCCTACATCAGCCTACATTGCATGCATGGTTCCAATCTTGAAGTTTTTATATTTTTTGACATTGAGTTTCCTCTCGCACCCCAGTAACGAATTGTGATGTCTATGACAATCCATAGCTGACACTGGCGGTGAAGTCGTCGTAGCAAAAGTGGTGCCATAAAAAAAGAAGTTGAAGTTGAGTCACAGCAAAACTCAGCAAAAGCGAGCAGCGCAAAAAAAGAAAAAAAAAGAAGTTGATGTATATCGCTATGGTTTTATTATTGAAGTTTTTATACGGATCTCTAACTTTTTTGAAAATATTTTATAGCCTATGTTCATCACGGAAATTTTAGGATTCTTATGGTGGAAGAATTTATGAAATTGGTCCAGTAGTTTCGGAGCCTGTTCAATTCAAACAAACAAACAAACAAACAAATATACAAACAAACAAACAATCAAATCTTTCCTCTAAATATTAGTATAGATGAATGATGAGGCCAGTAGCCCTAATCAAAGCTAGACAAAGGCCGGTTCACAAAGGAGAACTTAATAATAGCTAGGTATTAGATGTCCAACACGTGTATATAGTCCTTACAGTACCAACCCTCGGTCTATTTTCAACTCAATCTGTAGGTGGTACCGAGAACGCGAAGTAATAGGTTCGATTCCCCTAGGCAGGCACGAGGCAAGTTACTTTGTTAGCTTTGTTGCTAGCGAGGATGCGCAAGCGGGCGACTTTTTATCGCTGTTTATGGATACGTTGCGATAATGTTGCTGACTCTACCTATAGAACCTAAAAATTTGCTCTCCAGAAGTATCAGACCTTTTGCTGTAAAGAGTCTTTTAATTAGAGTTACTTAACTATTTGTGTATTTTTTTTCTTACTATAATAAATTTTAAACCTATCTAAGCGATACTTTTTTATACATGGAAATTTGTCGCCCGACTCAGCGAATCAGACGAGCAACTTTTACCCTACACAACTAAAGTGGCTTCTTACAAATACATGCAGGCTGTTAAACCAAAAGACGTCATCATTTGATTTAATTGGAATCGTTTAGTTCATGCAAGTCATACAAATGATTCGCGTGACTCACCATGATTGGAAATGATCGTCAATCAGCTGTTACCAAGCAGTGACAATGCAAACGGGTGTCTTTGGTATTGCGATTATATGTGCAGCGATTTTAATATTTGTGTAGATAAGTGAAGTGTGTATGTTTTGATTGTGACGTAAGAAACGATTAGATAAAAGAATTAATTAAATAATTTATAATTACTTTATCGTTAATTCAAGAAGCATTTTGATATCTTATCAGATGCTATCTTTACAATTTTATTAAGAATAGTCTAGATTTCATCCTTTTCATTTTAATAGATAAAGATCTTCACGAGCTTTATGTCTATCATTCCATGTATATTCGCAAATAATAAATTTTCAAAGCTCAATGAAGACGTTTTAAAAATAGCACAAGTTTGCAACGGGCATGCTAAATTTATACGTAAAAGGTTTATGTAAATGTTCGTCAATTAGTAGATTGCCCCGAACTCATGGGATTTGATGCGTGCATTAGTTAAATGAATCGGAAGCGAATAAGCTTTGCATATTGCATGGTTTGAGATTTCCACAGGGCATTTATTTATTTATTTTTAGGGCACAGCACACTATACAGAATATTTATAATGCAGTAGATAATTTATGGGCTATTGATAGGAATCCACTGATAGCATTTCAAAGATTTTCTTAAGTTCTTGTTTTATGCATATTTTAGTGATAAATATTTATTCTGTAACGTGCGTCACAATAAATAACTTGTGGTAACTACAATTACATTGATCTTGGTAGTAAGAAATCAACAAACAATAACAATTTATTGACTGACTGTCTGTTACTTTTCACAATACTTTATTACCATTTATTGCTTTACCTAAAAAAATCCCGGAAAATTTGAGTGCACTTTGTTTTTTTAGGCAGGTATTCTGATGCAGCCAATATCGGCAAAAATAGTGTAAGCTGACTCAAGAAGACTCAAATATTGTCCAATTGTGGACGAAGACATAACAATAGCCGTACTCTACTTTAGTATTTTAGTCTAAATGTAGTCTTTAACAAATAAATTTACATTCATTCGCCTTGAGTGACTAGTTATTCGTTTACTGTCCAATCGTAGAAGAAGACAACAATAGCTATTTGAACAAATCGCATTTAGGAATACTTACAATTTTGGTGTTGTCCGACAAAAACATGGTTCATACCTAACTCGCTTAGATTAATAATTGAGTCGTGGACAATAGTCGCCGGTTTGCGCGCCCCTAGCAACAACCTCCGCCCGTCGCCATGCAGTCTGCGTCAATTGACATCTGACTTTGACAAATCAGCCGAGTGCACTGTGTGGTCCAATATATTGCTTTCAATGAATGCATACCGATTTTAAATGAATAATGATGCAATATTTGCTTGTATGGCTGAGTTCTTGTAAGAAATTACATGATTTAAAGTAATTAAACTAAGCTTGTATCGAAATCTGCGAGCGCATTCTGTAAGCGTTCAAATTCGAACTCGAATTCACTCAAGTGACTTTACTAATAATAACTGTTCAATTTGAACTCAATTTGAACGCTATTTTGTCAAATAAACCACGAACCTTATTTAATTGACAAGTGAGTTCGATTTTATCGTTCGAAATGAGTTTACAGTACGCCTGTTGATCGTATTCATTTGATACAAGTTTCGCTGTCAAATTCAATCAATGAAAATGTTTACAACCAACGTAGCGAAAAGCGAGCGGCTAAAAAAAGAAATTTCAGGATTATTTTATTAATTTATTTATTTAATTTATTTATTTCAAAATTATTCAAAATCTATAAAAAGAAATTGAAAGACATAATTATCATTTATTTGCCACTTCATAACACTCAAATAATAATTACACAATAGTTAACACAGATACAATAAAACAAATCTAGATAAAAGTTAAAGTTAGGTGTTATCGTTTGGTTATCGCCTTCATTCAATTATCAAAAAACATTTCCATCCTACTTCCTTCAACAAGAAAGTAAAAACGAAATCACTTTGCAATTTAATGATTTGCTCAAAAAACGGATTAGATACTTATTTTCTCGTTTTGCCGACTAGAACCCATACATCGATTCGTTTATTGAAATTAGTCAGGGGCCTCTATGAAATAGGAGAATCCTTGCCCAAACCGTATGACGTTACAACGCCATTCTAAATGTTCTAAATACGGCTTTGTACGATTCCACGCCGCTGTCATGTCGTATCTGTGTAACGTGCGTGGATTGACAATAGTGAATAAAGGCCCAGTATGGCATAGAAAACTAATTTTCCATCCTCAAACTTTCACCTGACGGAACGTGACGATCTTTAACGATGCATCACGACGGTCAAGAATCTATGCACTCTGAAGAAAACCTTGTTATTATACGTTTTTATCGCTTCACCTCGACTCGGTAAACGTAGTGTAGGACGCCCTCCTGCCAGGTGGGATGACGATCTGCGAAAGACTGCTGGCAGATGCTGGATGCGACAGCTGAAAACAGAGCGCTATGGCGCTCATTAGGGGAGGCCTATGTCCAACTGTGGACTAACATAGGATGACGATGATGATGATCGCTTCACCTTACATATGGTTATCGGGCACTATAAACCTTTTGTCACTGATCTTACCATAAAGCTCAAAGCTATTTTTCCCTTCGTGTTGTTTCCAATACAATTTTTCCCTTCATGTTCTATATATATATACTAATATTATAAAGAGGAAACATTTCGCTGGTTAAATGCCAAAGGGCCACAAGGCGAAAAAGGTAAATTTTACAGGAGAGCTCATCAAAGATTTCATCGTGATATTTTTAATTTTTTTTTTAAATCTATACGTGCTACATTTATGAATCATATATCATTCGATGCGTATTTTAAAGCTTTATCTATTTATTCGTTAGGAAGTGCAGCAGCTTGCACCTAAAAGAGTACAATATCACATGAGTCCCTTTTGCTTATAAAAATGACCGTTGAATTTGTGAATAAATTCAATAAAACGTCACATAATCGAAAAATAAGTAACATTTATTAAACGTTTTTCTCTGAAAAACGATGACAGGCAACAATTAAATTATATTAGGAATAAAATTACAATAAAACAACATCTTGAAGCACATAAAAAAATAAATACTTCAAAAATGAAAACTTTAAAGCTAAATTATGTAGATTATTGTTATTATTAAATATCTGTCTTGTCGACAGCTAAGGTAGTAGGTATCACAATTTTAATGGCATTTTAATCTAAAGTATACTGACTGAATATAGCTGTATAACAAGTGTGAAAAATGAGTTTTGTACTCAAAAACCCTCACTTAACTTACTAAATAGTAAATATTTTTTTAAATACACTGAACTAGTAAAAATGAAATAAGATAAAGGGATAGTAGTAATTAAAGTTAAATATTACATCATAAATAATGAAAATTAAATATCAGGTAAGCAGAAATGAAAAAAAGTGGCGGGGGGCTGTGTCCATGCTTTAATATTTGCACTGCCTAGCTTGCTTTCTTACCTAGTCAACTAGATCAGCCGCTTGCATAGTATAGATACAGACCTGCCTTACTTCTTACCTCTTCAAGTTATGTAAGGTGCGAATGGCCCCAGGGGAGATTAGCGCAACAGTCACCGATCCCTAGGGCAAGCCTGGTGGGGCATTTTTAACGTGGTTGTCCCATGATATTGGTCTGATTCTCTAAGAAATAGACGTTACCACAAACGAACACTGCCGGAGTTTTTGACGTCGACGATCGAACGTCGGCCTTCTGCCATTGCCGGTGAGAGGGCGGTCGATGGGGTCTGCAGCCGGCGGTGCACGCCTTACCTCGGCGGTGTTGGTCAACGCCGAGTATAGTGGTGCCGTTGAGGCTCGTGGGCAACGCGATCACCCGTTCTATATCGGACCGGCAACCCTGGTGTATACATCAATTACACCCCGCCCCCTGGTTGGACTCCGTGGTGGGTGGGGACCGGGAAGATGAAGAAATATCCATTTAACTATGCAGACTGATAAGAAAAATGACAACTTTGCGCCCTCAGCAGGGAGAAGCCCATGGCCGCGAACCTTATGGCCTCGAAGGCTTCTACTGTCTCCTTTATAGGTTGCGGAGGAAAGTACTGCTGGCTGGAAGATCGTCAGATCCAATGCCAAAAAACTAAACAAGGCAGGGAAAGAGGCAAGGCCTGTGGCTGGTCCCTCGACTACCACTACTTGAGCCTACGATAGGGCTAACGCCCCAAAAGGTAAGAATGCCCGATGTAAGCAGAGGAGACTGAGATAGAGGCGTGAACAACAGGCGGCTTCAGGTTCTGAAGACACTGTTCAAAATGCTGACAGTCCCAGCTTCTATTACAAGCAACAAGCTAAGTAACTAGCAACTAAGTAGCTAGCACAACCATACATACTTAAGCACTCCCGCAGTGCGCGGATTAGCTACGCACGCAAACGTACCTACTGCGCGCGAGTGAAGCATGCTGTATGCTTGCGTAGGTACTTATTTCCCGCAATGATACTTTATAAAAAATGTTTAGGGTATAATTAAAATTAGTGGCTTAAAAAAACCTACAATACAACACAACATTCACAAACATCGATACAGCCACAAAAGAAAGATGTCTAATTTCTATTGATAAATTCAGCTTTTTCTTGTTTACAAAACAGACGCATCAAAAGTACTGCACTTTTATTTAAAAAATAATAATACAAATCTCATAGTATTTAAATACAAAGTGGACTTATTCTTGAATATGGCACTTTGGCAGAAAAAAATATTTTGTACTCACGTGATATTTTATATTCCGCACGGCCGCTTTCCAGAATATGGCACTTTAGTCTATAAATTACTTGCACTTACGCCGAAAGCGAGGATTTAAACGAAAAGATGGCCGTTTGGCTCGGAAGTTGTTCACCAAAGTCTCGGAATGCGAAAGGGGCGTATATCTGGTTTGTCCATTTTTAACGCTAGAATCACGGGTGTCTTTTTCGAATATAAAAATTTCGGCGCTTCTGATCCAATATTTGCAATAAAAAGAGTTTTACTTTTTTTTGCATTGTGGCCCTTTGGCATTTAATCAGCGATTTGATTTTTTGTTTGCATTAACTGCTGGACCGATTTGAAAAATTATTTCACCATTAGAATCCTAAATTTTTTGTAATGTACATAGGCTATGTAATATTTAAAAAAAAGTTAGGGATCCGCATGTAAAATTCAATAATTGAACCGTGCGCTATATATTCAACCTCTTTTTCTATTATGACGCGCCATAATAGAAAAAGAGGTTGAATATATAGCGCACGGTGCTTGCTTTTTCTCCACGGCCAGTGTCAGTTATGGAGTGTGGAGTCGATGTCAAAAACCCCAAAGCTGTTAAAAAAAATAAGGGATCCGTATGAAAACTGTGAAACCCATCGTGTTAGAGTGTATAATTTCTGAATTTTTTGTTTAATACCCGTGCGAAGCCGTGCCGGACAGCTAGTCCTTTATAAAGATAAATGAAAGGAATCCTAGAAGGAGATTCCTGTTCCTAGTCGATAAGATCTTCAAATTTCCTTCAATGATATGATCTTCCTTTATTCATACCACAATCATATTTCCCCAGTGTCGTTTGAGTCATGGTTTTTCCTGTTTCTTTAGGGATAAATAGTAGTGATTTAAGATGGGAATCGGCGACACAATGTATAAAAAATCTATACTAGTATTATAAAGAGGTAAGATTTGAATCTTTGTTTGTATGTATGTCTGTTTATATTGACTTGGGTTCTAAACTACCTACTAGACCGATTTGAAAAATTCTTTCACCATTAGAATCCTAAATTTTCCGTGATTAACATAGACTAGCGTATATATAACAAAATCAGTAGACTAAAAAATATATATAAAAAAATAGGGTTCCGTATGAAAAATTCAATTTTTATTAAATACCCAGGCGAAACCGGGGCGGCCCGCTAGTTTTTTATAAAGATGCAATGAAAGACACGCATTAGAGCGTCAGCGAAGTTTGAAAAAAAAAACGTGCCCATAAGAATAACCTAAAACGTTAATGCACTTTGATAAACTATCCAAAGAACTAGATCTTTTGCATAGTCCGGTCCGCTATTTGAGACTTCTTATAATAATAATAGGTACATTATTTATTTCATGCAACATTTGTCAAGTACAAGATGATATATTTAATAACTACGGCTCATCCTATACTTATATTATAAAGAGGAAAGATTTGATTGTTTGTTTGTTTGAATTCAATGGGCTCCGAAACTACAGGAACAATTTGAAAAATTCCTTCACCATCAGAATCCTAAATTTTAATAGGCTATATAATATGTTCAAACAAATCAGGGTTCCGTTTGAAAAATGCAATTTTTGTTAAATACCCGTACGAAGCCGGGGCGGACCGCTACTATAAAATATATACCTTAGTATAACATACATTAAATAAAGCATTTTACTAACTACCACGCATAACGCATTGTCGGCGACGTGTGTCACGCGATATACTGCGACCGGTAATTGTCCGAGAAAGCGCCGGAACAGCACATTCTTCGGCCAGAAATCTTCCTTAGTGAAGATTAAAATATTATGGCCTATGTCTTGTGGTGAATTATTAGGAACTCAAATGATAATGATGATCTAGCAAGCGGCTTCACAAACATTTAAATCAGGCTTCTTAGCATTCTGTTTTATTAGTATATTTCAGACTTTAATCTGAAATACACTGATAAAACACAACGCGACACCATAAAAGGCGATCAAACGTTTGGCACCTTATTTCTAATAATAGGTAGGTAGATAACAATTCCATTAGCAAAGAAAAAATAAAAATAACAAATCAGAACTAGTATTTACAGTTTAGATAACTGCAAACAATCTTGAGGCAGCTCAACCGATCCAAATCAATCGGAAGGGTCTCCAAGACGCTGGCTGCATTGCCTCGCTGTATGGCAATGATGCGCTGCGCCAGATACTGACCAGCTCTCGGGCCCCTGATGATAATGCTGATGTTGTTACCATGCTAGACACAACGGCAGCACTAATTGACTCGGGAATCTGCCTCGTGACATGCACTCATGCACTACTTTGGCAATTAAATAACACACGTGTTTCAATTGAGACGAGCAATGGCGGACTTTGACTTGAGACTTTGCCTTTGAGACAACTGATCATATAATGGCATATTTATAAGATCAGTAGGCCAAGCACGGGGATTGTTCTCTAGGGTAGAGTAGACAATAATGGCATCGCATCGCCATACATTGCGTACATTATTGAAGTTGAAGAAATTAATTTCAAATAATTTACGCATTCGATGACAAAGTGACGTAATTTTTCTCTATACTACCTTAGACAAGAAAGCCCGTGCTTGCCCTATGACAAAACAAATATACTCATAAAGCCACAGGTGATCGAAATGCTGGCTTTTATTTCAGTCAACGAATTAGCATGGACATCCAACGTGGCTGTAAAAACCGCCTAACCACCTACACTAAACCCTACGTACGTCTCTGGTGAACGCACGGGTGTGTGATGCTTGGGCGGTGATACAGAACTAACTGCTATGTAGGATAGCCCCGTGCTTGGTACTTTACCCTACGTGTGAGTGTTGTACACACGGGTGTAATAAGCACAGAGCGCTCTTACTCACTACTACCTAATCTACGTAGCCTAACACTAAGCCTAAATCTTACCTACCCCCTATCTATTTGAACCTATGTCTGGACCCTAACCACGTATGTGTATGTATATGTTATCCCTAACAAGTGTAGCCCTATCAATGTGTGTGTGTTCCTATTAATGTATGTGTCCCTACAATCCTATCCCTAACCATAGAAGTGTAGTATATAAATAAATATATAGATAGAAACGGGATATCTGTTACCAGGAGACCTAAGGTAACAGACGGAAGGTGGGAAGGAAACAAGGGCGTGTACGGCGTGCAATGTACACAGGGAATGATTTTCTCACTGCCGGTCAAGCAGACTCACAAGACCGATCAGATACTAATGGCTAAGGGTAGTCTTGGCCACAGTGAGAGGATGCTGGAATCGTGGATGTGCAGCTCATCCAGCGGATGCTGGGAACGTCTGGTCAGCTCGTCAGCGGTATGCTGGAACCTCTGGGCGGCTCCTCCAGCGGATGCTGGGAACGTCTGATCAGCTCGTCAGCGGTATGCTGGAACCTCTAGGCGGCTCCTCCAGCGGATGCTGGGAACGTCTGGGCAGCTCGTCAGCGGTTGCTGGGACCTCTGGGCAGCTCCTCCAGCGGATGCTGGGAACTTCTGGGCAGCTCGTCAGCGGTTGCTGGTACTTCGGGTCTGCTCATCAGCGCTTGTGCTGGTACTTCAGGGTCCGGTCATCAGCGCTGGTGCTGGTACTTCAGGGTCCGTTGGTCTTCGTAGAGGGTGGCGGAGTAATAACTCGACTCAGTGCTTCATTCCAATTGATTTATTTACAAAATCTTAATGTTTATATACTTAATCTAGTTTACCTAGTGTGCTATCGGTGAAGCGCCGATGCAGCAGTATTTGCTGAATCGGCGCTCTAGTAATTTTTGGACTCGATTAGTCTGCGACTGCTAACCTACATTCAATTCAGCTAGCATAAGTTTTGCCGTTGACTTGGCTTGTAATGTTTTTTGATATAATATTATCTTAGTAACTAGTTTATTATATAATATTAATATTAATTTTGTATTTATGTTAGGTTATTATTATTATACAATTAAAAACATGTTCAATGGTTTGAACATTCTGGGGCCTCTTCAGGGCAGGATTTTAATTCATATAATTCTATAGTGGTTTGTTTTTCGTCAGACTCGTCATATGCCAGATTGTGTTTTCCTCTTAGTGGCTTCTTCGGTGGTATTTGTCTATATAGAGGTTCTCCGTGATCGTTGGTGATGACGGTCGATAGCTGCTGTGACTTCGGCAGTTGGAGTTCAGTTGAGACCTTGGTTGACTGGCTGGTTGGTTTCTTGGCTCGGCCGTTGTAGTTGCGCAGGCACTTGACCAACTGTGGAGCATAACACACTGTTAGTAACATGATAATAATTAATACTACAGCTGTTATTGCGCTAGTTGTATATGTGTGTGTCGTGATTTGGGTCCAGATGGTATTATTTAACTGAAATTCTAAAGCCTTTTCAGAATTTGTTATCTGTTGTAATTGTAAAATGTCTTTTGCGCTAGTGATGACTTCGTCTCTAGTAATATTAAGTATGGTACTGGTAGAGTTTATCGTATCTATAGAAAAATCTACTTGTTTCGAAAAGGATGCTACTGCTTGTGTAGTTACTGTTCTCTTTGCTGCTAATGTATTACCAGGTGTTTTAATGATACAGTTATCAGATATTTTGATTACACCCACATTCCTTAGTTCTATCTCTTCTCGTTGTCCATCACAAATTACTGATGTTGTGATGTGATTTTTTACTATAAATAGCCATGTATTTTGTACATATAACTGTTTCCATAGCAAGTTGTTAGTTATATCAAATGTTTTGGTTTCGCATTTAGATTTTGTTTGATTTTTAAATAGTTTATCAACAATGCAATTTTCATTTAATTGCATGTTCTTCACCGCACTAGGAAAGCAAATGAAATTATTGAATTTTTGTAAGCAACTTTTGAACTCGTCCTGATTGAGATTAAAGTAGTGCTCATTGTTATAATCTAAACCTATGTATGGCTTCTGTACTTCTATGCTTTTGAATAACTGATCCTTTGTTTTTTCCGGGACCGCTGTTATATGCATTAGAATATACTTAGTCGTGTCTTGTATAGGAAAATATGCATAAACTTGTATGTGTGTCTCATTTTCAGCCATTTTGGTGTCTAATAACTGTCGTTGGACTATTTTTAAATTACTGGGTAGTTTCTGATTCGCTACTACTATTATTTCGCTGACATTTTTTGGTGTGAGTATACTATATATTGTTCCTTTGGACAAATTTACTTCCAGTAATCCGTCATAGCGTGCTGTTATTTCGTTAACGTAATTATTTGCCAGTTGATATGTTTCCATAATCTGTATATTTACACTATTTTTATTTACACCCTTATACCAGTAGTTAGTCTCACGCATAAAGTTTACTAGTTCATTTATTTTGTTTGTAAAGTTGTTTAACTTTCTTGTTACCCTGTTTTCCGTTTCATTAATTTGGGCAATAGTTGATAACATAAATTTTGTTTGATGATTTGCAGCTTCTATTAATTTCTGCTGGTTCTTTTCTAGAGAGTCTATATCTCTGTATGCTTCGTCGTTTACTCCGAAGATTGACGTCATTAATTGTCCAAGTATTCCTCTCTTTTTTCTGGTTTGGTTTATTTCTGTTAGGTACTCGTTCGTTCTCTCAAACTTTAACTCTTTCTCTTTTAGATTTTGATAAAACTGTGAGCAATGTGTAGTTTTTCCTATTGCTATGCTTGCTTGATCGCAAAGCTCATTGAATTGTGTAGCTGCTCTTTTGACCTTTGCTAGGTCTGACTCTAGTTGTTCTCTTGCAACCTGGACTTCAATTCTGAATACTCCTCGATCAATGCTTGCTGTGCCTATTTTTTCGACGTAAAACCCAGGTTGTATATTTTTTAGTGTGTAAGTTGATGATACTCCTGTTAAAAGTTGTAAGCATGTCAGTATAACCATAACCCAATGTAAGTAGTTGCTTGATGTATGGTTTGTTGTTTTCCTAGATTTTGTTGCTACATTTGACATTACTGATGATGTAGTTTGGTCCGTTTTGCAGTGATTTTCGTTGATTGGCAGGGGAATAAGAGTTTGGGTTGATCGTTTTTGAGTTGCACCTGATGATTTCTGTAAGGTTACAACCCTGGTAAGGCCGTCGCTACCGGAGTGGATTTCTTTTACTTTTGCTAGTGGCCATTTACTTGGACTGATTTGATCATCTTTTATAAGAACTAATGTCCCGATTGTTAAGTTTTCTTCATTTGTTTTCCATTTATACCTTTGTTGTAGTTGATGTAAATAATCTTTAGTCCAGCTTTTCCAGAGATCTCTTTTCATCTTCTGTATCTGTTTCCATCTATTTAGTAGATCAGTGTTAGTGTTTTCCATAGGGTCTGGTATTCCTATGGCTTCACGTCCTATTAGGAAGTGACTAGGTGTTAATAGTACATAATCTTCTTGGTTTGCTTTTGGTATTTCTTTCAACACTTCTTCGCTATTAGATGACCATTTTCTTAGGTTGAATCCACCTGTTTTGAGTAGCTGTACTAATTCTTTCTGCAACTCCTTCGTTGTTTCAACACAATTACCACCTGACAGTATATCATCTACATAGAAGTCTTGAAGGGTTACTTGGCTTGCTATTGGATATCTTGTCTCTTCATCAATAGCTAATTGTTGCAGGGTTCTGATAGCTAAGTATGGTGCTGACGCAGTTCCATATGTTACAGTTGTTAACACATATTCCTGAATATCGTGGTTTGGAGACTCTCTCCATAGTATACGTTGATAATCTATATCTTGTTCGTTTATTTTAATAAAACGATACATCTTCTCGATGTCTGCCATGAATGCTATTCTATGTTTTCGCCATTGCAATAATATTGCTGCCAAGTCTGCTTGTAGCCTTGGTCCAGTGTACATATTATTATTCAGGCTCACGCCGGTACTTGTTTTGCTCGATGCATCAAATACCACTCTTAGTTTGGTAGTTAAGGATTCTTCCTTTATAACTGGTTGGTGAGGAATATAATATTTTCCTTGGTAATGTTCTTTTTTGTTTACTTTTCTCATGTGTCCCATCTCCAGGTATTCATTGAGAAAGTCTTGGTAGCTTTCTTGTAAGCGTTTATTTTTGGCACATTTTCGTTCTAATTGCATCAGTCTTGCTGCTGCTCGTGAGTGTCCTAATTCTAGGTCTGGGTTTTTGAACGGAATCCTTACAGTGTAGGTTCCATCCGTGTTTCTTGTAGTAGTTTTTTGGTAATAGTTTTCGCATGCTTGGTCATCGTGTTTTAGGTTACATTGATCTGGGACTTCTTCCAGTTCCCAAAATCTGTTTAGTTGATCGATATCGTTAGTTCTGGTTGTCATACTATGTATTTTCATAGCATTTTCATTTTGATAACTGCAGTTTCCTGAGAATATCCACCCGAATTCAGTGTCCTGTGCCATAATTCCGTCGTGAAACTTTTGCAGCCCTTGAAGTAATAGTTTACTGTACTCTTGAGCTCCTAATATTATATCTATGGGCCCTCTTTTGTAGTACGTTGGATCGGCAATCAGTTTGTTCTCTACATAACTGGCCTCTAATTGTGGTATAGTTGTATTTGGTAGTGAGTTTGTTAGTTTTGGAAGAATTATAAGCATTACTGGTAGCTTATATTCACTGGTAAATCTTGGTTGCAGCTTCACATCAATAGAATGAGTCGCTGTCTTTGGTTTTTTGTCAGCAATCCCGGCGATTTCTACATGAATTCTTTTTCGGGGGTATGCTAATAGTTGCGCTACTTGCTCAGTGCAAAATGAAGCTTCTGACCCTTGATCGCATAATACCCTCAATAAGTGTGGTGTGCCATCAAAGGATCTTGCGTGTACTAGAGCCGTTGCTAGTAACGTTGTCTTGGGTATTTCTGTTGGTATGGTTGTTGTATGTACATTGTTCGTTTTTGTATTTGCTTTATTGGTTGGTCCACCATTCATAGCTTCAGAAGATTTCTCAGTTGTCATGTATGTATCTTGATGTAAGTATGAATGATGCCCTTTCTTTCCACAATATACACATGTTCTGTTGCTAAAACACTTGGTAGCTAGGGTGTGCATCAGGCAGTTTCTACACATTCCTTTTGCTTTTACAGCTTTTTGACGGTCTATTACTGACATTGCTTTAAATACAGTGCATTGATAAATTGTATGGTCTTTCTTGTTGCAACACCAACACTCGCTATCTTCTGTCTTTTTGCGGTAATCATTTGTGTTATAGCTTGATTTGTAGGTTTTGTCTGATGTGCTAGTAGAACTTGTTGTTTCTAAACATTTAAACCGTTTTTCTAAGAATTCCATCATTTCTTTAAATTTCTGAGGCTTGTTAGGTTCTGAGAGCTGCTGTTCATATTTTTCGTCTGTTTCTGAATCCCAAATTCTGCTGAGTATTCTGCATAACATGGGGTCCCAGGTTGTTATATCAACATTCTGAGTTTTTAATGCTTCTAAATTCTCATTTATCGTGTCGTGCAATGTTCTTAAGTTTTCTGCATTTACTTTGGTGACTTTTTTAATATCCATGATGTTGTCTATGTGTTTCATAATTATCAATCTCTCATTTTTGTACCTTTTCGTTAAGAGCAACCAAGCTGTTTCATAACTAGCATCGCATACTGATAAGTGTTTTATTAGTTTAGCGGCTTGACCAGTTATATGAGTTTTTAGGTATTGCATTTTTTCTGTAGCTGATAAAGATTTATCTTCGTGTATGATTTTCGAAAATAAATCATAAAAGGAGTTCCATGACTCGTAGCTACCACTGAAAGTTGGAATTGTAATTGTTGGTAACTTTACTTTGCTGTTGGTGTGAGTCATCTGTTTATTTTCTCCTATTTTAGCAACTACACATTCAATGAACAGTTCGTATTCTGTTTGAATTGATTCAAACATTTTTTCTTGGAAATAGCTGTGGTCTAAGGTGTTATCTTCCATCAAAATATTAAGGTGTGTTTCTTCTATTTCTTGCCACTGTTTTTGCAAGTTTGTCATCAACGATTCCCAGTACCATGATGGTTTGTTATTTGACATTGCTTGAGTAACGACTTGAAGCTTTTTTTGTAGTTGTGAAATGCGGAATAATTGTATGAATATTTTTGGTGAACATGTACTTTCTTCTTCGTCTATCTCTATGTCTTTTGGAACAAATAAGTCGTTTAGCATTTGTGCTCTGGTTTCACATGTTTCTAAATGCGACATTACTTGATTATACACAGCTTCAATAGCCGCATAATAGTTTGTAGTCATATACTTGTGATCTTTTAACACCGGTATATCTAGTAGTACTGCGTGATTGGTAGTAGTCCTGGTAAATATCTCTTGGAGACGTATCCTTTTGGTTTTTATATATTTCTCAGTTTTCCTTGTAACTGAGTCTTTCTTAATGTTAGAAAATATTTGTTTGATTTCATTGTAGTCTGTCTCTTGACTTCTGATGAGTTTGTTTATGTCTTCAGTTTTTATGTTTTCCATGTTTTTTCTTGCTGCTCCTAACCCTACCCTATCTGTTTATTTCAGGGACTTTGTCTATCACTTAGATGCGCTCTGTGTGTTACAGAATATGCGACTTCTCAAAACACCGGTGAGACCCGCTTGTGGGAGGCCGGTGCCCGATCCGCTTCTGTATAACTGGCAACTAAGTGTTTTTGTCTATAATTGAACGTATTACAAACCGAGTGCTTTTTGTTTACAACGTCAGACTGCAATACGTCAAGTAATATGTCAGTAAATTTTCTCTACAGGGATAAGAGGAGCGCGAAATTACTGATTCAATTCTCGAAGGACCAAATGTAAAAACCGCTTAACCACCTACACTAAAACCCTACGTACGTCTCTGGTGAACGCACGGGTGTGTGATGCTTGGGCGGAGATACAGAACTAACTGCTATGTAGGATAGCCCCGTGCTTCGTACTTTACCCTACGTGTGAGTGTTGTACACACGGGTGTAATAAGCACAGAGCGCTCTTACTCACTACTACCTAATCTACGTAGCCTAACACTAAGCCTAAATCTTACCTACCCCCTATCTATTTGAACCTATGTCTGGACCCTAACCACGTATGTGTATGTATATGTTATCCCTAACAAGTGTAGCCCTATCAATGTGTGTGTGTTCCTATTAATGTATGTGTCCCTACAATCCTATCCCTAACCATAGAAGTGTAGTATATAAATAAATATATAGATAGAAACGGGATATCTGTTACCAGGAGACCTAAGGTAACAGACGGAAGGTGGGAAGGAAACAAGGGCGTGTACGGCGTGCAATGTACACAGGGAATGATTTTCTCACTGCCGGTCAAGCAGACTCACAAGACCGATCAGATACTAATGGCTAAGGGTAGTCTTGGCCACAGTGAGAGGATGCTGGAATCGTGGATGTGCAGCTCATCCAGCGGATGCTGGGAACGTCTGGTCAGCTCGTCAGCGGTATGCTGGAACCTCTGGGCGGCTCCTCCAGCGGATGCTGGGAACGTCTGATCAGCTCGTCAGCGGTATGCTGGAACCTCTAGGCGGCTCCTCCAGCGGATGCTGGGAACGTCTGGGCAGCTCGTCAGCGGTTGCTGGGACCTCTGGGCAGCTCCTCCAGCGGATGCTGGGAACTTCTGGGCAGCTCGTCAGCGGTTGCTGGTACTTCGGGTCTGCTCATCAGCGCTTGTGCTGGTACTTCAGGGTCCGGTCATCAGCGCTGGTGCTGGTACTTCAGGGTCCGTTGGTCTTCGTAGAGGGTGGCGGAGTAATAACTCGACTCAGTGCTTCATTCCAATTGATTTATTTACAAAATCTTAATGTTTATATACTTAATCTAGTTTACCTAGTGTGCTATCGGTGAAGCGCCGATGCAGCAGTATTTGCTGAATCGGCGCTCTAGTAATTTTTGGACTCGATTAGTCTGCGACTGCTAACCTACATTCAATTCAGCTAGCATAAGTTTTGCCGTTGACTTGGCTTGTAATGTTTTTTGATATAATATTATCTTAGTAACTAGTTTATTATATAATATTAATATTAATTTTGTATTTATGTTAGGTTATTATTATTATACAATTAAAAACATGTTCAATGGTTTGAACAGTGGCAATGGTGCCAGCATTCACTCTGCCTTCTGGTGACGGTTTACATTTTTTAGGAAACAGATACATGTTGTTGTAATTGTTTAATTCTGTTATCTGTTTCCTAAAAATCTAAGCCGGCACCAGAAGGCATAGTGCCCAGAATGCTGACGTCATTGCCAGTATTGCCACGTTGGATGGCGATGCTAATTTGTCGACCGAAAGGAAAGCCAGGCGTTACGATTAATTCTGTTATGTTCCTTCTGTAATTTTCCTTATTATTAAATGAGTTTAAGAAATTTTAGCCGTGTGGTGCCGGCATAGAATTTCACCACCCCAATAACTCTTCCCGTGGGTGTCGTAAGAGGCGACTAAGGGACACACACCGGGGGGCGGGCAGCAGCACCCTCTGCAGAACAACTCCACCGAACTGCGATCCCCAACCCGCATGCCCAGCGTGGGGATTATGGGCAATAACCCCCAAATGATGAGTAATGCATTCTTTGGCGCTCATTAGGGGAGGCCTATGTCCAGCAGTGGACTATCATAGGCTGTTGATGTTGATGATGATGTTGTTGTTAAGAAATTTTAAATTCTCCTAAATTAAAATTTGGCATAGCTCGCACGCATTTTTCGGGATAAAAATGATAGGAAACAAAACCGGAAACTTTGCATCTATGCAAAATACAGCTCGATCCGTTCAGTACTTTTGGCGCGAAGACGAAGCAAACATCAGAACATCTAAACTGTTTATATAAGCCGATTTAAAGCCTAAAAGAAGGTAAAGCAAGTTACCAAGTACCTAAGCGAACTTTGATTTGATTTTTACTAGAAGGATTTATTTATTCTGATAAGAGCTTATCAGTAAAAGTTATATAACATAAATAAATGAATAATCCAAGCTAATACAATATGAAGGTAGATATTTTAGTGTACATCACAGGAAATACTCCATTTTATATATTTTATTTTTTCCCGTTTTGCCCAACAAAGTCAGTATGTAGGCACGTTTTATATTCAAAATGGCGGCATTACAATATGGCCCGTTAGTTTAGTATTACAGTTACGATATTAAGTAGTACTTTGTAGTAATGTATATTAACATGAGACCTTCTGATAGGCCGTAAACCTCTAACAGACGATTAATGAGCACCGTACGAACAAACTTTCTAAAAGAAAGGAAAATCAATCCTAAATGAAGCTAATACCACAAATAACATAATACTAAATAGGTGCCTACCATAGAGGTGTTCCAACAATGTTGGGCACATACATAGTCGTCATATAGGTATTTATTTAATTAATAACGACTAAACATCTAAAAAAAACATCAGAAGTTCGCTATTCAAGAAAATTTTATTAGGTTACGCTGTATATTCAACGTCTTTTTCTATTATGGCGCGTCAGAATAGAAAAGGAGGTTGAATATATAGCGCACGGTGCTTGCTTTTTCTCTACGGCCAGTGTCAGTTATGGAGTGTCGAGTCAATGTCAAAAATCCCAATGCTGTTAAAAAAAGTAAGGGATCCGTATGAAAACTGTGTAACCCATCGTGTTAGTGTGTATAATTTCTGAAATTTTTGTTTAATACCCGTGCGAAGCCGGGGCGGACCGCTAGTTAGAAGATAAAGTTTATTTTATTTTAAAATACTTAATGGTGGGTCGCGAGTCAAAAGTATCAAGGAAGAAACAATTCTATCAAAATCAAAGTGCTTTATTTCAGTGTCTAAAGTTCTATAAGGTCTACCTTGCGTTGCGAACTTTGGACACGTCACAAAATACAAATTACATATACTGGGAAATAATGCACTTAGATAGATTGTTCACTTCAATCTTTTATCAATCTCTATTTGAAACTAGATAGAGATTCATAAAAGATTGAAGTGGATAATTTGCGACGATACCATTGTCATAGTTGGTTTGCAGAATTCGGCCCCAGGTAATTGATTCCAAATGACACGTGATGCGTCTGACGTAAATGCGAAGCCCTTATACACTGGCCTAGATACGTCAGCACTTGCAATTCATAGGAATTTATACATGTCGATGGTCATATGTTGACACCTCGTAAGTGTTTTACGTCAAATTTGTCAGTAGATAAAAAAAACATTCTAGATTCTGCCAGAGATGATTATAAAATAAAACAAAAATGTAGTTCGTAGATAATTCGTTTATTTTTATGAGGAAATCAAAAAATAGAGGGTCCATTTGGGGTATTTTCTAGAAAATGAATTTAATATTAGTTACGAGTAAACAATTTAAAAAAAAATCTTATGAATAAGTGAGTTACGAGCAGTCAACAGAGACTTAAATAATGTATTGACTTATTTAGTGGTGTGGTAAGTTGTCGTAAAAAAGGTGATAATCTGCAGGGATTACACTCTTAAGAGCTTGCAAATCTGCATACTTGGTGGATGTATATTATAGACCCATCTCGCTCCTAAGTCACGTCTATAAGCTATTCTCACGAGTTATAGGAGACTCGACGAGTTTCAGCCATCGGAGCAGGCTGGGTTTCGCGGAGGATATGGTACCATAGACCACATTCACACAGTGAGGCAGATTATACAGAAGTCCGAAGAGTATAATCAGCCCCTGTGTCTGGCCTTTGTGGACTATAAGAAGGCCTTTGACTCCGTTGAAACCTGGGCTGTTCTACAATCCTTACAGCGATGCCAAGTAGACTATCGTTATATCGAGGTGCTGAGATGTCTTTACGAAGCCGCTACAATGAGTGTCCGAGTATAGGATCAGCAGACTAAACCGATCCAACTGCGCAGAGGAGTGAGGCAGGGGGATGTTACATCCCCGAAACTGTTCACGAGCGCGTTGAAAGATATGTTTAAGACGCTGGACTGGAAAGACAAGGGCATCAACAAAAACGGCGAGTACATCTCACACCTGCGATTCGCTGATGACATAGTCTTAATGGCGGAGTCGCTAGAGGAGCTGAACCGGATGCTGGACAGTCTAGCTTCAGCCTCCCGATGTATCGGTCTTGGCATGAATTTGGATAAAACCAAAATCATGATCAATGCCCACACTGATCCAAGACCGGTTATCGTACATGGCCACCTCCTCGAAATTGTTTCTGAGTACACTTACGTCGGGCAGATTTTGCAGTTGGGTAAAAACAATTTCGAGAAGGAAGCCAAGAGGAGGATCCAGCTAGGCTGGGCAGCGTTCGGAAAACTACGTCGAGGTCTTCTCGTCATCCATACCGCAATGTTTAAAAACGAAAGTTTTTAATCAGTGCGTCCTAACAGTCATGACCTACGGAGCTGAGACGTGGACACTCACGATAGGGTTGGTCCACTAGTACAAAGTCGCTCAGTGAGCTATGGAAAGAGCTATGCTCGGAGTTTCTCTGAAGGATAGGATTCGTAACGAATTCATCCGACAGAGAACTAAATTCATCGACATAGCTCAGAGAATTAGCAAAATGAAGTGGCAGTGGGCCGGCCATATATCGCGAAGAACCGATAACCGCTGGGGTAAACGTGTTCTTGAGTGGAGACCGCGACTTGGTAAACGTAGTGTAGGACGCCCTCCGGCCAGGTGGGATGACGATCTGCGAAAGACTGCTGGCAGATGCTGGATGCAACAAGCCGAAGACAGGGCGCTATGGCGCTCATTAGGGGAGGCCTATGTCCAGCAGTGGACTAACATAGGCTGATGATGATGATGAAAACTCTTAGCGTACTCTTTTAATAACAAATCATAAGGACTAAGTGCTTAAAAAGTTGGTGCCCATACGTTCATCGCAAGTATTGACAACTCGTATCAGCTTGTAAGTGTGAGCAGGTTGATACATGAAACTGTGAGGTGTCAACTCTAGAAAAAAATGCTTGAGTGACATTTTCATTGGATTACAAGTTAACAATTCTTAGTTTTGGCGCTTTAATTCGAATTTTTTCATGTGCGTAAGTTGATTTCGTAAAAAATGTGAGTTACGAGGTGTCAACATAATGACCATCGATGTGTAACAAATCAGCTTCTATCGTTGTTTTAGAAATTACAGTATTAGATTAGATTAAAATCTCGTTGCTGAGTTCAAAAAAGGATGAGGTTCTATGCTGTTCCTCTTTTGTTTAGGTGTGTAGAATTAGGTTTGACGTAAGAAATATACGTAAAACCTAGACCTGTGGCCTTCCCCCAGTAGTCTATATCGTGTTCAAGTCCCGAAATCGATTAATTTAGGTTATTTTTTTAATTTCTTATTGATTACCCTGAATACGAAGGCTTACGCACTATTATGACTACAGTTTTATAAGATGTTGACCGTTTTAAAAATATACACCAAATGATGACATCATGGTTTCATGGTCAAAGAAATCGAATAAAAAATGGCGGGTGGGTTTTTGCAGCGTTTTTTGTTAAGTGAGTGTTGATTGTAAAGCCAAGAGCAAGGTGATTAGTAGCGACTGGCGGTGGATTTGCTTGTCTTGCTTACTTCGACTATCTTTGATGACAACACACAAAAACCAGACGATGACACACGCTATTATGTGCGTAACTGCCTATGTCTTATGCGTTGCGACAATAAATAATACAGTTTGCAAAAATTCTGTATAAACCTAACACCATAATTTTTATTCACGCTTAAGATAATGTTGGTAAATTATAAAAGTAATTTTACGCCGTGGGCGTTGAACACACAACTGCCTATAAAAACACCTAACAATTAGTATTTTTACCCCCAATTATATCCTATAAAAACCAACACTTGTTATTATATTGTCATTTGCGCACAAAATTATGTGTAAACATAATAATCAACCGATGACATCATGATTTCATGGTCGAAGAAAATAAATATAAAATGGCGGATGAGTTCTTGCAGTTTTTTTTTTCGTTAAGTGAGTGTTGAATTACGAGGCCAAGTTCAAGGTGGTGGGTAGTGGTTGCCGCTGGTTTGGCTCGTCCTTCATCTTCGTAAGCGACAACAGATGAATAAAAGACACCGCAGTAATTTCGTGTGAACTATCTACCGTTGTCTAGGTGGATACTGACTGATTAAAAGCTGAGTTGAAACGATTAGAGCTCTGACTTAGCTCTGACCGTGGCCACGGCCAGAGCTCTGGTACATAGAATACAATACAAATACTCTAGGAGTCCGTAAGGTACCGAGGCTCTCCGGATATTCAAAAAAAATTCTGAGCGTCTGTTCGGCATTGCATAGCGCATCGGCATCGCCATACAGCGAGGCAATACAGCCATCGTCTTGCGGATACTTCTACGGGTATTGCCTGTAATTTGCAACAGTGTGCAGTTAGATCAATTGTTAATACTATTTCTAATTTGGTTATTTAGTTGTAATTTTCTATGATAATGAAGGTTGTACTAGTACCTATAAAAATACTCTTCTACAAACCAAAATAGAGAAATACACAGAAAATACGTCTACTCATCTGATCTCACTCGGACGACGGCGTTCGATATATGTACATAAGTGTACTCGAGCACGTATTATTAAATTTTCCGAGCTGGCGCGTACGAATAGAAAAACAAAATGGCGTCTAGTCACAAGATCCTCAAAATCAGAAGAAAGTCTCCTGACATTTTTCGATGTTAACTTGAAAAATGATCCGAGTGAACTGTTAATGTCACAGCAAGACTAGACAACACGTATGAAGATAATAAGAAAAGAAGAAGAAATAAGTCCACTCTGTTTGAGCGGTGTCAAAGTCGACACTGATAGTATCAACGCTGCTTTAGAGTTCTAACCCTGTGTCTAAGATAATTTCAATGAACAGACACAACAAACTTTCAACTTTCTATATAGTAAGGCCACTGCCAGTTCCCTTGATTAACTTACGTCACAAATTACGTCCTGTAGGTTTTTTACGTTTCTTTTTACGCGTCGCTCGGTGAGAGCCGAGAATTCTGACGATATCTATTTTTTAAAGATATGTTAAAAATAGTTGTAGCTTTGGTTAAAAGGTTCCGTATGAGGAAAGTCCTTGGATATTTCTTTGAAAAGATTTAATATTTACCTCGATATTAGGGACAAATATGTATTATTCTTTTTAATTGTCAGTCATTTATGTAGCTCTGTAATTCCTGTACAAGGTAACAAACAAACATAAAGATAGGTTTATAATTGAATTAAAAACTTTTCCGACTTTACATCACAAACTGACCCCTCACAGCTTTCGTCTCTGTCCTTCGAACACCAGCTGCTTTGGCGCTCTTTTTGCGGTCGCCATCTTTTTTTTTCTTTTTCCCGGGACTGTCAGTCATTCTTACTCGCACATTTTGCCTTTCTGCGAGACGTTGCGTAATTCGAATTATGAATTAGTGATTTTTGTTGTCTAGTGTTCTGTTCTTATCGATATTTTGTTTAAAAGTATTTTATTCCAAAGATCAGTTTCGTTTGATTATTTTAATTCAGTTCACAGTGTCTATTGGGTAAGCATAGTTTTTGGATGTAAGTACATTATTATTTACTCGCTACTCGTCCCTGCTTCACACACGAACCTAACAGATTTATCTCAAGAGGAATAATTAAATTGATTTTATGTAACTCTATTGGCCTCAGCATATGCCAGTAAAGCGCCCAGCATCGTATTTTTCAAAATCTTCAACAGTTACCTATCGATATTTTCGCCATTTTACACATAACCTACATAAGTTATAGCTTCAGTGTTGTTTTTTTTTTGGGGGACTATGTTTTTATTATTTGTACTTAGTAATTACTAAAAACTAGCCAACGAAGCTCTATGTAGAGGTACTCTATCTAATTTTAAAACAATAAAAATAGAGCCCCATTATATATACCCTTCACTCACAAAATAGGTACTTACCTATATTCACTGCCTTTTAAAATATATTGGTATTAGTTTATAAATTAGTACAAGAACATATATTGGTTCGTATTAGGTCATAGAGAGTTCTAATAGTAACCAAAAGTAGGCTCAGTCCAAGTGTATAAAGTTTAAAAACTATGGTATATGCTGTAAACCACAGTTTTGTACACACACGCACGTAAATAGCATTAAAACACCATACGTGCACCTTTAGTAACATTTGTGTAAACGTGGTATACGATTGTAAACGAAGTAAATGTCTACGTGAACAAAGTGAGGCTCTCACTTCCTCTAAAACTTTCTTAATCTCGCATAGCAACAAGACTTACCTATAATTACAAAAGAACTTAGATTTACGACCAGAGATAATTCGGGTAATTGCTAGGCAACTGTTATTTTCAATAGGGAGGGGACATGTCGATTGTTTTGATTTTGTTTTATCGATTATATCTGACCTGATTGTATTCATATAGTAATAATAATAATAATATCATTTATTTTCTCTCCACAAGGTTTAGGTACTTAGAAGTAAATCTTACAACGAAAGTACACTGTAGGTATAATAAACCTATATCGATATCTTGTTCATAAACACATTTTTCTTTCTTTATGAGTGTAAGTATGTGTAACCATTTTGTCAAAGTGAGCGTATTACTAGTAAATTTTTATCTTTATCTGCTGTTTTAAATTTTTATCTGCTTTTCTATTAGTATTTTGTGACATGTTCAGGAGTCTTTATCTTTATCAATTTACCATATAGCAATATCTTTTTCGTAATTCCATTTTCTCAGAGTTTTTTGCGATGAGTAAGTAATGATCAGAACTTTCCTACGATTAATATGTTAAGATTTACCTTAAACCAAAAAAAAAGAATTAGGTAATATCGATAATTAAAAAAAATAATCTTGTGCCCACCACACTAAGCGTGGAATAAAGACCGGAAGATGATAAGTTTGATTATTTCAAACCAATTTATTACAACCCTAGAACAAAACAAGTACGACAAGTGCGAGTGTAACTCGCGCGCCGAGGGTTTTGAACTTTTGTCGTTTAGGTAGGTAGGTATGTACGTATATGACAACCTCTTGGCGCGGTGGGCTTACAACGCAGGAGGTGGAGGTTTGATTCCTGCCTCGGGACTAATATTTGTAGGATCTTCAGATTATTTGTTCGGGTGTTCTAGTCCTTTTCAGTACACAAAAATAAATCATCTAATGTGATACTTATACTTTATTAAGTATAACAGCTATCGTAGTAATACCAATAACACAAGCTTTGCTTAGCTTGTGGGTAAATGATACTGTGTGGATTATCTAGGATACATATCTCTTCTGAAAAATTTTGAGAACAACGGTTTTGGTGCGCTGTGGAACTCCTAGTACAGTTACTACAGAGATTAGTAAGTAGGTAAGTGGGTTGGTACCTACAATTTTTTTTCGACTTTTTTCAACCTATTTCACTAAGTATGAAACTTAGACGATTTTCAAAACCTGTTTTGAATTGTCGAAATCCATACCTTTGATTTGATATTACTCTCAATGAAATAGCCCCCATTGTATGAAAATTACTTTTTTGACCATATTTCAAAAAGTATTATATTTACAGACTTCTCTATATTTTTCCTGTAAAATATAGATCTATATCTACAAACACTTAGTACATTTTACATCAATCACTCTGCAATCTTCGGAGATAAGGGGGGGGGGAATGGTAAAATTTTTGACCTTTTTCAAAATATTTCGAAAAGTATAAAACTTATTGAAATTTCAAAAACTGTATTGAAATGTACAAACCAATACCTTTCATTTGATACCCAACTCGGTGGGGTAGTCACCCCTTTAGAAAATTTTCCCGCCCTTTTTTGACCTTATTTCAAAAAGTACTATTTTTACAGACTTCTCTATATTTTTCCTGTAAAATATAGATCGATATCTACAAACACTTGGTACATATCACATCGAACGCTCTGCAATCTTCGGAGATAGGGGGGGGGGGGGTACCGGTCAATTTTTCGACTTTTTTCAAAATATATCAAAAAGTGTAAAATCTGTCGAAATTTCAAAAACTGTATTAGAAAGCCAATACCTTTCATTTGATACCCAACTCGGTGGGGTAGTCAGCCCTTCAGAAATTTTTCCCGCCTTTTTTTGACCATATTTCAAAAACTGTTATTTTTACAGACTTCTCTATATTTTTCCTGTTAAATATAGATGCATATCTACAAACACTTGGTACATATCACGTCGATCGCTCTGCAATCTTCGGAGATAAGGGGGGAGGGGAAAGTCATTTTTTTGACCTTTTTCAAAATATTTTAATAAGTATAAAACCTACCAAAATTTCAAAAACTATTTTGAAATCTACAAACGTGTACCTTTCATTTGATACCACTTTTGACTTTGTACGTTCCATTTAAAATTTCGATTTCAAAATTTGTATGGAAAATCTTCATTTTGATTTTTCATTTATTTTCATTTATTTCTATAAATATGTGCGGGCGCACAAAATGTATTATTATTTCAAATTTCAAGTCAATAGCTGCAGTAGTTTCTGAGATATTAAGGATTCAAAACACAAAACAGACCCAAAGCGATTTCATAAGGGTTTTGCAACCGATGGCAAAACCCTAAAAATGAAATTGATTTTACCACTAAATTACTGCAAGACCGCTAAATCTGCTCACTAATACTAAAATTAAGTCATAAATAATCATAGCGAACGAGACTCCACACAAAATACAACTCTATATCAAACTAGCAAGGCACAAGTCACATTGTCAAGAAACACTCGTAAATAATATTGATATGGGCATAACAGATTTTTATTATTTTAATGACAGGTATTACATTTACAGTGATTTATGTATAACGTCCACTAGCGATCTAATTTACGATTTACAACTTGAAAAAAGACAACACAGTTTTTTTTCACACAGTACAGGTTTTTTCCACTAAAAGATATATAAAAAAGTGGCTTGAATGACTATTTCCTAGTATTTCTATGTGTGATAAAAGCGAAAGTAACTCGTTAGATACCATTTCATGCCTAAACGAACGGAGCTTAAATAAATTTCGCAGGGAGTTTAACAATATGCTTATAGTTTAAAAAAAAATTAAAATGTTTATTTCGGTAACTCATAAATTAAACATACATGTATTGGAGTCCTCCTTTAAGCAAAATTTGCTTGTACATATTAGAGGAAACCGCTCTTGTTCGAAGAATTATTAACATATTATAAGTTGGTGTACAAATTAATTAATATATTATATTATGAAAAGCAACAGATCAAAACTAAAATCTAAGAAATTTAAAACAAATGATAGGAAAATTAAATAATATTTACAAGATCAGAATCAAACAATCAACAGAAATTTGTGTCATGTATAATGTACCTACATTGTATGTAAAATGTGTTATGTACATATAAATGAGTTAGGTAGTTCTTCTCCAATATCACCGGCCGGTTAAAACTGTTGCAGCCATCCACAGTAGGTACCTATACATATAACTTTTGCAGCCCCATGGTTGACGTGTAAAGTATCTTATTTATACAGGGTTATAGGTAGATGATCAATAACCATGTATGTATGTAAAAATTAATGATTTTGTATAGTATAGTGTATTATTTTCTATAGCCTCCTTGTAAAGTGCGAGCAAAGCTGCAAGCAGAAGCTACTTCAGTATAAAATACAATGTAAACGTAACGTAGTAAATATTGTGTACTCACCTTTAAGTTCGTTATTCTTCGTTGGGTTGATGGACGTTGACCATTAAGTTGTCAGTTTTTGCAAAAACTTTGTATGTGATTTGAGCACTTGTCTTTAATTTTGATTTTGGGTATGAGGTTCCCAAACTTTTTAAATAATGATAAATATAGTTTTTGGACACATTCATAATTTTAAATATATTCGTTGCATATTTTGTGCTGCGTGTTTTTCACCATAACAAAATCGAAAGTTTTATATTTTTCTTTCTCTTAAAATAACCTGATCCCCGAATGTGTGAATTTCTTGCTAAAATAATACATACTGCCATCTAAAAACCAAAATTAACAATCATCATTGACTTCCTTTGATATAGAATCCTCTGACTTGACGGTGTTACATTATATGAAAAATATAACCTATTCATTATTAGTTGTAAACCTAAGTGGATAGGTATGAGCGGGAACGGACTATCCATTCATGACGTAGAAGGAAAGGGAAGGGACGCCACATTGTACTAATGTCCAAATCCGAATGCTGATCTCAATGGGCACAAAATGTCAGCTTCCGATGGCGTAAGGCCCCAGATACCCTTTGTAATAGACGATAAATAAATCGTATCATGATCGAACACAATTGCAAATTGTTTCTGCATTCATCATTTAGAATTCTCAATCAGTCAAATAAATATTAAAAAATACAATCGTCTCTTTTGTTTAAGAGTTCTGAATTTTATGTACATATTTTCTATACTAAAGATAACTATTGGATCCTGAAAGGACTCTTTTATTTTACAATTTATTTTTCACTTTCATGGACTTACTCAAATACATAAGATGGAATACTTTTTAGCCGGCGATTGTAACCCTGACAGTGAACATGAAGGGAATAGAACAATTAGTGTCATTAGCGGCTCTACATTTTAAATATTTACAAAAATACATCTCGTCAAAACCTTTTATATCGGACGATTCTTAAGCCCTACCGTATCGTCTAGTGTAAGCCCTGTAGCGAGGTGAGCGGGACCTTGACAGTGAACTTCAAGGGTTCACCTCGAACAGGACAATTGTCATTAGCAAGCGAAATTGTAAATTGCTGGTACTTGTCTTACCTCCTGACGATGCAAATACCTTATTCTATTAGGTTCACCTGTTTTAATTCTATCTATTGTTCACAGTTTTCTTATTATGAAAAAGGTATGTACCTAAGCTTATATAAAAACCATGAAAGATGAGTAAATGCAATGTAGCATTTTATTCACCATCATCATCATCACCAGCCTATAATAGTCCACTGCTGGACATAGGCCTCCCCTAATGAGCGCCATAGATGGCATTATCATTTGGGGGTTAATGCCCATAATCCCCACGCTGGGCATGCGGGTTGGGGATCGCAGTTCGGTGGAGTTGTTCTGCAGAGCCCCCCCCCCCCTGTGATTCCCTTAGTCGCCTCTTACGACACCCACGGAAAGAGTTGGGGTGGTGAAATTCTATGCCATTACCACACGGCCAATCTTTTTATTAATGCTCCTAATTTTTTAATTGTATTAATGCTCTTAATATAAATATGAGCGGTAAATTTTGAAAAACACCAATTAGATTTTTATAACGTATACAATAGCTACTACTTAATAACATAAATCAGATGTTAAAATTTTTATCTTATTTACAATAAATTTACAGAGAAGAATGTAATTGGAGGACGAAATATTAGGGAAAGTAAACATTTCATGGACACAACAACGAGGAATAATCAGGATGGAGTAAATCATAAAGAGAATATTGAAGATTGGTATAGTTAAAAAATAAGTGTATAAAACGTTTCCTTCATTTATCCCACATTAACAAACCGAAAAATCACTAATACAGAGTTTGGCCAGGAAAACAGGTGTACAAGATGGCCAAATAAGCGCTGTTGAAAATATTACATAAAAAATTACATGTGTCAAAAAACTTTGACAACCTCTGCCCCACCATGACTCACAAGCAATTGTGGCCGTATAAAAGAAATGTTACCCTAATACATGCAGCAGTAGTTGAATTACTAGAGTAATGTATGTACACCTGTCGCGCTCGTCTCGCACTTGGCTTTAAAAATCGAAGCTCGTGAAGTGTCAAATTTGACGTATACGTTTTTTGTCATTGTCAACTGTGTGAACGCAAAATTAAAAGACTTGTGTGGTTTTAAAAAAAGAAGGTTAGATAACATAAAAACTTTTGAATTTAAAAACCGGAGTTTATGTGAAAATAATTAAGAGTGAATAAACGATTATTTTAACATTAATATTGTTGACTGAGCTTAACTTTTTGGTGATTTTTTTCGATAGAAGCTTTGGAGAGCTTTTTGTGTTTTTGAACTGAATGACTGATATTTCAAACTATACGAAATATCTACCGATATTGGACGTCGTCAGTGTGAAAGGCATGCGACAACAGCTGAAAATATATTCAGTTGAAAAAGGTGAGTTTTTAATACATATAATAGAATGTAACGACAACCCTCTTTTCATTTAAATTCAACATTGAATGTTTTTATAAAATTCAACATTAT
Source organism: Eupithecia pulchellata (assembly GCA_963931895.1). Lineage (NCBI taxonomy): Eukaryota > Metazoa > Arthropoda > Insecta > Lepidoptera > Geometridae > Eupithecia > Eupithecia pulchellata. The sequence goes on along the minus strand of OZ007546.1, from coordinate 7,058,193 downwards.
CTCTATTCAATAGGCATACAAAAAATCATAACAAATTTGATAAAATCATAATTAACAGTTCTAAAATTAAATAACAGATTAAGTATCTCTAGTACTTTTTTAGTAGTTTTTTTTACGATGAACATTCGGTCGCTTATTTTGGTTACATTCTCGTGCAATGTATTTGAAAACCGAGTCCTATTTGGTACTTAGTATTTTTGAAAAATTAGAAAATGGCATCCGACTAAAATAATATACCTACTTACCATAAAAGAAAAAAATCCTGCCGTAACCTAATCACTTTTTGTTGTATCCGGTTAAAACCGGCGTTACCAAAACCATTTAATAACCGCTTAGCTTATATTGCAGCTACCCCATATGAAATACTTTATAAGCTGGTCATTATATTATTCAGGTTTATCAAGTTTACGCTTTATTTTTATTTATCTAACACTCATGTCTTTACAATGGCTTTAATAAAAACCAGATCTAAGTGGAAATCCCCGGGTGATTCCAAGAAACGCCATTTTTCGGATTCCGCGTGTCGAGTTTACTACATTTTTGGGGTAACGCGGGTAAAAGAGAAAATCAATTGATCTTTGGGCTTTTATTGGATTAGACGCAGATTTATTTTACTCTTTATGAAATCTTTTTTATTCAATTTAGATTTATTTTCAGCTAAAATTATCCTGATACGTAATGTAACAAGCCAATCATAAAAAGTGAAAAAAAAAATTTCCCTAAACTCAATAAGTACCTATTAAAATTATAAAACATCAAAAATTACAGTTTGAAAGGTCGTCTCATTCCATTTCGTTCATCACTTTTTGCGTCACGCATAGTTATTTTACGCAGCACTACGCTCCTACGCAGAAAAAGTCACGTCCACTATCATAGATAAAGAATGCCCCAAATACTTAAGACGTACGACATATCCTCTTTAATTGCGTCAGCTAGACAGAGACAGGAGTATGACCTCAAACTGGCTAGAAAGAGAGGGAATAGTCCTTCGTCACGTGATTTACCTTCGACCACACCACCTTTTCTAGCCAATGGCAGGGCTGCATGATGTAACTGCATAGAATTGTTACCTGATAGAGACGCAGGCGCATTTCAAGGAAATAATTGAGCACATATTGTGGCACGCTGGAAATATTATAGAGGAGTGTTGAATTATATTAATTTGTTTAGAATTTAGAATACCTATTTCAGAGTTGCCATTTGCAGATTGATAAAATAAATGAACCGAAACAAAAGAAAACTCTGTGAAAGTCGGATGCTAATTTATTCGCCATTTTTCCGAGGTTTTTTTTTCGGTTTGTGTGATACTCGTAACTTATGGACATGCTTGACCAAAATTTAAGCTTAGAATTTGGTAATTTGACAGTCTAGTAATTAACTAATTCTTATTATTATTAAATTCTAGTTATTTTTTTTATGGGTTAATAGTTATATATTTTTTCACATATATTACTAAGAAAAAGAACTTCTCAGTCCCTACGGCGAATAATCCCATCTCATCACTGACCGGAAGCGCATGTTGACGTAACAATCGCAGTGGGTTCGACGTCCGGCCCTGTACCACATCACGTTCGATGACGTCACCGCCGCGCACACGAATTCCGAAGAATTCCTTCTTCTTCTTGACTCATTGAGTTCAATGAAGCATAGTTTTGCTTTCGTTGAACGCTTTCTGAATTCTCGCAAATTTTAAAACTGTTTTACATGTATTTTATCTTCATTTCTAATCTAATCAATCTAATTCTATTAAATTCCTTAATCATTTCTAATCTATATTATTATTATTCGACTGCTGGCAGATGCTGGATGCGACAAGCCGAAGACAGGGCGCTATGGCGCTCATTAGGGGAGGCCTATGTCCAGCAGTGGACTGACATGGGCAGATGATGATGATGATGATTATTATTATTCGTCCGTATTTAATACTCACCCTATCATTTAGCCCTGAGTGTCTAGGGTCGTCACTATCATTGTGGTTAGGTACCTTCTGGATATGTACTCGATTACCTTATTATATATTTACACTGCTTTCCTTATATCTAAAAGTAGTGGCCGAAAATTTAACAAACGAAGCAATTACTCAAATAAAATGTAACTCGGACTTAAGCTTTCTTTTAATAACTTTAGTTTGCAAAGGAACCGTTGAAGCTTTTCGTCATATCATCTGGCCCCAACTGATCAGTAGTTTTGTTGAATAGGTGATTTGCAGTCAAGTGTAGAACGGAGGGTATAATCTTACACAATTTGTCAACTCGCACCAGTGGGGTGAAATTTCGGGGTCAGTTGCCAACTGACTATAACGGGTGGGATGCACTGAATTCAAATTGACTTTTTATCCGACTTCCAAGGAGTTATTCGACTTCACATCGCAATAATCTCTCCTTAATGCTAACATTTTGTGTGACCTTAGTGGGCGGGTCCAACTGCAACGGAGAAGGTTGCAGGTTCGATCCTCGCCTCCGGACAAATTATTAAACGATCCCTGAAGATGCCGCGATTAAGAAGGAAGCCTAGTTTTCGCGGCTATCTTCACGGCAAGTCATTGCGCGCACGTTACGAACTTTTTGCATTCGCAACGAATCGCCTCCTTTGAATTCATTCGTGTATCTACTTACTCACCCTACACTCGACTCTAAAAGGCCATTATTAAATCATATTTATAAAACCTCTTTTTTAACTGGCAAAGCCTTTATTAACAAATAAAATACAATGATCTAACTAAATATAAAAAAAACACTAGTATTTACAAATGTAACAATTGAGCTAACTGCAGACTGTTGCGAACAAACTACAGGTAGCTCAACTGATCCTTATCAATACCAGTTGGAAAACAAAAAGTATCAAAAAAAGTATCAAGTATCAAACAGTATCAAAACCTCTTTTTTACCATATAAAATTCCTTTATTTTGATTTCCACGAAAGAGGGATAATCCTTCAGAGAAAAGCCAAGTTCTTTCTTTACTTGTCCGGTTTATTGTGGGATTTGAGAGGTAGTTATGGATAGTTTAGGTTTTATTTTAACGAGATCTATTTTTATTTCGATTCACACCTCGCCAAGGGATAAAAATTCCGCTTCATTCAACTTTTATACTTCACAAATAAACGCGGTGGCTGCAAAAGTTATAAATATGAGTTATAAATATCTATCTATGTAATGGATTATAGAATAATTTATTATATACTAGCGGTCCGCCCCAACTTCGCACGGATATTTAACAAAACATATTTTTTCATGCGGAACCCTTATTTTTTTTTAAATATTTTATAACCTGTGTTTATCACAGAAACGTTAGGATTCTAATGGTGAAAGAATTTTTCAAATCGTACCAGTAGTTTTGGAGCCTATTCAATTCAAACAAACAATCAAATCTTTCCTCTTTATAATATTAAGTAGGTAGGTACCTATAGATATAAATATCAGTTATCTAGTCTGAGCTAACTGAAACTTGTCTTAAAATCATACATTTTCTTTAAAGTTGCCTTTAAGAGATTTCGTAAGATATGACTTATTTTGGATGAACACTGATTTTTGAATTTTCCGTATTTTTGTCTCATTTCCCTTACTACGTTTTAATTTTGAATAGTAAGCTTCCTTAAATGAAAATAATTATTTCCATCCAAAGGTTGCCTGGAAGATATCGCTTCTAAGCGATAAGGCCGTCAATAGTACTTGTCTTATATGTTATGTCTTTTGTTGTGTTCAATTTCTGGTGTACAATAAAGCATTTTGATTTGATGGATTTGAGTTAGCTGATCTCGAGTTTCGCAACCTAGGTTACGTAACCTATAGTAGTAGCGCGAAATATCGCGAAAATAATTATTTCCATCCAAAGGTTGCCTGGAAGATAGCTTCTAAGCGATAAGGCCGTCAATTAATTGTACTTGTCGCGAAATATTCTCACTATGCTATCGATCAGACGAGTATTTCTACGAAAAAGAAACCCAATACCATCCTCAAATGTCCCCACACCAAGTAGCAATCTTGTAGGTAAAGCCACTCTACCATAAAATTGGCCTATTTCCTACCAAATTCCTTTCCACAAAAACTACACTTTTTGTCTATGGTTTATGAGCATTATGGCCTATTTATGTCCATTCTTGGTCTGAAGTAACATACCCTTTAAAGTGCCGACAATAGATTAGGGTGTTTAGGGCCACGAGGAAAAAACGTGGCTCTTTAACTTAGAGACTGTTTCCATGGCCCTTAGCAACAAGTTAAGGAACCTTTTTACTTTTTTTTTTTACCTTTTTAAGGTTTTTGCAGTATGGGTTTTCCACTTCTGATAGACATAGACAAGACATAGATAACGATAATGGAGCAAACCTTAATTAAGAAAAGAAAATCTACTTAAATAACAATATTCCGAAATAAATAATGTTTATAAATATAAAAGAAAAGTAAATCAAAAAAAGAAAAAAGACTAAGACAGTCTAATAATTTTTTCGTCACAAGATTTTTATAATATTAATGTTTTAAAAAAAATATTTAATATATGTTTTTATAAACAGTAAAGTCATTAATTCAATGAGCTTATACATAGAAAAGTCAAATTTTAAACGAGATACATACATGTAAGGAACATAGCTATGAAAATATACCAAAAATGTACCAAATTTTTTATAGTTTTCGTAAACTTGTACATATTATCTAAAGGTTTCGGTAGACTGAAATCAAAATCGTGTGCTACAAATACGTATATCGTTGTAGGTAGGTTTAGCACGTCAAAATCTCGTCCGACAATGGAAACTTTTAGCTACGTGACGACCAGCACAGACACCCAGACGTCGAAGCAATTAACACCTCCTTTCACTCCCTATCACCACCGCATAAGGTTCACTTTGTACCAGCATCTGAGGCAATTAACAAGTGCCTAGCTGTAGGTCGGTTGTTTAAAGCGGGCGCAATCAGCCATTACTTTTTCATAGAACGACAATGATGACGTCATTTGTCGATGCAGTATAAGAACAAGATAATTTTAGTATAAATAAAGTAGGTATGTCCAGCAGTGGACTATCATAGGCTGTTGATGATGATGATGATGAAAGTAGGTATGGTATTGTTGCCTTAAAATTTTTATAAACAAAAAATATAGTTTTTAATTCGGGACATGATATAACGATAGCCCATTTTTACGTCCAAATCCGTTTACGTAGGTATATTATTAAAAAAAAATTTCAATCACTATCAATAATTATGTATATACAGACCAGAACACCCTTAACAAATAACTGCAGAATCGAACCTCCTGCGTCGCAGGCGGACTTTGGCCCACCGCGCCGCAGTCGTCAAAATAGAGAAGAGTGGAAGGTTTCTTTGCCGCTTCCACTCTATCTTCTGCCTCTACTATCAAATTTTCTTCTTTGTCGTATTATTCGTTGCTGAATGTCGTGCCCATCTTGAAAGGTTTCCCGGAGACGCTGATGAACCGTTGCCACACTACTCTAACTTCAGCCTCTCTCAGGGATTTCCTGTTATAGACTTACTTTCAGAGCAGAGGGTCGGTGCTCCTTTGGTATTTTCCCCCCTATCTTGCCTCAAAACCATATTCCCCAATAAAATCTTGAAATAAAACCAAAAGTTTAACATAAAAGTAAATAAAGAAAATCCATACAGCGCTATAAGCAACACAGTTTCAGTTTAAAAATCCAGATTGTTCCGACAGCCATGTTTAATGCATGTCAGATTAACACAAAGGTCAGACATCGTTTTCTTTTTCATTATTTTCCTGTTCACTTCACATATCTTAAATATAAGTGCGAGATTGTGGTTTTAACTTTTTGGTAAAGATTTTTATTTCTACACACGGTTGTAAGAATATGGGTTCTATAGAGTCGGGTGGACTTAATTCACCTGAAGTTTTACTATAAAAACTATCGCAGTTTGATGAATTCATTATGAATATAAGCGGGTTAACTACGAACCTATTATATGTTGTAAGAACACCAACGTTTCATCCCTTAACGAGGGACGTTAGTGATCTTACAACATATTATAATAGGTTCGTAGTTAACCCGCTTATATTCATAATGAATTCACCTGAAGTTGATCACCTGGGTCCATTAAGTGCTACGCAGGGTAGACTTAATGCACCTGGGTGATCAAAGTACCCACCCAGTAGACTTAAAGGTACCTCTAACATTTTCCAAAGCAGATAGCATAAATTGTTATAAAGTAAGTTACATAACAGTTTCTGCTGCAGCCCAGAAAAAAGGCTATAACTCAGTTTTTAATGATGCTTGAAAAGTGATACAATCAGATGAAAGAAGATTTTAGATATATTGATCAACTCTTGCAGTATCTATTTAAGAAAATAATTTAAATTAAAATGTTTTGTAAACCTACAAATCGATGCCAAGCGTAACAGCAAAAGGCGGGATTGTACAAGTAGATGTAGCAATGCTAGAGCTTTCTATATCAGGTAAACGATGTGTTTAGGAATTGCTTAATTTTTTTTGTGTATCGGAATGTCGGATTTTTTAACAAATCTATATTTAAAAGTTCATCTGGGGTAAAACCTTTATCAAAATATGTATGTATATATGTAATATGTATTGATGTAATAATGTAATAATATTGTATTATGTATATCAGTCATCTAGTGCCCATAACACAAGCTCTGCTTAGCTTGGTGCTAGAAGATGCTGTGTGGATTGTCCGGCATTATTTATTTATTTTATTTATTAAATAATAATAACCAAATTAGAGCTAGCATTAGAATAAAAACATTTGTCTTGTAAAAAGTAAAACAGCTATTTCTTGCAAATTAATATTTCGTACGTCATTTAACATTAATTTATTATTTTAAAAAAAGGTTTGAGTAATTGGAAGCTAGAGTTACAAACATTTAGTTGCAGACTTAGAAAATAATCCAGGCGGATACACCAGTGATTATTGACGGCTATTTAAAAGTTATCGCTGATAGTATTCTTTAAAATATGACGAAAACTATGTTGACAACTTGATGGAAATAATATATAAAAAAACAACAAGAACTTATTTAAATATTTACATAATGTAGTTTACACTTGAAAGAATTGGTCACTAAGTAAGCGTCTAAGCATCCTTTTAATTATTGTTATATTAACTGTAAAGAAGATCAAACCTGCAACATTCCGCATACATAGTCCATTACGCTACGCTAGTCGTCTCAAATATCAACACATAAAACCAAAAATAGACGGTCCGCTTGAATGAAACCCGTGCCTATCTACCTACTACAAGTAGACCAAGTAGTACGCAAAACATTACTCATGGAGTAATGACTGGTGGGGAATGCAAACAATTCCAAATAACTAATTCTGTATGCAAGGGCTATCATAAATATAATTACTAACAAGGATAATTACAATCAAATATATAAATAAGAACTAGCAATCCAAATTATATTGGACGCACTGCTAAGTGATGTAGCAATAAGTTTATTTAGTTAGTTTAAGATGTAAATTAGATTGTGAGAATCCGGGATTAGCAAAGTTACAAATAAGTACCTAAAAAACTAATAAATCAAAGTTCCACAAATTATTAGGACTAATAAAAAAGATCTAGTGTTAACAATCAAAGGAATTGAACAACCTACACACAATCTACAAGTAGCTCTGCAGAAGCGTCTTATTGCTGCACTGACCTATCAAAGTTATGCGTATGGCAATGCTGATGATAAATCAGGGGGCAAAGATATTCGAAATTTGAATATACTTAGCCAAGAACACACCCAAAAGAGTTTTGATACCGCAGTCACCAATAGTTTTATTATACAAATAATGCAATGTGACAAACAGGCATGCAGCCTTCGTGATGAAAAGCAGTTTTCGCAGCAGATGAACTCCTGAAATATCGCGTCTTACTCAGGAAATTAAGAACTTTGACATTTTAGAAAATAACTTTCCAATTGAATTTTCAATAGATTCATAGTAGCCACCCCTGAGTATAGCTATCATATGTCGACTTCAGTTTTTCACTAGAATTTCTTGTTTGGTCGAACTGAAATAGCCAATCGGCTGTTTTGAAAATACCAAGCTTTCTATTAACGATCATGACTCGCGAATAACACATTCCACAATCTTCATCAGAAATGATTCAGCGGTAAAATCCTTATAATATTCTGCGGGACACTTTACACAGCATCATTTAGCCCCAAAGTACGTATGTCGTAGACAAACGTCACGATAAAAAAAGCAAAGAAATTTAACCAATTATCCAATCGGCGAAAACATTAGGATCTGAAGAGTCGTGATGCTGGTCGACAGAGCCTACGCATTTGCTCCCCTAGGATTCTAGACCCTATCCGTGGGGTACCAAGGTTCACCGCATTTTAAGAAAGTATCCCATCGTCTGGTCAAAGCGGCGCGTGACCCGAGAGCTGGTATCTGGTGCAACGCATCAGCATAGCCATACAATAAGGCAATGCAGTCAGCGTCTTGGGGACACTTCCGACTGGTATTGATAGTCTACGGAATCTACATCTGGATAAATCAAATCTGGTAATTTCCTGTTAAACGAAATACTCGGTGGAATATCGTGCACCGTGCGAAATTTGATTGAAATCCAAGTATTTACCTCTGACGTTCAGGGTAGCGGTAAATCCTGGGTCCACACATGCATTATATAAAAATTCAAGGCAAAAAGGCAAGTTTATAAAACTTGAAAAGATTTGCATTGACTCAAAAACTGAAAAAGGCTAAAGAAACTTTTTGGGTCATTCGGAGAATTTTTAAATTTTGATCGTATATCTTCGGTCACACCTAGAAATTCAAATCAAACCACATGTTCAAACATGAGAGTTGCACACGTGAGAAAATTACTAAACTTTGGTTGGCGAACTTTGAAATAGGTTACCAATTCCAACAGATCAATGCAGTACAAGAATTTAAAATGGCGAGACACCATTTACAAAGAAAATTACTCTTCTTTGTCGTTTTTTGTATTCTTCAATGCTGAAGGTTGTGCTCTAGTTCTGATATTGAGTTGAATGACAATGGACATGTCGGTTCATTTTGTTTTCCAAGAAAAAAATACCATAAAAAAAACAAATACATTTAGTATTTACATTTCAATATTTCATATCATTTAAATACATTTTAGTATTTACACGTCCTAAAAATCTAAGCCATCACCAGAAAGCACAGTGCCCAGAATACGGGCAGTAATGGTTCGTGCAATGGCAATGCAATTTTGTTGACATAAAAACCAGTATTCTAAATAGAGTCTACAGGCTATCGCCTGTGAGACTCTTTTTGTAGTTTTGTATGATCTTTTATCACTGAAAGCCATGTGAGAAGGAGTAGGTAGCTATAGTCTTCAAAAGTGGGAAAAAGGGATAAATAAATTTGATCTATCCTAACTTTTGCATCAGTGGAATACGATAAGATTAACTTGACAAAGCTGTACACATATCATCAAAGAGTTATAACGATATAACATCAGAGTTTTTAGAAAACGATTAAGTCAATATTACGTAAAATTCGACGTAAAATTACCAAACCGTAACATCACCAAGGCCAGAGATCATGTATGTATACGAATGACAGAACCTTGAAGACATTCTGATAACGCCGATATGCGGTAAACTGCCGAAATTCAAGAAATTTCTTTAAATAATTTTATTCCTTGCCTATCTTACTTTAAGGCACTTATTTAGGTTAGGAACCATCATTTCTAGTCTTACGTGTTTCAGTATTCCTTTATGGTTTCAAATGTGAACTACTTAATGTAGGCTGGTGCGGAACCCTCCGTGTTCGAGTCGACTCGCACATGACTGGGGGTTGTGGTAGGTGTCGATGGTTGACCTCCAAACTGTCCTTTGTAAATTAAATTGATATATGGTAGGTGGTCAAGGAAAGTCACTGGTAAGTTATGGTACGGAGTGTATTCGCGAGACACACTCTAATTCGATTATCTTGGCTGAGAATGGGCGTAAATTCCGAAAACTAAATAAAAGAGTTTTTAAAGTATTTTGCAAAAAAATAAAGTTCTAAAATATTTTGACCACACTGAATAATGGACTATAGTACCAAAAGATCAATTTATGTAGACCGAGCATAGGTAGTACTACAACGAGAATAAAACATCGAATTTTCATTTAAAATTCTGTGTTGTGTATGTAAAATTAAACATGAATTTGAATGACATCAGTCATCTAGAAACATCCGCGCCATCTTTTGAGTTCTACGATAAATACAATGTTTTCTTTATTGGAAAGGGCTCAAAAATTATTGCAATCATCAAATTAAAAATTCAAAAAGAGACAACACTTTAAGTGATTCAATTCTGCCTATTTTCTAGGAGTCAATGAACTTAAACAGGTATGAGGGTATACAAAAAAGGTTTCGAAAAAAAGGTTTTGTTGGATGCGGTAGCAACCGAGGTAGGGGGCTATTATTACGTCATCCTCTCAATAGGGTGGTTCGATTCTTGAAAGGGACGTTTTTTTTTCTTGTCCACGCTGGAATGTGGCGCCATGGTTGTAAAATAACAGTTTTTATTTTAAACTATTCCACTGACAAAGTTTCCGTTGATCATTTTATTCAATAGTTTTTTTGAAGGTAAGGGAAGTTTTTGTAGTGGATCTGAGGTTTTTGGTGCTTTTACGTAAGGGATAGAAAATATATTTGATTAGGCTTAGTATAATGATGGCCTGGCAAGTAGCGGGTACTCAGTTTATATATTTTTAATTAACAGCCCTATTGATATTTTCGACATTATGTAGGTACAGCGAGTTCCCCACGCGACTAAATTTTCTTCATCCATACAAAATAGTATTATTAATTAATATTATAATTCTATTATGAAAAAATGATATTATTTAAAGCTACATATAGCCCATAGGTCATCGGAATGCTGGCTTTACTTCGGTAAACGAATCAGCATCGCGTCCAACGTGGCAATGCCGCCAGCATTCTGGGCAATGCCGCCAGCATTCTGGGCACTCTGCCTTCTGGTGACGGCTTAGATTATCAGGAAATAGACACAGGTGTAAGTAAATACTTTTTGAGAAAATTAAGTATTATTATGTAACTACCTACTGTAATTTTCTTTTTTACAATAATGACGAATTAGATTATTATTATTATAATTATATTATTAGGAAATATATAAGTGTATATACCAGTAGTAATTGTTTTATCCCATTAAGTACCTACACTGACTAAATATATTGAAACTTTACGCTGGTTTTTAGGCCTTGAACCAACATTTGAGATTCAAGGCCATGTAAAATGTTTGTAAGACCGATTTGTAACTACTCATACATAATTTAGTAGATATGTCAAGTTATATAAAGCAAAAATGTGTGACAGTGAATTTCAGGATTTTGTAAATTAAAATCGAGTCTGAAAGCGTAGGACTGTTGCCTAATTTTGAAGCAATGTTTATTTTTAAAACAAAACAAACAAACATTTCTTTAAAGATTTAGTAGGTAGGTGGTACAGTACTTCTAGTATTAGGTAAACATTAGTATGTAGGATACAGTAAAAAAAAGATAATAACATCAATAACATGCTCTAGGTCTACAATTATTTTATAATTTGGTACGGCATTATTATTATTGACGAAAATAATAGTAATAAAAGAACTTAAACTATTAACATAAGTAGGATACATTTTGATCCCTCTTTGATTTCCCCCCACACACCCAACACACTGTATATAAAATAACATCATCTTTCAATATAAAATATACATTATAATTCATCTTTGATTTCCCCGAAACAAATTTTATATTTCACAAACTTTTGGATTTGTAACATATGTAAGTGGGATAGATGATCCAGTGCCTAATTTATGTAATGGTGGTATGGTATACTTTGAACTGTTCAAATGATGGTAAGTCTTTAAAAAAGCATTTTACCAAAACAAAGATAGCCTATAGGTATGTTATTCAAGATCTAGTACCTACTTACAACGTAACTGCAAATTTAATGTGGTTTAAATTAAATGACATCAAAAAACGGAACGTGTAAATCTGGTGTTGCCACGTCGCTCTCCTATAAGTCTCGAATACTTAAGTGCCACTTAAAAAATGTTCGTGAAACGCAACTTAAGAAAAGTTGATCAGGAACTTTTATCCTTCAAATAATTTATGTGTTAGATAGTTATATATTACTTTAACCGGACATTGTGAAACAGACCCTTAATCTCGGCTAGTTCAGTTTTGGCGGTATCTTCGGCCGAACACGGCGCAAGCTTATTAAAAAGGCGATCTTTTTAATATACCGTAACATACCCAATTATTGGCACTTTAAGGGTCACTGTCCAATGAAATCGTGTAAACAATCTTTATGAAGTGTTGCCAGAAAAATAAATTTAGCAAGATGTCAGAAAAAATGTTACTTAACGTTTTTAAATAAATGAAACGTGGGCTAGATAATGATATTATAATGTTTTTATGGTATTTTTTCAAGAACCCGATTTTCCCAATTACTGGCATACTTTGGCCAATTATCTGCATAGGCCTAGTCCCATTTATTGGCATTTCAGATTGTTCAATAAATAAAGGAAATTGTTTATATAGAACAAGGATAAAGTAAAAAGAGGCTAGTAAATATGTAATCACATTTATTTATGTGGTTACTTAGACACATAGAAATGAAAATAATACAATCAGTACAACCTCCTTAGCAATCATTTGGTTCATATAAAGTAGTATCAAAATCAACATTCAGTTATAATTTGAAAAACAACAAGTATAAAATTACTATATCTCATATCACTACATAATAACTTAAACGTAAGAGATCAATAGTAGTAACTATAAGTATATAATACCTATATAATGTCTCAATCTTGAAAATTTGTCAAAAACTTCTCTATTTCAGCTGCAGTGTATAAAATCTTGTTTCTCTTTTCTTCCTTATTTTCAGGTATTAAATTAGCGTAGTCGGTATAATTTTCCTTTTCCTCTTGTTTTTCATCCGATGTATACTCTTCGTTTGCAATTTGGGGTGGTATTAACGAGATATCCACGGTATTCAACTTTTCAGATACCAAAAGTTTCTTTACATCTGGGTTCACTCTTCTATGGTCTTTCTTAATTTTCAACTTAGAGTCTGATATCTTTGGTTTTGTTTGTTTAGATTTTGCTTCTAATTTCTTTTTCTCCCTTTCTTCTTTTCTTCTTTTTATGCCTTCTTCTTTTTCTTGTTTAACTCGTAGTTTTTCGCTTTCTATAGATCTCCATTCGTCAGATGTCAATACAAAAGGAGCTCTCTTTATATTTCTTACGCCTTTTCGTTGAGGTGATTTCGGCAAAACAAGAATATCCGTTAATTTAACGGGAGTGAGATTTATGTTCAGATATTAAAGCGGGTAGCCTAAAAATAAAATCATAGGTAAGATGACACCAATTATTACCATACTTATGCCTAATTGTTGGCCCTAGTGCCGGTAATTGGTAATTTCACAGTTGGCACCGGTGCCAAGATTTGGAAAAATATGCGATTTTTACTTGTATTTATTATTTATACAAAAAGAGGTGGTCCATTAATCATCTAACTCACAAAATAACCTCCAATTACAAGTTATCTGAAAACCCAATTATTGTCAGTAATGCCAATAAATTAGAATATGGACATTTTTGGATACCAAATGTTGGCACCTGGAAAAAATAATATAAACGATGCAATTCTTGGAAATAAATTGTTAAATAAGTGGAACAATATGTGTTCAATATGCCTTCAATGATTACTCACATTAAAAATCACTTGATTACCAAGATTCGATGATATTAAAAAAGCTCTTACCTTAGAAAAAAAATAGTTTTCACTGGTCAAGTCGAGACACGCTCAGTTGTTGTTATTCTTCCGACGCCATTGTAATTTTCTTTTTTTAAGGTGTTGCCATTTTGGTAGCTCGAGATTCTACTACTCTATTTTAAATAAGTTGCAACACCGTTAGATTAGCTGTTTGCTTGTTAAAGCGGTTAAATCACCAAAGTGCCAATAATTGGTGGGGTGCCCAAATTAGGTCTCTTTACCTAAGTAGAATTATAACAAATCCTTGAAGTTTCCTAGTATTATATCAGCGACTGGACGTATATTTATCTCATGGTTACGATTTATTACACCATATTTATCAAGTCTACGCATTTTCCTCATACTTTGTAAGAATTCGACGAAATTCATTTGAATTCAACTCTGAATAATGTTCAAGCTCAATGGTTCCAGCTTCATTTGGGTCAGATAGATTAAAATTTGATTGTGTATAACAAATACAAAAGTTATTATCTAATAGACAAATATTATACGTCACCCCCAAGTTAGTCGAAAACGATACCCTTCTTGTTTTTCTGTTCTGTTTTACTCTATCGTGGTGTGCAATAAAGTGTATTGTATTGTATATAATTACTATTTGTTGTTGTATATAATTATATACCCATAATTTTTTTTGGTTTGTAAGGGTGGTTAGGGGTCTGAGAGCGCAGGAGGGCACACCACTGTGACCTCCCTACTGTTCCTGATAGTCGCATTGCAGCAGTAAATTAGAAACTCCTAATGCACAAAAAAACTATTTTGAATAATTGTGAAAATAATATTTATTTGTGAATGACAGTATCAATGATAATGATGTCTAACTAGCTGAGAAAAGGCTATTTTCGCAGAACATTATCACAGTGCACAAGTATATGCTTACAGTAGGTATGTCCTCACAGTGCAAAAGTGTTTGAAAGCATAGGTGCACGTGCACTCTTAATTCCTTACTATCATAATCTGATGGGACGGCAGACCGACACCACCAGGCAGAGATTTGGCGTTTAATTTACGATGAAATTAGATTTTATAAGGCTTTTTTGTAATTTCAACCGGAGCTATTTGCAAGTGAGGCCACCGTCAGAAGCCCTAACTTTATACACGTCAATCAGTTCAAAAACCAGCTATAGACGTGTCAATAAACATGGAAGAACCATTTACTAACGATAGATAAAGCAGATGCATCAAGAAAAACAAACTTTTTTGTTCAAAGTTTGTTATATATCAGTTTGTTTAGACTGGTCGGGAGAAAATACGAGTTCACCGTTGAAAGATGGGTGTAACGAGGCGAAAGTACTCAGTACTAAAGTACAGTTGGCAGCTGGCATGCGAATTTACTCGTGTTCTAGTTGATCTCAAGGACAGGGGTTCAAATCCCGACTCAAACGAAAATTCTGACTCAAACTGGCGCATTATAGAGATTACTGTAGGCTGGAGGCCTAAGTTGGCGGTCGTAGCGTAAGAATCAAACCTCTTACGACATCTGACTGAGTGAGAGACTAATGAACGCCAGATGTAGATAGCATTATTTGGGGGTTATAGCCCATAATCCCCTCGCTGTGCATGCGAGTTGGTTACGCGTTTCGATGGAGTTGTTCTGCAGAGGCCGCTGCTGCCCGCCCCCCGGTGTGTCTCTTAGCCACTTCTTACGACACCCACGGGAAGAGTGGGGGTGGTGAAATACTATGCCGGTAACACACGGCTGAGGCTGGGTTTTATTGTAAGTGGGGAACTGAGATCTGCATTGACATCTCGCATGGGTGTATTGTGCATTATCCCCCTAAACCGCCGAAATGGTTACTAGCATTTCGGCGTTTGAACACTCTTAATTTCTTACCTAAGTCTATGTACACATATATACATCTCTGTCATACGTTTTCAAACTTGAATGGGCAACCAGCAAAGCAAAGCACCAGCAAAAGGCTGCACGTATGCAAATATGCATTGAAGATAGTGTTAAAGTTTTGAGTGATATAATATCTGTTGTTTTCTGTATACACATTTCTATCTATTTATTTTATAAAGAAGCTATGCTTAGCTTAGGGTTAGATGATGCTGTGTGAATCGACCAGTATTATTATCTTCATAGTTTACAAAAAAATCCGTTCCCACTGTATGTCGCTATGTATGCTTAGATCTTTAAATGTCGGATTTTGGTGTGGTTTTTTTATGCAAGAGAAAAGTTTATATTATTAGAATGCATTGCACCCGTGCGAAGCCGGGGTGGGTCACTTGTTTATGTATAAATAGTTAGAGCACGTGGAAGATTGTTTGCTATCTAAACTCTATTGTAAATAGACAGAGTAGCTTCAATATTGGCTATAAGCGTGAAAAGATGAATGAGAAAGTGGGTGGGTTTTCAGAGTTTGTTTATATGAAACAGTTAGGTTAGTAGAAGGCATAATGAATAATAGATTTTTATATTTAGTGCTAGTGCCTAGAAGGTGTTTATCAACTCGACTTTTGCAAGAATATTTCAGGGTATCGAAGTATTTTAACGACAACGAGCTTGACTTGATTTCTTTGTAATGGCAATTATGTGTACTTTCCTGCTACACTACAATGCAACCAAATGTCATCCAATACCGATATATTCAAAGTCAAATTAAGAGGATTTTTTTTATGGATCAGTTGAGCTACCTGTAGTTTGTTCACAACAGTCTGCAGTTAGCTCAATTGTTTCAATTGTAAATACTAGTTTTTATTTAGTTAGATAATTGTAATTTTCTTTGTTAATATTTTGTTAAGATTTTTAGTTTTGATAAAATTAAAATGACAAGTCAAAACTATCTATAGGTAATTGCTTATTTGCGAAAGCGGTAGGGATGATGAGAATTCTTTTAGATAAAGTAAATAAGTATCAGTCTTTTTTAAATCCAGGATACTATTAATTTCAGAATATTTAAGTGGAGCACTTGATAAGCCTCCATTGAGAGCGGTCCGTGGATTGAACTCAGCTTATGGTACCTAATCATGATTTGGATAAGATTCATATTCAGGTGTGATAGGAATATAGATAGATATAATGACAAAAAAGGATTATTTATTGCGTTAAATAAATAAATTACAATGAACTAACTAAATAAAAAAAACACTAGTATTTACAATTGAAACAATTGAGCTAACTGTAGACTGTTGCGAACAAACTACAGGTAGCTCAACTGATCCATATCAATACCAGTTGGAAGTGTACCCAAGATGCTGGCTGCATTGCCACGTTGTATGGCAATGCTGATGCGCTGCGCCAGATATTGACCAGCTCTCGGGTCACACGTCGCTTCGACCAGACGACGCTCAGATAATTTTTTGAAGACCCGGAGAGCCTCGGTACCCCCACGGACCTAGGGTCTCGACACCAAGGGGAGCAAATTTGTAGGCTCTGTCGAGACCTGCATAATTGCGCCTCTTAAGATCCTCGGCCAAATCTGCCGCACCAGCCTTCACGGATGTCCTTGGAAGATGGGAGGGCGCAAGTGTGTCGACGCAAGTAGCGTCCCACACAATGGGCCTCCCCAACTCCCAAAAAAACATATACTATATAAAACTATTCAAAAAAGACACCTTAATTAAAACCTGAGGCTGGGTTAGATGTTTTAAAATCATAATAGTTATTTGTATTTAACTCCCAACTACAAAAAGACATTAGGTACCTACTTGAATGCAAGATATAATTAATTTTTTATTTTTTATTTCGAAATTAAAAGTAAATTAAATTTTTCGTAGGTACCTATTCAAGAAGGCATTGCGCCTGATATTGCTTAACTTCGGACGTTGGACATAATATTGAAATTATTTTTATTTTTAACTAGTGACCTCCCTCCCGACTTTGTACGGGTGCGATGCTTTTACTAATGCATGTTATAGAAATAAACCTGCCTCTTGAATCATAAAAAAAAACTGCTTCAAAATCCGATGCGTAGTTTTAAAGATTTAAGCATACATAGGGACAAACAGGCAGACAGACGGGATTTTGTTTTATACTATGTAGTGATATTTGCTGTTGCTGATGCAAAAGAAAAACACTCTCTCTTCATGTTGTGATAAATGAATAGTCATTTATAGAAATCACCTTTTTGGTTCAAAATAGCTTGCTGTGAGACGGTTGGACAAACAGACAGCGGAGCCTTGTAATAGGGTCCCGTTTACCTTTTAGGTAGGGAAGCCTAAGAATTTTATAATTGATTTTTACTCGAAATATTTTTGGTTAGTTATGAAAACCTGCTACTGATTCATGATCTCCATAGAGTGCTGACGGCTTAATAATACGAATAAAATCGAAAACTAAACAGGTCGAAAAATAAAATAATAATCGATCCGGCGAATGGTACCGCGGTCCCTTTACCTAGCGGTCCCAATCGACGGAAGCCTCCTTTCAAAGTTTATGACACTGACAATTTATTCGACGCTCGACTATCGACATCTCAAAAAGAAAATATCGATTTAAATAAGACACATCTTTCGCTTTGCAATTCTATGAAGGACGTTGCCCTCTTCAAAATATTTGTTTTGAAATTTACTTATTGTACCTATGTACCCATTAGAGGAGGTCCAGCAGTGGACTATTATAGGCTGAAGATGATGATGATGTACCCAAAATATACCCATGCGTAAAACTATTACTAAAAACTCAAATAATTTAGTTTCTTTGCTTTACTCATTCGATAAAATGGATTGCTTCCTGTTATAGTTATAGGAATTAATATTATTTCCTGTACCAATTCTACTAACCTACATAATTAATTAAAACTATATTGGCCGTTACATGGTAAGTTAGATAATAGTTTTAATTAATTTTATATAAATATTAAAGTATTTGTATTATAATACAAATACTTTAATATTTAATTAATATATTTAATAATAATAATAAGATCCCTAACTTTTTTTAAAATATTATTTATCCTATTTTCATCGCAGATAATGTAAAAAGGATTGTAATGGTGAAAGATTTTTTTTAAATCAGTAGTTTCGGAGCCTATTCAATCCAAACAAAGAATGAAAAATCCCCTTTTCCTCTTTATAATATTAGTATAGATATACTTTAGTCTTAGATCCATAAATAAACCTATTTACTACCATCTGAGAACCTATGATCGACAACCTTTGTTGCGCGGTGGGCGAATGTCCTTCTGCCCTTCCCGGAAAGGACATTTGCACAAATGGACGATCTGCAGATATTATTCAGGGTTTTCTGGTCGTTTTCTATGTATATTACAAATATCTATGTAATATATTATATTATATATATAAATATCATGAAATGTATTGTATTAAGTATATCAGTCATCTAGTACCCATAACACAAGCTCTGCTTAACTTAGGGTTAAATAATGCTGTGAGGATTGTCCAGCATTATTGATTTAATAAATTACAAAGCATAACTATAAAAGCTTACGTAGTGTACCAGTTCTAACAAAGTAGATATTTGCTGACGTATACGTAGTCAGTTATTTTTATTACGACGTACGTATTTAGGTTATAAAAAATTACAAAAAACTAATGCGATCATATGTAACGAAGGTCATTAAAAAAACTTAAACGGGTCTGGGTAATATCTGGGTAAAAAAGCTCTGCTTACTTTGGGTAAATGATAATTACGGTACATACTCGTATTATATAGGATAAAGCCGCAGATAAAACCGCCTGTACCTGCTTTTGTACTCTTATTCTACATATACATGTAACATGATGCAATGCAAAAATGATTAATTATTTACACCAGAAAAGTTAAACCTAACATAGGCTTAGAGGCACTTTTAATTTAACCGAAACGTAATGTACACTTTATTTAAATGAATTAAATAATTCTATTCTATTATAATTAACTACTTGACAGCTTAAGTCAATGTTGGACAAGCTTTCCTTAATCAGCGATGGTTAAGAATTTTTAAATCCTCAAAATTATCAAAATGTTCGATTGTTTTATATTTAATTATCAAAATGTTAGACTTGACTCAGCAACTTTCAGGTATTAACATACATAAGTGGTTTAAAATAAAAAAAAAACTAATAGTAACACGAAATTCTCGGGTTCACTACTTAGTTCTAAATAAAAATCTAGGTGCAACCTCAAGAACTACCTCAGGATATATTATTATTTATTTTGTATTGCGGACGACTTCACATAGAAATTTAATAAATAAATACATTAGTACTGAAAATCTGCTAAGTAATTTGCTATAGAAACTATCGCAGTTCGACGAATTCATTGATTTGAAAAACACCAACGATTTCTCCTATACAATTAAATAGGAAATACTTAATTCATTAAAATAATTACACAAAAAAGACAAACAGTAACAATACAAACAGACATGCTTATAGGATGTATAAAGGCCTTATCGCTAAGAGCTATAGGTTCGTAGCTAACCCACTCACATAATAAAGCTGCGATACGTATGTTATTATTGCAAACATTAATGAAAACTGACATATCCAAGTGTGCCTTTTGTAATAAAGTATGAGGTTTAATTAATGATACAAAAAACCTAACTAAAAGTCCGACTAAAAGATTCGTTCTGGAATAATCTCCCTATTTAAAACAGAGCTCTCCCTTTGCTCTTTCATTTCCTCCCGGGTGGGAACACGAGCAACATCTTTTGACGTTCTGTTGTTTGCTCCGTTTTTAAGTTTAGAATTTATTTTTTGTTGTGTTTTGTTTTTATTTCTTATTTGTGTTTATTGCTGTGTTACAAGGATTTCGGAGGGCTTTTTTGAAAAGGTATTTTGTTTTTATTATATTTTGTTTTAGTTTTTAATTTTTGGGGATATTCAAAGATGGATTTTTTTAGATTAACTAC
Organism: Eupithecia pulchellata; assembly: GCA_963931895.1. Lineage (NCBI taxonomy): Eukaryota > Metazoa > Arthropoda > Insecta > Lepidoptera > Geometridae > Eupithecia > Eupithecia pulchellata. The sequence continues at coordinate 7,037,650 of OZ007546.1, read as the reverse complement.
TGAATTTTTTTTACGTTTCATTAGTAACATAATATTTTAACTTTCAAATTTTCTGAATCGAACAAAATTGTTTGAAAATTTGTTCAACTTTATACCTTAAACTTTAAAAATAATGTTTCAAATGGACCAAATATTTAGCTGTTCTATATTCGATTCAAATATTTTGATTGCTTCAGGCGTTTTAGTTATAAGTTCTGCTTATAATAGAAGCTTTGAGCAAAACGTATTTAAGTTTGAAACTATTTTAATTTAGAAAACATGATCAATATCAAGCCACTTTCGGACTAGATTATGCTCTATGGATTCTCCAGAATTAGTCAGCACTTTATCAACTTTTATAATTAAGAATAAACGTTTTTTTCTTATTAAAAAAAAATATTTGAAAAGTTAAATTTTACTTGTAGGTATAATACATAATATGACTATATTTGTTGGTAAGCCTAAAGAAATTAAAGTTACTGATTTTTTAATTATAACGTTTTTTTTATTTGTTCTTCAGTAAGGAGAAAAAATTGAAGCGACTGTAGATTTTGAGATATGAAAAGATACGAAATATTTACGTTTATAGTTTAAAAATTAATATGTTATGACAGCTTTTTATGCACTAAGAACTTTCAACAAAGATTTCCGATTCTTCTCTACATAAACAAATCTTTGCGTAATATTTATAATTGCAAATCTTTAGTTAGCTTGGCGTTTATTAATTGGATCACAATTTCTTATTATTATTACTCATATAATAATATTACATCACAAAAATTACATAACGCTTAAAGAATTTTCATTGATAAAACGGAAAACGTTCTGTCACGTAGCTATTTTGTAAAACGTGCTCAATTATATTCATGTGTCATTACATTTTTTTATTCCGAGAATTTTTAATAGGAGTTTTTCCTATGAATATATCTATACCTACTAATAGTATAAAGAGGAAAGATTTGATTGTCTGTTTGTTGGTTTGTTTAAATTGAAAAGGCTCAGAAACTACTGGACCCATTTGAAAAATTATTTCACCATACTCCTAAATTTTCCGTGATGAACATAGGCTATATAATATTTTCAAAAAAGTTAGGGATCCGCATGAAAAATTCAATAATTGAACCGTGCGCTGTATATTCAACCTCTTTTTCTATTATGGCGCGTCATAATAGCAAAAGAGGTTGAATGCGCACGGTGCTTGCTTTTTCTCTACGGCCAGTGTCAGTTATGGAGTGTAGAGTCAATGTCAAAAACCCCAATGCAGTTAAAAAAAGTAAGGGATCCGTATGAAAACTGAAACCCATCGTGTTAGTGTGTATAATTTCTGCAATTTTTGTTTAATACCCGTGCGAAGCCGGGGCGGACCGCTAGTTTTTTTATATATACAATATTACATAATAATTACGATAAAGCTTGGCAGATATCACCTTCTATCATATTGGTCAACCGCTATGTGTAGCCCTAGCTTAATATGAACTATCAAAAAATAAAAAATGTAAAAAATATCTATCTATTTAATAATATTGTATTATGTATATCAGTCATCTAGTACCCATAACACAAGCTCTGCAAAACACTATACACGATGTCGCGCGACGCGGCGAACGAAGGCATATAATTTGAAAAAAGAATTCTAAATATAGTAATCTTGATAAATAAGATTATATCTTTAATTTACCAGCACCTGTACTCTGGCCAAGCGTAAGACAAAATTGTCTTATCAGCTTGGCCAGGTAAGACAAAATTGGCTTATTGTGTTGATAATTTCCATAATTCTCTAATAAAATTATAATATGAAAATAATGCATTTTTTGTATGTTATGTTTTCTGTTTAACACATAAAAAATCAATAGGTATCTCAATAGTGTTAGTTTTATTATTCAAAAAGTCCGGGTTCGATTCCCGAGATGAGTAGGTACCACTTTTTTTTTAAATATTTGAATGTAGTTTAACATGGTACATAAATCGACATAGTTGCGAAAAAGAATTTGGTGGCCAAAAATCAACTTTGAATCACTGCCAAAACTTTAAAAAATAAAACCAATACGGAGGCATTTTTCGTATTTTGTGACGTATCCAAGAGTGTTCTTAGCTATAAAGGGAGCACTTTGATATTTGACATTATTATAAGCTTAAATATACCAAATAGTTATCACAAACCGCCCAATAAAAGTAAAGGCGACTTGGGTAAAAGAAAACTTACACTTTTGTTATATGTCTTTTGCCAAAACGGACTACAACACAACCCCTTTCATAACCCAATCTAACCCCTTTCTTTGCTAGCTACCGACACACAAGCCGCGTGCCTCTTTATGTATCGACATGTCAATCTGTTGCTGGCTTGTGCTGCGTTCGTATTACGACTTTAATCTGTGACCGGCTACCTACATAGAGCTAAGAAGATCAGAACTGGAAATTAACTTTTAAATTTTTTTGTATTAAAAAAACTGATTTAGAAAAAAACAGCACAAAAGTTGTTCCTCTTGGTCTACCTAAGTCGCCTTTAAGAGGTTATTGATCATCTACCTTTAAAAGTCCCGATATAGATTTTATAGGGGTATTATTGAATTTCAAAGAGTATATCATTATTATTAATATATTTTTCTATTGTTCCAGATAACCGCTGAATCTCAATATTATTACGATAATGTATTTAGTTCTGCTCATCGCCGCGGCATTCTTGGGCGACTGTCGCTCTGCGAACGTCAACAAGCACATGAAGCATTTGGACGTCGATAACCGGATAGATCATAGTGGTGAGATTTTGAAAAATGATAGCAAAAAAGCCTTTAGTCTCTATGAAATAAATAAATAAATAACTGGTAATTATTAGGTACTGGTAATTATTACATACCGTAATAATTACTAGTAATATATAGTATATCATCTGTTTTAAATTCGTATGCAACGCGAAAAATGTTTCGCGCCCGAAATTTCATCCGTCCTTAATGTTATGAAAACGGTTGCACAAATTTTCACGTAAGTAGGTACCGCATAAAATAACCTCAAAACGGTCAGAGAAACCCAGAAACATTCCAACTCCCTAACAATGACAGGTCAAAGATTTATTCGCAAACATTCAAACAAAGATATAGATAAGATTTCAGATAAAGATAAGATCTGAGATACTAGTTCGCTGAACCCGTTCAAACGAACCCAACAAGGTTGGCAAGGCATGACAATGAAGGTGAAAGGTGAAGTTTTACTTATCGCTTACAGTTTTATCTTTGACTCAGAATCAGTTATCTCTATGTACAGTCCGCGTCACATATAAGTAGTATAATCAAATGGGGATACTTAAGACACGCACTGTGCGTGCATACATACTAACATGTTTTGTGACTGGTACACGGCTTCGCGCGCTTTTTTCCCGGATTATCTTTAGCTCGTCTATTTGTCAATTTCCCGCGTACATTGACGAAGGGGTAAATTGGTAACGCTTGACGTATGCCTTTCTACCATAACTTTCTACAATCATTGTTTCAAGACAGCGTTTTGAATATTCGTAGGTTTTGACCTATTTCATCGGCGATAGTGTTTTCAAAATGCTTTAAAATTTTATTAAAAGTACCTATCTAGTATGAATTTTGAACGCCAAATTCTTCGGGGGGAACTAATTATACAGTATAATACACAGATAGATATTATGATATTTTACACTTCATAGAAAACAACGGCGGTAATCGAACCCGCAACTTCCTGCGTCGCAGGCGGACCTTCACCCACCGCGCCACAGTGGTCGTCAACAGTTACCAAAGAGTTAATAAAATGTATTTATTCCTATGTCATCTATTATAGTGTCGAAAAACTCTTTACTATTTTTTGTGCCTGTAACAGTACCAACCAAGGTCTAGGTTTTTTGTTTTAATTGGCAAAAAGCCTGTAATAACTAGGAAAACTACAATTATCTAACTAAATAAGAGCTAGATTTTTATTATGATTTACAATTGAAACAATTTACCTATATTTTTTCAGGTGCACCAACAAAACCAACAATCATTCGCCGTCTCTTCACAATAATGCAGAAACCAAAGGAGTCGTATGCGCACGTTCCTGGCACAACTTTGTCGTTGACGTGCGAAGTTCTAGGAGCACCAGCGCCATCTATACACTGGTTCAAGAACGACGCGCCGGTTTATGAGGTTAGTTACGAACATCGATAGATGGCAGTGTACCATATATTTTGTAAAACTTTTACTGTGGTCACACTCAGAGATAACCATAGATTTATTATATATTATACTACTCACTCTACGCAGATAACATAATAGCTATGGTTCATAGGTTTTTGCCGTGTGGTGCCGGCATAGAATTGCACCACCCGAACTCTTCCCGTGAGTGTCGTAAGAGGCGACTAAGAGAAACACACCGGGGGGTGGGCAGCAGCGCCCTCTGCAGAACAACTCCACCGTACTGCGATCCCCAACCCGCATGCCCAGCGTGGGGATTATGGGCAATAACCCCCAAATGATGAATAATGCAATCTATGGCGGTCATTTGGGGAGGCCTAGAGGTCTAGCAGTGGACTATTGTAGGCTGATGATGATGATGATAGGTTTTTGGTATTTTTTAGGATTTCTAGAGGAATTAGCAGTCCGGCCTCGCGGGTATTTTACAAATATTTTAAATAATAAAAACTTTTACTCACGTACACGTTGGGTTACATTATTGAAGTTTTCATTTTGGATCCCAGCTCTTTTAAATTTTCTAGAGCCTTTATTCGTCAGGGATAACGTAGGATTTGAATGGTGAAGAAATTTTTCAAATCAATTTGCGGTCGGATGTTCGGAGTTTCAGAGCCTATTCAAACAATCAATCAAATCTTTCCTCTTTATAATATTAGTATACAATATAGTTATAGACTTTGCTACATACAGTATATATACCTTTCACAAAGGAGTAGGTATTACGCACATCTATAAGTTTCTAATCGCGTAGGTTACCTACTATAAAATATTTGACTTGACTTGACTTCTTCCATATTCAAAAAATATTTCTTTTCCAGTACGACATGGAGTCTAATGAGCTGATAGACGTAAATCCGACGTCAATCGCCCGAGTGTCATCAACATTACTGGTGACAAAGAGTTCTGATGAAGACGTCTACAGCTGTCTGATGGTCGCTGGAACGAAGAGCGCACGAGCGACTACGGTGGTTTACAGCTATAGTGAAGGTAAGAAATCTGTACGAATAAGTCCAGTTAGATTATTAATTATGCTGGGAAATGCGGATTAGGCGAGAATTTATGTCCAGCATTGGCCTTGTATGGCCTGATGTGGATGGTAATGAATCTATTTCTAGCCATACAACATTATTGTTGTGAACTCTGACTTTTTTTTTCAAAACTACTGTTACAAAATTCCGCCCAGAGATGGCACCACCGCTATTGGTATTGATGATGCCAATGTTTTTTTTAATCTTATAATTACCTATATTATTTTATACACGTGAATATCATGTAATATATATTATAATTGAATGTTTAATAATAATGGTATTAGGGTTACATTATACAGTATAATACACACATATATGTTTATATATGTTTACTCTTCAACAAAAACGACTAGAACACCCTTAATCTACAAAGCGATAATGGCGTTAGCGATATTATTAAACATTTACACACAAATAACATAATACTACTGTTATATTATTCATTATTTTTTTTTACTTATTATAAATATATTCTGTAATATCATATTTCTAACACTTTACCTCCCCACCAGATGGCAGCACTGAACTAACCGACCGCTACAAACTGTACCCGCTAGCGCCCCGCATAGTGGTTTCCTACAAGATGTATCTGGACGAGATCGGCAGTAACATAGTCCTGCCGTGTCGGGCGAAGGGACATCCTCGGCCGAGGGTGTCTTGGGTCAATCATAAAAACGTCACGGTCACGAATGATCCTAGGATGAAGGTATGTTGTGTTTTTATTTAGGCTCTAATATATCATCATCGCCAGCCTATAATAGTCCACTGCTGGACATAGGCCTTCCCTTATGAGCGCCATAGATGGCATTATCATTTGGGGGTTAATCATAATCCCCACGCTGGGCATGCGGGTTGGGGATCGCAGTTCGGTGGAGTTGCTCTGCAGAGGGCGCTGCTGCCCGCCCCCCGCCCGGTGTGTTTCCCTTAGTCGCCTCTTACGACACCCACGGGAAGAGATGGGGTGGTGAAATTCTATGCCGGCACCACACGGGAATAATATAATATATAAATAAATAAAATAAAAAAAAATATTTCGGATTTCATTGACCAAAATTTTTTAATACCTACATTATTACCTAAATTATGCTATGTCGCAATAAAACGGCTTACCTGTGAACGGATAAAACATGGAAGCATTCGTTCAAGGAAAATACGCCCGCAACTTGACACAACATTGAAAACAAACCTACTTGTCAAAAATACGTCGCTGATTTTGAATAAAGTAGAGTTTTAACAATTTGTTAAAACTTGACTTTATTCTCTTGATGTTTGAGATTAAATTATTGTTTATTGTGTAGGTCGCCTAAGTATTGGAATGATTGTTATATATTTATGTATTTTTATTGATATATTTAAAATAAAACAATCATAATTATGTACTCACGAAAAAGATAACCCATAAAGATTTTACTATTTAAAAAAAATTGCTTGTAGAAACATATAACAAGTGACTTTTAATTATAATTACAATTGATCTTTTTTTTACAAATAACTTTATTACGTGACACTTTAAGAACATGATGATCATAGCGTTTTTGTTTATTAAGTGTCTCCAAGCGATATATAAGGGAATTATCTTGCACCGCCAAGTTGTTAGTCTTGAGTTACCCAAGTCTTTAAGAGGTTATTGATCACCTACCTATAACTATGTATAATCTATGCTAATAGGTATAATTTCTTCGTTCCAGGTGCTCCGCTCTGGAGAGCTGGTGATATCCTCCCTGCGCTGGACTGACATGGGAGACTTCACCTGCCACGCGACGAACGCTTTCGGCACGCAGACTTTGAAAACCTTCGTTTATCCGGCTAAAGTAAGTTGAACAACTAAAAACACACGCTGTACTGGGCGTCACCAGTAGGGCAAGCACGGTCTTTCTTGTCTAAGGTAGAATAGACAAAAATTACGGTCGCCGGTTCAAGGAAGGCTAGTAGCAGCGCTGGTTTTCACAAGGACCTTAAAAATTGTAGATAGAACGGACCTTAAATATTGTAGATGGAACATTTTACTGAAAGAAGACATTCTTTAATTTAAAAAACAATTTAAACTGCGTTCATAGATTTTAAGTAGTTACATGGATGAACCGGGAATAGAACACGAGCTACACGAGAATAATTACCCTGTAGCTTTATCATACCGATCGAAATGCTTCATCATACGACCTCTGTGGCGCGGTGGGCGAAGGTCCGCCTGCGACGCAGGAGGTTGCGGGTTCGATTCCCGCCTCGGGACAAATATTTGTACGATCTGCAGATATCTCATCAGGGCGTTCTGGTCGTTTTCTATGTAAAATAAAAAATATCTATTTATGTAATAATATTGTATTATGTATATCAGTCATCTAGTACCCATAACACAAGGTGATGCTGTGTGGATTGTCCGGCATTATTATTTATCATAAGGATTTTTTTTGCTAAATAACATAGTATCGGAAATAAATGGAAAACCTCGAATTTTAACATTTATATTTTGTTTAGAAAAATGTTTGGATTAGTAAAACGTTACATAACTACAATAAAGTAACGAAATGCAATAATGTTTGGTCGGGCAACCTGGTAGCGCCATCTATTATTGAGTAGCGGAACTAAAGTCCGGCGTTTCGACACAATGTTTTGTGACCATTAAAACTTTACAATATTTTCCCATCAATCATTTACAATATTTTAAAAATAATTTTTCCTTTTTTTCAGGCTGGATAAAACAAGCGGAGAAACGATCAAGTGTGGAGTAAACTTAACTATGGATGTTCCTCTAGTAAGCTTCTAAGGGCTTTACACACTTAGGTATCATTTATTTGGTAACTTTTTAAGTTAAACAGTGAAATATATACAGGTCCCTTAAGTTTTATGTGACACAAATCGTGCTATTTGTGAAAAATCGACATTCGGAAAATTAATGTCAGGGTTTGCAAAAATTCAATTTTTGCCCAACATGTCGCTAAAAGAAGTAAGTCCAAAATTAAGGAATCAAAATTCGGACGATTGAGCACATAAGAAGACCTACTCACTAGTACTTAGTTATTTTGACAGCTAAAATATATTATTAGAGCTTGCTAAATTGTTACCAAAGCCCAAGATGAGTAGAGCGGCTGGACCGTTTTTGATGGAATTCGTTCGCTATAGTGTGTAACACCTTTACCAAAATAGTCTGCCTATTTTTGTTATTCTTAATTATAAAAAACACTGTTGTGTTTTATAAGCCGAATAAATATCGTATTATTATTTAAGTATTTAAATATTTAAGTGACGAATTTTAATAAACACTATACTATTTGTAGACTGTGATTCAATAAGATAAAAGAAACAATAAAAATAATTGAAATAGAAAATGTTCATTTTATTATGCCCCATAGGCCATAACATAACATTATACTATAATATCTACCTTCCAAAATAAATTTGTAGTTAGCTAATTGTACCTATCGATCATCAAACAAAGCCTGTATCAAAAATATCACGAGTAATATTAGAATTCGATTAGGTACATAGAATTTTTGTAACAGGGCATAAAGCCTTTATTAGAAAATTACAATTATCTAACTAAATAAAAATTGAAACAATTGAGCTAACTGCAGACTGTTGCGAACAAACTACATGTAGCTCAACTGTTCCATATCAATACCAAAAATACAAAAGTAAAGGCTTATTTGGTACATGGAAAATTGATTTTGAAATTACCTCTAAAAACACCCTTTAGAGTGCCCCTAAACTCCAAGTTTCGAAAATTGTCTATAAATAAATTCAAACATTATATCTAAATTATGGATTATGGGCATTAACCCCCAAATGATAATGCCATCGATGGCGCTCATTAGGGGAGGCCTATGTCCAGCAGTGGACTATTATAGGCTGGTGATGATATATTCTAAATATTCTTTGAAAAAATGCTTTCTAAAAATATCAGATTATCTAAACGATAAAAAGGTTTGGGACGAGTTTTGCTCTAACTCAAAAACTACATATCAAGGTAAAGGTTTCTTGTTCGTTTATTTACCTCAAAAAGATTGAAGTGAAGTAAGAATCAAAGTGATCTCTTTATTTCCCAGTATTACTTATAGAGGATTATATTTCACCGCTAAGTCTTTTATTTATATTATTGCTGTTTTTAGGGTTTTGCCATCGGTTGCAAAACCCTTATGAAATCGCTTTGTGTCTGTTTTGTGTTTTGAATCCTTAATATCTCAGAAACTACTGCAGCTATTGACTTGAAATTTGAAATAATAATACATTTTGTGCGCCCGCACATATTTATAGAAAAATAAATGAAAATAAATGAAAAATCAAAATGAAGATTTTCCATACAAATTTTGAAATCGAAATTTTAAATGGAACGTACAAAGTCGAAAGTGGTATCAAATGAAAGGTACTTGTTTGTAGATTTCAAAATAGTTTTTGAAATTTCGGTAGATTTCATACTTTTTAAAATATTTTGAAAATGGTCAAAAAAATGACCGTTCCCCCCCCCCCCCTATCTCCGAAGATTGCAGAGCGATCGACGTGATATGTACCAAGTGTTTGTAGGTATTGATCTATATTTTATAGGAAAAATATAGAGAAGTCTGTAAAAATAATACTTTTTGAAATATGGTCAAAAAAGGGCGGGAAAAATTTCTAAAGGGGTGACTACCCCCTCGAGTTGGGTATCAAATTAAAGGTATTGGTTTGTACATTCCAATTCAGTTTTTTAAATTTCGATAGATTTTATACTTTTTGATATATTTTGAAAAAGGTCGAAAAATTGACCGGCGGTACCCCCCCTCTATCTCCGAAGATTGCAGAACGATCGATTTGATATGTTCCAAGTTTTTGTAGGTATTGATCTATATTTTACAGGAAAAATATAGACAAATCTGTAAAAATAATACTTTTTGAAATATGGTCAAAAAAGGGCGGGAAAAATTTCTAAAGGGGTGACTACCCCACCGAGTTGGGTATCAAATAAAAGGTATCAGTTTGTACATTTTAATGCAGTTTTTTAAATTTCGATAGGTTTTATACTTTTCGAAATATTTTGAAAAAGGTCGAAAATTTGACCGTTCCCCCCCCCCCTCTATCTCCGAAAATAGCAGAGTGATCTATATAAAATGTACTAAGCGTTTGTAGATATAGGTCTATATTTTACAGGAAAAATAAAGAGAAGTCTGTAAAAACAATACTTTTCGAAATATGGTCAAAAAACGAATTTTCATACAATGGGGGCTATTTCATTGAGAGCAATATCAAATCAAAGGTATGGATTACGACAATTCAAAACAGGTTTTAAAAATCGTCTAAGTTTCATACTTAGTGAAATACGTAGAAAAAAGTCGAAAAAATAATTGTAGGTACCAACCCACTTACCTACCCACTAATCTCTGTAGTAACTGTAATAGTAGGGTTCCACAGCGCCACAAGACCGTTGTTCTCAAAATTTTAAAGTCCATACCCAATGTATTCCACTGCGCTCGAAGAATATTTAGATAATAAGATTATTGAATTCATGAATTCCACCGTGCTCCAAAAAAATATGAGAAGAGTAATGTATCCTGGATAATCCACACAACATCATTTAGCGACAAGCTAAGCAAGCTTGTGTAATGATTAGTAATTAACGGGTATTTATCGCGTTTCTTCTTCCTCCTTTCTTCTTCTTCTTTTCTCGACGTTTCAACAGGTTTGCACTCTGTCGTGGTCACGAGAGTCAGTCATCTCGTGACCACGACAGAGTGCAAACCTGTTGAAACGTCGAGAAAAGAAGAAGAAGAAAGGAGGAAGAAGAAACGCGATAAATACCCGTTAATTACTAATCATTATGTGTTCAGATCGCGTAAGTTTCAAAACATTAAGCTTGTGTAATTCGTACTACTACGATATCTGTTATACTTAATAAAGTATATATAAGTATCACATTAGATGATTTATTTTTGTGTACGTAGAAAAGGACTAGAACACTCGAACAAATAATCTGCAGATCTTACAAATATTAGTCCCGAGGCGGGAATCAAACCGCAACCTCATGCGTTGTAAGCCCACCGCGCTAACAGGTCGTCAATATACGTACCTACCTAAACGACAAAAGTTCAAAACCCTCGGCGCGCGAGTTACACTCGCACTTGTCGTACTTGTTTTTAATTATAATTATTAATTAATGACCGTATGAGAGGGATATTTATCCCTGGTTAGCGAGGCGATAAGCGTTTCGTAAGTAATCAGCGACTGATAACATTTCTAGTACCTTATTTAGATTCAGATTCTGATTTTTTATTGGCAACATAAAGGTCTCATTATAATGGTATACATTGTTACTAACATAGTCAATATAATGGTATACATTGTTGCTTAAAGTATGAAACTTAACTAGTTAATTATGCATCACATTTCATTTATTAGTAATAATTCCAATATACATATGTCATAGAAATTATTCTTATACCTAATAAACTAAAATGAAATTAATAAAATATTAATAAATGTCAGTTAACTGCAGTTAATTCATTAAAACTTTTTAAACTTTCACGATTTGTTGACATATTAAAGAATATTTATCGGGTATTTATCGCGTACCTTTTGTTTTTATTTTCCCCTACGTTTCCATCGCGTTGCAGCGATCGTGGTCACGGGGCGACTGACTTAATTAATTATCATTACCTATAAAAACACATGTCAATGAGCCAATTTTTAATTTTCTTATTCTTATTTAGATCTCTGTGGTGTAGACTAATCTAGAATTCTGTATGGTAGATAGGTGCCTATATCTAATAGCCCTCTTCGATGCCTTTCACATAATATTCTGCAATCAACTACAGATCGTGCATAGCTAAGATTTAAGGACACGATGTGGATATGCGACACGTGTCTACATCGAAACTACTATATGTAGGTTAACGCATTCACTGCCTGCCTAGAGCTACGGGAATTGAACGGGTCACCTCAAGATTCTTCAACAGATTAGGCACAGAACTGTTAATCCTGTACGCCTGTTCGAAGTGACCTGAGCATCAGTATTGCCATACAGCGAGGCAATGCAGCCAGCGTCTTAGGGACGCTCGACTGGTATTGATATGGATCAGTCGAGCTACCTATAGATTGTTTGCAACAGTCTGCAATCAATCATTTGGTTATTTTGTTTATTTTGTTATTGGTTATTTGGTTAATTTGGTTATTTAATTGTAATTTTCTTATAGTGAATGAAGATTTTATTTAGTAGGTTCCTGATCATTTATTGAATCGAATTAGAGTTAGAAAGAATGAAACTTATTTGAAAACTAGCGGTCCGCCCCTGCTTCGTACGGGTATTTTACAAAACTAGAATTTTTCATGCAGATCCTTAAGTTTTGTGAAAATATTATATAGCCTATATTCATCAGGGAATATTTAGGATTCTAATAGTGAAAGAATTTTTCAAATCGGTCCAGTAGTTTCGGAGCCTATTCAATTCAAACAAAAAGTTATATTAGTTTAGATAATTTTCATTATCATAGGAAGTTAAATAAATAAAGGACAAGTCCAAATCACAGATAGTTGGACCGAACTACACCGATGCGTGTCGGCACGAGTCGCTTCAATTATGACGATCTGCCACAATCAGGCTGTAATCGCGGCTCAATCGATCTCATCTCAATGTGGAGCAAGGTGCATCCTTTCTATGGACCTTCAGTGTCTCAGTGTACATTGTACATTCAACCACAAATGTATTATGTGTGCTCTGTGTACCCTATGATACGATCCGTGCAGTAGTTAGGATCAATCAATCAATAATTTCAAACAAATAAACAAACGAACAATACAAAAATAGTCTTGAATAGATATTTTACAACGTAGGTAGGTCTGCAAATTAAGATATGTCTAGTTATATTGTAGTTCTAAATCAGAATGCGTGTGATTTACTTTATTTTAGGATCATTTCCGCGTCATTTTTAATTTGTACATTGGTTTTTGCTTCTGCTGCTGTCATCATCATCATCATCATCATCATCAGCCTATGTCATTCCACTGTTGGACATAGGCCTCCCCTAATGAGCGCCATAGCGCCCTGCCGTTAAACGTTGCCAGGGTCAGTGTGTGTGGGATGTGGTAGCCCGGAGATTCCTAGCACCCCCTGCCCCGCCGTTACCGTGGCCGCTACCATAGCCAGGAATAGCGAGGCGGCCGGGAACTGGGGGCCATTTTGTGGCGGTTCTTATCATGGGGGGGGGGTATTGCCCATAATCCCCACGCTGGGCATGCGGGTTGGGGATCGCAGTTCAGTGGAGTAGTTCTGCAGTTCTGCCCGCCCCCCGGTGTGTTTCCCTTAGTCGCCTCTTACGACACCCACGGGAAGAGTTGGGGTGGTGAAATTCTATGCCGGCACCACACGGCAATTCTCTATGTATTAGGAGCTTTGTGCATTACCAACCTGTAATTTATCTTAGTAAATAGTATTTCCTCAATCGTGACATGGGTTTTGCAAATTAAAATGCACTGAATGTTGCGATTTCAGTGCAAGTACATATTTACTTAGGTTTAGAGCACAATCTATGACGAGACGATAGCGCATTCGTGAGCTAGAAGATTGCTAAGCAAACTGATTTGGGGTGGCCCAAGGGGAATTTGAATTATCGGTTTTTAGCGAGGTTTGTTTTTCATGTTATTTATTATAATCTGGTTTATTGATTCGATATGGTGATATTTAATGTTTAGCTCGCAGTATTAAAAAGGGTGAAGCTACTTCGATAAATGCAGATATCTAAAATAATTTAATATTATGGTTATAAAAGAAAATTACGGACTAGGGAGGCTACGATTCCCGGAGACATAGGTAACTTTTTATTCTGGAAAAGCGCATGCGAAGAAACTTAGTTTCATCAAAATTCGTTTAGTAGTTTTTGCGTGAAAGTATCATACTTACAAACTTCCGGGCTTATAATATTACTAGGATTAAATATTATTGAACTTGATACCCTCAGTAAATAATAACAATAATGCCGAACTTTCCCACTACTGGATAAAATAAATAATGCTGGACAATCCACACAGTATCATCTAGCCCCAAGGTAAGCAGAACTTGTGTTATGTACAAAATGTTTGATAAATTTAAAACTATTATATAAAAATATTTTTTTTTTATACATAATTATCTAAGCGTCTGGTCGAAGCGTGTGACCCGAAAGCTGGTCAGTATCTGGCGCAGCGCATCAGCATTGCCATACAGCGAGGCAATGCAGCCAGCGTCTTTGGGACACTTCCGACTGGTATAGATATGGACCAGTTGAGCTTGCTTGTAACAGTCTGCAGTTGTTTCAATTGTAAGTACTCGACATCATTGCTTCTGTTTTTTAATTTATTGTAATTTACTATGTTAAAGAAGATAGATAGTTAGATAGATAAAAAAATTATTTGTTACTACAGACAGACACGCATAAAATTTACATTAATAGATATACAATATTAAACATAGGCACAATAGATATAAATAATCACACAAACATTAACAAAGGCAAGTATACTTAAAAATAATTAATATGCAGGTTTGAGTGTGCAGCGACAAAAAGGCTATGGCTTAGTGAAATATGTATTTTACATAAAAGCAAAAACACTGTTTAGTTTTCACTTTTTATAAATCAAAAGATTTTCTAAAGAATCCGCTTCATAGTGTACCTTGTTCCACCGTCAAAACTAATCGATGTATCAAGCGACCGTCGTCGCGGTGCACGATGTTGCGTAAGAAATGTGGGGAAATGGGGCGATGAGGATTACTTGCTTACTCCTGTTCATCGAGAAAATATTTGATCTGATCCTCCGACACGACTCTTCTCCAGGGATGTCGGTTCTGAGCGGACCCTCACCACCTGTTGGCGTCCAGTTCGCGGAGTTTATTGATCCTGTAGGGCAAGCACGGGCTTTCTTGTCTAAGGTAGAATAGACAAAAATTACGTCAACGAATGCGTAAATTATTTGAAATTAATTTACTAACTTCAGAATATTAGAGTTTATTTTATTAAAAGCTACATAGTAATGCATACAGATCCCTATGTTAAGGCTAACTTAACTACTCTATCCACGGTTGTCTGTCACAGTCGCTCTTGTGCGATAAGACCGCCAGTTGTCACATTTCATGATTTTTTTTCATAACTGGTATACTTCCGTTTGACCACGATCTCACCTGCTGGAACCTGAAGATGTGGCCGACGGTGGATCACGCAGGTCTAGAAGACACCTTCACTCTAGTTTTGAAGAGACCCAGGTTGTAGTTAGTAGGAAAAACCGAAGCAGGCAGCGAGTTCCATTTTTATTTTGTTTTTTAGTTGTTTGTTGAGTGTGCAATAAAGAATTTTCAATATTAAGAATTTTCTACATTTCCCATTTATTCTAGTCACGCAGGTAAGCAAGCGCATCTTAAGCAAGCGCGCATCATCATCATCATCATCACCAGTGTATAATAGTCCACTGCTGGACATAGGCCTCCCCTAACGAGCGCCAAAGATGGCACTATCATTTGGGGGTTAATGCCCATAATCCCCACGCTGGGCATGCGGGTTGAGGATCGCAGTTCGGTGGAGTTGTTCTGCAGAGGGTGCTGCTGCCCGCCCCCCGGTGTCTCCCTTAGTAGTCTCTTACGACACCCACGGGAAGAGTGGGGGTGGTGAAATTCTATGACACCACATGGCAATTTGGGTTGTAAGCAAGCGCGCGCATGCCGAAAATAACGGCATCTGTGTATTTATGTTAGGCAATATAATGCTCTGCAATTAAGAGCGATAAACATAAAAGGAATTTTCCGCCTACTCTACTAGGATGAGTTGTTAGTATGGCACATTTACAGGGGCCGAATATTGCTAACCAAACACATTATTAGGACGATGGTATCATCGCAGAATCGTATATAATAATCTTACTAATATTATAAACGCGAAAGTTTGTAGGTATGGAAGGATGTTTTTTATTTTTTCACGTAAAAACTACTAAACAGATTTCGATGAAGGTACACACAAAGGGGTTGCGCGGCTGAAACCGCGGGCACCCAGCTAGTATATAATAGAATCGTGCATAGATGAAAGAAACTATAAAATACCTAGTACCTAGATAGGTACTAGGTATTTAGAGGTATAGTTTCTTTTCAAATAGCACAGTGCAGTGCTATTTGCACGGAGAGATTGATTGATAGAATGATTTCAAACTTGACTCTTTTGACACGATTATAGTTTCTTTCAAAAGAGGTCAAATGCCAAAACGTGTAGTTTCCAGACGATACCATTGTTGTGGTGAAGAGAATAATTTACTGGAATAAGGGCTTTTAATGCGACAAAATTGTGTGACGCACTTTACGTGTAATTTTATGATACTAAAACCTCGCACTGTAAGGACATACAGCATTTCGTGGTAAATCCACGGTGCAACATCAAAGTCATGTCGCAGCGATTAGGAAACGATAGATTACGTGTTACGGGCAAAGTTGGAAACGAAATATTGATACCCAGAATAAAATATTTATACTACGTATTATTATAATATACGGTTCAATTAAATATCCATGAAAACCTGCTATTTCTGATATTTCTACCTTTTTAATGGTTATAGGTTTATTTATACTCTGGTTGGAAAACCAATATAAAATAAAGAGAGTATTTTGTTTGTTGAGCTTAAACAGTTTTTAATTTAGATTTTTTATATTCTAATAAATTGGGTTAATTTTATTGGTTTAAGTTGCTTAATAAACAAAAACAAAAAGCTGCCATAATTTGGTAAGTTCCCATAATTGCCTCTTACCACGTCAACGCCATGAGTGGGAGGGTTCTATTCTCCTCACGCCACGCCAAATAAATAAATAAATAATGCTGGACAATTCACACAGCATTATCTAACCCCAAGCTAAGCAGAGCTTGTGTTATGGGTGCTAGATAACTGATATACAAAATAATATTGGAGTACAGATAGATATTTTTTATAGTATATAGAAAACGACTAGAACACCCTGAACAAATATTTGTAGATCGTAGAAATATTTGTCCCGAGACGGGAGCAGGAGTAGGCAAAGCCACGGACCATCCCTAGTCATAGATAGAACCAGCTTATCAAGTTTCACATCGAGGTGACATGCTCCCATAATCTCAATTGGCTAGCAATTTTATGACGAGCTTTTTCATGCAAAATTACGAAAGTAAATAGGTAGGTACGTACTTAAAAGCTTTACTTTTGAATTTGCAATAACTTTGTCATTCGTTATTTTACTGTGTGTGAAAAAAAATTTAGGAATAAATAGATTAGACAAAAAGTTTATGTTAAAAATTGGCCAGGTGTGATGACGATCTGCGAAAGACTGCAGGCAGATGCTGGATGCAACAAGCTGAAGACAGGGTGCTATGGCGCTCATTAGGAGAGGCCTATGCAGCAGTGGACTAACATAGACTGATGATGATGATGAGGCCACCTCTAATGATCGCCACTGCCCATTCACGTCACACTACGTTTGCCGAACCAGGTTGTTCTCAAATATGCCTTATTTCCTAAAGTGGCTGCAGCACAGTTTGTTTTGTCGTTAATTGAATCGAGGAATCCATTGAGGAATCTAAATTCTATTCGTGACATCGATATAAATCATAGCCATTACCATCAAGGCGAGATCTTTGTATGAAACTTAACGGGTCCTCTCGCCTCATTTGCTGAATACCTACTTATCTACTGAGGTCTTACGTGTATGTTTGTATATTTGGGATTGTATACACAGGTAGCTTGAAGCAGTTAGGATGCGAGTGCATTAAGCTACATGCGTTAGTCATTTCTTTTCATTTATTGCAAGAAATAATAATGATCTACGCTTCCAACTGGTCGTTTTAGGGTACAGTTGTGCTAACAACTGAAAAAGACAAATTCAGATAACGTAGAACTATGGGCGGGCTTATTACTAAGATGAGTATATGACAAAGACTGATGATCAATGGAAGATTCAAGACACGGCTAAAGACGCTTTTTAAGGGAGGTCTATGTCCAGCAGTGGGTCGAACATCCTGATGATAATGATGAACTACGTGTTTGCCAAATAACCAATAACACCAACCTAATTAAAAAAATCGTGACCACTTTTCAAAGTATCCATTTCATAATAGGCAAGATTTAATTTAAAATTCGTACACTTGTTCAAGTAACGAGCTTGCGAAATAATCATCTGGATCATGTATCGATAAAAAATCAATAGCATTGATTTGTATCGATTCGGTAGTAAGTCACGATTTATGTGTACTATACTAACTGTATCTATACTAATATTATGAAGAGAAAAGATTTGATTGAAATGAAATGAAATGAATTTTATTACTGTTAACTAGGTGGTAATGTGTACATCGCTCTTATATTAATCTATTTAGTATCTCTAGTCTGCCATAGTCTGGCTTACAGCATTCGGTACCTACTTAACATAATATACACATTTTTAAGTACGATTAAAAAATAATCTAACGTTTTACAAAATTAATGATTGTATGTTTGTTAGGGGTAAATATGCTCCGAAACTACTGGACCGATGTAAAAATAAATTTCACAGAATTCAACATTATCCCTGATAAACATAGGCTACAGAATACTTTCAAAAAGTTAGGGATCCCTATGAAAACTTCAATAATGTAACAAATACACGTGTTTTGAGCCGTGTGGTGCCGGCATAGAATTTCACCACCCCCACTCTTCCCGTGGGTGTCGTAAGAGGCGACTAAGGGAAACACACCGGGGGGCGGGCAGCAGCACCCTCTGCAGAACAACTCCACCGTACTGCGATCCCCAACCCGCATGCCCAGCGTGGGGATTATGGGCAATAACCTCCAAATGATCAATAATGCCATGTATGGCACTCAGTAGGGGAGGCCTAGAGGTCCAGCAGTGGACTATTGTAGGCTGATGATGACACGTGTTTAAAAATTTATCATACAAAAGATTTCAACGCACATGCAAGCCTATGTAACTGGTATTTTGATTTTATTTCTAGAGTTTAAATGACTGATATACATAATACAATATAATCATTACATTATAAACATATTTTTTATTATACCTAGAAAACGACCAGAACGGGTGTTCTGGTCGTTTTCTAGGTATAATAAAAAATATGAACAAAATATCAAAAAAGATAAAATATTAACAAATTTAATATAGGTATAGAATATTATCGTCTTCAATAACTATTGGTCCAAACATAACACACAAAGTTTATCCAAGTTAATTAGTCTGGTAAGTTTGAAACATAATTAACAAGAAGTCGTACGATCTAGTTACGACGAAGGTTGCGTAGGTCAACCTACTCAGCATCAAGAGATCTTACAAGTTACCTAGGTACTTCATTAGGTACCTAGGTAGGTACTAACTGTTAGTACAGTGCGCGTCACCTATAAGTACCCCCCTATCTCAACGTATTTGGGACACAATAGTGGTTATTGTTGGGAATTTCGGACTTTGAGTATTATGGGTGGGCGGTTCGATCCCGAGCGGCGGCGTGATAAATTTTTGCATGTGAAAATTTGTGACGAGTTATGAGGAATTTAGAAGTAGTCGAAAATATTTTTAGACAAGGGAGGTACTTAGGTAATTCTGATGCGCACTGTATGTACCTAACTGTTGAAAGGTACATTCAATTAACGACCTCTGTGGCGCGGTCAGACATCTGCTCTGCTTATTTTGGGGCTGAACGATGCTGTGTGGATTGTCCAGCATTATTTATCTATACTTATATTATAAAGAGGAAAGATTTAATTGTTTGTTTGAATAAAATAGACTACGAAACTACGGAAACTAGATTCTAAAAATTCTTTCACCATTAGAATTGTCGCTAATTAACCTATGCTATGGAATATTTTCAAAAAGTCAGAGATCCGTATGAAAACTTCAATAACCAACCAACATTTGTAAAAAAAAATATTTTTTGTCAAATACCCGTGCGAAGCCGGCGTTGATCATCATCATTATTATCATCATCACCAGCCTATAATAGTCCACTGCTGGACATAGGCCTCCCCTAATGAGTTGATCGCTAGTTTATTATTATTTATAGTGATGATGATGATGATGATGACCACTATCTTGAGTAAATCATGGCATTACCTTTTACTTGAATTTGTCAGTGTATTCGGAACTTGACGAATGGGTAGCTTTATAGCACGAGCCTTATTGGGTGTGTTTACACTAGGATAGTGCGCCAGTTGAGTAGCGAGCGAGTGATTTAATGGACTGTTGATATTAGTCTTTCTGGCCTATCTTTCAAGCCAGGTAGAAATGCTTATTAAGTTCTAGATTCAACGTAAAATGTTCATTTTAGCTTGTACTTCTCAGTCGAATGACGAAATTGTCATTCTGCGTTAAAATAGACGGCATCTTTTTTTACACTTTGCAAACTGAGTGAGACAAAGGAGCACAAGTAAGTGCACAAACGCGATAAGCGTTTGAAATCAATATATTTTCGCTGTAACCAATGACAATAACAGCCGCACTCGCCTTTGATTCTGACAATACCAGACTCTACCAACTTAAACACCTAATGATTGACCAAATCACGGCCTCCTCCCGGAGGGAAGAAAGAGAAGAAATTAAAGTGTTAGTAATTTAGCGACTTTGAGTGCGGCTGTACAATTAGATAATTCCTTTCCTTAGATAATTTCTTGTATGACAAATTTTATAAGAGGTTGCGATTATTTCTTACCATTAGGCTTTATTTAGGTAGGTAATTCATCATCAGCCTATGCTAGTCAACGGCTGGACATAGGCCTGCCCTAATGAGCGCCATAGCGCCCTGTCTTCAGCTTGTCGCATCCAGCATCTGCCAGCAGTCTTTCGGAGATCGTCATCCCACATAGCAGGTGGGATTTCTGTTAATAAACTATGATTAAAAACATTCACATATTTCTGCTAGCGCCATTTTCACTGGATTCGTGTAAACGCTGCATGAGTAGAGCATACCTTGCATTTGGTGATTGCACGATACGGACGGCATGTTGCTCTACTAAGGAGCTTTTGAGAGCTGCTTAGCAGCTCTTTTTGAATGAATTACTTTTCTCTTAACATAGACATGTCCCTAAATTCCAGATAAAAAACAAAATGATTTTTAAATCTTTTTACCTAATTCTTAATCAGATCTTCATAATATTAATATTTTCAGTGGCAAGGATTTTAGTCGGTTTTTATATTATTAATGTATTGTGTGAATTTGTGTGTAATGTCGCGCCTGGTCTAATCCTGCTTATTCTGCAGGTCTATTCAACCAATGACGGAAGAAAATAGTATGAGTAAAACACTCGCAAATCGCCCAGCTGTAGAAAAAGCACCATGATCAAAACCGTTAAAATACATATAAAACGTGGGTAAACAAAGAGCAAAAGACTATTCGACGAAATAAATTGATGTTATCTTTCGTTTTCGATGGAAAAAGTTCGATGGAAACATGAGCGACTTGTACAACCTTCATGCTATACCTATTTTTTTTTAAACATGATCCCCGGATAATTTTTATTTATTGACTTTAATTATTTATATTGTTATTACAGTAGAGCACCAAAGCGACAAAGAAATACACTAGGTAAATAAATACTTACATTAAACATAAACCTAGTTACTACAATTCATAATACTATAGCTTAGAAAAAAAACTATTTACATTTAAATTCAAAGTAGAGCACCAAACCAAACGTCTCAAACCCAATACACAGCCTTGTATGTATGAAGATGGCACCGTACATACTACGTGATACCCTGTGGTACAAGTACCAAATCACTAATCAGTATATAAGCAGCAGAGATGAGGTGTATCATCATTCTGTTACAGAACCTCCATAGTGTATCTAAGAACTATTTTGTGGTATATAACCTTCTTCGTGTATCTAAGAATAGTTTAATATAGTGCAGTGTTTTGTTTTGGATTGTTGACGGAACCAAAGTAGATATTCAGAGAAATCTGCAAAATGAAGGTAGTGACTACCCCTTTCCCTTGCTAAGTTTAATGGAACAGGATATTGCTTATTGTAACAGTTGAGCTGCCTGTAGATTGTTTGCAATAGTCTGAAGTTAGCTCAATAGTTTGAATTGTAAAAAATACTAGTTCGAATTTGTTACTAAAGGTTGAAAAAACCATACATTAATCAAACAATATATATCTTAATACTAAGTATAGTAAGAGTGGTGCAATCGATGGCCTTATCGTTGACAGCGATCTCTTCCAGGGAGCCAAATTCTAAAATTAAGACATCAATCTCTATCGATACCGAAATATTATATAGTCTTCATGTGATATAAAAGTACATAAAAACAACAAATTTAAATTCTTCCGACTGGTTTTGATAATGGATTAGTTGAGCTACCTGTAGTTCGTTTACAACAGTCTGCAGTTAGCTAAATTTCTTCAATTGTAAATATTAGTTTTAATTTGTGTTTTTTGTATAATATTTTTATTTGGATTGTCTAGCATTATTAATTGTTTTATCAAGAATTATATTTAATTTATTCGTTTATAAGGGTTTTATAAATAAATAGTAGGTAAAAATATTAAATTTTCTGAAAGAAAAAACTCCTTGACACGAGCCTTATAGACTGATACGTAAGGAAACTGCTTTTTCTAATGGAATCTGATAGTGCATTCCACAACTTTACTACTCTACCAAAATATTATAAAACCATTTACAAGATTTGCATCCCATCAGGGGGTTTTTCTTGATAAATTTTGTTTGTTGCGGACTTTACTTTAATTTGCTAAGAAACCCCTGTATAGAGTTATAATGTTGAATTAAATGATGTTTTTTTTTTTCATTTCAGTTGATCATAGCGTGTTCACTTTTTGTGGTGACAACTTTAGCGGAACCTCCTGTAGATAACCAGTAAGTGTTTGTTTTTAATGAAAAACTATGACTAATTGTGGTTTATATTGAAATTGTGTATTTTTTCAAAACACACTTACTCTAAAAGCTAAACAGATGTTAGGATATCCATTTAAGTTTGTAAATATACTTGTGCCAGGATGTCCCGCTCTTCCAAACTAATTTTACAAATAAACTAAATTAATTATACAATTATTAAATATTTAAATAAATAAATAATTATATGACGACCTCTGTGGCGCGGTGGGCGAAGTAACCTAACAAAGTTTCTTACTAAAGAATGTGTAGGTACCTAATTCTAACAGGGATGCACAATATTTACTTAGAAGGGTGTACAAACACAAACAACACCTAAAAGTATCGCGCGCCGAGAGGGTTTGAACTTTTGTCAACATTACCTATGTGGCGCGGTGGGCCTTGGTCCAGCTGCGACGCAGGAGGTTGCGGTTTGATTCAAAGCTCGGGACAAATATTTCGCTAAGTGGGACAGTTTTTGAAATGTCCAAATCCGTACCTTTGCTTGTTATTTCACTCAATGCCACATTTGAAAATTAGTTTTTTGTCTATATTTCAAAATTATTTTTGCAGATGTCTCTATATTTTTTCCTCCAAAATATAGAGGCATATCTACAATCGCGTATATTTTAGATGGATCGCTCACCAATTTTTCCCGACACTTCAGGGCACACTGTCGTTCGTAGTCTTAAACTGAATTTGTCTTTTCTAAGTCAAAGTAGAGCTTTATTTCTTTAGGCTTATTTTAAGCCTAAAGAAATAAAGTTATTGAATCTGAATCTGAGTCAAGGACTGCCTGTAACCTGTTGTTTTAACACTCACTATAAATTTGACTGATCTTTCAGATACCTACCTCCCTCTCAGAGGCTCGGAGCACCCTCCGACTCCTACGGAGCGCCCGAGCTCAGTTCCGGAGCGAGTGGCAGGACGGATGCTATCTTCGGGTAAGGTTTTTACATTACGGTTTACGGTTTTAGAAATTTATTTCTCAAAGAATATACATTCACATAGAAATACATTAATCTTAACTAAACATGCAGAGCTGACATAAATTGTAACTAACAAATGACTACCTAACACTTTTTATTGGTATGCGACTTATTCTTAAAAGAATCTATGTAACACGAAAAATAACAGAATACCACTAAATATTAACTTATTTTACACGGGAATTCAATATTATCTATAGATAAAATAACGTAAAGCCTTTATTAACAAATAAAATTACAATTATCTTACTAAATAAAAGATAGTATTTACAATTAAAACAATTAAGCTAACTGCAGCCTGTTGCGAACAAACTACAGGTAGCTCAACCGATCTATATCAATAATAGGAAGTGTACCCAAGATGCTGTCTGATAAATATAATTGAAATTGAAATGAAATAGTATCTATAGATAATATTTAAATTCAATCTATAAATAATATTAAATTTCCTAGAGATTACCCCGTGCGAGGTCTTACGCACTATACATAATAACAAAATCTTATTTCACAAGGATCAACAAAACACCAGCGCTGAGGTAGGAAATTATTGAATTATCTAGCAACATGCTGAGTTGACCGTCGTCGTGTGGTGTCGGCATAGAATTTCACCACCCCAACTCTTCCCGTGGGTGACGTAAGAGGCGACTAAGGGAGACAGCGGGGGGCGGGCAGCAGCGCCTTCTCCAGAACAACTACACCGAACTGCGATCCCCAACCCGCATGCCCAGCGTGGGGATTATGGGCAATAACCCCCAAATAATGATGCCATCTATGGTGCTCATTAGGGGAGGCATGTCCAGCTGTAGACTATTATAGGCTGGTGATGTGATCTGAGTTGATACCTTTTTGGCTCGACACTGGATGGTTTGCCAAGCAGGTTGCAGTGGCATTTGATACTACATTGGTACCCTGTATTAATTGGAGTTGTTTTTTCCAGAAGCAGACAAACCTCTCCCCGCCGCCCCTCCAGCCAATACGGAGCCCCCTTAAGAAATACTGCCCCTTCAAGCCAGTATGGTGCGCCAACCAACCAATATAATGCTCCATCCAACCAATACATCCCCCCTTCGTCGCAGTACAATGCCCCGAGTCAAGCTAGAACTCCATCGAGCCAGTATGGCGCCCCATCAGCCAGCTCTAGAGCACCGTCAAGCCAGTATAGCGCCCCTTCGGCCCAATCTAGAACACCTTCCGGCCAATATGGTGCCCCAGGGCTAGATAGAACTCCCTCATCTCAATATGGTGCCCCATCTGCCCAGTCCAGGGCTCCATCAAGCCAATATGGCGCCCCTTCTGCCCAGTCACGAACACCTTCCAGCCAATATGGTGCCCCAGGGCAGACTAGGACTCCCTCATCTCAATATGGTGCTCCTTCAAGCCAGTATGGTGCCCCATCTGCCCAGTCTAGGGCTCCATCAAGCCAATATGGCGCCCCATCTGCCCAGTCTAGGGTTCCATCAAGCCAATATGGTGCACCTTCTGCCCAATCAAGAATACCTTCCAGCCAATATGGCGCCCCTTCTGCCCAATCAAGAACACCTTCCAGTCAATATGGTGCCCCTTCTGCCCAATCAAGAACACCTTCCAGTCAATATGGCGCGCCTGGTCTAGATAGGAGTTCTTCCAGTCCTTCTGCGGAGTACGGTGTTCCCGATTTCGGTGGTGATGGTACGTAGTTTAATATTTTAATATATGTCGACAAAAAATGAATTTAACTGATTTGAAAACCCAACGTTCTTACGATCAATTAATGTGGTTTTTCTACACTTGAAGTGATGTCAAACTAGTTTCCACTAAGTTTCATAGACAGATTTCGTCCTTTAATTTGACTATTGTCCATTATAGTCCTTATACCTAATTTGATTTGATACAATAAAAGTACAGGTTGTAGTTTTTATAGATTTAAGTTTCGATTCGCGGGTGTGGCAATTGCAAGCGAATTTTAGAAAACTATGAATGCAGTTTTCTTTCTTTTCAAAAATTAAAGAATGTTTCTTTTGAGTAAAATTTTCTATTTGCAGTATTACGAATACTTTCCCTTCAGGTGATATAACGAAATTTCACCCTGTATATTTTAATAAATACCTAAATCAGTTATCTATTACCTACCCACAACACAAACTCTACCTAACTTGGGGCCATAATACGAGTAGGTATGATACTGCATGGAGAGTCCCGCATTATTTATTCATTTGATTTATCGACAAAAGCTAGAATGATAATAATAAAGTATTTTCCAGAAGGCTACCAGTCCCAGGGTCCAGAACAGAACAGGGAATACCTGCCTCCTGGCTCCGGCCGCGACGGCAACGGATATGATGACGGCAACAATGTGAGTAGGTTACACTGAGCTGAGAGGGTAATAAGGACCGATCTCTATTATTTATGAACAATCCGCCCTTACTGCTATTTTTCACACAAACAATAAATATTCTGTATCATATTTTGAAAATGAAATCAAGATATCGAATCAAGCAAGAAATTAAAAATAGAAGAGCAAAATCTAAGAACTGTTCAACACAAACACCGCACCGACAAAACCGTATTTAGAAACTGGTACCTACTATAATTCCTTAGTTGGAATTTACCGTTTGCCCGAAAACAAACATGAAATTTTGTTTGGAAAATTGCAATGGGGGCTTATTATTAGGACTGACATCACGCATGGGGGTAGATACATTGTCCCCCTGCCTAACCAGAACTTGACAAGCCCTAAACTTTGAAGAAAAAGTCATTTCTATAAGTACTGTCTTCTGAGCAGGAACCAGCCAGCTACAGTTTCGAGTACTCAGTGAAGGATGAACCATCCGGCAATGACTTTGGACACCGCGAGTCCAGGGAGGGAGACAGGGCTGAAGGACTATACTACGTGCTGTTACCTGATGGAAGGAAACAGGTTAGTTATAACTTCTAGAGTATTCTTCGGAAGTTTACGGCTCGCTACGTTCGCTGAAACGACTTCTGACGTTTCTGTGTCAAAGTCCTAAAAATGCAATTAATTTATTAATCTTGATGTTTGCTGCTTTTATTAGAATACCTAGTACCTAAGTAATTAAAAAAGTTTGTGCAGTCAATTAAGGACCATCGCTCACTATTAACAGTCGCTGAAGAAGAAAATAAATAACTTTTTATTTCACACAAAGGTTAGGTACAAAGAAGGTACATGCTTATCATAAGTTTACTTTAATGAAATGATATAATTTTAATCGCGCAGCTTTCTTCATGCGTCGAAGATGCTGGACAGTTCTCGGACAATTAATATTTTTATGAGGTACCTACTTAGATGCATGCATGATGCAACACTGAGTCAATCGGTATGATTCTATTTTTATCTATAAAAATTTATTTGAATAAATTTTGACTAGATTCAAAAAAATCATATTTTTTTGAATCTAGCCCGAGTCAGACAGTTTTCTTGTGCCTTTAATTCTCTGTACTAAGAAGAGCTTGTCCGTTATTAAAATTGTTCAATAGACCGTGTGGTGCCGGCATAGAATTTCACCACCCCAACTCTTCCCGTGGGTGTCGTAAGAGGCGACTAAGGGAAACACACCGGGGGGCGGGCAGCAGCGCCTTCTGCAGAACAACTACACCGAACTGCGATCCCCAACCCGCATGCCCAGCGTGGGGATTATGGGTAATAACCCCCAAATAATGATGCCATCTATGGCGCTCATTAGGGGAGGCCTATGTCCAGCAGTGGACTATTATAGGCTGGTGATGATGATGAATAGACAACTATCTAAATACTTTATGTATTAATTCCAGACCGTAGAATACGAAGCTGACCAAGACGGTTACAAGCCCAGAATATCTTACGAAGACATCGGCTCAGCGGGAGGTTACGACAACAATGCCCAAGGGTACGATAGCCAGAGTGGGCCTTATTAGAAACATCCGAATTCTTGGGCCTTGATTACACTGCTATTTGTGATATCGTGAAAATCAAAACTAAATGTAACAATGACATCTTGCAATCTATTTTAGTATAAAACTGTCATGAATGTGATAGTTATCTACGAATTGTTTGTATTGGAAGAACATCAACGATTCATCCCTCTGCTAGATATATCATTATGTAATTAGGAAAATATCAGTAAATACCTAAGTTTGAATATTACGGGTTAGGTAAATGCCTAACCCCTTATTAAGCACGGCGCGGTTTTTTGACAGTTTACAATGAAAATCTGTGAAAAGTGCTAAGTAGGTACCTGAGATGTTAAATCGGTGGATTATTCGGGCATAAGTGGGTTATTTTGCTATATTTTTCTGTAACACTTTTAACATAAAATATATCAAAATAATAAAGCGAGTTTAGTTTTGGATTAGTTCTCATTATGTGCTCAAATTATTCGCGTTATGAAACCACCAGAGCGTTAGAAAAGCACATAATACGCGTGTGCTTTTGCAAATTCAATAAAGTGTATAAAGGTGTTATAGTGCGATAAGATTTGTTACTTCCATGACATGGGCGGGCAGTGAATAGGTTAAACTTTATGAATGTAGTTATTTAGAAAAATTTGCAGATATCATTAATTATAAGGACCCCGACAACGTATGCTTTACAAAGGATTTTGAGACATAAAATGTATAAAACAAAACGCTTAGTAGAATTTAGATTTTCGTATTTTGATTTTTCATTCTGTTAAAAAAATTGCTAAAACTTAAGTTATTTTCTTTTTAAAACTTTATCATATACTGTGGACCTAGGCCAGTGTTAATTATAATATTTATCTGTTTTCTTTACTTTTTATTTTTATATTTTATATTTTTTGTATTTTACCTACTTTAAGGCAATTATGATACTCATGTAAATAAAAGAAATGGATTACATTTTCATTATTTATTATTTTTATCAGTTTCGGAAGAAAGGTATAAACAAAATTAAAATTATACTTATTAGGCACTTTTAAAATCAACTGTTCTGAGTCAAAACTTAAAAAAAATCTACAAACCCCCTTACAAATCTCTCAAATTTAAATAACGGCTTAGCAATGATTTTTCTTCTCCTGACTTATGTCAAAAGAAGAAAATAAAAGACACGTAGCTATAACTTAAAAGAGACTTTTATAAGAGATTTTAGATATACCCTAATATAACTAGTTGAGCTACCTGTAGTTTGT
Source organism: Eupithecia pulchellata (assembly GCA_963931895.1). Lineage (NCBI taxonomy): Eukaryota > Metazoa > Arthropoda > Insecta > Lepidoptera > Geometridae > Eupithecia > Eupithecia pulchellata. Next base: position 7,008,528 of record OZ007546.1, on the reverse strand, counting down.
TCGCAACAGTCTGCAGTTAGCTCAATTGTTTCAATTGTAAATACTAGTTTTTTGTTAAGTTAGATCATTGTAATTTTACCTATAACATGATATTTACTTAAAAGAAGCAAAAAGGAAACTTAAATTCTTAGATCTAATACTATTTGGTAATTTTTCGTAACTGCGGTTACTTGATTTATTTCTGAACTCGCCCTAAAGGATCACCTCTACGAGCCACTTTATTGAGAAGTTTTCTTTAACCTTAAGGTTTTCTTAAAACTTAAGGTAAATTGAGACATGAGCATGAAAGTTCAAAATTAGACATTCATTTGTTTTGACACTGCATGTATTGTATACACAGATAGATTACCATATCTTTGAAATTTCAATAAAAAAAACTTATAAGAACCCATGTAGAAACAAACTTTGGTTCACGTGTCGTTTTGTCAACTAAGATATAAGATTTTAATTATGACACATTGTGCGTTATGTAAGTACAAATAATAATAACAAAGCTTTGAGAATTTGCTAAAAACTAAAAACTCTACCTAGTGAACTATAAATTAAGGTGACCAATTTATTTCGTAAGACTAAAGATGGGTACAGACTAGCGTTACGTGATGTAACGTTACACAGAGAACCTTCGTGTAGACAGAACAATAAATTAAATCACTCGTAACGTTTTTAGTAGATGGCGTAACATACCATGTTCGCTGCGAACATTATAAACCGTAACACTAGTCACTACCCGCAAAAGCTTAATAAAATAATGCTTGGTGAAATTTATCAAAACAATCTACAAAGTATTAAGGTTTTTAAAACCTATATACTATACATGGCCACTTCGATACCTACCTTAGCGACTTAGATAAATAAAACCTACTATATAACTACATATATACTGAGTGTGATTTACAAAACGTAGACGAAAATTGTTGCCATGCCTTTTTTATCCATCGTTAAAAAGGCATGGCAACAATTAGGCTAGAAAAGTTTAGTTTAGGTTTCAGTTCATGTGACGTTAACACTAAACTAAACTTAGATAAGTCTTAAAATTTTGCCGTTTCTATCACAACGTCCGTAATAAAAAGGGTGACATCATTTTAGTGATTTGTAAATTAGTTTAGTTATTTAGTTATATCTGAATTGACACACTATACATGGCGTACTTTAATAAGTTGAATGGAGAATGGAAGGAATGAATTTAAAATAATTAAGGAATCGAAGACAAAATGACGTGGTTTTCTTTATTCTGTCTGGCTGAGATTTGCTCTGACTTTTTGACTACTTTCCATCTTTGGTTTTGTAACTCTACGTTGTGACTTTGTATACAAAAAATATCTTAGAATTCTAAGATTTACACATTAGTAAAGTCAGATTTTAAAGCTATTAAAAAACATTAATTAAGCAAGCTTAATTAATGTTTTTTAATAGCAAAATTATATCGTGAGACACGAAAAGTTAAACAAAATATAATAATATCAAAGAGATTTCAATAATACTTTTTTCCGAGATTTCTTAAGTAAAATACATTTTTGAGTATGCAGTGAGATAAGAAAATTACCTACTAAAAATAATATTAAGTAATTTAAAAATAGGAGTACTTTTTCAACACTAAAACCAGATTTTACCACACAATAAACAATATTTACCTAAATCATAAAGTTCAGGTATTTAAATTAAAGAGATCCCATAACAAATGTTTGGTAAAACAGGGGCACTTTAGGAAAAATACTTGATATTGTTTAAACTATGAATAATTTCATCGTCGTAAAAGAATTTAAACATGGTATATGGAGTATTAAACATCCATAAATGTGAAAAGGACCCATGTTTCGTACAGTTTGGGTCCGATGCACTTGTGACTTTGAGTGGAGTCCGACTTTATCAGGTTTTTAGGTTAAGGCGAGGATTCCCGACACGACCACTCTCTGTGGTGCCTCGGCGAGTACTGAACACGATTTGTCGATATTTAGAAATTTTGAAAAATATGTTGTATGGCATATGAAAATATTTTCCAGTGATACACTGCGTAATTAACCTGTGGTATGCCCCGACCGACGAAGTGATGTTATCGTTGTGTGCCGAGGAATATCAACGGCCGCGCGGCGGCACTATCAAGTTTTTTAACTTTGAATATCTCTAAAGTTACAAAAGGTATCGGTTTACCTGATTTTTTATTTGAAAGGTACTGAAATTAAGTTTTTCAATGTACATAATTTAGTGGCACATCATCAGTTGCTTATTTACTACAACACATTATCTCTCATGATTCATAAAAACTTGATCGTACTTTGGAAAAACACAAATAATGTAAAGGCAGCGACTTTAATTTCACTATTTCTTTTTTTATTTTATACTTTGATATATTGTGAACTTGATTACATAATACAATATTTTACCGTAATACAAAAAATTAAGACGCCGCAAGTTTTCCTATTGATATTTTTTATAGCATTTCCAAACGTGGATCCACGTTCCGGCGCAGACTGGTTTATTCATATACAGGATGTTATCTATAGCAGATGATTTATGATGAAGATGGTACCTACTTATGACAGGCCTCACTGCTTAGTTGTTAGTCTGCCTTCTGCACTACCTATAGGTTTTGGGTATGATTTCCACCCAGGGCAAACATTTGTGCAATAACATAGATGTTTGTTCTGTGTCTGGGTATTGTATGTATCATCATCATCATCATGATAATGATGATACATACAATACTCGAGACTTATTGTATGTATCATAAGTATGTATTTACAAAAGAAAAGTGTATAGATAAGTATTCTAAACGTAATATAGTTCCCATATCACATATGAGTGAATGTCCAAAGAAAAAAAAAAGTAAATAAAAGATACTAAATTTTTGATCTTATTTTTTGTTATTATATGTCGAGGCAAGGACTATTATCACTATTCTAAGATCTATTTTAAAAACATAATTCAATGACTTATTTTTAAATAATTCGCGGATCTGCGTTCCGGCATACGAGGCTCAAAATAATTTTAAACATCCTGTACACAAATATTCTGAAAGCCGGAACGCGGATCCGCGCTCAAATCGGCTTGTACAAGTTTCGACAAGAATATAGACAAAACCATGAGTGTTTACTGCAATTGTTATATTTTTGTGAAATCTTCATAAAACTAACGTCAAAATTGTATCTAAAACTCATTCATAGTAAAATAATAATTCCAAGATATTAATTATTCAAATTAACACTTGTTGGGACTAACGGTCAGTATCAAAGTTTATACCTATTTATCAAAAGGTTTTACGTACTTATCAGTAATATTTTTATTCAATACTATGCAACACTGATTTATGTAAAGAAAAAACAAAGATTCCCTTTTTTTTTGTCCAGATTTATCTTCAAAATTTGAAAATAAACTCGCACCTCACACAGTACATGTCGCACAGAAGAAGACTGAATGTTTCAAAAGATTGTCACACGTTATGAACGAAAGTGAATGAATTGATTCGATCGGATGATAACATCACTCAATAGGAATAGAACCAAGCTATTTTCGACCTAATTGTTATGGGAATACTACAGAAAATTTAAAATATTCGCGATGGGTTGTTTCAGCGTGGATCCGCGTTCCGGCAGTATGAGGTGATTGCGCGGATCCACGTTCCGGCATACCAAAGGTTAATAACGTTTGCAATGTCGCCGCCCCCACCGAATAAAATCGTAATCAAAAAAACAAAATTTTACAGGAAAAATAAAAAACCGTTTTTTTAAATAACTCCTAAAATACTTTACTTATCGGGTTCATTTTAATACCAAAAGATAGCAATTTTTTTTTTGTATATGCAATATAATTTAAATTATAACTGTGTTTACGAATGCAGAGTAATAAATAAAAATATGTTTTACCAGAATCAAGACCATAATTTTACACCGTAAAGTAACATTACAATTTTATTCGCGGAAATTGTCGATAATAGCCTGTACAGTAATAGGTCTTCGCGATCTTATTGAACTCAAAATAGTGATGTTGGTTGTATCGGTAATGCAATGTTACCATTTTGTTCGGTACTCAATTAAGCTTAAATGAATAACGTAAATTTGCAATACGTTTATATTCCTTGGAGAAGATAATAAGTTTAGTGAATGTGAAAATAGGTTACTGTAAAATTATTTGCATTTTGGGAATCGGTATTAAAAGAAAATCGAAGGAAATACAAAAGTTATCCTATTATTACAGATATTTAAAAGATTTTTGTGATAACCACCGATACCGAGTGCTCCCAGGGAAGTTCTAGTGTTCGTCTCCGCTTGCGGAGACGTAAATCTGGACGTGAACCTTAAGCTGTGGTATTCTAAAAGAACCAGAACCACACTTATTGGTTGCGCTTCATTGGCCGTTCTGAATGGAGTCGCAAGAGATGCATCTTAAGGTGTAGACTCGGCGGTGGAGGTTCCTAATGGCGTTATAACGAGAAAAACCCTCGTTATAACGCCAAAGACGTTTGCGCAGGAATTGTTTATATCCGGCATTTAAGCCTATATTTTGAGTAATCCATCCGACATTCGACAAGCCACAGTCTGCCACTTTTAACAGTTTTCAATTATGTCAGGCGTCCGCACTGTCTCCCAGACCCAAAAATTCTTTTTTTCATTTTATTTCTTTATGCTTATAGTCTCTACACCTGAAAGATATCATGGATATCATTTTCGAGTATATCATATTGTGCAAACGAGGATTATACCCGTTCTATGTAGCCCAGCCTTTAAAATTATCTCTCATAAAGGGCCTCTGTCCTGTTGGCTACGGCCCCACGCATGCCTCCCAAAGGACCGAGACTCTATATGGCCCGTGATCGTGGAAATGAGATAAAATAATGAAAAACCTTTATGCAGATAACGTACAATGATTTCTTAAGTCTTATATACTAGGACATGTTATCTGTTTGCCCTAGTTTACACATTGCCTCTTCTAGCTTCTTCCATTCGTTTCTATCCTTGGCAATTCTTGTCTTTCCAGTGATGGATTTTATTTATGTCTTATTTCCACCTTTTGAAAGGTCGTCCAAATTTTATATTTTGATTCCTGGGTAATGTAGTCGTAAATGTAGGTAATAGTTTTATTCGACTTTTCAGTTCTTCTTAAAGTTTGACCGATCTACAGTTATTTTTCTATAAAAATAACATAGTATAGAAGAGAAAGAAAGAAAGAAAGAAAGATTATACTCTGCCTGATTGTATTCATAGCAAACTTCTCTCCAAAGACCTATCACCGACCAATCTGACAAACATCCAACTTTCTATTATGCGCTTTCCTCAGGTCCCATGTTTGGTTTCTTAAATTAAAACATTGGAAGAATACATTTATTTTAAAGTTTCCTTTAAATTTTCAGACAAAGCTCTTTGTTTTTCATCATTTATTAAATGACCAGTATCTCTTTCAAGCATTATCTATTCTTGTTTCTATTTATTTTGTTGTTAGATAATTTGGTGAGGTAAAGTTATAGCAGATAAGGATTTTTCCGAGATAAGTATATTCCTTAACATACCGACTCTATTGTGCTGAGTGTTATTGAGTGTTATTGGTTAAACTTAATTTTCAGACTATTAATATGTAGATGCCCTACTTTTCCACTTTCTTTGTATCATATTAGCGAGTTCTTCAGGCTTATTGGACCAAATTATCAGATCATCGGCAAACCTTAAATATGTTAGTATAATCTACATTTATTTTTAGGCTATAATTCTACCAATTGAGGTTTTGAAATATTTTCTCAAGATCTGCTTTCGTTCTTTTCCAGTTTGACGGTTGTAGAGCTAAATTTGTAAATGTTTCTAATGATCCTTGTATTTTAAATGCTTTAGTTGCCTTAGCAACCACCATGCCATACTTTTTTTTGTGTTCTAGGGTTTTAAAGGCTTGGTATCCGGCCAACAATTGTTTTGGAAAATATTTTATAATGTATATGCTTGTCATCAAGCTGATTGCCCAATAATTACTTGTGGAATTTTAATCCTCTTTGTATGGATAAGATAATGATTCAGTTTTTTTTTCAGATTTATTATTTCATTGAATATCATTGTGAGAACTGTGATGATTGCTTCTCTCTCTTTAGAGAATTCATTTGTGTAGAAGGGTCCGGGTGGTTTGTTTAAAAAAACTTAGATCCTACCTTACTCCTACCTCTCTTGGAAATATTGTCGATACCTTATCTTCATCAGCTTTCAGCAGCTTTGTCTCTGGCACATTATTTTGGCTCGTGTACAGATCTCGGTAGGATTCTGTAGCCCTTGCGAGTGTGTTTGGTCGTTTTGTTATGCAGTATCCGCTTTTGTTTTTGATCTGCGGTATTCATTATTTTTGGTGGTTAGGATTTTAATATCAAGCACTCGAAATCTTGGCAAAGAGTAGAAAACAATGGGGGCTTCTAAATTAGAGCACAATATTATCATCGTTGGACGTTAGCTCATGCTGGGTGAGGGTCATGTGCTATCACTTTTTTTTACCTAAGACGAAATGAGAGCGATGAAGACATTGCTTTGGCTACTATAAGCTTGCCAAAGCCACATCTCGGGATTTCATAATCTGTCGTTAAGTGAGTAAATCATCGCAACCTACTATCTCTATATAGATTACGATGGCTTTTTTTTATATTAAAAATACATTAATAGATGTAACCATTGCAGATATTTTGAATTAAATATAGTAATAAACTATACTGTAATAAAGAACTTCAAAGAAAACCTGAATAAGAGGGTTTTCTACTTTACGAAAACTAAGTTTTATACTTCTTTGCCGAATAAAATCGCAATCGCATCTTACAACAAAAAGCGAGAAACCGAGGAGTGAGTATTAACCTGTTGCAATGTTGTTCGGATCAAAATGTTGTTTTTATTTTTCGTTTAATAATAAAGTAAAATCCATTACAAAAAGCCTATCTCAAGAACTACTCGTACGATTTGCCTGAAAAAAATTCACAAGGTGTAATCGCACCTCAGGAACAATTATTTCAAATAAAAACACTTCTATCGTAATAGTCGGTAACCATATTATTCGGTGGGGGCGGCGATGTTTTGGTAGATTTTGTGTAATTTTTTTCTATCGGGTTGAATGACGCCGACCGTGTTTTTGTCTAGCAATTATAATATTATTATAGTTGAGGATATTTTCTAGTTAATCGATAGTTAATTATGTAAGAATTTCAAAACTATAGGCCTTTTAGTTATTTAGATACGGACACTTAGAAATCCCGAAATCCGGGAATCCCCGCCTTAAGGTTTATTGTTTACCACCAAAATGGACCAAAATGGACGATATTCTATCGGCTTGTTTTCTATCAACTAGAAATGTTTTGTAAGTTGGCAGTTCTCTCGATGGATCGACGAGGTCGTAGCGGTCGCAAGGGCTCGGATGTAGGCCTATGCCCAGCAGTGGGCAATGATTAGACTTGAACATAATCAAGGCAATAACAGTACATGTTAAGATGCGGGTGAGTTGCACTAATACACGCGGGCTGGTTGTCGTACCTGAAATAAAAATACGTTGATTAAATAATTATGTTACACAAATTCTTAGCGATTTATTTACAACTAGCAGTCCATCCCGGCTTCACATGGGTATTTACCAAAAATTATATTTTTTTTTTACACAAAGCTTAAATTATTAAAATTTTCATACGGATCTCTGATTTTTTTTATAATATTCTATAGCCTTGTTCATCAGGGATAAGGCCTCCCTATGAGCGCCCTGTCTTCAGCTTGTCGCATCCAGCATCTGCCAGCAGTCTTTCGTATCGTCATCCCACCTGACAGGAGGGCGTCCTACACTACGTTTACCGAGTCGTGGTATAACACTGTATGTGGAGAGATAAATTTACAATTTACTTACGCATTTATTCTAGATATATCCCTCGAGTCGAAGATAAATTTGTCTTCTGCCTTCAAATAAGTAGCCGACGCTTCGTACACCCCCGATGCAGGACCGACCTCCACCTAAAAATAATAAGAATAAATAAATAATCAATAACAATAATAACACAAAAACAAAGCGGTTTTTTTAAGACCTTTGTGGGCGAAGGAAGCCTCTGCGAGGAGGTTGCGGATTCCATTCCCGCCTCGGGACAAATATTTGTACGATCTGCAGATATTTGTTTCGGGTATTCTGGTCGTTTTCTATGTATAATAAAAAATATCTTTGTGTAATAATATTGTATTATGTATATCAGTCCGATATGCTGATCTACACAGCATCGCCTAGCTCCTAGCTAAGCAGAGCTTGTGTTATGTGTACTAGATGACTGATATACATAATACCATATTATTACATTAATAGATATTTTTAATATGTCCGGTATTATTTATTTATGATTAAAACTGACCTTGATCTGATAATACTCCTTGTCATGCTTGAATCCATCCGCGAAGGTCCCCACGTAGCCATCTTCATCTCTATTCTGCTGGAATTCCAGCATTCGGCGGCTGGCGCGGCGGCGCGACACCCACGATATACTGCTGAGGGTCCGCAGTCTGCAAGATGACCTGGAATACACGGAATAGCTAATTAGGACCTGCAGCCTTATTGTCTAACTTGAAATGCATTACCAGTGAACTTCAAACCGATTACCAGTTGTATACCCAGTCAGAATGTTGTCGGTATTGTCTATGGTATTCAACTGGTCTTCGGTTTCAGCTATTTACACAATACGAAAGTGAAAATCGAAGTCCAGGCTAGGTTTGAAATGCCAAACTGAAGGCGATTACGATTACCAGTAGAGTTAGACAATAGAGCCGCTGGAATAATGCCCAGCGTGGGGATTATGGGCAATAACCCCCAAATGATGAGTCATGCCATCTGTGGCGCTCATTAGGAGAGGCCTATTGAAACCAATTATTCTTTGAGATTGTGGTCGTTATACATGAGATCTTAAATATAATTCTTTGCCCTACATAATTTACTCTTTCGAGCGTACGAAGATTTTGTATATGATTAGATTTAAAATAACATGCAGTCATAAATTATTAGGTATTTGTTTACAATAGAAAATAAAATTTAATTATATGTCCAGCAGTGGACTGTTATAGGCTGGTGATGTGATGTGATGTTAGTTATACTAGAATATAATTACAATCTAGCTATAAATTTGGCTACTAGGTAATTTAGTTATAACCTAATTTTATAAAATCATACACTTTTGATATGATGTTAGTTATACTAGAATATAATTATAATCTAGCCATAAATTTGGCTAATATATTATTTAGTTTTAACTTAATTTTATTATATATACCTGGAAAAATTACTAATATTATAAACTAGCGAGCCGCTCCGGCCTCGCTTATATTATTAAAACCATCGACACTCACCTGACAGACTGCGTCAACTGGTTGATATAGCTTACGAAGGCGTCCGCCAGTCTATAAGCGATAGGGTCATTGACGTCCACGCGGTCCCACGCGACGCATGCGCACCAGTGGGCCTCCACGCCCGCCTCGCTGCACGACCGGTTGCGTGGGATCTGGGGACAAGATTAAACAATAAGATCAATATTCGTACCCCCACTCTTTATACGCGTAAAGTCAAAGAGCATTCTCTATTCATGACTGTGTTAGTCTGTATTAATATATATTACTAGCGGTCCACCCGGCTTCGCACGGGTATTTAACAAAAATTTAATTTTTCCTACGTAACCCAATTTTTTTTTATAATATTCTATAGTCTATGTTCATCAGGGAAAATTAAGGATTCTAATAGTGTAAGAATTTTTCAAATCGGTACAGTGGTTTCGGAGCCTATTTAATTCAAACAATAAAATATTTCCTCTTTATAATATTAGTATAGATAGAATGATTCAAGAGAGGTTTTTGTGGCAGCATTTTGGGGTATTTAAACAAAAATATTTTTTTTGTGAAATACCTGTGCAAAGCCCTTAACTAGTTATAAATTAATGTGTGCATCTACATCATCATCATCATGATCATCAGCCTATGTTAGTCCACTGTTGGACATAGGCCTCTCTAATGAGCGCCATAGCGCCCTGTCTTCGGCTTGTCGCATCCAGCATCTGCCAGCAGTCTTTCGCAGATGAGAGGTGTGCATCTTACCGGCTGGAAAAGAGTCAATCCCCGAGTCAAATCAGCTCCTTTTATTTTATAATTATTCCAATGCTCCTGCATATCCATAGCGTCTAGAATAGTTGCGTAAATATCATGGGGCGTGGTCAAGACTTCCGAGTTGTTTTTCAAGATGGCCTCTATTTCCGGTCGCTTCCTCTTCAGCACTTCCGGTATTCGGATCGCCATAAGCGGCATTCGTTCCTCGAATTTGCCCTGAAGTGTTTTACGTACGTTTGCGTATCTGTAATTTTGAGATTATTAAAGTCTCAGTACAAAAATGGTGAAAGTTTATGAAATAAAAATAAATAATGCTGGAAAATCTACTAGTGTACACATCTTTGCCTCAAACTAAGCAAAGATGTGTAGTATGACTGATATACATAATACAATACATTACATAGACATAAATGTTTTATCTAGAGGTATACTAATATTAGTTAGTTAGTTATTAAGCCTGGTGTGTCCCACTGCTGGGCAAAGGCCTCCCCCTGCTCCCTCCACGCATCTCGGTCTTGAGCCATATGGACCCAGGCATCATAAATAATATTAATAAATTTAATTTAATTTTACTAATATTATAAAGAGGAAAAATTTGATTGTTTGTTTGTTTGAATTGAATAAGCTCCGAAACTACTGGACCGATTTGAAAAATTCTTTCATTGGAATCCAAATTTTCCGTGATGAACATAGGTTATATAATATTTTCAAAAAAGTTAGGGATCCGCATGAAAAATTCAATAATTAAACTTTGCGCTATATATTCAACCTCTTTTTCTATGATGGCACCGCTGCTTGATTTTTCTCAACGGCCAGTGTCAGTTATGGAGTGTCAAGTCAATGTCAAAAACCTCAATGCTGCTAAAAAAAGTAAGGGATCCGTATGAAAACTGTGAAACCCATCGTGTTAGTTGTATAATTTCTGAAATAGTATATTCGAAAAGCTTCTATGGGTGGACGAAAGTTTGTTTCACACTGAACATTGGGTTTGCTTTTTTTGTTGTTTTTGTTTATAATTATTCATTACAAAAACAGTCAAGATATACATTTGAACCATAAAAACCTCACAAGGTTTATAAGTGTGAGCATATACACGTGAGTATAGTGAGTATTTGTATGTAGGTAAGGAGCTGTACTCACATTTGTTTTCAAAATGTCTTAGGTATTAAAGGTACTGTAAAATATACCAACCTAGGTCCATGGTCCCCCATAACAATAAGCAGAGTCTTCTCCAACTTCCCGGATTCCTTGAGGGCCTTCAGAAAGTTCCTTGTGTCCGCATCGGCTATGGCGATCATATTGAAGTCATCGTGCGTTATGTCCGCGATGAATGTGAACGCGAAGTGTTTGCCGTCTAGCTCTAGGAACTGAAATAAAACAATTGTCTATGACAAACGGCATAATGTCGCCAGATTATTTAGCTCTAGGAACTGAAATAAAACAATTGTCTATGACTAAGGCATAATGTTGCCACATTATTTAGCTCTAGGAACTGAAATAAAACAATTTGTCGAAAGTTACATTTCAAAAGGTGTGTACAATATAATAATGCTGCCATATTATTCGACGCCAAATGTGCCGTGACGTAGGAGGGTTCAATTCCCGCCTCGGGACAAAATTTGTACGATCTGCAAATTTGTTCAGGGTGTTCTGGTCGTTTTCTATGTACTTATAATAAAAAATATCTATCTACGTATTCATATATTATTTTATTATGTATATCTGTTAGCCCTAAGCGAAGCATAGCTTGCGTTATGGGTTCTACATAAAAGATGTACTTAATACAGTATATTACATAGATAAATATTTTATAATACATATAAAAAGACCAGAACAATCACATACCATAATGGTCTTAGGTCGAGCCGAAGTGACCGCATCAAACATATTTTGGTATTATTGGTATATCATACGCGTCCAATGATCCGCCGTACCGACCGTACCAACAGGACGCATTGAATGCAGGCGATCCGTTTAGTGCGGATGACGTCATTCGGATTACCAATCAGTTGAAAAGGCTCACCTGCTCAGTAATATTCATCATCAACTTATACTGTAACGTATCACCGATGCAGTACTTCTGCGACTTAGCCTGCCATTTGCTCCTCTTATTATGCTCCTCTAGATAAAAAGCTCTTAGGTAATGGTCCGCTGGTTGTCGTTTGAACCCTTTGAATCTGTACTGGAAGGTTCCTATCCAGGGCATGTCTTCAAAGTATGCAGTGCGGTAACTGAAATTTAAAATTACTTATTTAATTTGTTTTACCAGGAGTGAAGCATAGCCAAGCCTGGAAAAACCTATCATATTTGAAATGAAAATTTTAATGTAACTCATTATGAGCCATGTCGGTCCCTCACGACATGAAAAACTAAACTTACGCGATCTGAACACATAATGATTAGTAATTAACGGGTATTTATCGCGATTTTTTTTTCAAGAGATGACCACGCAAAGCGCAAACCTGTTGAAACGTCGAGAGAAAAAACAACGCTATAAATACCCGTTAATTACTAATCATTATGAAAAACTAAGGTACATTGCCGCTGTCTTAGCGGCTGTCCTATCCTTTGATCTTACAATGGCATTTGATACTATGGCCCTTTCTGTTACAACATTGTATTGGTATACGATTCACACTATTATAAATAGTTTTAGATCTGGAAAAATATAGGCTACTTTTATCCCGAAAAACACGCCCGCAGCCGCAAGCAGAAGCGAGTATAAAATGAAGTACCTACAAGTTGATTTCTAAAACGCGGAAGCAGTTTCTCAGGGCAATTTTACGGGTTTAATGATATTCATTCATTACATGAATGGAGTCTTTTATTTCATCATCTCAGTCAACATTAGTCAACATTAGTCCATTGCTGGAAATAGGCCTCCCCTAATGAGCGCCATAGCGCCCTGTCTTCAGCTTGTCGGATCCAGCATCTGCCAGTAGTCTTTCGCAGATCGTCATCCCACCTGGTCGGAGGGCGTCCTACACTACGTTTACCGAGTCGCTATTTAATTCACCTGTTTAAATTATGTGATGATAAAATACAATTTGTATTATAATTTTAACTACTTATTCTTATGTAAAATTGACATGTAGATTAATTTTACCAATAAATTGTATTTCTATATTTCTGTACAGTATTGAAACGCTTACCCATCTTCCTTCAGCTTATAAAATATGAACGGCATGTCATCCAGGCTGCCCTTAGTTGTAGATTTCTTCCTGACATCTGGTAGCTCGAGCTCGGTCTTGCCTGTCAAGATCGGGAATAACGTAGCTGGTGTTCCGTCGCCCACAATGTTCATTCTGTGAAGTTTAAATGTTATAATGATTATTGTTAGCTTTGAAACTTTTTTAGTTGTCCATAGTTATTTATTTAATTAAATAGAGCGGCAACTACACCAATTTAGTATGGTTACATAACAAACACAGACACATAAAAGTAAACTAGCGTAATTAAATAAATTAAATATTGCGAGATAAATATTTATGAGTTTTTTTGGTAGTTCTTAGATAAGCTCTGGAAAAAGTAGTCGTAGATATATAAAAAAACTTGGCGGTTAGTCTGAAATAGGTTTAATTTTATCTAGTTGGAAATGAAAAGCCATACAGGGCATATTCAGAGAATTGAGAAACATTTTACTTCTGCCTATTGCCGGGCGAGACACAACTTTGAAAAGACTTCGTCACCTTCTAGAGGTGCCAAAGTTTTTTAGATTTTATTTCCCAAAATCCTTATTCCCTTTCTTTTTACTTTTCCCACTAGTGAACGAAAAATTTAAGAAGAGAAATCAATAACAAATTATTTCTTATTTTATAATAATTATGTGTAAGTATAGATAAGTCATACATATTTCAACTTGCCTAGTGCTTATTTTGTAAGCCTAAACAAATAATATTATTGAATCTGAATCTTTAAAGAACAAGTAAAAACACACCCATTCAACACAGTAGCACCAAGCTCCTTATTAAGGTACTCCCAACTCTTCGGCATTCTCCGTATAAATCCGTTCCTAGCGGTGGAATCGAAACCGAATATCAGAACATCTATGGAATCCTCCCTGCCAGGCGGCGGTTCCACCCGCTCCACTTCTTTACGGAACCCTGTTGCGTGACCCGTCCATTTCTTCGGTAGTAATCTGGAAATTGTGAAAAAAGTTAAATGTTCTTTCGATGCTAAAACAATTTTAAAAAGGAATGAATTGCAACCGGCCTAAAATATATTTTTGCTTGCTAAAATGAAATAGCGGTGGAGGGGGATTTTGGCTACCTTTTCGACCCCCTCAAAAAATCCTGGCCCTACGGAGTAATTTAAGTCATTTTTTTAAATTTTTATTTATAATTTACAAAAGTCTGCACTTAAACTTGGATATAAATAAAAATATGCACCGAGGGTCGAGAAGGTAGCAAAAACCCCGTCCACCCCCATTTCATTTTGGCAAACAATTCACCAAACACCCTATGTATTACAGAAACAAATTACATAAGTAGTACCAAGAAAATGTGATCACTTTGATTCTTTGTTCACTTCAATCTTTTAAATCAGTTATACTTTGTTCAATTCAATCTTTTTAAATCAGTTATACTTTGTTCAATTCAATCTTTTTAAATCAGATACTTTGTTCAATTCAATCTTTTTAAATCAGTCATACTTTGTTCAATTCAATCTTTTCAAATCAGTTATACTTTGTTCAATTCAATCTTTTTAAATCAGTTATACTTTGTTCAATTCAGTATTTTTAAATCAGTTATACTTACTCGCCATAAAACAGCCCAACGCATGTGACCTTTACGTGGTCACTCTTCCTCAGCGTGTATACACCATTACCTTTGACAACAGTCGGCGGCCCAATGGTGTATTTATTATCATTTCTGTACAGAATATCCCTGTATGTACAATCTAAGACTTTAAACTCTCGTAATATTGTTTTGTTGACTCTGCATTCGGATAACTGTAAAAAAAAGAATTTTTTTACAGCTGGATTCGATTCGCCAGGATATTTAACAAATAAAAGTTATACGTATATAGTTCACAGACACTACGCGTTGAGTTATATTAATAAAGGTCTCATATGGATCGATAACTTTTTTTAAAATATTCTATAGCCTATGTTCATCAGGGAAAGTTTAGGATTGTAATTTTTTTAAATCGTTACAGTATTTTCGGAGCCTATTCAATTCAAACAAAACAATCAAATCCTATCTTTATAATATTAGTTTTGTCTTTAAGTACGGGTACAAAGGGAAAAAAATAATGCCGCGACATTATCTGTTCACAACTTTGAATTTCGTCTAACATTTTTTACCACGCCATCTAGCGAAACACTCAGTACTTAAATGTATTACTTTCTTCTTCCTTTCTTTACTTACAAAGCATTTGACCCAGTCTTCTCCGCTACACCGTACACTTTCCACTGGTTTGTCAAACTGCGTAACTTCTTGACTGAACGGGTCCAATTGGGGAAATTCACATCCAGTGCCTTTGTCTTCCTTCAGCGCTTCCTCTAGTTTCGCTTCTATGTACCTGTGAACATTGATTTATGGTTTACTAATGTGTAGTTCAGATTCAGATTCAATAACTTTATTTCTTTGGGCTTACAAAATAAGCACTTAGACAAGTGCTTATTTAGTGTGACGTTTTATCGTTGATCTGCATAACATGATTAACCTCAGCTCAGTAGTTTTTTGTTACAGTTCTGTAGTATGTTTCTGTTCTATTATTAATCTTTTTATTTTATTGTTGCGTTTTAAAATTCGTGATTCAGTGTACTTTGTCGTAAAACTATGGACTAAGCATTGTCTGAAATATAACATTTTTATTTTTTTTATTATTTATTTTTTTATTTTCTCAAACCCCTTTTAGGAACTTTTCTTAACGCGGTTTATGAATGACATAAGCGACGCGGTCGCCCTCACAGATTAAAAATAGAAAATATATACGAGGTTTTTTTACCGCTTTTTTTATAACTGATAGACCACCGTTTGGCCACGATCTCACCTGATGAAGTGAAGATGTGGCCGACAGCGTATCACGAAGGTATAGAAAGCACTTACTCAATCTAGTCTTGAAGAGAAAAGGTAAATTAATTAAGGATAATTCCAGAGAGCATGTAAATACATACAAATACAAATATAAATACAAATGTCGAAAAACGACAAATCATAACTGACATTGAACGTAGATATTCCAAAAAAATATTGCGCTGCAAACATATAGGTATTATAATCTACCTTAAATTAACAGATATTTATAAGTTACTAATAAGGAATGAACCATTGTAAATTCAGAATAAATAGGTTAGCTTTTAGGTATATGACCTGAGTACACCAAATCCGTTTGTTATGCAGATCAGACATTCAATACATGTATGATTTATATATACATATTTAGTAAACATCACTATCGAAATGGTTGCCCGATTTTTATGTTTATGACAGTGTTACATATTCTAAGAATGACTCACACAATTATTATGTCTTACTAATATGTCTTTATATCTATGGCGCTCATTAGGGGAGGCCTATGTCCATCAGTGGACTATTATAGGCTGGTGATGGTGATGATGATGAATATGTCTTTGACAATGGACAAAAAAATCATAAAATGGCCGACCCCTTATGTATTCTGGCAAATAGGTGGTTGAGTGACTGGTTAGGGATGTTTTGTTTTTATTTTTATGAATCGCATCAATAGGGTAAAGTGGGGATAGACGCCGAATACAATAGGGCTGATGTTACATAAAAGTCAAAAAACTAATGACGGGCTAAATATTTATCATAAGCTGCCGCTACCCCGACTCACAGTAGTGCGACTACCGATTTTTATCTTATATTACGTTAAAAATACTTTTAAAGGTATTTAGTTATAGACATTTAGAAATACACTGTTAATTTAACGGAATCATAAGATAAAATAAGGCGCTTTTATGTGAGTCACGTAGCTTTACCTTGAAAAATACTAGGTTTATTTAGTTAGACTTTTATATCAAAAAACTAATGACGGGCTAAATATTTATCATAAGCTGCCGCTACCCCGACTCACAGTAGTGCGACTACCGATTTTTATCTTATATTACGTTAAAAATACTTTTAAAGGTATTTAGTTATAGACATTTAGAAATACACTGTTAATTTAACGGAATCATAAGATAAAATAAGGCGCTTTTATGTGAGTCACGTAGCTTTACCTTGAAAAATACTAGGTTTATTTAGTTAGACTTTTATATATACATTGTTAATTTAACGTAGTAAAAAGATTATACCCTAAATGTGAGTCGAGTAGCGCCGTTCGGTGATTTAATTTAACCTATCAAAACTTGATAACGATTTTCAGAAGTCGGGTTTCTTGGCAGTATGCATTATGGTGCGTCTATCCTGACTTTACCCTAATTTAATAGTTTGTTAAAAATAGGTACATATGTAGGTTATGTTAGTTTAAAGAAATTTTGATTAATCCATGCCGGTTGCATACAAATGTAACTATAATCCATTTCACATAGGAACAGGAAAGTTCAAATTTGCCATACTTAGTAATTCAAATTAAATAAATTGACTAAGATATAAATAACATCATATAAATAATAATAAATAAACATTGATCCAAGATAATTTCAATCATATATGTCAATTCACTAAGCGGCAAACAAAAAAAAAGGACGTCTTAGGGTTTCTATGTGAAATAGACAATTATTAATATTAATATATTAAATAAATAATGTTGCCAATCCATATTAGTGTGGGTAAATACAGTTCAAACAAAAACATGCAAATAATTCTACAAACAACTTACTCAATTATAGAGGCTCTGAAATCATACAAACAACATTAATATTAATAATATTAATATAATCATTCTACATGCTAAGCTATTGCATACCACATTATCATATCACTAATAATAAAAAAGCCAAAGTGATTCTGTAAGGATCTCCGCACACGGGCCACCGATCACAACCACAAAACGACGCCACTGGCAATTTCCTATAGTTTTCATACATTTTATAATTTAAATTCATGCTTAATAATTCAGCTATCTAGGTACTTTCAATTCAATTTATTTATCAAGACAATGAAAAGTCCTGGGTTTTTAGTAGGCTTACAACTACCGGGCTTAATACTACTTTGACTTTGCCTTTATGCATAAATAAATTAGTGAATTCCCTAATGATATGGACTTGCCTCACCTCGCCACGTTTCTCACACACACAAATCGCACACATTTTATCATTTTTAATTTTTATTATCTAACAACTAAATATCAGTCTTGTTTGTACAATAAACAGTCATTATTGTAAGGGGAAGCACTGACTACCAAAACACGCTATTTTTATAATAGGTTATATTGTTTGAGGCCCTAAAAAATTGTTATTGTATCTTTTATGCCATTTAGGAATGTTCTATCATCTTGTGGCGACGTTTGTGGCAAGTGTGCGTCGAACCTTACTTTTCACGCCCAAACGGATAAAGATCTAAATGTAGTTTGGCAGGGAGATAGACGGTATGCTGTGATCGATATAGGCCACTTGACATTCGCGAGCAAAGCAGCAAGAAAAAGCTAGTAGGAACAATAAAGATCGAAGCTAGGGGCTCAAGCAAATAGCAGCAACAATTAGCAAACATGACTAGATTTTGCCCTCTGCTTCACATGCGTTGTTTCTATGAAAACGTTTTAAGTTTACTTCTATCCTACAGAAATTGATATTATGGGAAATGTTTTATCCTATATATGTATTCCAGGCCTAGGGCTACCTATACGCGATTTCAATTCAGTTCGATGCGACTTCTTCACTAGACATCCAAACTATCGCATTTATAATAATACTAGCTGTCCGCCCGGCTTCCCATGGGTATTTAACAAAAGTTATAAATTGTAACAGTCATTGGGTTACTTTATTGAAAAAATTCATCAGAGATAAAATAAGATTCTAATAGTAAAAGATTTTTTTCAAATTGGTCCAGTAGTTTCGGAGATTATTCTATTTAAACAAACAAACAATCTAATCCTTCCTCTCTATAATATTAATAATATTAGAAGAAGTAAAGATAAATTATTAAATGCCAATACACAAGCCATCTCTTACCTGGTTTTAATATCCAAGGGCTCGTCCTTTCTGTCTAGCTTTAGGTTAATAAGGTCTACCGAAGCAAGAGTGGTCAAACTAAAATCCAACACCAATACGCTAAAGGATCACCTCTACGAGCGAGTGCTTTGAAGTTAGTGAAAGGGGCTTCCCTATTCGCCCTACTCCTGCCCAATTCGTCCCATAGAAACTGATTGAGAGCTGGTGGCTTAGGAGTTTCTTTTTTCATACTATGACAGAAAGCCTAAGCTGGCAGGTCGTTAGTAAAATAATATTAATATGCTGATTGTCCCATCACTTTAAATTTTTTCACCCGCTAGTGGTTAAATAAGATATGATGGGACGAATCACGAATAGGGTTTTAAAAGGTTTGTCCGTTAGTGTTTTGTTGGACAAAAGGGATAGTTTTAAACTAGACTACGCCAGCAAATGGTTATAGAAATACTACTGCTACCTCAAATAGTGGTACTAGATTATCGCGCGTAGAGGTGGTCCTTTAGAGTCATCGCGAACGACTTTTTACGGCGATGCAAAAGAACACTAATACTAAATATTTATATAACTGACTAATAATGTATAGGAACTCCTTATTAATCTTCAGTAACTGCTTTTCGATATTTCATCACCGCAATAAGTCGTTAAAAATGGCTACAGTTAAAATACAAATAATAATAAAACAGGAAGCAAAGAAGGGTATTAAAAGAGGAAGGAAAAAAGAAGCTAATTAATACAACAGAATAACTAGCTACATATACAGGGTGCCACGAAACATGTACTAAGCCGAAAGGTGGTGGTTTTTGACCCCACGAGGGAACTTTTTTTCTACGATTTTTAACATCTGAATTCCTATATGGATTTTGTATCAATTGTTTTTACTTCCTTGGCACCCTGTATACTACGTAGGTAATACACACGACAGCTATGAAAGTTTCCACAAATACATCTATGGAATAGCAAGAAAGAGGCGTTTGCTTTCTACATCCACATTTATATCAAAATCTACCAATGAATCGAAGATTTTACTTTATTATGGGTTTATGGATATTAGGTTATGATTTGCGGCAAATTACTTCTTCGCTATTGGTATTTGCAGACCCAGAAAACAAATCTACTGCAAAGAAAACTAACAAAGTGCACCAATTAGCCCATATTAGTTGTGCTTGTGTGGTGGTGCCATAATATTCTTAAGCGCAAGCACAGATATCTTGTGGGACTTATTAAATAAATAATGCTGGAATCATCCACACAACATCATCTAGCCCCATGCTAAGCCGACCTTGTGTTATGGATACTAGATAACTGAAATAGTTAAATTACTCAAACATTCATCTAAAATTCATAATCAAGTTAGCAAGTGTTCAAGTGGAAACTGAAAACTAATTATTTTGTGGACTTAACACTCAACATGATTAAATCTTGTGCATAGTGTGATGTTGTTAATTTTCTTACCAAAACAGAAATTCAAAACCCAAAAAACTATCAAAAAGTTCTAACACTATAAGTACCCATAACTATTTGAAAGACACCTTAGAAATAATTAAGAAATTATAAATATTAAAATAAAAACATTCGTTTTAAACCACCACCGCACCGCAACAAATAGTTGTTAGCATAGCATAGCTACGCTATGAGTTATTATGAGTAATAATAAGTTATTTTTAATACTAATATTTTTCGAACAAACTGAAAAGATAGCGATTTTGGTTTGAATTTGTATTATTATGGCATTAACCCTGCATAGGTTGACATGAACACTATAACATAATTCTAACACATTCTAGACAATTATCATCTGAATTCGAGATTCAGGTCTTCAAGAAATTATTTGAGCATCTGGTTGAAGCGACATGCGACCCAAGAGCTGGTCAGTATCTGGCGCAGCGAGTCATTATCTGGCGTAGCGCGTCAGCATTGCCATACAGCAAGGCAATACAGCCAGCATCTAGATAACAGTTCTGCCTGGTATTGATATGGATCAGTTGAGTGACCTGTTCTAATATTGTTATATAATTGTATATTTCTTTGTTAAGGGTTTTACTTTTAATTTAGAGAAATTTGAGATAGATAAAATATCGGAAATTATATTAACCCTGTTTATTGACAGATCAATCTCTGTTTATTGACAGATGTTTAGAAGAAGCCTTTATGTCTGTCTTATGCAATTATGCAGGCTAATAAGTTCTAAATGAGTAAGAAATCCACTTACCTCCTTGTAATATCTAAATTTTCCTCTCTGTACAAACTATTATGCAGACTCGCAAAGTAAATGAGGCAGAGTAATATCAGAATTAATACAACTAAGTTCCTTCTTGAGCGATACCATCTTATCAACATTGCAGCCATCTGAAAGCAACATTTTAAAAAATCAACTTATTTCAAAATCAGAATCAAAATCTAAGTAGTTCATTTCCTTTAGACCTTACAGGACTCTTGGACAAACCACAAAAACCAAATAACATAAGTAGGATGGATTAAAGTGATCACTTTGATTCTTTGTTCACTTCAATCTTTTACATTTTAATGTTATTTTTGTATTTTTTTTATTATGCAATAAAGAATTAAGAAAGGTAAAGTAAAGAAATGAAGAAGAAAATTTTACCTTTTAGATTATTTGTTTTCAAAATTAAGCTACTGAATAATAATATAATACTTAATAATTATTTTTTGTAATATGCAGCTCCTAAGCTGATGCTTGTTTATCTAAGTCCATGTAGGTGCCCTTAAAATGTTTGTCCAGTGTATCTATAAAGAGTTCACTGTGTAATAAACTGATAATCTTGGAATTACTCATCGGCATCTCGCACATTACCTTGTGAAAGTATGAATAGACAGAAGTTGATTGAACTTTACATATTATGTATGATTTCAATGTTACATTGTTTATAAAAAACAAGCAGTTCACCCTGGCTACACATAGTTATTTATTAAAATTAGATTTTTAATGTAGATCCCTAACCTTTTTGAAAATATTCTATTCTATGGCCTATGTTCCTCAGGGAAATTTTCTATTCTAATGGTGAAAGAATTTTTCAAATTGGTCCAGTAGTTTCAGAGTCTATTCAATTCAAACAAACAATCAAATATTTCCACTTTAAAATATTAGTAAGTATAGATAAAAGGACCTTTGTTACCCTGAAAGTTTTCAATATCATTTACTTGAATTGTAGGTATATGATATTATTTAAAGATTATAGGGAACTTGGCTCAAAATTACATTATAATGTTGTACCAGTATCATCACAACTATCTGTATAAATTCTAAAACACAACAAATGGGTTTCAAACTTCCCTCATGTCATGTTCTCAAATATTAAATTGATGTAGGTAAGGTACCATTAATGTTTATTACATCACTCAGCGCAGTTTTAGACATTAAAAAAACCTTTAAAAACCTATTGTTTCTATAATAGCCTAAGATAAGCAAATTTGTAGCTAGTAAATGTCCAATTATCCACCGTTCATGCTTTAAATTCCTTTTCTACATTATTTACCTATTTACCGCAGAAACCTGAAATATTTACCTACATTGGCAGAGAAACAAAGATAACCATAATAATTTCAGATTTAGTTTACAATGACTTACCTATTGATAATTTATTTAGAAAGTAGATATTTCATTTACCGCACATTACGCCCACAATTTATATCAACGTTGAACACAGACGATCGTCCTTTCACGTTTTCACGATAATTTCAAAATGTTTTCTTTCGTTTTGCACTATTTCAACACCAATATAGCAAACAAACCTGAGAAACAAACAAACATCGATCGGTCGGTCGAGGTCGGTCGGCATTATTGTCATGTCAAACTCGTGTGCTTGTCATGTGTCGTCTATTTGTCAATCTATTACTTTTCTAAGTTGTCAAGCGGACCATTTTTGTAATTTTTAATGAGCTGGCAGCCCCATACCACAGGCATGTAAATGGTGCGGTTCCGTAAAAAATTAAAATAAACATATACCTAAATTCTTCAGGTAACTATTATTTATCTTTTGGGACCGTAGGTATCATTACTAGGTCGCCGCCGTTATGTCAAATATAATAATTAATTCGTTAAATTATGTACCTACCTTACCTACCAAGCAGAACGTGAAGTGACGTTTTTAAATTTATATAGGATTAGTATGACCGAGAGCACTCCAGAGAAGTGTCTTGTTCGGGCGAGCTTGTTATTACTAAATAAGTAAAGGTTACAGTATTAAAGAATAAATTATCACAATAATATCTAAAACAAATAATATAATGTTCTGATATATAAAACATTCACAAAATCATGTATACAACCAACAGGTATTATAAAAAAAAATGTTGGCAACCTGATTTGTCGCACTTAAAACCCTATAGTCATATTGACAAGCTTGAATTAGCACAGTAGCAGAACTTGTCGAGATGTGGATGTGTAGCACTTATACAGGCTGGCTCGTTTTTGTATCTGAAACGAAAACAAGAAAGTGAAGCGTTTTCCAAAAAAGGGATAATTTTATTATTTTGAAACCGACTCATCGCATAATATTTGATTTACATAGTTTTTTGACTTAATCGAGAATAATTCTTATCACTCGGGGATAAAAAAAAATATGACACCACCTCGGAATTGTTTTCTATACAATAGCAAAATAAATTTCCAAAACGGTCCTTAGTAAAATAATTGACGGAGAAAACGAACTCGGGTAGAAATGAATACCGAACACAAAATTAGGACCTCTATGTAGCGCAGTAGTCGTAGCTTCGCCTGCGACGTAGGACGTTGTGGTTTCTATTCCCGCCTCTCAGGAAAATGTTTTGTAATATAATACTATCTGCAGATATTCGCGGGTGTTTTCTATGTAAATTATAAAAAATATCAAACTGCGATAGTTGGAATATCGTGCAATCATAGAAAGCATGTAGGTACGTAAATGCTTTTCTTCAGACAAATAAGTAATCCCAAGATAGTATGTACCTACATATCGAAAACATCCAGTTTTAAATGGTGAAGGGAGGTATTAGTTTAAGATCGCTTCACTATAATAATTAGCACAGAATGATTTAGGCATTTTATCCTTGTTAATAGAAACATCAGATGGAGACGCGTGTCAAAGCCGCTAAAGGTTGAAACCATTCTACCAATTTCTCCGTGCAAATAGCACTCCAATATCTAGCTAGAGTTCACCTGAGTGAGGTGAGGAGTTCACCGAGTAATAATGTTGGAGTTTCTTTACCCTTCTCATTACTCTATGGTTGCTTTCCCAAATTTCAATTCTGCGGCAATTCCATTGTCATAGTAGGTACCTACCTATTTAAAGAATTCGGCTCCAGATTACTTACGCGTTTGTTCTAGATATGTCCCTGGAGTCAAATATAAACCTATCTTCGGATTTCAAATATGTAGTGGACGCCTCATACACTCCTGCACCAGGGTCTACCTTCACCTGAAAAACATGCAAAATGTCTGGATAGTACATTGAAGTACTATTACTAGCTTACCCTCACTGGCATAGTACCTAGGTACCTAATAATTTAGCTATAAAATTATTGTTAGTAAACCAAGGAACTGCCTACTAATACTTCATCATCATCATCATCATCAGCCCATATTAGTCCACTGCTGGACATAGGCCTCCCCTAATGAGCGCCATAGCGCCCTGTCTTCGGCTTGTCGCATCCAGCATCTGCCAGCAGCTACTTATACTTAGTACTTATGTAATTATTTTGTGAAATCGTATTTTTTTTATGAACAATACCTATTTTACTTTCATTAGTATTACTAGTGGTAGGTATATAGCTCCAAAATATTCGGCCTAATATCTAATGTTATTATGATAGGCTTGCCAATAATATCAGAGATTTCATTTAATTATTAATCATTGATATTTTGTTACTTAAGTAAGGTATCTATAATGTATAACTAATTATTATGACATGTTATGTCGGTGCCTATTATGTAGCTGTTGGTACTTCACGTAACGTTTTGTTATAATTATAAGTATTCTTGCAAATAAATAATTGATTTCATTTGATTTGAACCCCTAGATATGTTATTATAGCAATCGCACCTTTCCAATTTTGCTCTCATTTCTCAGGTAGTATGTAAACCCAATATTATTAAGTTATCAGAGCGTCTATTTTTAAGCAATGGGTCACTTGAGCGGATGTGGTTCAGTTGAGCAACCTGTAGATTGTTTGGTGCAGTCTGCACTTAACTCAATAGTTTAATTTGTAAAGACCTTAACTTCTTTTTTTTGTTGTTGTTAAATTTTTATTTTATCTATTGTCATATTGATCGACAAATTTTTAAGTAATTTATAATTATAAATTTTGCTATAATTTTCTTATTACAAAATTACAAGAAAACAAACAAACTGAATCAAAGGTTTATCGATTCGTACTATCTGTCAACTCACCTTAAATTGATAATGTTCCTTATCGATCATAACATTAGAGGTGAATTTCCCTTGGTATCCATCGACGTCCTTATTCCCGCTAAAACGCAGTAGCCAGGGGTTGTGACGCTGCTGCGTTACCCACTCCACGGAGTTTACAACACGCGGCACGCAGAGACTCCTGCGCAGCGGGAAATATTATTTATAGACAATTTTGAAAAATAAATAAATAGTGCCGGACATTCTACACAGCATCATCTAGCCCCAAGCTTAGCAGAGCTTGTGTTATGGGTACTAGATGACTGATATGCATCATACAATTTTATTACATATATAGATAGATAGATATTCTTTATTATACATAGAAAACGTCCAGAACACCCTGAACAAATATCTGCAGATCGTACAAATATTTGCCCCGAGGCGGGAATCGAATCCACAACCTCCTGCGTCGCAGGCGGACCTTCGCACACCGCGTCACACAAGTCATCTTACTTTATTTCTCAGGCGAACCTTTGCCCACTACGCCACAGACTTTATTTTTATTTATTCCAGTGCTATTCTTGTGGAGCTCAATAAATGTATCTATCTTACCTGACTGGACTGGGCCGTGTGGTGCCGGCATAGAATTTCACCTCCCACTCTCCACTTCCCGTGGGTGTCGTAAGAGGCGACTAAGGAAACACACCGGGGGGCGGGCAGCAGCGCCCTCTGCAGAACAACTCCACTGAACTGCGATCCCCAACCCGCATGCCCAGCGTGGGGATTATGGGCAATAACCCCCAGATTTAATAACGCCACCTATGGCGCGCATTAGGGGAGGCCTATGTCCAGCAGTGGACTGATATAGGCTGTTGTTGTTGTTGTTGTTATTGTTACCTGACAGGTTCAGTCAGCTGGTTGATGTAGTCCAGGAAGGCGGCCGCTAGTTTCCCGGCGAGGGGGCCTGTGAGCGGCAGGGGGCCCCACGCGACGCATGCGCACCAGTGGGCCTCCACGCCCGCCTCGCTGCACGATCTGTTCGAGGGGATCTAAGAGAAACAGTTACCTTTACCAAAATAAGTCTATATTTTACCTATGGTGTGAACGGGGAAAAATTGGTTATAGAACGTGGCCCTCGTGCCAAGAGCTTGCAGTATGACCTTGCGCACATTTGTTTCTTTTGCCGTAACATGGAAGTAGGTACCCAAGTAGCACAAACCTGCATTATAAGATATCACACAAGGTCCACGTCGGTAACTTCAGCGTTTAAGAAGAGTTATTAGAGTACACTCGAGCTGCAATAGCTCACAATTACGCATTCGGCTGTATATAAGCACTATATGGCGTCACGGAGAGAACATGTTGCGAGTGTTAATATAGTGTTACAGTTCAGTGTTATACAGCTTTTAGGAATCAATAATACTATCAGCTGCATTATAGCACATTAATGGACCAATACAAGCCTTCTATTCAGCTATATTCTGAATAGAAGGCCACATGTGGCCCTTAAAACGCTTGCATTTTAAGAAAGAACATGTGGACTACTATAATGCTTGCAGTTATACTGTGACTCCAATTAACAACAATATAATTCGTCTTGCTGCACAAAGTGGAACTTTAATTATGTTAATCAGCTTGTTACATGCAATCGTATAATAGCACTATAACAGCCCACATGATCACTATGGGTGAATTCTTATGATGCTAAAATATAGCAAACTGCTTAATAACAAATCACAAGTGACCCAAGATCCCGGTTAGAGCTGAATACTTGTACTTGCGTAGGCAATTAATCTACTAATGCAGTTAAATGAGTTCATGAAGACTGTTTATTTCAGCGCCCCGTATAGGATTATATAGACTTGTGGTATTTAATATCGAAATGTAGAAATATAAACGTAGAACAGGAGGAATACGCCGAAAAATTACTGCAGAATACTTGAGAATTTTAAATAGAGATTCGGGAACACTGATCAAGCTACACGTTTGATGAATAATGAGTCAAGGGGGAGTAAAATTTTAGAACGGC